>JAKEPQ010001015.1:22487500-23192971 GCA_024500445.1 Entomyzon cyanotis | reverse complement strand
TTGCAGCAATAAGTGGGATTAATTTAATGACTTATAGGTGGAGAGAAACACCGTAAGAGCTATTCTGTCCCCACCCAAAGCTCTTAAAAATACATGAAAATCTTTCAACCAGCATGAGGTTGCGCAACCATTCAAGTGAGTAGCCCACATGAAAACAGTGAAATTGTGCAAGCAAGTGCTGACCTGACAAAAAGGATCACTTTCATCTTTTATATTGCTGAATGCTCATTTCTACATCCCTTCTTCAAACAAGGACATCTCAATCCAGCTTTCATGTTGTTTGTTTTCTTCACAGATTTTTGATTATTTTGTCCCGAGAATTGGTGATACCCATAAGAGGGTAAAGCAACAGGCGCTTGAAGTGCTGGCTGAGATGATAAGCATCCTCAAGGATGGCTTAACCCCAGTGATTGTCCGTTTAGTTGAAGGAGTAATAACCAACCTTAACTCAAAGGACTCCGGGATTTATGCGGCAGCTGTGAAGGGGCTGGAAGAATCCATTGCTCACTTAGGTAAGGCTGACCCCTGACATGGACTCTCCTCAGCTGTGTCTCTGCCTCTCAGAGCCAAGAGAACACTGAGTGCCTTGATAGCTGTTGTTGTGTGTGGAAACCTCCAGCTGACATGCACCAGAAGCTGTGGAGGTGCAGTCCTTAGGCACCAGTCCCCCAACAGGCTTGAATGTGCAGCAGCCTTTCCCAAAAGCCCCAGGAGCCCTTGGCTCTGTGCTGCTTGTCTGCTTTTGGCAGAGAAGGAGCTGAAGAGTAAGTCCTGGACTACAGCTTTGCTAGAATTCCAAGACAAAGGGATTTTTGGACTTTGCTTGGGCCCCATTTGTATTTGCCAATGAACAGCTTTGCTGTTGGCATGAAGGGACACTGGCCCATCAGAGCTTCTGCAGAGCAGCCTCCTGGAAGGTCCTATGTTACAGGCATTAGCTGTCTATTTTGCACCTTTCTTCTTTGTCTTCTTTTTTCAAAGGGGAACTTAAGATTCACTATATTCATTTCTTTCAAACAAAGAAGTATAAATCCAGCTATCAATGATGGCTTGTTCCACATGCTGTTTTGCATGGGGCAAGATTGCATTAGCGAATGACTACATAGCCAAGGGCTGCTGTAGATTCCTTTGCCACACAGATTGATGGCAGCCCTGAAAATGCCACACTGGGTGAATATGCCGAAAAAGTGGAGTGTTGAAGAGGCAGGTCTTAAAGGGCAGTTTCCACTTTCTCCACCTCAGCTGCTCTGTGAACTCCTTGAATTGCCTGTCTTGGTGCCCTTCTGTGTCCCAAGTATGGGGTTCCTACTGTTTGTGAACTGGGGAGAAGGCTGTGAGACCTGTACTGCTCTTGGCCCATAGCCATTTCTTGTGGTGCATGGGAAAAGTCTTGGAAAAAGCTGCAGAGTCCTGTGAACAGAGCATTTGGCCAACAGAGTCCCTTCAGGGTTTTGTATGGAGCATTCTGCCATTCCTCTCTCACCACTTCCGAGATCACCATCAATTTTCCATGGTGAGAGATGTCAGAACAGGAGCAAGGCACCTCTGTCTCTCATCACAATGACTTTACACAGAGGTATGTTCAAGCAAGTGAAATGGGATATATTTTTTTAGTTCTGCCCATTTTTATGGATGTTTGCAAGTATTCAAACAAGCAACCAAGTCACAAATAGTGCAGAAGTCAACATCTGGGGCTTTAGTGGGGGAAGAAAGTCTCCACTGGAAAAAGGCATGAACAAAACCTTCCCAAGTACTTCAAAATGGTCTGCCTTTACAAATCAACATCCAGTGGCAAATGGCAAGAAACCTCCTGAACTCAAAAGGATTGTGCAATGCTCCTAGCTTGCAGTAAGTGAGCAAGCACATCATCTTGCCTCATTGCTGCCCTGAGCTTCTTAGCTAAAACGCCAGCCAGTGCTCCAAGACTCTGTGTGCACATGCCTGAGATCCTGAGGTTTTGGTGAGATTTTCTCATCTGTCCTTTCCTGTTCACAGTCGTGAAAGAAATGACCCTCAGACGGCCACTGCCTGACACAGGGCATGGAGTCAGGCCAGCAGCCCATAGGTGTTAAGGTAGCAAAGAGCAGTGAAAATGAGAGCACAGAGAAGCAGATCCTTTTGCTTGTCTTGCAAATGCTGGGCTGTCTGTCCTGCAGCCACCAGCTTCAGCTGACATGCAGAGCAGACAGTTACAGCTGAGTTTGTAAGAATTGAGCTGCCTGCTACCTTCTTTAGCAGCCAGCAAAAGCTCCTCTGTCTTCGGTTCTCTCAAGGCAGCTAAAGTAACACTTGGGTCAATGTGTTATTGACTGGAGCTTTACCATCTCCAAGTGCACAAGACCTTTTGAAACCCTTAAATTGAAAGGTGAATAATTCCGATACACTTGGATTCATAAGAACCAGGCAAACAATTTCCCCTCACACACCCAAACCCCAAGAGTTCCCCTGAAAATCCAGGCAGATAGCAATATTGACACTTAATTAACATTTCACGCTCCTTCAGGATATCCAGATCTCAGCACTTTTTGTTTCAAAGACACAGCTGTAAGGGCACTCTCTTGGGGAGGAACAGCAAATGAGAAACAGTGCCCACCAGTATTGCAAGAGTGTGGGAAAAACCTGAAGAAGGAAAGAAGAAAAAGATTCAAAAATTGGCAGAAATTACCCTTATTTTACAAAATGCAGTTCCTTCTGCTCTTCCCCTCTCCACTGTCATTTCTTTTATGACCTCAGAAGAGTGAGCAGAAACGTGTGTGTTTCTCTTGTAGATAAACCATCGCTGATGAAGGAGTTCAGCAACCGAAGGAGTCAACTGAGTGGCCAAGCTCTGCTGGATGTCACAGAGCGTCTCTCAGGTATGGCCTCCCCTTCTAAGCCAAGAGGTCTTCTGAAGGAGTATTTCCAGGGAATGCCTGGGACCCGGCAGTAGAGTAACTCCTCAAATTCAGGAGGCACTGAGCTTGTCCCTCCTGTCCAATGCCCATGCAAGGTGTATTAGGCAGGTTTTCCCTGGCTGCTGCAGAGGTGTGCAGCATCTGAGATGGGGGCGGCGCTGGCCTCGGGGCTGAGCTCTCACTGGGGCATCTCAGAACCTACCTCCAGGAAAGGAGGGGCTGAAAGCTTAGGGACTTCAGTGCTGCTTGTGGGGAAATGACGGCAAATGCTGTTTTAGGGCATCGGTTTGTTTTGTCCTCAGAGAATTCTTGTTTTGCTCTTGCAAAGTTTTGAGGCTGAACTCTGCAGTGCCTGGGGGTCACAGCGGAGGTCAAAACTCAGCACACATATTAGGGGCACGGATTTTGTGCAAGGCAGCCTTTGGGGGCAGAGGGGCAGAAGCAGAGTGCTGAGGCTCCCAGCCTGTGCTGAACAAGAGGCATTGGACTGAGCATTTCAGGATGTGCAGAGAATCTCTTGCTATGTCAGTGCTGTATGAAATGCTACAAATGCAGCTGATATTGCATTCCTCACAGGAGCTTGCTATGTCAGCAATAGGCAAAGAACGGAAATATGATAATCTCAATATAGTCTAGAAAAGACTATTTATGGCCTTGCATTGTTTATAGCCCTATTTAATTAGGGCTTAATCCACTGCAAATAATGCCAGCATCTTGTCTTGTAATACAAGGTTCAAAACACTTTGTGTCTTCATTTGAATCACAAAAGGTCACGTTCATTTATTCGGTATGTCAAAGGCCCTTTGCAGAGCATTTCAATAAAGTAGATCTTCAGGAACAAAGAATTTAGTTTTGCAGGTATTTTAGTCTCCTTGTCAAACAAAGTATTTCAACATAAATTAGCTTTACTTTAGAAAGAGCAGATATTCTCTCTGAAATATAGTGGGAAGAGACAGCCCTTTCTCTTCTCAAGTTCCATAGTGACTGATGTTTTGAATTGCATTTAAACTCAAATTAAGTCCCATTTTAAAATGGGCACCGTGACCCTTTTCCTGTGTAGCAGAATTGGTTTTAGATACTTTCAGGAGTTGTTTAAATGTTGATGACAGCTGGTACATTAACAGCATAGAGGAAATGAAGACTCTTCCACCACAGAATAATAAATGGCTACTGCATGACATTTTTCCCGAACAGAAAATAAGAATGGTCTGCAGAGAATTTCAGGTTTGGATCTCTCAGCCAAATCTGCCATTCAAGGAGCCTATTGGTAGTAAATTTTTGTCTGTGTTTGATAGAGTTCAGTTCAGAAGATGAGCAGAGAGCTGGCTTCAGAGAGAATGGGAGAGAATGCTTGTGTTTTGGTTCAATTTCAGTCCCCTGTGTAGCATTTATCTCTCTCTCTCTATTCCCCTATTTCAGTATGTGCATTGTAAGAGAAAACACCATTAACATTGTGAGGGGAAATGCCATTAACATTTGGAGATGCTCAAATGCCACGGCAATGGGGTCTGGGTGACAATCTAAGACACCCTGAGGTTTGAAATAGCTGTTTGTTTGAAGCAACAAAAGCATTCTTCCAAAGACACCAGCTAGTCACTGATGTTTCAAATCAAACTGGCAAGCAGCACCCATCTCTGGTGAGCTGGAGTTTTGAAGTGTTGTCTAACAGTGCCCTTTGCTGTGTGGCACTGAGCAAAGGGAAGAGCCAGATTAGACTTTTGGCATTTTTCATCAATGGTCACCACAATGGAATCCTCCTTTTAAGTAGAAATCTCTCAATTGCCTCTCTGTGGTGCATTTCAAACTCTTCAGTGCAGGTTTGGATAACTTCTAAATGGCAATAAAGGGCAATTTGACATTTCAGTGATTGTTCATGCAGAAACAGATTGTGAAATTATTTAGTAAAGATACAAAGTCTTCCACAGGTACAAGGCTTTGTTTGGAGAAATTAGTCCTGATGGCTTGGTGGTTCTGTTCCAGGGATGATCAGCTGCTTTGCCCATTTCTGGATCACATGGCTTTCTGTGCTACATTGCTGATCTTAGCTAGAGAGGCTCCCAAGAACCAAAACTAGAGAGAGGTCCTTGTTTGCATTAAGCTAGGGGTTAAGGAATGTTGTTTCTCTCTCCTGGCAGTGCTTGTGGAATGGGTTTATGCCAGGAGCCCCGAAGTCGTCAAGCGCTACGCCCTGCCTGTTCTTTGGTCCTTCCTGGGGAACAAGGCGCTTCCTGTCCGAAGTGCCAATGTCAGCACTGTGGTGAAAAAGCTTGCCTTAGCCCTCTATGAGGTGATGGGCTGCAAGCTGGAGAAACATGCTGCCAGCCAGCCTCCACATGTGGGGAAGAACCTCTCCAAGATTTTGGACTGGTGAAGGCAGGATGTCCTCCAGAAAGCGGATGAGTTGCCGAGCTGGACACCAACCACCGGATTTGACATTTTAGCTGTACAAAAAATGAGGAAACTTTAAGGAAGGGTTTGCATCTGCTGCTGCTCTCTCCACCACCCTTCCTAGTCATGGCATGGGGGGCCTGAAGAAACTTCTGATCGAGGACAAGGTGAAGTCCCAGCATGGCTCAGCCTCACTGAGAGGTAAGGCAGGAGCTGGGCGGCTCTCTGGTGGGAAGAAGGGTCTTGTGGCAGCCTGGAGACTCCATGCACATTCCCAGGGAACAGTTCTGCCCTGTATGTACCCCCTGCAATGAGCTGTGCTGCTCCCAGTGCCCCACGTAGCTGTAGGGCTGCTGAGGTGTGGGGCAGGGAGAGGAGCAGGAGGGTGCATGTGCAGCTGGGTCATTCCTGCAAAGCACAGGGCTCTGGGCTCCCTGTTGTCCCACAGCATGGCAGCCCAGAGGCCAGGGGGTTCCTGTGGTAGCTCTGTGGAAGAGGCTCAGGGTGTCCCCCTGGCCAGCTCCAAGGGGCTGCCAGCAGGAGCATATTTCCCTGTGCAGCTACATAAAAGTTTCCAGGCAATCTGTCCCAAGACATATGTAGCTTTAGATGCTTTAGGTTTGAATTGTGGCCTCTGTTACATTTCGTGTCTCCCCTTTCCAGGCGTGACTGACTACACTTGATCCAAGAAGGTTTCCCTGGACACTTCCTGTATGCCCTTAGCCACAAAACCTTTGCCCCCGAAGAGGTCTCCTGTTCATGTGCAACGGAGATGCAGGAGAAGAAGCATGGGTAAAATTTCACCGGCTGGTGACAATAGGATCAGAAGCAAATAACCAGGAGGTGAGTACCAGAAGGAAAAGGATATAAAGTAAGGAGACCAAGCAAAGTCCTTTGTGTAGTAGATTTTCAATTTATGTCCTGTAGGCAGAGCTCTGAGACCTCTTCCTGTGGTGTGAGCCCAGGCAAGCAGCTGAGCCAAGCAAGAGCTGAGCTGGACATTGCGCTTCAGGCTGTCTTTGCAATGGGTGTGTAGTGCAGACTTTGCGTCCCCACTGTGTATCTATAGCAGAAGAGGTCTTTGAATGTTTTCTGGGCTCTGTAGTGACTCCTGCTCTGTCTTACGGCTGAGAAAATACCAACAAGCAATCAGAGCAGCTAAGCCTATCCAGTCTGGTCAAGCATATCCTTCTACATTTAGTAAACTATGGGTATCTGTGAACCATGTCTACGTCTTGGTGGTGTTTTCTGTCAGCTGCACCTGGTTTGGATGGAAGAAGGTGTTTGCTGGAACAGGCAGTCATGCAAAGTCAGTTCCAGGTTGCTTCAGCTTTTGAGTGTTAGAGCCATGCCCTTCTGCACAGTTGTCTCTGATGCTATTTGTAGACTTGTTCAGCTTCTGGGCAGCTTTGTGCTCTGGCATGGCTTTGTCCAGAGGTGAGTGATGGGAGGTGGCCATGGGGAGAGCAGCCCTGAGCCCCCCCTCCCCATGATTGCCTTTGCAGCAGGGCCAGGCCCTGCAGTTGTTTTGGGCTTGCCGTGGGGTGCAGGAGGAGGCAGATGAAGAACAGCTTTGGTAAACACAAGATCCAATCAAAACCTGGGGTACTTGATTTCAGCCTTGCTGAGAAAGGGCCCAATGTGTCCCTGACAGGAACTGATCCTTCCACTGAAGTTTGAGCAGGACGTGATTTGGCTCTTTAGCTGTGCCAAAAGTGATGGGATACTAAGGAAGGGTGTGCGTCTGCCCACGCTGCCTCCACCCTGTTCCTGGTCATGGCCTGGGGGCTCTGGAGCAGCTTGGGCAGGCAGAGACCTTACAGAGAGCAGCAGGCCAGGGAGCTCTGCTGAACTTCATCAATGCCAGTGAGCCTGAGATGATGGATGTGTGGGAGCTGGAGAGCACCGAGCATCCCGAGAGCTCAGCAGCATCTGGCCTCAAAGGCTGCTGGGGAGCTGTAGGAAGGAAGGCAGTAGCAGGAGAAATGAGGGGCTTGAGCGAAGCAGGTTTTGACATCCTGCAGAATGGCTTTGTGGGGACTTGGCAGTGGGGATCAGTGGTGGCTGGAAGGTTCTTTATTTATAGCGAGAGAATAGGGATCTAGACCCATTCCCATACCTTCCCAAATGCCAATGGAGACAGTGGCAGCCCTGAACATCTTGATGCCAAATGTGTGGTTGACAGCTGGTAATGTAGCCACATTGCCAAAGAAGGAACAAGGGGAGAGAACTGGCAAATGGAGGAAACAGTCTCTCCATCACCACATCCCTTTCCATTCCCTGTCCTTGGGCAAGCAGCTCCATCAGTTTGACTTTTCCTGTGAAGTTCTAGCTAAGAGCATGGTAAACTCCTTGAGGCATGAATGGGGGAGGGCTGGATGCTTGATCTGAGCCCTGTGTTCTACTCTTTCCAGGCTTCCTTGCTGCATTCCCGTGGTGGGGATATGAAGAAGGGGTCATTGGGACTGCCTCTGATCCCCCCTATACGCAAGGATGTAGGTCCCCCTCTTGGCTGTGCTGCTGTGTCTCTGCCAAGAGCTCAGCAGCTGCATTTCCAAGAGTCTCAGGAGATGAGGTAAGCCAAGGTGTCTGCTTCTGCAGTGTGCTGTTCACCTTGCTCTTCCCATCTCGTGAGCTCATTTCCCACAGTCAGCTCTCCTGTGTATTTGGGCAAACCTCTGTGTGTTCACCACTTTGCCTATCTGTGATGATGCAGCACAATGTCAAAGGCAACACCATATGCCCTAAGAGCAGAGGCAGTGGTGGGGAAGAGGAGGCAGGGCTTAAGAGTACCTCGAAACAGGTCCTCTGTGGGACTTGGCTCTTGATTCCCTCTGTAATGTTTGTGGTGTCATTTGGGAACTGTATGGCATGGGTCTGGATACTGCAGATCTTTGAATACTGTGATCCTTGTTTGTCTACTTCTGCATCCCGGTGTCTATGTATTGGCAATTATGGGTTATTGAAGAGGTGTCTGCAAATTCAGGTGCTGCTTCTGTAAATGTCAGTTGTAGTTTCTTTGTGCCTGGGCCTCCACTGTCTAATGAGAGCCCAGATAAACTTTGGGGTATGGATGTATAACACGATACCTGTTCAACATTTACATCTGGGCTTCAGATGAAAGAGAACAAGGTGCTAGAGGAAAGTTGTAGAACTTTACTTTATGGAACAATATATGCTTGGATATGTGAGAGAAAATGTAGCTGTCAAACTTATCCCAGTGATAACAATAAAATGAGTCACAGAATTATCCGTCAAAGTGGAGGGCTTTGGTTTGACTTTTTAATAGGAGTCTGAATATTGTTACCTACAAGCTGAGTTGGAAAAACCCTTTCTCATCTTGAAAGAGTAAGGAGGTGTAATATCATTCTCAGGAGACAGCAGTGCTATGACCACATGTAGCACGAGACTGTGGCCAGTGTAAGGCCTGAGCAGGCAATGTCAAGCTTTGGCAGCAGTGCAAAAGTAGCTGTCCTCCATACAGACTTGTGTCTCCGCTTTGCAGCTCTTGCTGCTTCACAGAGGCTGTATGAGGCACTTGTGTCCAAAAGGACAGACAGCAGAACTGGGGAGTTATGATTGATGTGAGTTGAAGAATGACTGCTGTGTTTCAGCTGGAGTTTGGCAGGCTCTGTCTGAGTCCAGCAACTGAAAGCTTAAGGACAATTAATCAACATTGCATCTGGTTGGGTTTATGTGTTGCATTTCCTCCTTCATCACAGTGACCATGCTAAGAAGGTTTGCCTTCTTTAATGCTGCACAAATTCCTATCCTTCTCTTTCTGCCTCCTCATATGTTCTTTTGTTCTCCATTTTCTCAAGGCCGAGATCCACCAGCGGGAGCAAAAGCAAGAACTCTGCAGGTAGGTACAGGGCATGTCTGTCCTAAAATGACCATTGGAATCCGGACCATGGTGACGGTGATGTTGTGAATGTGTGGTTGAAAGCAGTTACCTCACTGCCACCTGATTTCATCCTCTGTGAAGCTGTTGTGTAGAAGGATTAGCTCTCTGAGTTTTACCATCTCTGTCAGAGACTATTTTAGAATGGGCTACATGGTTCTACTTCCATGAAAAAGATCAGCCTTTAGTAAAGCTGGCCTAAAAGTGGCCCAATCTCATACAATTTAGAAAGAAAATCCCTGGGGGAAATTATTTATCTTGTTTCTAGAACACAATTCACATTTGGGTAACACTCCTGCAATCCTATGCTTTTCTTTTAATGACCCCTAAAATATTCCAACAAAGAGATAAAAATATTGATTCAAACACATACAGCTATTAGAACTTGGGAGCTGTTTTAGGAACTGGAAAGAAGAATATGCTTACTAAAATCAGCATGGAAGAAGGCAGTTCAGAATCCCTGTCATGAGCAATCTCCATCTCTCTGCCCTTCTCTCTCAAACACAGTGGCTCTCCAGCAGCCAGGGCCTGAGGCCTTCATCCTGCAGGAGGTTTCAGTCTGCTGGCCAGCAGAGTAATGCCATGTGTGCTGCCAGGGCACGATGGCAGTAGCCCATGTGTTGGGAGAGGTTCCAGCCATATGTACCTTGCTGCTCTCATACACCTTCTCTGTGTCTTATCAGTGCTCTGCAATCTGGAACCTGTCTTGCCTGGTGCCCAGCGTGGCGTTGTTGGGGGCTTGAAGTCTGCCAGAGATTTACACAAACCATTGCTTCCATTAACAGGCCTCCCACTGATCCAGGCCAAGGACACGGATCATCCCACCAGTCCTGGCCTTATGAGTGACGAAGATCTGAGGGACAGCTCTGGAAAGGTGAGGGATAAGGACAGGGATGAGCAGACTTCCTTTCCAGTGAGTGTTTAGTGCTTAGCCCAAAACATCACTGAAAATCATCATCTTCCACTCTTGGGGGATGGGCACTCTCTTGGGAATATATTTGACAGCTACAGAGCAATTGCTTGGCTATTTCCACTGCTGCCAAGGTCACTGCCTTGGAGATGGTGCTAAGGTCGTGCCACAAGCATTCTTTATGTGCAAAGGCCATTTCAGAGAAATTCTGAACGGCAGAGCATGCCACACATCAGGGAACAGGGCAAAGTGCACCCTCGGAAGCAGAGAAGCAAAGATTCTAATGTTGAGTGGGAGCAAGGCTGAAAAACAATATGGCAGAGATTGAATTTTCCTGGTTACCTTTCTTGCTGTATCTCACAGCCCTGTCATTCTCAAGTTTTCTCTTCATTAAGATCAATGTTTCTGCAACTTCTTTGCACATGACTGCTCTTTTTGGCCTCATGCTCTCAGAGAGCAGCTGAGTCCTTCAGAAGCCAGGAAGTGAGAAACAGCTGCAATTCCTGGCCATGAGTGTTAAGCAGCAGCTACTTACCTGTCCTTGCTGCTTATTGCACATGGCTTTTACTCTCCTGCCATGGCCTGTAGGAACTGAAGTGCCTGCTCACTGATCATGTCAGCTCTTCATCTGTCTTGGAGCACTCCTATGACTTGTGTGCTTCAAGCATGGCTTCCTGACTTAGGCTCAGAAACAGCCAGGTTGAGAAACAGAAACCTTGGAGCAGTGGAAAGTCATGGCAATAAAGTGTCCCACCTCACTGCGTGTAATTGCCAAGGTGAGGATGGCAGACGTTCTTCTGAAATGATTGGAATGTATATGGAGCTGCGTTAAAGACTGTGGGTCTCTATGGACTCTGTGCTCCTGATGTGAGGTTGTGTCTGGTTTGTGGCCCTCTGCTTACAGTCCATGATGCATTTCCATTGCAACTAGATCCGTGCTGCATTGTGCAAGTTGGCTCAGAAGAACTTAGAACGGAAGAAAGCAAAGCTTTTGGAGCAAATGATCAAGAAAAAGAGAGAACAGGAAATGTCCTTGCAGCTGCCTCCACTGAGAGTTGACCCTGGGGATGCAGCTGAAGCAAGTAAGTGGTTGCTACAGTCGTTGTCCTTTTTGATCATTTGCTTGCCCTTTGCATAGCATTGCAATCAGGCTGGGGGGCTGTTCCACTTGACTCTGAGTAGAAGTTTGCATAGGATTGATTTCCGTTTCCCAAAGTCTAATACAGAGGCATGAAGGGCCTTGCCCATGGCCTCACCGAGTCACAGAATATCAGCTTCTTGCCTTCACCTCTAAAGTCTTTCAGAGTAGAAAATTCTGTCTTGCAAAGTACACTGGGGCTTCAGACTCTTTCAAGGAGAGCAGCCTCCAGGGAAGGCTTTTCAACCAAGGTGCAGCCTGGAAAAACAAACTCCGTCAAATGAAAACACAAGAGACCCTTCTCGTGCCACTCCCTGCTGAGGAGCTGCCATTGTAGAGCTCTGCTGAAGCCCCGAGTCAGTGCTTGTGCTGTAGCGCCAGGAGCAAGCAGCATTCCCCGCTGAATCCCGACTGAGAAGCTCTGACTGCAGTGCTGTGTGCGCTGCCCTGAGGGCGGCAGCAGGCACCTTAGGAGGCAGCACTCAGCCCAAGGGCATCACGCAAGGGTATCTGTGCTTTCTCTTGGGAACTTCCCCAGCCCGCCTGTGAAACAGGAAAACAAAAGAAAAGCCATACTGGGTTTTCCTTGTTTCTTAGGAAAAACATCTCTGCAATGCAGTTTTAAAGTAGAAGAGGGTAGATTTAGATTAGATATTAGAAAGAGACTATTTATAGTGAAGGGGATGAAATGTTAGAATGGTTTTCCCAGAGAAGCTGTTGTTGATCCATCCTTGAAGGTGTTCAAGGCCAGTTTAGATGAGGTTCTGAGGAACCTGATCTTGTTGAAGACGTCCCTGCTCACGAGGGTTGGACTAGATGGTGGTTAAAGGTGCCATGCAACACAAACTCTTTGATGATTCTGTGATTCTGTGATCACTGTGCCATGTCAGTGTGTTCTTGTTATACTTGAAGTTGTTTGGGACAACAAAGAGATGGTACCAGCTCCAGCAAGTTTCCTGGCCCTTTCCATCATCACCCTGTCCCGCTCCCTCCACTTACAAGCTCCTCTCTGGTCCCTGCAGCCTTCAGCCTACCACCTCTCAAAGGGACAGCTTCCAACGTGCAGAGAAAGCACCCTGCTAGTGCCTTGAAGAAGAAGGCTGTGAGGAAGCAGGACAATGAGCCCTTACTGCCCAATGTGCCCATCAGCCGTGGGCATGGCAGCTTCCCACCCAACTCCTCAGGTAAGCCTGCTCTGCGGCAGCATTTTCCCGCACGGGTTTTTCCTTGCACAAGGGGAACAAACTGCCTCATGCCCCAGCAACCACAGCTGAGATTTTGGGTGCACAGCCTGTCCTGAGAATGAACAGCAAATCTGCTTTTGACTTGCTCCAGCTTGGTAGTACTGGAGCAGTTGTTTCTGAGAGATCCCTTGCAAAGTGGAGCTGAATAAAGTGGTGGTAAAGGCTTAAGCTCTGGCTTTTGCCCATCCTGATAGTCCAAACTATAGCATTGGTGCCAGGAGGCAGCTGCAACTGCAGCGGTGGGCTGCGGGGCAGTCTGGCAGGGTGTGCTCACTGTGCACCTACAAGTACCACCAGGATCAATTGCCCGCTCACCATCCTGGCCCTGTGCCTGTGCTGCTGTCCAGCTCTGCAGCCAGCTTTTCTGCTATCCCAGCAAGGGTTGTCTCTGCATGGCAGTCAGTGACTTGCTGCAGCCGTGCTGCTGCTCCCAGAAATGCCTAATGGCTTCTCGCTGCTCCCATCCCACGGCCTGCAATGCCAAGAGGGAACAGGCAGTGCCTCCTGTGTCACCCCACCCAAATTCGGTGGCCGTGTGTAGCAGATGACAGCCAGGAGGGGCTTCCTGGTGCTCCCAGGCTGTTTGCTGCCTGCAGTAAATACACAGCACATAGTCCCTAGAGGCTCTTGTCTCTCCTTTGCTGCTGGCAGCCTGCCTGTGCTGTGATCCAGAGCAGGGGGAGATGAGAAGGAGGGAGCTAGCAATGATACTTTGAATGCCCTTTCCTTGTGATGCTACTTCAGTGTTCAGAGTTGACCAGAACTAGCCTGACGTAGCTCTCCACTCCTATGGAATATACATGTGCATGTCTACATACTTGTGCAGAGACATCACCCATGTCAGTGATTGGGGTACACAAGTGACATGCAGATTAGCTCCCATCTGAATATTATTGATTTTATGGTTTCTTCATATTTGATGAGAACATTCAAGGTAGCACAAAACCGCTACAGAATCTAGAGCAGTTCACCTGATTTCAGTGCAATATTTATGCTGCATCCTTTTAGACAGCTCACATGTATTCACCTACATATTAAAAACTGAGCTTTTGAGTGCACAACATGAAATTTTTGATTGACAGTGCTTTTGAGGACAAATGGGTTTCATTAGAAATGCATTTATCATCTGAATTTTCTCATACCTTGTAAATGGATTATCAAGAGTGTGTCTGCCAACAGTTTGCATCTGTATTTACATACTTTTATCCTCAGTTCACATTTGGAATCCTTTTTTACCTCAGCCATCTAGACTGGAAATTGCATTTTTCCATGAAAGAGAGCTTAGGCATTGCACAGTTTGTACACAAGTCCCTTTGATGACAAATAGATTTCACCTCGGCATCTTTGAAATACAGCCAGTGCATACCTCTGAACTAGTAAAGATTCATAATGCTTGGAAAGAACAAACTCCATAAAGTACTCCTTTGCCAATAGCGGGCTACAATGTATGTGCACTCAGCACTGCCTGCTGTGTAGAATATTTGAAGTCAATGGAAACAGAGGCACTGTCAGGTGTGAAGGGTCAGGTATTGCTGTTCCCTGGTAATTGCTCCGTGGGGATTCAGCTGGGCCCAGCAGGACTCGATTGTTCAGGCTTGGTGCTCTCGGGAGGCAGCTGCAGGTCTTTCCTCAGGGACTTGCAGAGTACCCCTGTCCTCAGGGCTCTGGGAAATCGGGGCGCTGAGACAAGAGAGGCGCCTGAGGAGTTCCCTCCTGGGGTAACAAGACCTGCTGGTCGGCACCGTCCTGCAGGGAGTGGGGGCTCTGTGGCCTCAGGAAGCTGCCGCTGCCTCTGGTACCTGTGGGGCTTGGGAGCTGGTGCTGTGTGGGCAATTGTCAGGTTTAGCCAAGGGGCTGTGCCCAGCTGGGGGCACTGGGAGAAAGCAAGGAGCCAGACAGCAGGGAAGTCTCTGAGCCAGTGCCACTTTGTAGCACACAGAACCGTGGCTGGCAGATGGGGCTGCAGGCTGCTCCATGGCGGGTGCCTTGCCCGGGGCTGCAGCGCTCATGGCTGACCCTCTCCTTACAGTGACCTCGCAGACGGCCAGTGGTGCCGAGCGCCGAGAGGAGCTGCTCCGTGGGAATGGGCAGAAGGACACAGCCTCTGCTGAGCCACAGCAGGCCTTGCTCGAGGCACTCTCCTGGCTCAGCAGCGATGATTGGTAAGCCAGGCCCCTTGTGCCCTCTGTCTCCCTTTCAGTGTTAAGGGAGGTTAGAAGTGTATCCTGCTGGTGCCTGTGAGCCCAGAGAGCCAAAGGGCACCAGTGAATCCACTGGAGAGCAGTGAGGGAATAAAGATTTGAGAGCAGCCTTTCCTTGGCCTTGGTCTGCAGCAGTGCTCCAGCTGCAGCAGCTCCATGCTGTTTCCTCGCTTTGCCTGCTGCTCTGTGGAGTTGCAAAGGAAATCTTGAGGGAAGAGAGAATGCTGTGGGACAAGATGATTTGCTGCTGGCTGAAGCCAGGAGCAGGATGGCAGCAGTTTTGAGTGTAGAGATTTGGGTGCCTCGAGGCAGTGGCCCAGGTGGGACCGAGTAAGATTTCTCTCTGGTCTCACTGCTGGCAGCAATGGCAGGAGACAGGGTCTCCCTGTGACCTCCTGCATGGAAGTCCCAGCAGCAGCTACGGGGAGATCCTCTTTCTGAGAAATGGACTGAGTTGTGCTACAGAGTTGCTCAGCCTGTCATTTCACCTGAAGGGCTCATGGCAGAAGACAAGGAAAAAGTAAAAAATCCTCTAGGAATCTTGCACTTTTCAAATTCAACTTTTTCCTTCTCACTGCTTCCTATGGGCCTGAGATGTTTTGTCAATACTCCCAATGTGTCCCAAAATTAGACACAGACGGAAGGAGGCCTGTAGAGGCCCAGAGGTGATAACCCTCCAAATGTTAGGTGATGTTGGTTGTCTGTTTCATGTGTGGGTTAGCATCCACTCACTAGTTCTTGCGTGGAGAGAAAAATCAATGCTTTTGGTACTTGCCTTTTAGGGAGCTGAAGGAGAAGGGACTCTTCAGCATCAAACACCTGGCTGAGTCCCATTCACAAGTCCTTCTGTGTCGACTTCGAGAGGTTTGCTTGGCAGTTACTGAGGAGGTAAGATCTTTGTGCTGAATTGTCCCCCGTACTTCATACATGGTGGGTAGAGTAGATATGTGCTTGTTCATCTCCATGTGTGCTCAGGGACTGCCTTCATTTCTGTTTTGCAACCTCATATTTCTAATGTCTGTCAGCTATCTATAGGATCTGTGTGTACATGTAGCTGTATTTACTGCTAGGCTGGGCATCTGACACTCTCGTCTTTGAGTGTGGGGCCATTAAAATGCAATGTGCAAATGCAGAAACTGACACACTATTTGCCACAGTCCAAATCTCTGCCCAGGCTCTCATTAAATACTGCAAGGTAGTCTGTAGTCTTGAGCCTTTGTTTTCTGTTTCCTGGCTGAGTGCTTGAACTGCTGATGTTGTTTTGATGTTGCTGATGTTGATGATGTAAAAGAGCGAATGACTCTTTTACGCTGTCTTCATGACTTGTGCCTTTATGGTTTGAAAGCAGCCATTGCTTTAAGTGGTTTGCTTGTTTTTCTAATACAGGGACCTAAAATCAAAGCCGTGGGCATTAAGGAAGAGTTAAGTAGAACACTTGAATTGAAATAATGCTTTGTAGGCCTGCAGAAGGCAGGCCTGAGGACAGAGCAGAAGTTGGTAGCAGAGAAAGTACCTTTCTGTGCTTGTGCTCTACTGCTCTTACTGTGCTTTTATGCTGCCCTGGACACAGCTAGAAGTGTTGTCGTTTCCTGGGACTTTTGTCTAAGGCAACTGGTTTCCATTTCAAGGTGATTCTTATGTTTCCCTTTATGACTCCCCCAGGTGACCAACCTCCGCTCAAAGGTGTCTTACTCGGCAATCATCACTCTTGGAGAGCTCTTTGTGATATTGAAGAAGGACATGGACTCTGAGGTGGATGAAGTTGCTCGAGTCCTTCTTAGGATGGTGCGGAACTCCCCAGAGTTCATTCAGAAAGCAGCCACTGAGACCCTGGGGATCATGGTGGAGAATGTGACTCCTGCACGAGCAATGACTGCTCTCATGGACAGTGGAGTCCAGTAGGTTCTTCTTCTTCTCCTAGTGATATTCTTCATCTTCTGTTGTGTGCGTGGGGGATGGGATGAATGAGAGAATGGGAATGGTGGGATGAAAGGGTCCTGTATCCTGCATTTTCTGTCCACTCAGTGACTTGATTCTCCAATCAAGCTCACTTCTTTCCTCTTGTCACCTCCACTGCCCTTCTGCAGCCTATTAGTTCAGAGAATCATAGAACTGTAGGATATGCTGAGTTGGAAGGGGCCCATTTGGATCATTGATTCCAGCTCCTGGCTTTGCACAGAACACCCCAAGAGTCCCACCACATGCCTGAGGGTGTTGTCCAAACACTTCCTGAACTCTGTCAGGCTTGGTGATTTGTCCATTGCCCTGGGGAGCCTGTTCTAGTGCGCAGCTACCCACTGGATGAAAAACATTTTTCTGGTATCCAGCATAAACCTCCTCTGACTCAGCTGCCTGCTGCTTCCTGGAGTTCTCCCAGTCTGCCAGAGTTGCCTAGATGTGGTGAATGGTGGGCAAGTGAAAGTGTCTGCAAAGGCTAAGGGTAGGGCCTTGTGGTTTTGTGGGAAGAGGGACAATTGTAATTGTAGCTGCGAGTGCTCTTTGATATTTCACAGCACTAACCTCAAAGGCCCTGGGAAAAACCACGGATCATCATTATGCCAATAAATTGAGAAATAGGGAGGTTACTTGCTGGGGTGTGGAGCACATGGGGGACAACATGCTGGGTGTGGCACAGCCTGCACAGCAGGTGCAGCTCCTGCCAAGAGGAGCCTTGTATGACTGTCCTGGCCTTAGAGCTCTGCTTTCTAGTCAAACTGATGTTCTATGTTAGCCTTGAGAGGATGAATCACTTCACAGGCACCTTCACAGGCCGACTGCCAGCTGAACCAAATGCTGCCTTAAGTGTTGGTTCTGGGCCTGATAGTTCCCAACAGACACTGTCTAGAGCAGGACAGCCTGGCTAAACTGACTGCCACCCTTTCCTCAGCTTTGGCAAAGGCCAAAACTGTCAAATGTCTCTCTTGCCAAGCCTCACAGAAGAAAATGGCTGCATTGATGGATATTCTGCAGCTTCATGGGCCACAGTGTTTTTCCCCTGCATTTTCTATTTTCCAAGGTTCTGCAGATTTGGGGTTAAATGGGTGGAAATACCCTCAATCCTGCTGCAGTACTTTGTAATGGGTGCCCTCTCATGGGTCAGCATGAATTGTGTTAAATTTCTAAATAATTCATATTCAATCTGTTTCTTTAATCTTTCTCAGAGTAAATTTTGGGAAAGAAATTGAGCTTCAGATAGTGCAGGGAGACAGAATTCCTGCCTCTTCCTTGCAGGCACTCCTTCCGTACAATGCTAGCTTTGTGTTTCTCGGAGGACAGAACCTTCTACAGGTGTCCCAAGTTGCAGGGAGAGCCCAGGTCTCCTTTGCCCAGCAATGACAGGGAGCATGCTCTGGCCAAGGCCTGTGCTGCTGTCCCTCCTTCTCCCTGTGCCCCAGGGTTTGCTCTCTTCTTCCCAGGAGCCGCCATGTCCAGGTACGGAAGTGTGCGGCCAAACTCCTCCTGTCCGTGATGGAGAAAATTGGAGTCACAAAGCTCGCAGGCACAGCCAGGGCTGAAAGTCTGGCACACGTGGCAGGGATGCTTGCTCAGGACAGTCACAAGGACACAAGGTAATCCATTTCACCTCCTAAAGTAGGAAAACTGTTTGATGTGTGGCTCTAAATTGAAAAAGCACAAAAGAGTGGAAGTTAAATATTAAGTTCCCTCACTGTGTGCATAAGATTCATAAAGTCACGGAATACGCTGAGTTGGAAGGGACCCATCAGGATCATCGAGTCCAGCTCCTGGCCATGTGCAGGACACCCCAAGAGTCACTCCATGTGCCCAAGAGCATTGTCCAAAGGCTTTTTGAACTCTGTCAGGCTTGCTGCTGTGACCACTGCCCTGGGCGGTCTGGGGAAATGACTGTACTGGGTAACCTGAGGTTGTCCAGTAAGAAGGACCATAGACAGCTTCTTGTGACTTGAATGATACTTTACTGAGATGAAAAGAGCTCAGATTAGCCAGTCAAACAGTTTGGCTTGGTCTTATGTGCACAACACAAAGCCAAAGTGTTGGCCACTGTTCATCACTGAAGGATCCCAAATGTCTATTTCTCATAAAGTTAAGACTTTCCTAGAAATATTCCAGGGTTCTTTAGCCAAAGGATTCAGTCTTTCTAAACCTCGCCTGCAGATTTCTATATTGCTGTTATCGGTGGCTGAATGATCTCTAAATTTCTTCTTGAAGAAAATTGTGGTCTCCTAGTGACAAAATCAAATCAAACTCCCCAAATCCCCTTACTTTGATGATTAAATTCCCATTAATAGATGCCAAGAACACATGAGTAACTAGCTGCCCCTGTGCATACATATAGTATGGCATAATCAATAGCAAGCACGAGGTATTTTGTCCTGGCTTCCCTGCCAATGAAAGAAAGGCAAAGTATTGTGCAATGGCAGCAAGACACTGCTAATAAGCTCTGAAAACAAAGCAGATGCACTTTGCTTGTTCCCTGGGATCCTTCGATGCCACAGAAGCACACCCACAGTTTCTGAGTGAAATTGTGTTTTTCTGTTGCCCCTTGTTCTCCTCCTGTCTCTGTGTTCAGCTGACAGCACTGTGCAGTGACAAGGGGCGGTAAATCTCTCTCTTTGCTGAGTAGGTAACGCCTTCTCCTGCCAGTATTGCACCTGCTGAGTTTAAGGTGTCAGCTTATTCAGATAACACTCTTCATTTGCTCACTATCCTTCCTTCCTTCCTTCCTTCCTTCCTTCCTTCCTTCCTTCCTTCCTTCCTTCCTTCCTTCCTTCCTTCCTTCCCTCCCTCCCTCCCTCCTTCCCTCCTTCCCTCTCTTTCCCTCTCTTTCTCTCTCTTTCTCTCTCTTTCTCTCTCTTTCTCTCTCTCCTTCTCTCCTCTCCTTTTCTGCTTCTCTTTTTCTTAGGCATTATGGACAGGAGATGGTGAAAATGTTGCTGAGTCATCAACAATTAAAAAAGCTTTTGGAACAATCTGTTTCCCCACGTGACCTGGAAGATATTCTGACAAGAATTAAGAAGAAGGTAAGTGCTTGGCAGCAGTAATGTCTCCTTTGTGCAAGTATTGCCACTGCTCATATGAGATCAAACATACCTAACCTGTCTTTATCTCATTCCTCTTCTCCTGGATCCTATTGCTCATGTGAATGAACTGTTGATCCTCAGCCTGTTCATCTGCAGACAACAAAGGAACTAATATTGTTAGGAAAAAAGTGGGGGGTGGAATATTTTGAATATCTACCACAAAGAGGAAAGGGAAGGAGGAGAAAATGGGCTTACACTGAAGCATAACCCCCTCACCCCACTATCCCTACTCTGCCCCCAGTAAAGTAATTGAGAACAGTGCTTCCAAAGATGACAGTGTCTTTGCAAAAGACACAGGAAGCAGTAGTGCCAAGAAACTTTCCAAATATACAAAAGATATCCAAGGCAATCCTAATTATTACAATGATTGCCTGTCTTCTGGGAATACTGCCCTGCTGTCATGTCCTGTGGAGCTGGAAGGAGCTTGGTGAATTCAGCAGCATCCGGTGGAAAATCACCTGATTGTTTTGGGGGTTTTGTATTCCTTTTCATCTACATTGTAGAAAGGAATGTGCATTTGTGCAGGACCAGGGAGAATGAATGTTGAAGCAAATTGACCTCCAACACAATTGGCCATTCTCCAAAGAGTCCCAGTTTTTTGCTGCTTCCTTTAAGCAGGCTTATTCCCTACCATTGGCATTATTCCCTATATTTTGCTCAAGACTAATGAATTTTGGGTTTCATAGTGCTGCTCAGTATGGTAGCACCCATAACCTGCCTTGGGTTATTGAAAACAAAGAGTTGGCATCCCTGAATCTCTGGCCTCTTTCCTTCTGCAAGTTAGGAAATATTTCCCTAAGCCTTGGTAGCAGTGATCCTGGTTATAACTTGTGCTTTAAAGAGGTAATTTTCCATTTTCTATTCTAGAGACTCATGGGGTTTCTTTATGTCTGTGTAGGGAATGGAAAAGCAGAGAGGTGAACGTCCATCTGTCAAGAAACCTGTGAGGAAGAGGAACGATGGCTCGATGAAGCCCCAGGCCACATTGCCTTCTAGTGAACGGTACTGAGCACTTGTTTTTACATCTGACAAAGCACGTGACAAGCTTTACATGTCTCTCTCTCAGGAAAATCTTGCTGGTGGACATGAGCTGTGCCAGAGATTGTTTCCTTTCCCTACAAATGCTCTATGATTAAAAATGTCCACTTCTACATTATGCTGAACACAACTTCTCTGGAGGGGTTTCCACAAAAATTGAGCAACAAAAAGACACCCACTGGTTGCAGCTCAGAAGGTGCAGGGCAGTGGAAAGGACAGTGTTGTGGAGGCTATGAGAGGGTCATATCTCTGCTGCCTGACTTGGGACAAATAAATGCAACCAGGTGTTTTCTCTATCTGATTGGAGTCCTTTTCAGATGGGTGTTTTGATGAGAAGTCCCAGTCTAGAAGCAAGATGCCATTCCCCAAAATAGCACTTGCCGTGCATGTGGTTTGGGCTGGCTGGATCATGCTTTTCTGCCCCTCAAACAGAACCAAGTTTGAGTAGTCAGTAGCAAGTCAATTCCTGAGCAACTTTGGTCAACTTGTGTCTCAATGTGGACTATTTGTCTTGATATTCCTGTCCTTCATACAGTTTGGTTGATGGACAGCATGTTTGGTGAATTTCCCCCAGGGCTGCATTCAGCATTTGAGATAGCAGTTAGGTCCTTGCTGTCTCTTCATGCCAGTGGGAGAGCTACTTGTGCCTGCTCTGCACTCCTAACAGAGGGGATTGATTGAGCTCTGTCATGCAGGACAGTGACCACATGCCTCAGTAGCATATTTATTAGCATCTTGCCATGCTCATGGAAGAGACAGGTTGATCCAAGAGAATTGTTCCCAGTGGGTTTGTTAAGCTGTGGATCTAGTCTCTAGGGAAGCAATAATGTGAGTGCAGTGCTGGAATGTCAGGCTTCTGTTTTTATCTCTGTTACTCATTTTCTGGGTCCTTCACATATGTCCCTAGTCATCTGTTCAGATGCATCTGAGCTACTTTTCCAGATTGTCATGCCTGGTGTAGAGACTTCTCCAGAGTGATGAGTTTCCTTGTTATTAGACACACGCCTCCCACATGATGAGGCATTGAAACTTGGAAGTAGTGTCTCTCTTTCCCCACAAAGCAGTGTGACATGTGTACATGGGATGCCATCTGAAGAGAAATGAGATGCAGCTCATCCTTGGTTTTCCTGAGTAAGCACTGGCAAGAATGTAACTTGCAGATTGCCTCCTGTAATGATTGCCATGAGGTCCATGTTGTTTTTCAGGCCAGGAATTTCTAGCTTGAAATCACATCATTAGGAAACCTCCTCAAGATGTTTTGCTCACAATTAACTGGAGGTATGACCACCAACAGGCCCTAATTTGGTTTCACTTTTCAGGGTGAAGTCTACCTCAGATGGACGCCTCCTACACCGTCCAAGAGTCCAGGTCACGTTACCTCCAGCTGTGGAAGAAACAGAGCCACTCCAGAAGCTTTATGATCTCCTGGAAGCCAAGGCATTTCAGACACGGATGGAAGGACTGGCACTCCTCCTAGATCTGTGCAAAAGCAGCCCCCAGCTCATCTCCACTAACATTGTCCAAGTATGTAGGGCATCTGCAGTTGTTCCTTTTCTTTATCTCCTTTCCTAAGGCTGTAGCGGTCAAGTTAATTCAGTGTGTCTTGGCACTACATCCTGGCTGTTTGGGACAGGCTGGTCCCTCTTCCCCAGAAAGGTTTAATTCTGTTCCAGGCTTCAGGACAAGTTATTTCAGTCCAGATGTATTTGTCTGGCAGGTGCCTATTGATGCAGTTCATGAGATGATGACAGAATTTTCTGTTGGTGTAACTTCTGCTGTCTCCTACTGCCAGTTGGGTTAAGTGAAGGGAATGCAGCCACTGAAAAGGTGGCAATTATTCTCTAGACAAAAAAAGGCTTTGGATGGGGAAGAGAAGTATCAGGCTTGGGTGGTTTAAAGAAAACTTTTTGAAAAGGACACTTCTGTAAACTCCATCTTGTCTCGCACAGGCACAACTCTGGCTACTCATTTCCATCCTCATCCCTATTCCTCTTGGTAAACACTGTGCTCACCCTTCTTGGAGGGCCTTTTTTCTCTTTGGAAAAGGAGAAAATGCCTAAGGACAGATCTCTTCCTTCTCCTCCCTGTAGCTGCTTTATCCCTTTTTCCGGAAAATTGCACCTGATAATGTGGCTGTTGAGGGACTGAACCTGCTCTAATGAGAGCTGTACAGCACATGAAATTTCAGAAGTCTACCTGTTAATTAGACAAATGGTCTGCATCCTGGAGCAGCTGATCAGAGCCCTGCACTTCTCCAGACACAGGGTTCTGGGACAGAAGAAACACAACTTGGATCTCCTCCAGCCATAGTTTAGCAAAATCATACTTCCCCTCAGTACTTGAGGCAACTGTGGAGAAAAATGGGCATTGTGAATACCTGGTTCCATACTTCTATACCAAACATTCTGTTTTGCAGCAATAAGTGGGATTAATTTAATGACTTATAGGTGGAGAGAAACACCGTAAGAGCTATTCTGTCCCCACCCAAACCTTTTAAAAATACATGAAAATCTTTCAACCAGCATGAGGTTGCGCAACCATTCAAGTGAGTAGCCCACATGAAAACAGTGAAATTGTGCAAGCAAGTGCTGACCTGACAAAAAGGATCACTTTCATCTTTTATATTGCTGAATGCTCATTTCTACATCCCTTCTTCAAACAAGGACATCTCAATCCAGCTTTCATGTTGTTTGTTTTCTTCACAGATTTTTGATTATTTTGTCCCAAGAATTGGCGACACCCATAAGAGGGTAAAGCAACAGGCGCTTGAAGTGCTGGCTGAGATGATAAGCATCCTCAAGGATGGCTTAAACCCAGTGATTGTCCGTTTAGTTGAAGGAGTAATAACCAACCTAAACTCAAAGGACTCCGGGATTTATGCGGCAGCTGTGAAGGGGCTGGAAGAATCCATTGCTCACTTAGGTAAGGCTGACCCCTGACATGGACTCTCCTCAGCTGTGTCTCTGCCTCTCAGAGCCAAGAGAACACTGAGTGCCTTGATAGCTGTTGTTGTGTGTGGAAACCTCCAGCTGACATGCACCAGAAGCTGTGGAGGTGCAGTCCTTAGGCACCAGTCCCCCAACAGGCTTGAATGTGCAGCAGCCTTTCCCAAAAGCCCCAGGAGCCCTTGGCTCTGTGCTGCTTGTCTGCTTTTGGCAGAGAAGGAGCTGAAGAGTAAGTCCTGGACTACAGCTTTGCTAGAATTCCAAGACAAAGGGATTTTTGGACTTTGCTTGGGCCCCATTTGTATTTGCCAATGAACAGCTTTGCTGTTGGCATGAAGGGACACTGGCCCATCAGAGCTTCTGCAGAGCAGCCTCCTGGAAGGTCCTATGTTACAGGCATTAGCTGTCTATTTTGCACCTTTCTTCTTTGTCTTCTTTTTTCAAAGGGGAACTTAAGATTCACTATATTCATTTCTTTCAAACAAAGAAGTATAAATCCAGCTATCAATGATGGCTTGTTCCACATGCTGTTTTGCATGGGGCAAGATTGCATTAGCGAATGACTACATAGCCAAGGGCTGCTGTAGATTCCTTTGCCACACAGATTGATGTCAGCCCTGAAAATGCCACACTGGGTGAATATGCCGAAAAAGTGGAGTGTTGAAGAGGCAGGTCTTAAAGGGCAGTTTCCACTTTCTCCACCTCAGCTGCTCTGTGAACTCCTTGAATTGCCTGTCTTGGTGCCCTTCTGTGTCCCAAGTATGGGGTTCCTACTGTTTGTGAACTGGGGAGAAGGCTGTGAGACCTGTACTGCTCTTGGCCCATAGCCATTTCTTGTGGTGCATGGGAAAAGTCTTGGAAAAAGCTGCAGAGTCCTGTGAACAGAGCATTTGGCCAACAGAGTCCCTTCAGGGTTTTGTATGGAGCATTCTGCCATTCCTCTCTCACCACTTCCGAGATCACCATCAATTTTCCATGGTGAGAGATGTCAGAACAGGAGCAAGGCACCTCTGTCTCTCATCACAATGACTTTACACAGAGGTATGTTCAAGCAAGTGAAATGGGATATATTTTTTTAGTTCTGCCCATTTTTATGGATGTTTGCAAGTATTCAAACAAGCAACCAAGTCACAAATAGTGCAGAAGTCAACATCTGGGGCTTTAGTGGGGGAAGAAAGTCTCCACTGGAAAAAGGCATGAACAAAACCTTCCCAAGTACTTCAAAATGGTCTGCCTTTACAAATCAACATCCAGTGGCAAATGGCAAGAAACCTCCTGAACTCAAAAGGATTGTGCAATGCTCCTAGCTTGCAGTAAGTGAGCAAGCACATCATCTTGCCTCATTGCTGCCCTGAGCTTCTTAGCTAAAACGCCAGCCAGTGCTCCAAGACTCTGTGTGCACATGCCTGAGATCCTGAGGTTTTGGTGAGATTTTCTCATCTGTCCTTTCCTGTTCACAGTCGTGAAAGAAATGACCCTCAGACGGCCACTGCCTGACACAGGGCATGGAGTCAGGCCAGCAGCCCATAGGTGTTAAGGTAGCAAAGAGCAGTGAAAATGAGAGCACAGAGAAGCAGATCCTTTTGCTTGTCTTGCAAATGCTGGGCTGTCTGTCCTGCAGCCACCAGCTTCAGCTGACATGCAGAGCAGACAGTTACAGCTGAGTTTGTAAGAATTGAGCTGCCTGCTACCTTCTTTAGCAGCCAGCAAAAGCTCCTCTGTCTTCGGTTCTCTCAAGGCAGCTAAAGTAACACTTGGGTCAATGTGTTATTGACTGGAGCTTTACCATCTCCAAGTGCACAAGACCTTTTGAAACCCTTAAATTGAAAGGTGAATAATTCCGATACACTTGGATTCATAAGAACCAGGCAAACAATTTCCCCTCACACACCCAAACCCCAAGAGTTCCCCTGAAAATCCAGGCAGATAGCAATATTGACACTTAATTAACATTTCACGCTCCTTCAGGATATCCAGATCTCAGCACTTTTTGTTTCAAAGACACAGCTGTAAGGGCACTCTCTTGGGGAGGAACAGCAAATGAGAAACAGTGCCCACCAGTATTGCAAGAGTGTGGGAAAAACCTGAAGAAGGAAAGAAGAAAAAGATTCAAAAATTGGCAGAAATTACCCTTATTTTACAAAATGCAGTTCCTTCTGCTCTTCCCCTCTCCACTGTCATTTCTTTTATGACCTCAGAAGAGTGAGCAGAAACGTGTGTGTTTCTCTTGTAGATAAAGCATCGCTGATGAAGGAGTTCAGCAACCGAAGGAGTCAACTGAGTGGCCAAGCTCTGCTGGATGTCACAGAGCGTCTCTCAGGTATGGCCTCCCCTTCTAAGCCAAGAGGTCTTCTGAGGGAGTATTTCCAGGGAATGCCTGGGACCCGGCAGTAGAGTAACTCCTCAAATTCAGGAGGCGCTGAGCTTGTCCCTCCTGTCCAATGCCCATGCAAGGTGTATTAGGCAGGTTTTCCCTGGCTGCTGCAGAGGTGTGCAGCATCTGAGATGGGGGCGGCGCTCGGCCTCGGGGCTGAGCTCTCACTGGGGCATCTCAGAACCTACCTCCAGGAAAGGAGGGGCTGAAAGCTTAGGGACTTCAGTGCTGCTTGTGGGGAAATGGTGGCAAATGCTGTTTTAGGGCATCGGTTTGTTTTGTCCTCAGAGAATTCTTGTTTTGCTCTTGCAAAGTTTTGAGGCTGAACTCTGCAGTGCCTGGGGGTCACAGCGGAGGTCAAAACTCAGCACACATATTAGGGGCACGGATTTTGTGCAAGGCAGCCTTTGGGGGCAGAGGGGCAGAAGCAGAGTGCTGAGGCTCCCAGCCTGTGCTGAACAAGAGGCATTGGACTCAGCATTTCAGGATGTGCAGAGAATCTCTTGCTATGTCAGTGCTGTATGAAATGCTACAAATGCAGCTGATATTGCATTCCTCACAGGAGCTTGCTATGTCAGCAATAGGCAAAGAACGGAAATATGATAATCTCAATATAGTCTAGAAAAGACTATTTATGGCCTTGCATTGTTTATAGCCCTATTTAATTAGGGCTTAATCCACTGCAAATAATGCCAGCATCTTGTCTTGTAATACAAGGTTCAAAACACTTTGTGTCTTCATTTGAATCACAAAAGGTCACGTTCATTTATTCGGTATGTCAAAGGCCCTTTGCAGAGCATTTCAATAAAGTAGATCTTCAGGAACAAAGAATTTAGTTTTGCAGGTATTTTAGTCTCCTTGTCAAACAAAGTATTTCAACATAAATTAGCTTTACTTTAGAAAGAGCAGATATTCTCTCTGAAATATAGTGGGAAGAGACAGCCCTTTCTCTTCTCAAGTTCCATAGTGACTGATGTTTTGAATTGCATTTAAACTCAAATTAAGTCCCATTTTAAAATGGGCACCGTGACCCTTTTCCTGCGTAGCAGAATTGGTTTTAGATACTTTCAGGAGTTGTTTAAATGTTGATGACAGCTGGTACATTAACAGCATAGAGGAAATGAAGACTCTTCCACCACAGAATAATAAATGGCTACTGCATGACATTTTTCCCGAACAGAAAATAAGAATGGTCTGCAGAGAATTTCAGGTTTGGATCTCTCAGCCAAATCTGCCATTCAAGGAGCCTATTGGTAGTAAATTTTTGTCTGTGTTTGATAGAGTTCAGTTCAGAAGATGAGCAGAGAGCTGGCTTCAGAGAGAATGGGAGAGAACGCTTGTGTTTTGGTTCAATTTCAGTCCCCTGTGTAGCATTTATCTCTCTCTCTCTATTCCCCTATTTCAGTATGTGCATTGTAAGAGAAAACACCATTAACATTGTGAGGGGAAATGCCATTAACATTTGGAGATGCTCAAATGCCACGGCAATGGGGTCTGGGTGACAATCTAAGACACCCTGAGGTTTGAAATAGCTGTTTGTTTGAAGCAACAAAAGCATTCTTCCAAAGACACCAGCTAGTCACTGATGTTTCAAATCAAACTGGCAAGCAGCACCCATCTCTGGTGAGCTGGAGTTTTGAAGTGTTGTCTAACAGTGCCCTTTGCTGTGTGGCACTGAGCAAAGGGAAGAGCCAGATTAGACTTTTGGCATTTTTCATCAATGGTCACCACAATGGAATCCTCCTTTTAAGTAGAAATCTCTCAATTGCCTCTCTGTGGTGCATTTCAAACTCTTCAGTGCAGGTTTGGATAACTTCTAAATGGCAATAAAGGGCAATTTGACATTTCAGTGATTGTTCATGCAGAAACAGATTGTGAAATTATTTAGTAAAGATACAAAGTCTTCCACAGGTACAAGGCTTTGTTTGGAGAAATTAGTCCTGATGGCTTGGTGGTTCTGTTCCAGGGATGATCAGCTGCTTTGCCCATTTCTGGATCACATGGCTTTCTGTGCTACATTGCTGATCTTAGCTAGAGAGGCTCCCAAGAACCAAAACTAGAGAGAGGTCCTTGTTTGCATTAAGCTAGGGGTTAAGGAATGTTGTTTCTCTCTCCTGGCAGTGCTTGTGGAATGGGTTTATGCCAGGAGCCCTGAAGTCGTCAAGCGCTACGCCCTGCCCGTTCTTTGGTCCTTCCTGGGGAACAAGGCGCTTCCTGTCCGAAGTGCCAATGTCAGCACTGTGGTGAAAAAGCTTGCCTTAGCCCTCTATGAGGTGATGGGCTGCAAGCTGGAGAAACATGCTGCCAGCCAGCCTCCACATGTGGGGAAGAACCTCTCCAAGATTTTGGACTGGTGAAGGCAGGATGTCCTCCAGAAAGCGGATGAGTTGCCGAGCTGGACACCAACCACCGGATTTGACATTTTAGCTGTACAAAAAATGAGGAAACTTTAAGGAAGGGTTTGCATCTGCTGCTGCTCTCTCCACCACCCTTCCTAGTCATGGCATGGGGGGCCTGAAGAAACTTCTGATCGAGGACAAGGTGAAGTCCCAGCATGGCTCAGCCTCACTGAGAGGTAAGGCAGGAGCTGGGCGGCTCTCTGGTGGGAAGAAGGGTCTTGTGGCAGCCTGGAGACTCCATGCACATTCCCAGGGAACAGTTCTGCCCTGTATGTACCCCCTGCAATGAGCTGTGCTGCTCCCAGTGCCCCACGTAGCTGTAGGGCTGCTGAGGTGTGGGGCAGGGAGAGGAGCAGGAGGGTGCATGTGCAGCTGGGTCATTCCTGCAAAGCACAGGGCTCTGGGCTCCCTGTTGTCCCACAGCATGGCAGCCCAGAGGCCAGGGGGTTCCTGTGGTAGCTCTGTGGAAGAGGCTCAGGGTATCCCCCTGGCCATCTTCAAGGGGCTGCCAGCAGGAGCATATTTCCCTGTGCAGCTACTTAAAAGTTTCCAGGCAATCTGTCCCATGAAATATGTATCTTTAGATGCTTTAGGTTTGAATTGTGGCCTCTGTTACATTTCGTGTCTCCCCTTTCCAGGCGTGACTGACTACACTTGATCCAAGAAGTTTTCCCTGGACACTTCCTGTATGCCATTAGCCACAAAACCTTTGTCTCCTGTTCATGTGCAACGGAGAGCAGGAGGAACATGGGTAAAATTTCACCGGCTGTGACAATAGGAAAGCAAATTACCAGGATGTGATACCAGAAGGAAAAGGATATAAAGTAAGGAGACCAAGCTAAGTCCTTTGTGGTAGATTTTCAATTTATGTCCTGTAGGCAGAGCTCTGAGACCTCTTCCTGTGGTGTGAGCCCAGGCAAGCAGCTGAGCCAAGCAAGAGCTCAGCTGGACATTGCGCTTCAGGCTGTCTTTGCAATGGGTGTGTAGTGCAGACTTTGCGTCCCCACTGTGTATCTATAGCAGAAGAGGTCTTTGAATGTTTTCTGGGCTCTGTAGTGACTCCTGCTCTGTCTTACGGCTGAGAAAATACCAACAAGCAATCAGAGCAGCTAAGCCTATCCAGTCTGGTCAAGCATATCCTTCTACATTTAGTAAACTATGGGTATCTGTGAACCATGTCTACGTCTTGGTGGTGTTTTCTGTCAGCTGCACCTGGTTTGGATGGAAGAAGGTGTTTGCTGGAACAGGCAGTCATGCAAAGTCAGTTCCAGGTTGCTTCAGCTTTTGAGTGTTAGAGCCATGCCCTTCTGCACAGTTGTCTCTGATGCTATTTGTAGACTTGTTCAGCTTCTGGGCAGCTTGTGCTCTGGCATGGCTTTGTCCAGAGGTGAGTGATGGGAGGTGGCCATGGGGAGAGCAGCCCTGAGCCCCCCCTCCCCATGATTGCCTTTGCAGCAGGGCCAGGCCCTGCAGTTGTTTTGGGCTTGCCGTGGGGTGCAGGAGGAGGCAGATGAAGAACAGCTTTGGTAAACACAAGATCCAATCAAAACCTGGGGTACTTGATTTCAGCCTTGCTGAGAAAGGGCCCAATGTGTCCCTGACAGGAACTGATCCTTCCACTGAAGTTTGAGCAGGACGTGATTTGGCTCTTTAGCTGTGCCAAAAGTGATGGGATACTAAGGAAGGGTGTGCATCTGCCCACGCTGCCTCCACTCTGTTCCTGGTCATGGCCTGGGGGCTCTGGAGCAGCTTGGGCAGGCAGAGACCTTACAGAGAGCAGCAGGCCAGGGAGCTCTGCTGAACTTCATCAATGCCAGTGAGCCTGAGATGATGGATGTGTGGGAGCTGGAGAGCACCGAGCATCCCGAGAGCTCAGCAGCATCTGGCCTCAAAGGCTGCTGAGGAGCTGTAGGAAGGAAGGGCAGCAGCAGGAGAAATGAGGGGCTTGAGCGAAGCAGGTTTTGACATCCTGCAGAATGGCTTTGTGGGGACTTGGCAGTGGGGATCAGCGGTGGCTGGAAGGTTCTTTATTTATAGGGAGAGAATAGAGATTTAAACCCATTCCCATACCTACCCAAATGCCAATGGAGGCAGAGGCGGCCCAGAACATCTTGATGCCAAACATGTTGTTGACAGATGGGAATTTAGCCACACTGGCAAAGTAGTGAGCAAGGAGAGAGAACTGGCAAATGGAGGAAACAGTCTCTCCATCACCAGTTCCCTTTCCATTCCCTGTCCTTGGGCTGGCTACTCCATCAGTTTGACTTTTCCTGTGAAGTTCTAGCAAAGAGCCTGGATAAACTTCCTGAGCCATGAATGGGGGAGGGCTGGATGCTTGATCTGAGCCCTGTGTTCTACTCTTTCCAGGCTTCCTTGCTGAATTCCAGTGGTGGGGATATGAAGAAGGAGTCATTGGGACTGCCTCTGATCCCCCCTATACGCAAGGATGTAGGTCCCCCTCTTGGCAGTGCTGCTGTGTCTCTGCCAAGCTCTCAGCAGCTGGATTTCCAAGAGTCTCAGGAGATGAGGTAAGCCAAGGTGTCTGCTGCTGCAGTGTGCTGTTCACCTTGCTCTTCCCATCTCGTGAGCTCATTTCCCACAGTCAGCTCTCCTGTGTATTTGGGCAAACCTCTGTGTGTTCACCACTTTGCCTATCTGTGATGATGCAGCACAATGTCAAAGGCAACACCATATGCCCTAAGAGCAGAGGCAGTGGTGGGGAAGAGGAGGCAGGGCTTAAGAGCACCTCGAAACAGGTCCTCTGTGGGACTTGGCTCTTGATTCCCTCTGTAATGTTTGTGGTGTCATTTGGGAGCTGTATGGCATGGGTCTGGATAGTGCAGATCTTTGAATACTGTGATCCTTGTTTGTCTAATTCTGTACCCCCCAGACTGTGGCCAGTGTAAGGCATGAGCAGGCAAAGTCAAGCTTTGGCAGCAGTGCAAAAGTAGCTGCCCTCCATACAGACTTGTGTCTCAGTTTTACAGCTCTTGCTGCTTCACAGAGGCTGTATGAGGCACTTGTGTCCAAAAGGACAGACAGCAGAACTGGGGAGTTATGATGCAAGTTGAAGAATGACTGCTGTGTTTCAGCTGGAGCTTGGCAAGCTCTGTCTGAGTCCAGCAACTGAAAGCTTAAGGACAATTAATCAACATTGCATCTGGTTGGGTTTATGTGTTGCATTTCCTCCTTCATCATAGTGACCATACTAAGATGATTTGTCTACTTTGATGCTACACTCATTCTCCATGCTTCTCTTTCTGCCTCCTCATATGTTCTTTTGTCCTCCATTTTCTCAAGGCCGAGATCCACCAGCAGAAGGAAAAGGAAGGACTCTGAAGATGCAGGTAGGTACAGGGCATGTCTGTCCTAAAATGACCATTGGAATCCTGACCCAGGTGTGGCTTTGTGAATGTGTGGTTAAAAACCACCCAGTTTTAAATTTCTTCAAATTCTCATCCATTCCTTGATGGGCTCAGTGGTTTCTCCCAGAGCACACTCACAGGGAGTATGCTCTTGGTGATGCAGTGAAAATTCCTCCAGTGTGTAGTGATGAGTGGCAGGAGCTGGAGTGGTACCTTGAGGCCCTGGAAATGCACAGCTGGAAAAGAAAATTGCCCTCTTCATCATGCACATACCTTTTATATCCCTGCACCGTTTCAAATGTCATAATTAGTAGAGAAAAGGAAGGCATGTAGCATGAAATGAGGAATGTTCCTGTTCTTTCCTCTTGGCCTTGATAGAGAAAACCTTTCCTTGGGGCATTTTCTGAGATGAGCCCTTTGAGATCTCAGGGAGATTCATGGCCATTGCCTGGTTTTGCACTGGGAGAAATAGGGAAATCTCCTCTGGTAGAAAGTCCTTTTGAATTTTCCAGTTGAGGAGGATACTTCCAAATGGATGCAGTTTACGCACAATCTGAGTTTGTCATCCCCTGACAGCACAAGCCTAAAGCCACCTATGGCAGCTTCACAATGACAAATCTCTGATTTTCTCTGCCCATGTCAGTATTGCAGGCTGAGGCTGGGGGAGGAGATGCCTTCTGGCTTTTCCCCCTCCCTTCCTTGCCTGATCCCTGACAGGAAGAATGTTGCCTGACAAAAGGTGGTGTCTGGTGCATCTGTGTCAGCCAAAGCTTTCAAGTTGAAAACCTCAATGTTGTTGTCCCTTTGCCATCTGTGGGTGTGTAGTGATAGGAGAGATGAGACTTGAACAAACAATTTTGCTGATGCAGAAAAAGGGATAAGATCCACTGGTCCCTTGGCTCAGGGTTAGTTGTGCCAAATCCTGGGCATGACCCCTGTGGAATGATTCCTTTGTTGCTGATACGCAGCTGGAATGCTGAATGGAGCTAGGGAGAAGTAGTGCTTAGTAATTTAGGTGACATTGTTGCTGGATAAGTTCTGGCCCAGAAATGTGCAGTACCTTAAACTGTACCTGTTCCTCTTTTATATTTCACCTGACCCTTCTATAGGGGGAAAAAAATCCTGATTTGAGAAAGTTGTTCCTTTCTTACTGCTGGGCTGCAACATGATTTTGTCCTCTGTGAAGCTATGGAATGAATGATTAGTTCTCTGCATTCTAAAAGCTCTTTGGAAAGTATTTCAGAATGACCTGCTGTCTTGCATGGGAGACAGGAGCATTATGAGTTTCTGCAGTTTGCCAGGCTTCTGGCAACAGATTAGGGTAGTTAGCACCCCAAGACTCGGTCCCGTTCACAAGGTTCTTTGCTATTTGGCCGATTAATCCAATATGGTGTAGAATACCATTTATTAGATACAGAAAATAACAAACATACAAATATAGAACAGATTGACACACATACACACACAATAAATGCATAATTGCAAAGCCATAATAGCTAAAAGGCAATTATGGGGTAAATGCTTGTTTGAACTATAAAAATAGTTAAAAATGCAAGTTAAGAAAGGTACCTATAAGTTAGCCAGAATAATACAATTTAGGAAACCAATGATCTTATCAAAATCCAATTTTGGTGGTGGGATACATTAGAGTCCGCTCTCAATCTTGCAAGAAGTTACCACAGAGCTGCATCCAGACTCTGGGGAGAAGTTTTCCCTCACGCGTCAGTATCCATGTAGAAAACCTTTTCTGAAATTTCATAAACTTTTATAGGATAAGAATATGCAGAGTGGGTCACTAAAAATTTCTCACATTCTCGCTACATTCCACAGGGTAGTGGTTTTTTAGACTTTTGGGTGTCATCAGATAGGCCTGGTTTAGGCTGTTAACCTAATCTGAGCCATCCATCTTCCGCGACCGAGCAGGGAGAGAGAGAAAGGTGGGGGGGAACTTCCTGCCACACCTGTCCTGTGCTATTTCCATTAAGAAAATTTTGAATTGTCAGGAAGAGCCACGATCAGAAATGTTTTGAGGCAGGGCATGTTTATGTTGGCTTTGGGTGTCTCTGCAGGAAAGAAAGCAGGGAATAACCTCCTGGAACAGTGAAGCAGAGCAAAAGTGCAATGTTTGGATGGCCAGTTTTTCCCTACATATATTGGCTTCCTGAATCCTGGGGGCATCAAATGGGGCGTGCCAAGCTTCTTTTACTACTAACACAGTGGTGCCATTTTTTGTGTCCAGGCACTTCCTTTGTTGAGAAGAGAAAGAAAAAGATAAACAACCAACAAGTCCCAACCCAGAGCTGAGTGGGAATTCCAAGAAAGAAAGGCCTTGGAAGCTAGTTTCTTAAAACAATTACTTCCTGGGTGTAATTGTCAAATTCTAAAGACCATCTGTTTGGAAGGAAAGAGATGCCATAGTAGTGGATGGGCAATGAGCAACACATCAGCAACATAGTGGAACCTCTCTCTCCTCCCTTGCCAGCTCAATACAGTTCACAGGAATTAAACTGTTGCCAGTTACATGAAAAATAAAATCAACATGATCTTCTGAATAATTAAAAAAACCCCTTGAATATCTCACCCTTAAGATGAGTTGTCTGTAAAGGTGTGATTTTAATTAACTTACTTCTTCCCTTGTACATGATCTACAGCTTTTTCTGAGTATACATCTCTAACCCAGAGGAAGAAGGGAAAGAGACCATGGTGTGTGATAGGACCTGGGATGCCACTGTTGGAACCTTGCTGACCTGTTTGGCTGCCCCCAGGGTCACTGCCAGGGAGGAGGACAAGGTGAAGGCCCAGCATGGCTCAGCCTCACTGAGAGGTCAGGCAGGAGCTGGGCCCTGTCTGGTGGGAGGAAGGGTCTTGTGGCAGCCTGGAGACTCCATGCACATTCCCAGGCAACAGTTCTGCTCTACATGTGCCCCCTGCAATGAGCTGTGCTGCTCCCAGTGCCCCGTGTAGCTGTAGGGCTGCTGAGGTGTGGGGCAGGGAGAGGAGCAGGAGGCTGCATGTGCAGCTGAGTCATTCCTGCAAAGCACAGGGCTCTGGGCTCCCTGTTGTCCCATGGCACGGAAGCCCAGAGGCCAGGGTGTTCCTGTGGTAGCTCTGTGGAAGAGGCTCAGGGTGTCCCCCTGGCCTGCTTCAAGGGACTGCCGGCAGGAGCATGTTTCCCTGTGCAGATACTTAGAAGTTCCCAGTCCCATGAAATATGTAGCTTTAGATGCTTAAGTTTGCAGTTCAGCCTCTGTTACACTTTGTGTATTCATTTTGCAGGCCTGACTAGCTGCAGTCATCCCAAGAAGTCTTCCCTGGACACTTCTCTGTTCCCTTACCCAGAAAGGCCTTGCCTCCCATCCAGAAGAGCTCTTCCCTCCTAACTCAAAATGAAGCTGCTGCCTGTCTGAAGAATATTTGAAGAATAGGATTCATCCCTTAGACTTTATAGTTAAAGATGTACATACGTTCTGATATTTAGATGTAGTTTTGAATTAAAGTGCTTTGGCTGTATCTTTTAAATTTTCGTGATATATTTTTAATTGTATGTATTTCCATTTGATATTATTTTTTTTTCCCCCCCCCCCTTCCCCCTTTACAAATTTTTTTTTTTTTTAAAAAAAAAATTCCCCGAAACTTCTCCCAATATTATATATTTAAAATTTTAAAATAAATTTAAATAAACCAAACAGAGAATGTGGCATCTGGACATGCAAGCCTAGAAGTTATCAGAGTGGGATCACTGGATGTAGCAGTGTCTCACCATATCCTTTCCTCGCTGGACTTCTCCTTCTTTTGCCATGTTTTAGTCGACTCACGTGCGCTGCTGGTTGTTATTTGGCATTGCAATGGTGCCACCTATTGACATGTTTGGGGCACAATGGACCCGAAAGATCCTCTGTACTCTAAGGTTTTCTACCTAGATGTATTCTGTGCTCACAAAAGACCTGAGCAAAGAAACAAAGAGAAGTGTGTCCAAATCCCAAATTGCTCCTTTGCAATCTCAGACATATCTGGCTCAGATGTGTCTTCACCCACAATTTCAAAGGTCAGAGGAGGTCGTGTATTTCACTGGGAAAAGATGCACTGCTCTGGAAAAGACATCTGAATGTATATTTACCCAGGACAGCAGTCCAAGAGTGTTGTTAATTGCCACTTGTTTGCAGAAGGATGAGTGGCCTGTGAGGCCAAAACCAGGTGACAAGGGTTCCTCAAATCTATTTAAACTGCAGCCTGGCTGCCATTCAGCCCAGAGTGTGGGATCATTTCTTACCATGGACCAATGCTTGGCAGCATTATGAATTCCTGCATAGCTGGAACAAGCAATTCTGGGTTCAGCTCCAGTTCTCGGTGGGCTGCATGATCATTGACATTGTTGCCTTTCCAGAAAGTATTTCACAGTTTCCTTTCATAATCATTTGAAGCTTTTAAACTTCCTATTTCAATTTGCTCTGCCTTAGGGAAAAACCCTCCACAGCCCAGTGCAAACTGTAAGCTTTAGACAGCAAAGTCTTCATGGTTGCCAGGTTCTGATGTTACAGAAGAAAATCCAAGGGAATGTTTTAATTAGGATTTCTGAAGGAAAAAATCTATGTCCTGTGGCTGCATGTGTTTGCTTGGCTATGGGTTGTCTAGTCCTGGCCTAGTAAAGCCCAGGCACAGTGACATGTTGCAAGGAAAACTAGTCCGTGAGCTTATGGGGTTGCCATCAGCAGCAGAGTGGTTGTGTCCTTGGGGGATTCCTCTGCAGGAGACAAAATAGGGGACCTGCTCCCTCCTGCAATATTCTCTTAGATCTTTCTAAAATATCCTAGAAAAGGCAGTGAAACTTCACACCTACTTGCACACGCACTGTTTGAATTTGGGCATTTTTGTCTCTCCTCAAAGTCATTGCTCTTGAACACCAGGAACATTTCTTACACCACCAATAAATGGCAGTGATGCATGGTCCTCATCATGGTGCTTTCCAGTACTGGTAAGTGCTTGGCTTACAAAACTGAAGTTAGATATAGCTTGGATCTTGGCTCAGTTTTGTGCAGGTTTAGGAGGAAAAGAAAATCTGAGATAAGAAGCTTAGGATAATTGGATACATTGGTGCCCATGCTAGCTTTCTGCTTTCTGTTTTGCAGGATTGGCTTCTCATCCCCAAATGAGTGACTGGGAAGCACTCACCCCCAGAGCTGTTCCTTTGTACTTATGGAACGTATCATTCTCTTGGGAATTATCATCCAGAGAACAGAGAAAATCATACAAGTCCTATTCTCCTTGTTTGGTGCAAGGAGGCTAAATTAAACCTTTCAAAGGACTTTTAAAATCATTAGGAATTTATTTAGGAGGCTTTTAGAGTTATTAAGTTTATTTGATGGGTACTTTTCTATTTTTACTGGTTTGTAAACAGCCTCTGAATCTTCATTGTCTGTTGGGAGAAGACAGGCTGCAGAGCCACTGATCAGTCCAGGAAAACTGGGAATACCCCAAGCATCCAAATGCCTACTGCACTCCTTTGCTGTGGTGTTTGAGTGGCTGTTCTTCTTTGGGAAAGCTCAATATAGTTATGTGGCTGTCAAGGGAACTCTGTGGGGCTGAAAATGGGACATCATATACTTGCCTGGGCTAGCAGAGCTCAGGGGTGCAGTACATGCTTTCTTCTTCTCTTGGCTCTTGGTAGGATAAGAATTTTTCAAAATGAAGAGCACAGTACTGCTTGTGTGGTTTTGGTTTTTTTTTTTTTTTTTAATTGTCCATGTTGTATTCTAGGTTATTTCTTTGTTTTGCACTTTAGTGGGCTTTGGTTTTGTATTTTTTTTTTTCTTTGCTCCCTGTTTCAAGCTGTTGTTGATATGTTATTTGGACTAATATGAAATTTGTCTAAGACTCATAATTAGGTAGCTACTTACCAGGAGTCCTTTCTAACTAGATACTCAGCTGCATAACACTGTGGTAGCAGGATGCTCCCTGTTGCCTGGCTTATCCACATAAGAAATTCTCCTGTGAGAACCTACCTGTAATCCAGGTCCCTTAAAATAGTTAACACATGCATGTATATGCATGTGTTTTCCCTGAAATATAAAGATGAAAGGATCTGTATGGGTATCTGGTTATTGATGAATCTTTTTGAATAGTGAAGGTTTCAAACATGCATTGCCTTGTGCCCTGGTTGTCCACGTTAACTATATTTGCAAGCAAAGAGACATAAAGCTTCAAAGAGGAGTAAAACATTCCAAAACTAAGGCCATTATATTGTACTGGCAGGTTTAATTTCCAGTTTGGATGTAAGACATATTAAACTTCTACTAATTATAAGAGGGGGTAAGATTGCAAATTAATTGCCCTATAAGACTGACAGAGTCACATTTAAAAGCCAAGCAGCTGGTAAATTTGTTGGTTTAGATTTTAACTGCAGACTCATGTTTGCCTTGCCACATATCTGCTTGTCTGCTGGAATGCCTGGAAAGTTTTGTTCACAGCTTTACAGCTACTGCTCTGGGGAAGGATGGTCTTTTGTTAGCATTGTCAGGCTTTGACTTTGGTTCACTCATATCCTAAGGAGCCAGTGGTCCACTAGTATTAATAGGTGAAGGGCAGCCTGTTGCATTGAAAGCTTTCAGTTTCTCTTTAGTTGCTATACAATCCATTAATCTGTGCCTTGAGGAAAACTATACTAAAGCAGGAGGGATAGATACAGAGAAAGATCGGTTTATCACCCTTTTTTCCTTTGAAATAACCTTCATAAAGGGTGGGTTCTGTACAGTCTTACTTCAGAAATTCTCACACTGTTACTTAATGCAATCACAGAGTTGTATGTTAGCAAAGAAAGAGAAAAGACTAAAGGAAGAGATGTAAGAGGCAAGGTTTTGAAATTCAGAATGTCACTGAGAGGAGAACAATAAGGGGCTGTAAGGGCTGTAGGTAATTTTGTGCTAGAAGTTGAGGAACAGGATCGGTGCAGAGCAGGTATATGTGAGATGAATGGAAATGGGATGAGAGGGATAATGTGGTCCTGGGCCCTGATCACCTTGTCCTGCTGAGTATCTACTGTCTTTATCTGCACACATTTTCTTTTGACATTAACATTTTCATTATTTATCCAAAAAGGGCTGTGGGCAAGACGTGCAAACTTGGGATCTTTGCCCCTAGTTTTCAGATGATCCAGTGTACAGTTGTGAGTTTGTATTAACCTTCACCTTTACCTGAGGACAATGTGGAAGTGAGCCCCTAATCCATACTGCAGGCACTATGGATCTTACCCATAGGATCTTGCCCAGGAAGATCAAAATTGCAGTTTGAAGTTCATACCTGCAACATGCATCTCCACATGCTGTAGTCATGATGGCACTGAGTATATTTGATGTGGAAGATTTCCTAATCTAGCAGGTTTTCTCTTCAGGAGATACTGGCAATTCTTTAATGATGAGACATGACAGTGAGAACAGGTTACTTTATCTCTGTGTTACTGTTTCTTTCCTTCCTATAGCAAAGGTGGTATCTTTTCAGAATATTTCTCTTAATGGTAGAACTTCATAAATGGTTATGAAATGCCTTGAATGTTAAGAGGTCTGGCAGTACTAACACTGCAATATGCTGAATTTATTGATAACCTGCACAGCATTGTCAACCATATTGCTAATCACAGTATCACAGAATCACAGTATCACAGAATATTCTGAATTGACATGGACTCACAAAGATTGTTGAGTCCAGCTCCTGGCCTTGCACAGAACACCCCAAGAGTCACACCACGTGCCTGAGAGTGTTGTCCAAATGCTTCTTGAACTCTGTCAGGCTTGGTGCTGTGACCTCTGCCCTGGGGAGCCTGTTCCAGTGCCCAGCCACCCTCTGGGTGAAAAACATTTTCCTGGCATCCAACCTAAACCTCCCTTGCCACAACTTCAGGCCATTCCCTCGGGTCCTGTCACTGTCACACTGAGATCAGTGTCTGCCCCTCTGCTTCCCCTCACAAGCAAGTTGTAGACTGCAATGTGGTCTTCCCTCAGTCTCTTCACCAGGCTATCTGAGGTAGTTCTTGAAGTCAGATGAGGAAACTGGAGATTGTGTAGTGCCTTAGTGTTCTAGTCATTTTCAGATGCCAAGGGAATGAAATGACAAGCCCCTTAAAGGTCTGAGATTTGAGCAGTGTCACTGGAAACAAGGACAGCTGCCAACTTGTTAAAGGTCTGCAGATAAAGTGCAGCACAGAGCTGTTGGCTGCTCTTTTCACAGCTATGAAACTGGCTGGGAACCTGATCCTGCTTCCCTCTCTGTTCAATCCCTCTGCAATCTGACTCCACTGAGGGAGTGCACTCTGATTTTAACCCTTAGGACCAAGCCACTGTCCCGAGTTAGCTGTGATTTTACATAAAAACTCTACTGAACTGAGTACAACTGAGTACAGGTGGATTAAATCAGGGCAGGGGAGGGGTGGAAGCACAGCTGACCTATGCTCTGGTCTGTCAGTGCCCAGGCTGGATCTTGTAGCCTAAAAAAAGACATATTTGCTGAATGGAAATGCAACCTAAAATTGATGCACCAGCAAAAGACAAAACAAAACAAGCTTGTGCTGGGGTGGTGGAATAGGAAGCAAATGGACCTTTCATAGTTCAGGGCAGTAGTTAGGGCACTAAAGAAGGCATCAATAGTATAACATTGAGCAAAGACTGAAACTGGTTGAATACAGAATATGGGAGATCAAACTCATACCTTGTGTATAAAATCTCTGTTTTATTTACAGCAGTAAAAAATAAATGTTAAAATTGAGCCTGGTCTTATAAAACAGCTGTATTCCAGAAATGTTGTATTTGTGAAAAAAAGTTGAACTGTTGACAAAAAAACCCATTATATATATGTTTTTTTTTAAAAAGTGGTGAGGCAAACTATCATTTCCTACATACTAGAGTTGCTCTCATTTTCATGCTTGCAATGCAAATTGAAGGTAAACACATTTTTTTGCAAGAGTCCTATACATTAACTGAACTAAAGAGAATCTCTCAACTGTATGTAATCATGAGTTCATGTTACAAACTTGCAGATCACTCCCTGAGAAGCTGTGTCTTGTGCACAATGAGCAGTTTGCTGCAGCATCCTTTGGGCAGCATCAGAATCCTTCAGCAGCTACAGTCTTTAGGTGGGACTGTGTTTGCAAGGAGCCTCCTGATGACCACAGACTCAGTCAGAGTCAGGAGAGACAAAGTGCTAGGATGCCAGCTCATGTACACCTCTTCAAGAAGCCTGATTTTGGGGAAAGATGCATTGGCTGACTCCATGTCCAGAGAGCACATGTGCGAGGAGGTTTCCAGCTTGACTGCCAAAGTGTTGCCCCATGTGCTGCTGTAGGAGAATCTGCTGCTTGAGGGATGTAAATAAATACTTTCTTTTATTCCCCATCACAGGTGCTGGGAAATTTCAGCATGAAACCATAAAGAGATGAACTGATTGTAATAGCTGAGGAGAAGCTGTCCTCCAACTCTGCTCTGTTTTCCTCTGCAAAGCTGCATTTAGTCATGCAAAGTGCCACTGTCCTGCTGTCATGTTTCTGGTTTGTTTCTGTTCTGGGGGGTTACTGCCAGCAGAACAAACCCAAAATGCATGCAAAAATGCATTTGAATTCTTACGCAGGAGGGAGAGAGCTGCACTTCTGATGAGGGGGAGGAATAACTTGCAGAGTTTACGTTGCTGGCGAGCTTTGCAGTATCTCCCTGGTGATCTTCCAACTTGATAGGGGATGGTGCATCTGCCTGTATGACTTACAGGGTAGATTGGTTGACATCTGTATGGGTATGGCTGCTTGGCTCCTTAAGCTCACAAACCCCTTACCATCCAAAGTATCTATTCACTGTGAGATGCTTCTCCATATTCAATCTCCCCCTTAAATATGACAATTAAGGTTTCCTTGTGTCTGTGGTGCAAAATGGCACTGTACTTAGTGAAGGATGGTTGTGATTAAGGCATGGGACTAAAACGCAGGAGTTCAGTATCCAGAGGGTAACCCTTGTACTGGAGGAGACAAAGTTCAATTCCTCCATCATGAAGTTGGGCAGGAAGGGTTAAAAATTGTGTGGGAAGGTGAAGTTCCTAGACACCACCTTGATGAAAGCTATAGGGAAAACTTAAACTATCCCTAAAAAAGTATGATACAAATGGCTTTTTTTTAATGAATCTTATTCGGTACTAAAGTTGTAGATGGAAACATGTCAAATGAAACTAAAACTACATTAATTAATAGTTGCATCTTAATCATGATGATATATTAGTTCAGTAAGAAAGATGCAGTAATTTTGACACTATTTCAGTGAATGCTGTAAAAGCTTAGGATTAATTGACTGAAAATAACTTGTGCTTTTATTAACAAGAATCTGTCTTGACTCTCCAGTGGAACTACAATAAATACCCTCAAACTGCATAAATCAGAAAAAAATATAAAACTTTTTCAGGGAGAACAGAATTCTCTATGGTGGCATGTTTTTCTTTTACAAAAAAAAAAGAAAAAAAACCCCAGGTGTGTCCTTAGATGCCTTGTTATTTATAATGTTGTTTGATTGGGCTATTGCAAAACTACTCTAATCAGGATTAAGTCTTGTACCCTGGAAACTAGAGGTGATGAGATTATCTGGTAATCAAAGGTGATTTAGAAGATCAAAGCCTTTTTTGAGGGAGTAGAGATCGCTAATTTTTTTCCTACAAAAGGGGTTGTTTTAACTTGTATTTGGCCTTATTCTCTTGCTGCATGCTGATAAATACCTACAGTAAAGATGTGGCTTTGCTGAAAACATGGATATTTACTTGCACTAACACTCAATTGGTTCAGGGTTTTACCTCCCTCCTGGGAAAGTCACAACAGCCCCTTTTTATACAGGCTGTGATGCCTACTGAATAAGTAACATGCTGAATAATGATAATTTGTGTTATTTTTTTAACTGTTTTATCTAAACAGTGGAAAAAAGGACTTGGCTACAGGACCTGTCTTCACCAACTAAATTTGCCTCAGACTCACCCAGCTACAAAGTGTTTCTTTTGCCCCATGTAGATCTTTGAGTAAAACCATGGAATGAACGGAGGAGCATCTTGCTGGTATTTCAATTGATTGTTGAGCCCAGTTTGGGGTTTCTGATGCAATGCCATCACATATTTTCCTTGCAAGAGAAGATGAAGCCATGGGTATGGCTGTTTTTTCGAGCCTTGGGTAAGGCTTTTTCCTCTCTCTGGCGCCTCTGGCCTTGCTCATGTCTCTGTCTCTGGGGCTGCTGTTGCTGTCAGTCTCTCTGCAGCCCCTGGCCCACAACATAGAGCTCAGGGTGGGAAGTGGCTCTGTTGGACTCCTTGATTTCATGAGCCCCAGAGCTGTTCCAAGAGTCACTTGCTTTTCTAGGGCTCTTCTCCAAGCTGCAGAAGGAAAGATGCTTAAGTTAAGAGGCTAATGAATCGTGACTTTTTAAAACAGCACTGATTAGACCATGTTAACCCACAAAGCACAAATGCTGCATGATACTCTGTCATTCCCCATCTCCTTCTGTATACATGCTCTTTCTATGCCCCAACCAGATTTTACTCTTGTCATGCCAAATGCACTGTACTGTTCCCTCCCAAACCTCTCTTGAGAGGAAAACATTTTGTATGTTTAAGGGGGGATCAGTGTGGGACTGGGTTCCCTTGCAGACAGGGGCAGATTTGAGTGAACAAGTCTTGCTTCCTGCTGAAGGAAAGGGAAGGTCTTACCTCTGATGTGCATCTGCTTAGCCTGGTTACAGTGATTTCTGAGCCCGCCAGCACAACTGTGGGAGGGCAATTCTGGTATTATAATCTGCTACTCTCACTCAGGAGACAGGAGCAGTGAGACACAGAAAGTGCAAATGATGTTCCTGGGGTTGCTCTGGCACTCCCTAGGGTACAGATCTTTTATGTATCAAGACTGATCACAGCAGTGGATCTAGTCATGAGTATCTCACGCCCTGTGCCTTCCTGCTGAAGTGTGCCCTGTATCTCTGCAGCAAATTCAAATGGCTTAAGCTCAACATAGGGAAATATTTCTGAGCTATCTGGGAATCATTACTGTATTTTGAGTATATAAACTGCTAAACTGAATGAGCTTTCAACTACAGACAAGCTGTTATGTTCCTGCTCTGACTGATAGGACTTTAATAATTTGAACTGCTAAATGAAGAGATTTGTGACACATGTCCAGTCATGAAATAATCCAGATTCAAATATCCCCCAGCTGCAGAGGGCTCATTTGGACTACTTGCTTGAGCCTGATTCAGTCAACCCAATCCATTCTCAAGCCCTCATTGAATAATATCTTAAAGACAATAGCATTTAATCTTATCTCTCTGCTCTACCTCTTGGGGCAGAAGCAATCTCAATGAAATACTATTTTGTTCAGGTGTGTACACAGAAATTATGCTACAGATTAACAGAATTTCTATAAGCAGAGCAATTGTATGTGTTGTGCCTCACTGAGATGCCAGTAATTGCTTACTGCTGTCAAATGACCAAGCTTAGAAACCAGCAAAGTTATCTCAGTCTATCCATCCACAGGCTGCTCAATTAGGAGCCAGTTGGACTGACTTGAGAACTGAAACCTGAAACTGAAGTTCTTGTCAGGTACCTAAGACTAAATCCAAAACCTCCAGCTCCAGCCCTGGTTAGTGCTAATAATGTTTTAAGTCATGATATTCTTTACAACATGGGATGGGCAGAAGACATGCTTGGAAAAAGAGTGGGTTTTGGCTTCTAGGAGAGCAGTGAGTGTGCAGGAGACACACTAATCTGTGCACAATGCTGACATTTAATGCCCATCAATGCCAGCTGGCAAAATAAGATGGAAGTTGCCTCTTTTTTGTGTGTGTTTTTCCTCTAAAAGGGGGTGTGTGGGAGAGGCAACTCAGCTGCCTTTTTTTGCTTGTACAAGCTCCTGCCAGATTATCTTTGGCAACCTACTTCTCAGCAAACGGATGCTTTAATTTGGTATGGGAGAAGTGGGGGGATATATCTCTTCTATCCCTGAGTTTGTGAGCATGGAAGAAACTGGATAACTCACTGGTCTTGAGAATGTTTTACCTATAAAAGATTGATGGTATCTACGGTTTGACTCTGTGTCTGCTCCCTTCTACTAATGAAGCTGCTAACACAGAAAAATAACACAGAAAAACATCACACAGACAAAAAAAAGGCATTGTTGTATTTGGAAAGAAGAGGTAAAGCAAGGGAAGGAATGAAGGACAGGAGACTGACAGCTGTGTAGTAATGGCTTGTGCATTTGAGAGCAGATGCAAACATTGCTAGAATGAGGAGGTTTTGGATTAGGTTTAGACATTTTGAGATTTTCCTCTGTCAGCTGGATGAATTACAAAGCAAAGAAAGTCCTGGCTGTTTAATGAACTTGGAGGAGAAAGATGGATCAGAGTGTGATCTTTTAAGGCACCCTGCTAAAACAGCAGGGCTCAGCATCTGCACAGGGTGATGTGGTGCTCACATCTGGCTGTGGCAACCAGTTGGGCCCTCAGCAGGAGGAGAGGACCAGCAGTGATGTGAAGAGCTCTCAGAGCTTCTGCCTTGTGCTCATTCCCAAAATGGTCCTTCTCTGCCCATCAGCACATTGGCTGTGATATTCATTTTAGGCAGTTTAAGGCAAGGTCTGTAAAATTTACTCCAGGCAGCTTATTTTAGGTGTAAGAAAACACACAGCTGTGTATTGCATCTTAAATCAGTGTGTGTGGTAATTAATGGCCTAAATTTCTTTGTTGCTTATGTTGATATAAATTTGGCCTAAGTGACTAGTACTATAGCTGATGTTCATTGGGATAAATGATAAGCTGAATTTGACTCAGGATATATTTTGTTCTTCCAAAACACTTGTAGATCATAACACTAGGTTATATGACTTTTTTCATGAAAGGAGTGATTTTATTTACAGTGAAGTTTTTTTTATATTACTCACTATACTCTCACAGACTATGACAGAAAGATGATACACCCCATTGAAGTATAAATTAGCTAGCAATTTATAATAGAATGATTTTAAAATGCATCCATAAAACTGCTGGGGCTTTTGTCTTGCAAGGTTCTATATAAAAACTCTTTTGAAAACATTTATTTCTGCTGGCAGGCACTGGAGTAGACAAAGCTGACTTCACACTGTACCTAAAAACAACAACAGAAAATCCAGCAACACTGTACAGGAATTTTAAGAAATATTCTAATGTCAGACTACAATGCAATATTAGAACTGGGAACACAAGATGGTTTGCATTTCCTTTTGTTTTTCACATGTTTTGTTCAGCACATTCCTCTGCTGCCAGCATGGGATAGCTGGTCCTTATTCTGTCTTTGGGGAGGGAATGCCTGGACATCTGTCTTCAGTGCCCACGACTGTCCCTGTGCTCACAGCACACTGAGTGCTCGAGTGCAGTTTTAAACCTACAAGTGCAGTTTTATCCTGTTGGGGTTGCTCTTGCAATCCCTGTCTCTCCTCGTGGCAATGAGTCATGCGACTGCAGCTCTTCTGGGGCAAGAGCAAAAATACTGCTCACGTGTGGAAACGTTACCGGAGAAGCTTAAAGCTTAATTGACTTACACATCCTAAGATGTTAAGAAACTAGAATAACAACACTGCACTTCCAGGCTGTTACACATCTTTGAGTATTCCCACATACCCACTTCTATTTCCTGGCTGGTTTTATATATTTTTTTTTTTCAGGTGGTAGACAAAAGCTAAAGCTAAGCCCATTTTTTTAATAAGAGGCCACCAATTATTGCAAACATGGAATTGGCATGTGTTGATGTTTCAATTTCTTTTTCAGAGCAATGAATCTTCAGTAGCCATGGAATGTTTTTCCACTTCAAAAACTGGGCTTGGCCTGATGAACCCATCAGACTTGAAATCATCACCTAGATCTGAAATTGTGCACAAGAAGCTCAAAAATCCAACCTATAATTATGTCCACACAGATCCTTGCCTACACATTATCTGTTTCTCATTCTTGCCAGCTGATTTGAAACATTCTCCACAGCTTTCAGCTGAACAGTTTACTGGATTAGAGGCTGATGATAGAACAACACCCCTCCTCTTGGATCAAACCTATCTTCTCATGAATATTTATGTTTATAACCGGAGGGTTATTTCAGAGCTTTTAAGAATTGAATGTGGATGCCCTTAGCCCCCACACAAATAAGGGGTATTCTGTGCCATGAAACCAACACTGAATTTTCCCCAGGGTGCCTGTCACAGCTTATGTGTAAGTGTAAAGCTTGAGCAAGCCATGGCAAATTAACTTTTCCCTTCATTCAGACTGGTAGTCTACTGAAATCTGAGGCAAGCAAACAAAAGAGATTATTTCAGTTGTAAGGGACTGATAATAATAATCCAGTCCAGCTACAGTGCTTTCTTTGCCCAGCCATCTCTTCTGCACATGAACAGGGCACCTTTCTGGGAAACCTCTTAACAACACTAAATTCCCATCAGAAGTTTAGAAAGCCAATACAGTGCTATAGGTCTGGTTTTCTGGCATGAGGTTTCTTACCTTGCTTGGTTCAGTGTGGGTTCACTGCCAGCTGTTAGAGGAGCTGGAAGATGAAGCTGGACCCCTGGTCGGCGGTCAGAGAAACTTCTCCTTACGAAAGGCTGAGGATTGGTGGTGCTCAGGGACAGCTTTCTGGTCCTGTCTCCAGGCTGCTGGAATAGCAGACTGCTCTTTTGGGAATGTGATGAAGCTTCAGGCTGGCTGGTCACCTCAGCAGTGCATTTGGTGGGTACTACTGGAAGTCTGGCTTCGAATAAGGAAGAAGTGGCCGGGCAAAATATCGAATGGACATTGCTGCCCCTCTTGGAGGAGGAGAGCTGGTGCTCATCCCCAGCATCCAGCCCAGCTCTTGGCCCCTTGTAGGAGCGAGATGGGGAGGCTGGAGGGGAGGGGGTGGTGGGGAAAGGAGCGGGGGAGCCTGCCAGCCGCTGAGCTGTTGGTGAGCTTTGCCTGTGCCCCGCAGGAGGGCTGAAAGGTTTTCGCTGCGGTGGCGGAGAGGGCAGCTTCTTCTGCGAGGGTGGGCTGGGAACTCTGGGGCTAGAGGGGGGACTGGGTTTCCTCTGCATGGTGGGTGAGCTCGGCTGCGTGCTGCTAAAAGCCTGCAGAGAGTGTCTGTGATGCGCTGGGGGGCTGAAAAGCCGTTTCTCAGTTGGTGAAGAAGGAGGGGTTCTTGTTGGGGAGACCCTCCTGGCAAATGGTAAGCTTTTTTCATTGCCCCGCAGCGAATCGGGAGAGCTGTGCTTCTGGAACAGCCCTGAAGCCACAGGTGAATTGGGCCCCTTGCTCTCTGAGCCAGTGCCCTGTGGGCTTGAAACCCCACTGGGATTTTGAAGAGGAATAATTTTATGGGTTTGCTTGTATAAATCCGCAGCCTCTTTTCTCTGGGTTGCTAGTATCTCCTCCTGGCTAGGAATGTGCACGTTGGTAGGGTTCAGCTCCAGAGAGTACCTCTTCAGTTTCTCATCCCTTGGCCTGGTATTCCTTAGACCTTTATTAGCCACTGCACTGGGGCCGCTGATATTTTTACTTGGCAATAAGTCAATGGATTGAAGGGAGGCTTTCATTTTTGGGGAAACTTGTGATCTCTTAGCAGCATGCAGTTCTGGTTTGGTGGGCTTTTTGGCATCTTCTGAAGACTTTCCTTCTATTCTTGCACTTTCTTCAGGCTCGGATAAATTTTCAGAAGAAGTGTCCATTAACATTTCAGGTGGTGGTGGTGGCAGGTTCTCAGTGTCTTCGTCAGTCTCTTCCTTTGTGTCCTTCTTGCTTAACTCTGCAGGTGGTGCAGGAAGAAAGGCATCTGGAAAGCTAGAAGAAATGTCATTGGTGTTTGTGTCTTCTACTGGTGAAATACGATGCTTAAGATTTAAAGGTGCCAGGCCTCTCTGAAAGGGAATGGTGGGTGGGGTGACTGGAAGTCCAAATTTTCTGATGCACTTTATTGGTCCTAAGGATCTTAGAGGTGTGGCTTTTGCAAGATCATCAGTAGGACTGAAGGTTTCAATAAGTTTTTTGACAGACTGCCGGGGGGTACAGCTGCTGCCACTGACTGTTTGTGGTGCAGGAGGCTCATTTTCTTTGCCTCCTGATCTCTCCTGGGCAGGCACAGTAGCTCTCGCAGGCTTCCTGCCTCTCTTTTCATTCAGCTGATGGGCAGGATTCTGATCAGATGTGAACAAAGGGACTTTATCCTGGTTAGGCAGGATGCTGAAATTTTTTGAGAGGCCTGCCTTCAGTTTGCGGGAGGACCTAGACGTAATTTGCTCATCCTGCAAATAAGGTGCTGCTCTTGATTTCCAAAGCTCTGGGTTGTTAGCTGAATCCTTTCCATACAACATTTCCAGCCTTTTGCTGAGCTCCTTTTGAGTTCTCTGAAGTTCTAGGAGAGTCGGGTCCTCTGCTTGGCTTCTGAGGGACTCCTCTGACCTGGACCGTCGCTGTTTCCCAAATGTTCTCTGTCTGCCTGTTGCTGTACTGGGCCTTTTTGCTAGGACTGCTCTTCCGCTCTCATCCTCTATCCATTCTCTACGCCTGGATTTAGCTGGGACAAACTTGATTTTTTCACTGATGGCATCTTTCATCTTCAAAATTATTTCTTCTGTATCTGCATTCTCTGTCCTCTTGATGGACTGCCTTTGCATGTTATCAGTGAGTGAAGGTGAAGACAGGGACCTCTTCGGCAGAGCATCCTTCCCCATTTCTGACAAACTTGTGCTGTCATCATCCTCCCCCAGGGTGCTCCCTTTCATCATCATCATCCTCATCCTCATCCTCATCAGAAGGAACATCTGTTGATTCACAGATTTTGAAATGTTCACCTTCCGGAGTAGAATCAGACTGCGAGGAGTTGTAGGAACGGCTTTTGCTCAAGCTTGCATATTGGGGTGTTGTAGAAGTGCCTTCTGGTACTCCACCCTGACCAGACACCACTTCCTGACTTTGCACAGATGAATGAAATATGTCTTTAAAACGCTTTTCCAGTGCACAGCCATGGGATGCAGCTGTGCCTGCTGACGCTGTCCCATCATTCGCACGCTCCGCTGCTCTGGCATGCTTTCGGGATGGATGTCCTTGTGCACAGGAATCACTTGGTTGTCCTCCATGCTGGCTGAGAGCACTGAACTCTTTGAGGGATTCATTGTCCACACCAATGCCACTGTCCTCAGAACAGAGAGTCCTGTCATCACCGTGGGACTGAGAAGGTCCCACAGTTGAGGCTTCAAGCAGCTTTATTGTCCGTAGCAGGTGCTCATCAAAGCTTTGCTTTGCTCTCAGTTTGCCTTCCAAGTTGCTTGCAGCAGACTGCAAGTAGCTGCAGGTCTCCTGCAGGGCGTTGGAGGTGAGGGTGGCCAGCATCCCACTCACCAACTGCATTTTGTTGACTGTGTACTGCAGTAGCTGCTGCAGAAGATCAGGGTGCTCCTTCAAATCGTCTTTTTCTGCTGGCCACACCAGATTCCCACCTACATCTTTGAGAAGATTTTCCCCATCATTGGCAATTTCTTCCAAGAGCTGGTTGATTTCATCAAAGCGAAGCACAAGGAAGCTGATCATCTGCTGTAGGAAGAGCTGAGTTTGGGTGGCCTGGTTGGCCATGTGCAGAATAGTTTCATACTTGGAGAGGTTGGGATTTAGGTAGGCGTACGCACTCTGGTGAGCCTTGACGAGCAGTTCTGGGAAGTCTACCTTCTTCTCTGTCTCACACAGGGCCAAAGTGGACTTTTCTTTATTTTTGTTAGGTTGGCCTTGCTTTGCCAGCTTATGGGATTTTTTCTTCTTTCCTTTTTTTGGGATTTGCTTTGCGTTGCTCTCATTCTTGTCATCCCAGATGAAAGCTGATGCTTCTGATTCGCAGGAGGTTTGCTTTCTGATCTCTATGGACTCAGTGATGTGCTTCTGAGACTCAATCAGCTCGGACATAATGACTTCAGCATCTGTGGCTGTCCTCTCAATTTTCTTGTCTTCCCTGGAAATCTGGGAATCTGAATGAGCCTTGGAAGATAATTGCAAATTATCATTTTCATCCTGCTCTGACAGTCTATCCTCCTCTTCTTCTAGGTAGTCCTTCCTGTGGGTCCCATATTCATCAATATTGTAGCAAGATGAACCTTTAACCAGCAGAGGGATTCCTTTATCTCTTGAATCAATTGGCAAAATGCTTTTGGGTTTATTCAAAGCCTTAAGACCACTTCTTGCAGCAGTACGGTCAATCTCACTGTGAGAAGGTGTGCAGCCCATCCTTTCTTTGTCTTTATTTTTGATCAAAAATCCAGAAGAAGTCAGGAAAACACAAGTAAAAATCAAACTCACTGTGTCATCCTGAGCTGCAGACTGGCCTGTTTCTCAGGAGTTTTCCATCGTGATCCCAGTTTTGTTGTCAGTTTTCATTGTTGTTTGCCTTGAAATCTCATGTGCTTATTGCATAGGATCCACTCTTGAAGTTGTGCTCTGTTCCATTTTACGTTCCCACCTGGGTTTTCTTCTTCAATTCAAAAAAAGGAGTGTGAGAGCTCGGCTGGATTTAGAGCTAATGGATTAAGAGGACTTGCGTACCTCACTTCTGCCTTGACAGATGTCCTCTGCAAATAAGATTTTAAGCTCATTAGGGTAAGCAGACTCCAGCCAGTCAGCACCAGTGTTGTATTTATAAAGGCAGATTTTTTCCTGCACTGTATTGGGGGCAGAAGGACTTGTTGCCTGTCCCTTCTTTTTTCCCTTGTTGCGAAAACATAACATACAATTGAATGCAGAGATCCCAAGGAAGAGGCTGTATTTTGAAGTCCTTTTGAAGGGAAACTATATGAACATGGCATGTAAACATCATTACTCCTTAATGAAGAGAAAGGTGACCTTGACCAAGGATGTACTCACTGGAGAGTAAAAGACAGGAAATCAAATGGGTCAGAAGTGCCTGCTAAGATTTCTGCCTTGAGAGTCTTCAAAATTTTCCCCTACTTGCAAGTGACAAGCTGTATACTTTTTCATTCTAAGACTTCCAAGCAGGATTTTTATTTCTTTTTTTCCCTCCTCTCAGATGATCATTCTTGAAAGTTATTTTTTCCCTTCTAGGTAGCTTCCCAATCCGAAAATCATAACTGCACAACAGTATTTGAATTCAGTAATTATGTAAAATAAGTTCTGCATATCTTGTTAAGATGGCATCTGAATCTAGTGGATGCAAACTGTATATTTTCAGATTAAAATAAAAATTAAACGAAAATCCATTTTTTTCCTTTGTCTGAGTGTCTTGGGATAAAATTTGAACTCACAAAAGTGACTTGCTACCTTTATTTCTTTTTCATCTGCCAGGGCTTACTTCTCTTACATGCAAGGCTTTATGGGCTAAAACTCTAAGAAATAAAAAATCTAACAAATTAAAAATATAGACCCATATCTGAAAAATGGGAAGGGAAGGGAAGGGAAGGGAAGGGAAGGGAAGGGAAGGGAAGGGAAGGAAGGGAAGGGAAGGGAAGGGAAGGGAAGGGAAGGGAAGGGAAGGGAAGGGAAGGGAAGGGAAGGGAAGGGAAGGGAAGGAAGGGAAGGGAAGGGAAGGGAAGGGAAGGGAAGGAAGGGAAGGGAAGGGAAGGGAAGGGAAGGGAAGGGAAGGGAAGGGAAGGGAAGGGAAGGGAAGGGAAGGAAGGGAAGGGAAGGGAAGGGAAGGGAAGGGAAGGGAAGGAAGGGAAGGGAAGGGAAGGGAAGGGAAATAAAAATCAATTGTTTGAATCACTTCTAAGGTCAGGACAGTATAATACTACTCTGAAAGAGAAACTAGAGAAGCCAAAGTAGGAATTGTATGAGGCAGAAGATACTTGTCTTTTCAAGTGTGAAGGGTGATATGTGGATGAGGGTCATAATAGCAACTGCCCCCAACTTCCCTCTTCCCTACTCAGACTGGCCTAAATGGATTTGTTTTATAATTTCCAGACACAGCTTTTCTACTGAAGGTGGCCTTCCTCTGTGTCACAGGGGTTAAAGACAACATTGGCCAACTCAAAAACTGACTAGAAGTCTTCTGCTTCTCTCTAGCAATTTCTAACTGTGTGGTCATGGGTATCTTGTCCAATTCCCAAAAACCTTTACATGCTGCCCAGCCCATGAAACCTCCTCAGACTTTAACCACTTACATGATTCATTCCTCAGGGCTGGACAGCAATAGCTGAGTATCTGCGTGGGAAGTTGTTACTCTCTGTAGCCCTATTGTTCAAATCTCTTTATCCTTTCAGCAGAGGCAGCAAAATTACCTCGTTTTACAGGGAAGGAGGCACTACAGTGATTCCCAGGAAGAATTTTAAAACCCTGTGTGCTTTCAGCAAGGTAATTTTTCAGGAACACATACACAGAATTAATATACATGATGACACAGTCATTTCCCTCAAAGCTTTTCTGGGAAGCATCCGTTAATTACCTCTCGACTCTGCTTCTTGCCAGTCATTCAGATCAGGCTGTGGCCACTTCTGGGTCTCACCACAATGTGTTTTCTACAGAACTCTCCCACCACTTTTTGTATTCCCTTTCAGGCATGTATCTAATGTGTTCATAGGGGAGAAGTGGAGCAGATTTAGGCAGCTGCTTCATCCTGGTGATCCTAATGGTCAGGATGCTGCAGCCCTCCACAGTTAGTCTAGGAAAATGCAGGAGAACAAGCAAGTAGCCTTAATCTCCTTCTTCTGTTTACAGTGTGACTTGAGACACATCTCTTATGTAGCTGCTTAATATTTGGGCTAAGAAATTTCTGGTGTCTTTTCTTTAAAAAGCAACTCCAGCAGCACCATTGTTCACACAGGGAATTTTGACAATTAACTCCTTGTGAGCTGGTGGTTATATTTAGGAAGTTTTTTTCTTCCCTTTTCCTTTGATCAGTCATGTTACTTTTATTTGGATTTTTTTTCTAGTTATTTTCACACCATGCATAACATCTTATAGTAAATAAATTCATGGTTAAAAATGCAAAATCCTGGTTTATGATTATTTATTATGCAGTCATTTATTATTTAAGATATTAATAGTAAATCAATACTCATTTTATTATTTATTTATTACTAAATCAAGATCCAGGCTCATAGAAAATGTGTTTTAACAACGAAACTGTTTTATCCTAACTTTAATTGCTGTCTGCATGTGTGTGCAAGATGACTATTTAATGTTGCATCAGATTTATTAGGTTCTGTGAGAGAGCAGGATCTTTGATGTGCCTGTTTCCAAACACTCAGGTAGCTGCATTTTTCTCACCAATACTCTTATTACCAAATAGTTATATATTGCTTTGCACTTCTGAGGCACTTTTGAAAAAAAACCAATATTTTACCTCAAGAAAAATTGTAAGGAAAATACTTTATCTCATGGTCATACAACAAAAGGGAGGACAAAATAGGTAATGCACATAAATGCTTATACCAAGTCTTAAAAATCTAAGGTTTGTATTTGTGGGTAAGAGCTCACTGAGGAATTAGGGAGAACTTGAGTGATAACAACAATTTTAAAGAGTTATTTTACTCTCAAAGAAATGTGCTTTCTCTTCTTTTGTGTGAGCAAATTGAATATAACCAGGGAGCAGTTAATTTTGTTGGCCAAGACATCACTAAGTAAATAAGCTTTTTATTTCAGCTTCTCCTGCAGAGCTGAAACTGATTTGGGATATGAAGTAGGTTCTCTCCTTCTGTAATCACTAACAGAGATACTTATGAAACTTCACTTTGTTTCCCCTGTGGAAACCTGCTGACAGTGGTAAAGAACAGGAGTATCATGGTTTGAAATAATTAATTTTTAAAATTTTCTTTCTAACTGCTAAGTAAAGTGGCTCAGTCTGATTGCAAGAGGCAATAAATGTGACCTCAAAGCTTTCAAAAACCTGTTTAGCAAAAATATCTGTTTTTCTTAAACAGCAGCAGGACAAGAGAAAAAGTTGTTGAAAACAGCTAGGAAACTGGTTTCCCTCTCTAGCAAAAATACTTTATAAAGGAATTAATGAAGGAAAAAATAAAAGGAGGAAATAAATGAGAGTCAGTTTGGGCAGTTTGCCTGCATAGGTAGGGACTCAAGAAAAGGAGTCAAGAAAAATTGTATTATTAGTGTCTGCAGTAGTTTTGTGAGATATATTTACATTTGCCTGCTATTTTTTGAATGTGTGTTCTGGTCAGTTAGTCACAGTTTCTCTTTGCTAAGCCTTCCATCAGTATTTAGATGCTTTCTATCTGCCCTAACCAACATTCACTGCTGGTTTCAGTGGGCAAGAGAGTGACTGCCAAAAGCCAAGAGTTAGGACACAGAACCGTGTGAAACAGCATAAAGTTTTATGCACAGATTTCCGGAGTTATGCAAATCTAGAAAATTAAAAGAGAGTTCTGCTGGCCTTGGCAACAGCTACATTACCCAAGTGAAAGCAGGTTTGTGGTTGTGGAGCAATTTCAAGGCAAGAGAGTTCCTTTCAGGTGAGGGATTGGCAATTTAACTGGCTGGCAGGGGCTTCAGCACTTCCTAATGGAAGGTGGAAGTATTGATTTGGGATCTAGAAGTGAGATCCAGCAATTTGTATTCCTGGAAAATATCCCAAGATGCTACAGAAAAGGGTGCAGCTAGTCTTATGCCTTTTCCAGTTCCCAATGGGTTCCCTCATCTGAAGCATCTCAGGCTTTCCCTGAAAGCTGAGATAAACACAGGATTCCTCCTGGCTTTCTCTCACAGAGTGTCTCTAAACACAGTGTGTGTGTGCTGACAGCTGTGTGAAACCACCCCAGACCCACAGGAAGCCTGGAGCGTGGCAGCTGCTGCCCAGCATTGGGGGTGTATGAGGAGCAGGCATTTCCCCTGCAGAGATTATCTCCTTTCCCTGCCTGGGCACTGAGGAGAGAGTGGCTCTGGACAAAGTGTCAGGCTAGAGGCTGTGGGTCTGGAAATCTTTTTTGCAGGAGAGAAACAAGTGGATACACAGCTTCCTTGTTTCACACCAGCTCTGAGGGTATCTCCTGGAGGATCCATTGGTTTTGAACATGCCTGCTGTCCCAAAGCTGCACTGACCCTGGAATGTGAGCACTCCCACTGTCAAAACCTCCCTGCTGCCCCAAGCCTTGCTCTGGAGTGGCTCTACTTGAAGCTGCAATGTCTTTCAAAGCCATTTTAATGATTGCTTTCCTCTAATACATAAATCTGTGAAGATGAAGGAACCAGTTAGTAATGCTCTATTTCTGCCCAAAGGAGAAACAAGAAATGAAGTAATATTTTACTTTAAACAGGCTTGTTGCTCACAAGCATTGTTTCCCCATCTTCCTCCTGAGGTGGTCAGGGCTGGTGCAGCCCCATTGTTTCGAGTTCTCCAGGTGTTCAGCAGCTTTGCTGCTCATGGCAGCACCAAATGAGTCAGACAGGATAGGCTGAACAGACTTTTATTTTCTCTCACATCCTGGCACGTAGGAGTGGGTGAAAATGTGCTAAGGAACAGAATGAGGTTTAAATATATATTATTTTAAAATTTCCATTGCAGGGCCCAGAGGTAGAAGTCTGGACAGGCAGGGGTTTTGTCAGGCAATGACATCCAGTCTCCCTTGCAGTTGCAGCAGTAAGTCACAGGACTGACTCCGAGCTAAAATGCTTCTGCCATTGCTGGTCTGATAAGAAGGATGTTCTAGAACCTGAGATGCTTTGTTATGTCCTAGCTTTCATTTCCTAGCATAAAAAACATTCACACACAGTTTTGTCCTCATATTCAACACCCCCTTTGAATTCACACCCCATTTTCCCTGGTTTATGGCAGATGGCAACTACATCCTCTGTCTCAGCTTTCATTCTGCTGCATCAAACAATCCTTGCTCTGGTAACCTCCTAAAATACACTGTTCTTTTCCTTGGCTGTGCTAACAAACCCTCTCTAGGCACACTAGATCAGCTGCTGCTCTCTGAAGAAGGGTGCTCTCACCCTGCATGAAATTCCTCAAGGAGATGGCCAGACCTGCTGGCATCAACACTTCACTTTCCTGCCACAACTCTCCAGTTGCACATCCTAAGATAAGTGTTTGATTTTTGTGCCATTGCTTGATACTGGTAGTGATGCTCCTTGTGTAGCTGTCTTGCATCATTTGGTTCCTCAGTCACTCCATATGATGATCCCATACCTCAACCTTATCAGTTCATTCTTTTCTAACAGCAATTCTTTCCTTTTCACTTTTTGTATCTCATCAGTTTGCTGTTTGGATTTTTCCACCAAATCATTAAACGAAAATATGAAACAAAGATTAATTCCAAGGATAATATCCCAGGATGTCATCAATAACCTCCCATAGGTCAGTACTTTGCATTCAACTCCACTTCATAGTTTCCCTGTGCTCGTGCTTTACCTTCATTGAAGTTCTCCTAAATTCTAGTCTTCTCCAGAACTGCTAATAATGTCCACTCCAGGCACTTCACTGAAGTCTGTTATTCACTATCAGCAATAAAACATTTCCTTTGACAGAGCACCAATCATCTCAAAAAAGGCAAACATTGACTGCCAGTACAAAGCTTAGATTTGATTTTGCTTACATGCTTGTCTTTATAAAAAGAGTTTGAACCTAAGTAGCCTTGAGGTGAAAATAGCAAGCCTGCATTTTCCTGGAACACATTTTTTTCTTTGCCTTTTTCGAAGTATGGAACATTTCTGAGAAGTGAAAGCATTGTCCTCGCTTTTTTGCTGCCATCTGGTATCATGTTTGCTCTCACAACTGCAATTCCATGCTCTCCTTCTTTCAGTTTTTGACTTTCCGGGAGCTGAGAGAATTTGCAACTCTTGGCCTTTCCAGCACCTCACTTGAGGCAATTCCCACTTGCCATTCCTATTATTTGTCCTGCCCCCAACCCCCTTACTATTATCACTGAAAGACAACACCAAAACCTGATTGCAAATGTCAGTTGTGTTTATTTATTAGCGACCCGTGCTGAGCATATAAATACAGCAGGACTTGGCGGGGGTTTTATCCAGGTCAAATTCCCCGCGGGCAGCCTGGGCTCAAGCCACACGCAGCTCGGCTTGCCACCGCAGGCGCTTCCCGGAGACTGCCAACCTTTGGACTGAGAGCCCCACTGGGTTTAACAGCATGGGATGAGCACCCTTTGGAAAGCCTTCCTGGGCGCTGCTCCTTTCGTTCCTCCGCCTGGCTGCTGAGACAACCGCCGAGTCCCGGCGCCTGAGCTGTGAGCTGAAACGTGCCAGTGCTGCCAAGTGCGCTTCCCGCGCTGACCCCAAGCGCTGTGTCTCCGCCCCCCGCCGCTGCCGGGCTTCCCCCGCCGCCCCCATCCGCCCCCATCCAGTCCCACCCGGTCCCACCCGGTCCCATCCGGTCCCACCCGGTCCCATCCGGTCCCATCCGGTCCCATCCCGGTGTCCCCGCAGGTGCACGCGCGCCCCGAGCCCGCCCCGCACTCCCAGGCCCCGCCCCACCAGAGCGGGGGGCGTGGCCCGAAGGGATGGGCGTGGCGAGTCGGGCCGTGCTGGCCGCCCATTAGGCAGAGGGGTAGGAGGGGCGTGGCCCCGCTCGCGGTGGGCGTGGCCTGGGCCTCGCTGGGCTCGCTCGGCTGCGGGAGGCCCCGGCGGCGCGCTGCGCTCGGCCCGGAGCAGGTAGGGCTGGGGAGGGGCAGGCGCTTCCCGGCGCTTCCCGGCGCTCTCCCGGCGCTCTCCCGGCGCTTCCCGGCGTTCCCCCGGCGCTCCCCATCTTCCCTCGGCGCGCAGTGGGGGGCGGGGTGGCGGCGCAGGGACCGCCGCAGCGGGCGGGCCGCGGCCGGCCTGGCTCCCCCGCCTGGCTGCGGCACACGGGCCGGGGGCAGGGGCCGGCATCGCCGGGAGCAGCCCGGCTCCGGGAGGGCTGGCTGTAGTGCAGCCCCGTGTGAGCGGTGCTTGCCCGTGTGCTGGGAGGTGTCGCGGGGAGCTGTGAGCGAGCAGCCAGCCTGCAGAGCGCGGGAGCTCAGCGCCCTGAAAGTTGAGCTTGTCAGAGCGCCTGTCCGGCGGAGGCCACAGAGGTGGGGGTCTGGAGCATCGCTCTTGTGAGGAGAGGCTGCGGGAGCTGGGCCTGTGCAGTCCGGCGAAGAGAAGACAGACGGGATCTCATCAGTGCATATAAATATCTCGAGGGCAGGTGCCAAGGGGATGGTGCCAGACTCCTCTCAGTGTGCCCAGTGTCAGGATGAGGAGCAGTGGCTGTAAATTAAAACACACGACGTTCCACCTCGGCATGAGGAAGAACTTTACACTGAGGGAGGCAGAGCACTGGCACAGGCTGTGCAGGGAGGGTGTGGAGTGTCCCTGTCTGCAGACATTCAGACCCCACCTGGATGTGCTGCTGTGCCACCTGCTCCAGGTGACCCTGCCTGGGCAGGGCTTGGACGGGGTGATCTACAGAGGTCCCTTCCAGCCTTGACAATTCAGTGAATCTGTGATTCTGTGAAAACACTGCCATGTTGCAAGAGGGCCCTGCACACCACCCAAGTCTTGAGTGTACCTGCATGTGTGTAACATGTCTGCTGCTCGTGCTGTAAATGTTCTGAAGTGGGCAAGTGCTGTATGTGCAAGAAACTTGTCCTCTGAACTTAATTTTTCTTGAGCATGTTGAAGTACATGATAAGGAGTGCATTACACATGGGTGTTTCCAAAAATAGCATCATGTTTGTGACACGATCAGCTATCAAAGCCCAGCACAACTGTATTATTGTCACTTGAAGTGCTTTAACATTTGCAAGTTTTTACAGGACTTGCAGGAAAGCTTTTATTTGTGTTTTATTACAAATTACGAACTGGAGTACATTAAAAGTTGAATTCTCTATTATAGAACTTTATATATATATTTTTATATATATATATATATATATGCGCAGAGCTACCATGCATTCCTCTGTAATGGGTGGATATTGGGAAACCTGTAGTTACTCTTCAGTTTTGTCAAGAAAAGTCCATGTGCATCTGATGACTCTTTCATGGTTTTTTTTTCCTGATATTTCTGTTTTTCATTTTCAGATATAATTCAGTTGGAAGAACGTATGGCTGGCAAATAGTAAGTATGATACACTCTGCTGTGCTAAAGTATACTCAGTGGTAGTTTGGCAATGCTGGGAACAGAAAAATTCTATCTTCCATGTAATTTCTCTAATACAGGAAAGATTACTAAGATCTCTTCTTACTAATACAGGAAAGCCATTGCTCTTTTCGAAGGCCTCCCATTTCATTTCACCAGGACTTCTCCTCCTGATTCTGTATGTCTTGGGTATTGTTAATATTCATGCAGTTTTGGTTTTGCTTACAGCAGAAGTCATTATGAGGATGGTGTGCATTTGCGTTTTCACTTTGTTTAAAATAGTTTTCAACCTTTCCCTTTCCAGGTGTGTGTTTGTGTGATGTTAGCTAGCTGTGAAGTTCTCACACCTGAGCTGACAGCCTCTGGAGGAGGTCGTGGGTGCAGAACTGTGTGTGGTTCAGTGCTGTGTCGTGACATGTGGTGCATTTGTAGAGCCAAATTAAAACCCCAGAGTGTGGAGGTGTGCTTGCTTAGGTCGGGGGTGTTGGCACTCCTGTGGACATGTGAGTTCATTCTTTATGCAGTTGTGTCAGCATCTGCATTGTAGCCCTTGGATCTTCGTGCCACCTACCTGACAGCATGGGTTGTTTCCCTGCCTGCTTTGCTTTGGCAGAATACAGATTGTGTTCTTTTCTCTGGCCCTGCAGAATAAAAGATACCCTGGATACTTGCACAGGTTGTGTTCTGTTTGCTCTGCTCTCCGGTGTGCAGTAAATGGTCTTTCTTGTATTAATTTTGAAATGTCTCCGTTGATTTCAAGTTCTAAAAACTTACGTTGTCCTACTTTACAAAATCTCACCTCTTTCTGTTACCATCTCCTCAATCAGGTCTGGCTACTTTTCATTGTGTTTCTTTTGTTTCCTCAGTGGTGTTACACTTGGAGGGCTGTGCAAAAAGCATTTGATTTCTTTTGTCTTTTTCCAGCTTAAGAGGCTCAGCTAATAAGTCTTCTGTACTCATGCATATTACTTGTCACTTTTTGCATTTCGTGAGAGTGTCTGAGGTGCTGCCTGTGAGAAACTTGTGAATTCATGTGTTTTACAGAGCTTTGGTTTGTTTTGCCACAGCCTCTGAAGAAATATCAGATGGTAGCAGATTTATTTCACTGTTGCCCTTCAAAGGAAATTTAATTAGGTATTTGCAGCTTAAGAGACTTTCTGGTTCCTCACACAAGAAAGCTGTTGCTGTCATGTTTGTGACTGCTATTAAGCCATTGAAATGTAAACTCTTTAACGTTTCCTGACTGTAAGAAAATATTAATTGAAATAATTAGGGATATTTTTGGCTTTGTTGATTAAAAGAACATGTAAGCCAATGCAATTTGATAATGCTGTGGAAAAAATAGCCCTGTGCTTCCCAGTGGCCTCCTCCTTGATCTTCATGCCAGAACGTGAATTTGTACAGCTGTATAAGACTAAGGAAATAAACTAGTTGGGAAAAAAGAGCATTTTTTTCATGTGAACTTTTTTTTCCAACTTGAGGACAAAGTGGGCTCTGTATGGTGTGCAAGAAAATGAGGCTTTAATTTATTTACTTCAAGATTAGCACCTGTAATTCACTTCTAAAATGCCTTTTATATTAATATGTAGATTATGTGAGGTCCCAAGTAGTGTGATGGATTTATTTGGTGAAATACTGAAGTAAATCTACTCATATAGCTTGTGTGTTAGTCACAAAAACCAATAAAAGGATTTTTAAAATGTTTCCGATTTCATTGTGTATAGATTAAATGTAATAAAAACAAACATTCCTTGAAGTTCCATGGGTTCTTTCTGTCAAGCAGACTGACTAAACAAATTCCTGAGAAAAGAGCACTGTATAGTAATCTGCAGAATACAAATGTAGGTTGTTTAGTAGAAATGTTGCTTTTACCCCTACTGTTTAATAGTAATAATTCAAGATGCAGAATTTCAGTTTTTCAACTGTGAGATGTCATCTCTGATGGTGCAGTAGTGTCCATTTCTATTAAGAATAATGTTGGGTGTTTTTGTTATTAGTTAATGAGTTTGCCTGATAAAATGTCTTACAAGTGGTAGCCAGCTTTCCTCTGATCTTAGCCTGTGAACCATAACTAGGATGTAACTTGGGCTGGCTGTTAGATTTTGCCCCTATAACCATACAACCCTTTAGTCTTTATTCTCTCTCCTAGATTGCTCTAAGGCCTGGGAAGTTGACTGGAAACAACACGAGGGTGAAGGTTACAACACTGTGGTAAGTGTGCTATTTTAAAACATCGAGGAAGAAAGCTGGGAAAGGAGCTGATATGGAATCGTGAGTCCAGGAGTGAATCACTCAGTGATGAATTGTCTGCAGCTGTGTGTGGGAAGATGAAAGAGCTGAGAGGTTGGAAAGAGGAGGCAGCAGTAGCTGGTAGCATGTTCTTGCTCACGGTGAAGGGAGGGGATATGCATGCAGAGTATGAGGGTAGGTACTTGATGCTTCATGTTTTCGTAAAGCAGTGAAACACACTAATCCATTTTTCCTCATTGTGTGTTTGCTAATTATAGCATTAATATTTTCTTTACTGCTCATGTGAAAAATTGGGGAGAAATGGGATGTTTTCCATTAATAATGTGCAAATTTAGTGGTGGGAGTAAAAACTAGAAGTTGGCTAACCTTGACACCATACTCTACTAGCTTTGTTAACTTACTAGTTTGTAAGAATTTAATGCCAGTAACAGTTTGTGTCTGCAAAAAGTTAAGATTTTTAGTCTCATTGCACAGTATATCTTATTAAGATAGAACCAATCCAAAGTATTTCAAATGAGGTTATTTATTAATTTCTTTCCTCCTAAAGTGGCTTTCTAGAAGATGACCATAGAGGATCTCCCAGAACCTTCCTTAGAAGGAGATTCCCTCATTGAAAGAGAACGGTTCTTATTCCCAAACTCTGAAACATCTGTTACTTTTTCTGTTGCTGCAGCACCAATGCCTTCAGACTGTGGTATGTACTGTAAACAGAATATAAATTTTTGATCAGCAAAGAATAAATTTGAATAATAAATTTTAAGAAAAGCTGTCAACTCTTAATTATTTATTTTCAGAAGAAGTTTTCTTCTTGTTAAATAGATTTTCTGTTAAAAGAAATGAAACATGAAGACCCTTTTCCCCTTTTTCTTATGGCATACACTATAAATTACATCTTTTCCTTCTTACAGTTCTGTGCATGTGTGGTCAGATGTTTGTATTTCTTTTGCATCTCAGTGTAGAATTGGATATTGTGTTAAGATGTAAAATTGAAGTAAGGGAAGTTAATCTATATCACATTTAGAGTTACACTTTTTCTTCTGCTTTATGTAAACATGGCCTAGAAGAGGATATTTCTGTTGTAAGTGTACATGTTTGTGATGGTAAGGACTGTAAAGTCAGTGGTGGAAAATTATACCAAGTATCAGTGATCAGCTTTCAAAATGTTTGTTTTCAATAACAGTCTTCACATGTGTAAATTATAATAAAATTTCTAACAGTATGTAATATGTTAAAATGTCACTGTAGGTAAGGAGCTTCACTGAAAGCTGCAATTATAATGCCTTTGAATGTTGCTGAAGATGTTAATAGCATTTATATACCTTAAAAATTACTGCCTCTGCCTCTGTGTTTCCCATGCATTGATTAGAGCAATTACCCATATTCAGGAAAAATAAATACATGTAATGTTCTGTCTTTGACAGACTCAGCATTCTCAAGACCCATTGTACAAGTTAGCTCAGGTTGGGAATGTAACTGTTCCATATGATATATTTTAGTACATGAATGTGTGTCTTTACATGGTTTAGCCCTGTTCTCACCACTTGTCTCTCCTAATCTACTCAAAGTACTGCCATGATTTATTCCATTCTGCCTTCTTATCCCTTAGATAAAGTTTCCATTTGCCTTATCTAAACATTTTTTTGTTGTGATATCTTCTAATAACCTTGTGATCTCACTGCTATCTGTTCTACCTGGTCTCTGCCTACTCCTTAAATTTAAAAATTTCCTTTTATAGGCGATTGCTGTCAGCTGTGCAACAGCAATTACTGAATCTGGGTAAAGGAGGTTAAACCACACCACAGAGAGATTCTCGGTCATTGCATTCAGTGCATTTATTTTTCCTTAATACAGTTGAGCACTGTAATCAATATTTGGGGGAGAGAGAGGGGGAGAAAGTAATATTTTAAGGTATCTTGATGCCAATTGTCATGCTTTCATGGGATTCATTGTTTTAACAGATTTTCTGTAGCATTGCTTTGGTTTGCAAAGACCACAACTGATCACCTGTTAAGCACTTAGGGTGGTTGTTATTAATATTTGATATGGTCTCAGACCTTTACCCTAGCATGCTGATTGTAGCAGTCTGCTAGAGTTGATTTCTGATAGATAATTCAGATCAGGTTTGTAGCTAGAAATCTTCCTGGCAGAGTAAGAACTGTGAATATCATGCAAGATCATTAATCTTGTTGTCTAGTTGTCTGCTTACTTCATAGCTTTCAGCTGTAGATCAACTGTGGTTTATGTGGAAGGTAAATATTAGTGGATAAATCAGTAGATGTGTAATGCATGGGATATAGGGAAAAAGAGACACACTTTGCGTAGTGCTGGGAGACAAGGGGTTTGGGGTTTTTTATATGCTAGATGCAAACATAAATTCATGTTAAATATCAGTGAAGTTGTCCTCCTTTTCCATTCTTGTTGAATCAAGGCAGTGCAGTTTGAGGAACTCTAAATAGCCAGGAAGCAAGCTCTGTATGTGCTTTTATCTGTTAATCCAATCTAGAAGTCAGGTATGCTGTTTTTGGGGAGAGGTTGGGATGATTCATGCAGGGCTGGTTTATACCATGCCATACACCCAGATGGCAGATGCTGTGTGCTGCTTAACCTGTCTGTCCTGTCTGAGAGCCGTGAATCTGCGATGGATGTGAGCTGACGTTGTGCATTTATCCGAAACCTGTTTAAAAGGCAACTCCCCGACAGCTGCAGTGGGGGTAAAAGTTCAATGTTTGCCACGATTCATTTGCTGATGGCAGTAGATTCTGCTTCCATTCCCTCTCCTCATAGCCATTCCTATCCAGATTCTTTCATATAATTTTCCAGAGTTCGAAGAAGTTCCATAGATTTAAAATAGAGGATGTGTATATACATGCGCACACACACCCCCCCCACCTGTGAGTAACATGACATACACTTTTATAAGGTGTTTTAGACACTTAATAGTTTAGGTTGCCTGAAAGAACATGAGGCTTGGCATCTTCAGAAATGTAATTTTTTTTTTTCTGATCTTGGTTTGGTGCCTTAATTTCTGAAGGTGTTTGTTACCTGCAGTTGCCACTAGCTGGGATCGAAGCATTCATGAAAAAACTGAAAATAGCGGAGGCCACAGAATGCCTTCCTGACCTGAGCATACGTTTGTATTTTGGTATGTTTTATGTAAATTGTGATGAAAGAAGGAAAGGGCATGTTTTGTAGTGTATGGAGAAATCATGTATGCACTTGATCCCTGAGAAATCAATAGGTTTTTCTGTGCTTGGGAGCAGCTTGGAATCTACAGCCTTTGCCTGGCTTGAACAGTAAACCCTTGTTAGCATAATCACTGAACATCTCTGTTACTCCTTGCCTAACCTCAAAATCACTCTTGCAGTGCCATTGTATTGGTCACTGATTCAAAGCTTTTTCAGAAGTATGAGCAAGACCTTAGTGTTAAAGGAAAAACAGAGCAGATCTTAGAAAAAGAACTGCTGAATTAATTCTGAAAATGGACTTTTCTGCTGTGATGAGTAGTGAAGTGACTCTTTCTGCTATTCTCTGCCTCTGAGCTTGAAAAACTAGATGCGTGTTAAATGTCAAGATTTTACATAAGGACTCTTTTTTTGTTAACAGAGTTTTCCTTCTTCGATCCCAATGATGCAGCATGTCAAGAAATACTCTTTGACCCCAAAACATCAGTTTCTGAATTGTTTGCTATCCTAAGGCAGTGGGTTCCACAGGTCCAGCAGAATATTGATATTATTGGGAATGAGGTGAGATGCAAATGAAGATTCGTGAATGCTCTCAATGTTAAACACTGTGTTGACAATGAATAAAACCAGTCCATTCAGAAGCAGAATTAATCCTAAATGCTGATACAGTTTGTGTCTTTTAACGAGTAGTGACTGGTCATGCCTTGTATTCCACATGTTGTCAGCTTTTATTTGGAAAAAGAAAGATGATGGATAAAATTCAGTATATTTGCATAGATGGTACAAACAATGTTTCCTCTCAACGCAATTGTGTAGAAACCTTTCACCTTGGTGTTTTAGTGTCCTACTTAGAAGTAATCCCAAGCTCCAGTATATGAAGTTACCCTTGAAGCCTGACCTTAAAGGCAGTGTTACCGAGGCACAAAATGAATTTGTAGTAATCCCGTCCTACTTTCTTATGTTTCTTCTGGATTACAGGCTTTTCTGGACAGGTGGGGAAGTGTAGTAAAGATGAAACCTACCATATTATAACTGGGGGCATCTTTTTGGGGGTGTGAGGGAGTGGGGTGGATCATTGTTGAGAGATCAAAGAACAAGGGGAGAGCTTCATAAATCATCTTCCTGTGCAGTTAACTGCTAAACTTTTTAGCATGGGAAGTATATGTTAAAAGGAGCAATATAAAGAATATTTAAAATCTGTAAATAGTGAAGGTTAATCATAATGCTATTTTTAACATTTGTGTATGTTGCTCAGGTCTGCAGTTGGACTCTTTTCTGTCAGGCTTCTTTGTTACTAGCCACTGCAATGAATCCAGGAGTCAATATATGTAAAATAACTTACGAGATACTACTGATGTCAGAGCTAAAATGTGTTTGTTTTCCACTTGCCTGTCAGATCATTAAAAGGGGTTGCAATGTGAATGACAGAGATGGACTGACAGATATGACCCTCCTGCACTACACTTGCAAATCAGGGGCTCACGGCATTGGTGAGTTAAAAAAAAGTCCTTGTAGATGTAAAAACCTAATTGATTCACATAAACTAATCCCACTGGCTATTACATAATTTTTCCTTGCAGTAGATTTTTTATTTTAGTGCGTGGTTTTCTCTTTTAGTGGCCATGAGCAAGGAAGGTTCAGAAATGCAGCACAGTTATGGCTGTAGGGAACAAGATGAGTTAGTGGTATAGATACTGCAAACAGTAATACCAGCTTAAACAGGTATTTAATGGAGCAAAGGCAGTTTCAGACTGAGGTGCAGATTGCAAGTTTGCTGTAGTTTTTACTATAGTTTTCTATAGCAGAACATTTAGGTGACTGGCTTTTCTTTTTTTTTTTTGTTTTGTTTTTTCCCCGTTCATGTGAGAAGAGAACGATAAACTTTGTTTGCATTCTTATGATCATAAATACTGGAAATGAGAGCACACGCAACTCTGTTTGAGCACCCCTGTTAACTTTTCTATGTTGTGTTACCTTTTGGTTGACCTAAACCTGCTTTTCCTCTGAGTTTGAGTGAGGTCTGGCATAGGTCATCATCCCTGGTGTTGGCAGATCTTTTAACATAAATTTCAGCATTGTCATGTGTAATTATTTTTCTTCTATCAGATATTAAAACTCCTAGGGTTTGATGGCTGACTCATTACTTACATTATAGAAAAACAGGTAGTGTTATTATACACTAGAGATTTCAGCCCTTTATGATAAAAAGCAAAGACTTCTGCATCCTAATCCTAAAAGGAAAGGCTTAGTAATAGCTCTGCTGTGAGCTTGAAGGGCTTAATGTACATTTTGTGTTACACATAACATGTGTATGTTTTTTGAGGTCAAATAAATAAATCACTAATGCATGTTTTACAAAAATTACCCTGCAGGTGATGTTGAAACTGCTGTAAAATTTGCAACACAGCTTATTGAGTTGGGTGCTGACAGCAGCTTACGCAGCCGCTGGACAAATATGAATGCCTTGCATTATGCTGCCTACTTTGATGTTCCAGAACTGATCAGTGTTATTCTGAAAAATGCAAAGCCAAAAGGTAGGTGTTGTTACCTTTGTTTCATGTAGTTGTCCATATTTTGTAGATCCTAAGCTGGTGTATAGTGGTCATTAAGTGTGGGGTTTGTTTGTCCCTTATACATAAATAATTTCTTGCTCTTTTATTCAGCCTCGTTGGTTCATTTTTCTCTTAACCTATTTTTAATGATTTCCTGCACTGTTTCCATTGCTGATTTTTAAATTTGAGCTCTGTACAAGATGGCAAAGAGGTTTCAAATAGAATGGAAAACAAACAGGTTAATCTTCAGTTATTGAGAACTAAGAGAATGTTTGCAGAAAGCTGAAGATGTTTGGTTAGATAGTATTCTATCTATTCTGGTAGATTCTTACGGTTTTTAAGATTGCTTAAATATTGAGAAGTATGTTTGAAATGCTGGGAGAAGGGTAAAGGAGTGGTGGGGATTTGGCAATGGCATGCGGCAAACCTGTGGCTGAGGCAATTTTGACATGCTTGGTTTTCCCATTTCTCAACTATGCAGAAGGTCCTGTGTGAAGAACAGTTTGACTTTAGTATTTGACATAAATAGATAAGACCTTTTGGAATGATACTGTGAAGGATTGGTAATTGGACCCCTATTAATACTAATGCAAATGGAAATACAGAAATGGTTCTGAACCAGAACTGTTAGTTTCTAATTTGGTCAGGGCAGCAAAACCAGTAAGCAACTTTATCATTAAAGTTGTACAAATGTTAATTTGTTCTACTGAATATCCTTCCAATTGTGCCATTTTGCAAAACGATTTTTTAGCTAGGGACTCTGTCTCTATGTTCTGAAAAGCTGGTAAGCTTTTGAAGTAACCAAGGCTTGCTTACCACATTTTGAATCTCCATGGAGGTAATTGTTCAGCAGTGCTGATACTGGTATGACGAGCTTAGGAGGTGACAAGTGTGGGTTGGTAACAGAAGACAAAATCAGACTGCACAGTAGTTAAGTCCACATTTCCATAGCCTGGTCTCCATAATTTGCATCAGCAGTTTAGGTCTCCTTTCAGACCTCATTTGCATTTGGTGTTCTCCCGTGCAGCTCCTACAGAAAGGGTGGGACTTTGCTCAGATTTCCAAGGAAACCACTCTGGTTAAACATCTCTGCAGTTGGCAATTCTTGGATAAGCAGCTGATGGGATGTTTTTTATCTCAGGAAATCTATAAAATTATTTGCCCTGTGACATGAAAACAACGGGTGGTCTGAATTAATAGAATAGTTTTAGCTCCATATTTCATCGGGCAGTTTGCAGAGAAGTAAGAACATACATAGGAGGCAAATGTACTTTGGATGGATCCACGCTGAACTGGAGAAAAAATGCTTGATAATGTATAAATAACTTTTCAAGACAGTGGTGTGCTGACTCTGAGACCCATTGTGAAGCACATGTCCTTTTGATGTACTGCTAAACTATTTTCTTTATGACACTGCAGTTAAATTTTTATACAGATTTACTCCTCAGTTGTTACAGGAGAGATCTAGTTTGATCTTGGATTTTTAGAGGTTTTAAAGACAAAAATTGTGTAATCTTTTTCTCTAGATAGTTTGTGGGTAGTTACTGGGTAACAGCTGATATTTGCCTTTTTGTCACCTCTGCTGTGCCCACTTAGATCAAAGCTGTAAGAGAACTGTTCAAAAATTCTAAGCATGAAGCTTGCAAGTGTAAGGAAGCCACACAGTCTAATTAATAAAAACCCCAAAAGTACACATCATTTGTTTTTTAAAATAGGAGTAGATGCAACTGTTGCTGGCTCAGTAGCTGATGTTACTGACCCCCATTTCTGCAAATTGGTTCCTTTGTGTGCAGAAAGTATTTGGCTGTATTCCATGGAAGTTTTAATGGCAGTGTACACCTCCTCAGCTTCTGGCTGGTATTAATCTGGTAATGTCTTCTGACCTTTGGTGTATAAAGGGTGCATCTGCATATGTAGCTGTCATTATGACTGAGGCATGTGAATGCAGTCTTTTTTTCATGTTTGTGTTCAATCAGTGAAATTGCAAAACTGTTAAATTTTGATTGCAAATTGGTTACCTTAGATCTTTATAAAATTCACAGTCAATTTTTATTACCTATTAACATACCTATACAGACATATATGAATATGTATCTTCTGTTAAATATGTTGATGTTTTGTTTGCCCCCCAAATGTTCATTTAGTGTAACTGTGTAAGGATGTTGATGGAGTTGGGATATACTTCGTTCATGGCATTGTGAGAAGGGCTGGCGTTTTTTAGGGCAGAGACTGATGCTGGAAAATATGAGGACACTGTACAGCCCTGAGGTGGAAAGTTTTATGTTCCTCACCGGTATTTCACGTTGGAACATTGTTGCTAATACTTGTGGTCTTTTGGTTTGTGTATTAAATCAGCTGGCATTTTTAATTAACACTTCTATACCTAATTGACTCAAAATTACTTCTCTCTTGTGTAATTAAAGAGAGTAGCCTCAGAACAAATAGACATTTAGACACCAATCTTCTAGAAGAGTAATAACTTCACAGCAGATTGAAAGATGTATTTGGAACAACTGATAGAAATATGTATTATGCTAAATCTCTTCCAGTCAAATGCAGTGTTCCATTTTCCAAATTATCAGTGTGACATCCTTCAGAGTGCAATTCATTGAAAACAAAGAAATTATAACCAGCAACAGCTCTTACTTAATTCTTGGTCATTAATAATTAAATCAATGTAAAGCAGATGTATAATCAGTTTTCCCTTGCCCTACTGCCTACTTAAAAAGGAAAACAACTTGTTGAAGATGCATCTCATTTTAATGTCTGACACCTTGAAGCAATAAAATATAAATGTTTCTGAAACATTAAAACATTAATTTACTAGCAAATCTGAAGTTACTCGCTTGTTAATCTTGGCACAGTGGATTGGGCATCCTGAGTAGCAGCAACCTTGCAGTTAAATCATCAGTATTATAAAATGAACCAAAGTACATGCTCATCTTCCAGGTTGGGTCATGGTATGAATAAGCAGATGCAAATAAGGTTGATATTCTGTGTAGAATTACTTTTCATATGCATTTGGTACATAAATAATGGTGTCTCTGTATAAATGCTAACATAAACTGTAAAAATGAATGTCCTTGCAAGGAATCTGTAGGGTGAAATGTTCATGTAATAGACTTGCATACCTCACATGTGATGTTTAATTGCAGATGTGGATGCCACCTGTAGTGATTTTGATTTTGGAACAGCTTTGCATATTGCTGCATTTAACCTATGCACAGGAGCTGTCAAGTGTTTACTGGAACATGGAGCAAATCCTGCCTTTAAGGTAAGGTGTTAGGTTGTAGATTCACCAAAAGGGGAAGAAGGTACCTGGAAAAACTGAACAGTCTCTCCAGGATTTTGATTTGCTAAAAATATGCTACATGGAGTGATAGTGCTTCAGAAAAAAAATATTTATAACTCATAGTGGATGATTTTGTATGCTTTGTCCTACTTGTGTGTTGAAGTTTGTATTTTTGGGTCACAATCTAGCTCATTAGTTCAAATAACTTTCAAAAAGTTCTTCCCTTTGTTGTTTGAGCTTTCATTGATTAGTACTCCTTTATGTCTTGCAACAAATGTCATGGCAGTGGAGGATCTTTTCAGAAATGGAGGAGTGCAATCTTTGCCCTCCAGAAATGCAGTGCTGTGCTAAGCCTGGTCTTAGCATGGGTAACTGATAATGCAGAAACATCACCTGCTCTGCTTAGCAGCCCAAATAATAGGCCTAAGTTAGAGTGTAAAGTGTTGCTATGTGTGTCTAGCCACAAATCTTGGGTTTTGATTGATTTTAGTGAGTTTTGTGTTTGTTTGGGGTTTTTATTGGGGTTTCTTTTGGTTGGTTGGTTGGTTGGTTGGTTTTCGGGGGAAAGCTTGGAAGGTTTTTTTACAGTATCTCAATGCTCCATTTTGAAATGCAAGGGTTTTTTTAAATGACAAATCATAGATATGTTTTGAGGGTACTTAAAATAACTTAAAAGTTATTTTATGTAGTTTTGTTGGTGTGAAATCTGGAATATTATTATTCATACAGTTCTTCCTGACATTCTGTCTGGGTATAAAAATACCGGTTTACTTCTTTGTCTTTAAATTCAGTGTGCATGTACATGTCTCAGATTCTCTGGCAGCTGTATGTTTAGGAGTCTGTTGTCACAGGGAACACTGCTTTGTAGTTGCACAACATTCTGAGCTGGCAGAGGCAGCTGTGCCCTTGAGAAGAGCAATCCTGAGCGTCCCCTGAGCTTCCGATTTGCCTTCTTGCCACTGCTCTGCCTTGTGTTGGCACAAAGGTTTGCAGGCACCTGGTGGGCTGAATTGTGGGACTGATGTGACCAAAATAATCTCTGTGTGATGACTACAAACTCAAAACAAACTCCACACTCAACTTCAACCCAGCTATATCCTGTTTTTAAGGTAGTGTGATTTTTACTTGCAGAGTGATTGGAGATTTTTAAGGAGTGGTAGGTGTTGCGTTCTTCAAACCTGCAATAAAGTTTTGACTAGGGACAGTGTAGAATTTGATTATATGGGAACAGCAGTGTAAATGCTTAGTAAGGATTATACTTTTCTAGCTTTGAGATTGAGAGGGGACTTAGGAAACATTGAACTTGTAGTCTGTTTTTTGAGGAACCAAAGCAAATACAATCTTACTCTGCATCATTCCTTCTTTGAGTCCAGGGGCTCAGCTGAGCCAAATTTGGAAGACTGAGATGGATATTTTTCCGCAAACATTGTGAAATGGGCAGACAGCCAGAGGTCCACACCAATGGCTTTGCTAAAGGGTGCAGGTAGAACTGTCCCTGGAGCAGCCTGACAACACCTGCTGTCTGGGCAGCTGGCCTGGAGTTGGTTAACTCCAGGGGAGCTGGTACTCCCAACAACTTGTTCTGTCACGTAGGACATACAGGAAATTACAGTCACAGCTTTCTGGGAGTGGGATGTGTTTGGAAAGGACTCTGTCTTTATTCATCTCTTCTAGGATAGTCTGTATCTAAATAAACCTGAACAGATTTATTCAAGTACTTATGTGAGCCATCATATTTGCATATTCTATACATGCAGCATACATTAATTCAATTCCCTCTTATATTTGGAGTGAGCCTCACCAAGGAGCAAGCTGCATGCTGGGTAAAGATACATTCTTTGGGAGGAGTTGGTTTTTCAGTTTTGGCATGACAGACCAGAAGTCTGCCTTGCTTTCCTAAATCTATGTTCAGGTACACAGATAGATACAGGTGTTCTGTTTCAGGTGTTCTGAGTCCTAATAATATTTTTAAATTTAAAAATGTTGGTTTCTTGTCATTTTCAAAAATGAGATGCTGTACATGCTAGCTTGTCTATCTAAGGATGTTTTGGCATCCTTATTTGAAAATGTGGATGTCTTTATAGTTGTTTGTATTCTAGAAAAAATATCTAATAAAGAGGATTAAACACTTCATAAAATGCTGTCATTTCACCTGATGAGATTTATCTTGTAACCACATTGAATCCTGTGCTATGTTATGTTTCTGCAGAATGACAAGGGGCAAATTCCGGCAGATGTGGTTCCTGATCCAGTAGATATGCCACTGGAAATGGCAGATGCAGCAGCCAGTGCAAAGGAAATCAAGCAGATACTGCTGGATGCAGTGCCTCTCTCGTGTGACATCTCCAAAGCCACGATACCTACCTACGATCACATCACAGGCAGGGCCATGCTTCTGTCACTTGGCCTGAAGCTGGGAGATCGTGTTGTTATTGCAGGACAGAAGGTGTGGTCACCAACCCTCATAACTCCTGGAAAGTCCATTTGTTTACCCCTTTGGAGACACACCTCAAATTTGAGGGTCTAAAATGCTTTCTGGATGGTGTGACCTCTGGATGGCAGCAAGGAACTGGTTACAGAAAGTTATAAGCTGAAGAGTTGTGTGATAAAGTCACTATTATGAAAAGCAGTTTTGACAGGCATAGCCTGCATTTTGTGTCTGTAAATGATTTTTAACAGTCTCCTATAGTACATCAGCGTGGCTCAGCTTTTATTAATGTTTTTGGTGTCACATCAAAGCAATGGTAAAATTCACAAATTACTTTGTGAGTTGCCCAGCTTTGTTAGGTGTGTGCAGTCATGAAGTACTCATGATAGTTTCCAGAAGGCAGGGAAAAAACCCTTCAGTTCTGCTTAGCCTATAGTAACCCAATTTCACTGGTGCAATGCAGCTAAAATCTTTGAAGCAGTGCTGTGCCAACAGGGTTGTTACGTGGTTCTGTGGAAGTATAAGGATGTAGCTAATGGAGGTCCAGCTCAAATGTGAATAGCTTTTCAGAAACTACCATGATAGCCACGTTCCTAAAAATGTGTTTTTGAACTGTAACATTGATATTGCATTCAGTATTCAGATTTTTTATTTGCTCTGATAGCAAGGGATCTAAAATGATTTAACAGTGCTAGAACTCTTTTAAAGAAATACCTTTTCCCTGGTAAATATTAAAAGCATTTCTGAGCAAAATTTCATGTTTGAATAGCTTTAGCTTTAATAGTTTTTCTAATATAAAAATTTTCTTGAAATTGGGTCAGGAAAAGTGAAGGAATCAGTAGCTATGCAGGAGACATTTTAACTGAAGTATGTACAGAAAGCCACTTATTGTTTAAAGACAGAAGTTTTTTATCAGAAATCACAGTGACAGCAAGGGGAGATAATTTAAGTGCAAGTTAACAGAGGCTTTAGAGACAGTGATGAAGTTAGTGCTCCTGTGTATCTTTCCTCCAAGTAAGGGCTGCAGAATGGTTTGTGCTGTAATGTGCTTACTGTGTATGGATAGAGCTGCCTGGGTTTGGTTGCTTTTATTCTTCTAATTAATTATGCTGTTGCAGTGTTTTTTAAGAAGTTGTTGGAAGCTATTTTTGTGCTGCTAAAGACCATCAGGGCTTTGCAGCTAGCTTGCTTTTCTTTAAGGGAGCCAAATCTGTTCTAGAGCAGGTGGGAAGAAGGAATGTGATTGTGCTTTTTGAACTTCCATTTCCATGCCAGCTTTCCTCCCTTCCTTCCTTTGTGTGTGAGGAGCTGTTCTTCAGTGCTCCCACATCCCTTCCCACCCCTTTTTCCATTTGCCTCAATGGAGAAGTTGTTCTCAGCCCTGCCTTCCCCTCCCCCTCGATACTCCTAAATGCCTGCAGGGTGGAGCAAAAGTGAAAACAGGATGATGAAAATGGTGCCCTGTTTTTAACCTTCTCCTGGATCAGTTCTCATGTCTGGAATATGGAAGCTGGGATGAGGGCACTTGGACCCAGCAGCATTTTTTGGAGCTATATTTACAAGTTCCTATTATCTTTCCTGCTTCTGCAGTCTCCTAATATGTCAGCTTTAATGAAGCTTGAAAGCCAAACACAGTAGATGCCAGAGGGAGAATGGATTCCTCTCTTGATTCCTACTGTGCCTGTCATTCCATTTGTCCTACAGGGTAGGAAGCTGTGTCAGCAAGTGTTTATGTGTACGTGATTTGGGGTCCCACAGCTCCTGCTCTGCTAGATTGAGTGTCCATTTGGATCACATCTCATGAAATGGGAGTGCAGGGAGATGAGCAGCTGGGAGAAAACTGCGCTCCTGCTCTCTTCTCATGTGAGAGAGATCTCTGCTCCTTGCTTGCACAAATCCTAGGACAAAATTGGAGCCTCAGTTTTGCCATCTCCCACCTCTGATTTAAGATACTGGCTGATCTCTTCTCTCTGCTCACTAAGTGCCCTTTGGCTGGGGCCTGGAAGGTAAGTGGAGGAATTGTAGGAATCTGTGGGGCTGCTTGGCTGAATTTCCTCTGGCTGAATTTGATCCCTGTGTTGGTGGCTAAAAGGTCTCAGTCTAGATTAGTGTGACATACCTGCCCATAACAATGAAGCTTAAAGGAGACCTTCAACATAAGAGAGCAGGCTCTGGGTTGTGTTTATTTCTTTACAGATACTAAGAAAGACTAGCTGGAAGCCTTTATAGTAAAGAAAAAAAATTCTTTCTATCTGTTTACTCTCCGAGGGTTGGATTAAACCCTTGGATTAAAGTGGAGTCATAGTGTAAAATAGCGTTAAGGTCACATGTGATAAGGAAAATTGGGCAACTGGAAGATCAAAGGTTTTTATTATTTTACAAACTAATTTAAAAATCAAATATAAGAAGGAATTTAAATCAATGTTAAATGCATCTCTCTTAGTTATTCCTCCCCTGTTTCGTTGAAGTGAGCTTATAATGTATATTTGCAGAGACTGAGGTCTCCCAGCAAGACTGGTCTGTCTTGATATTCTCCATATGCTTATCTGTTTGGAGTTTCAAATGCTTAGAACATTTGCTGGCTTTTAAAATTTTGTTTAATCATAAGGAGGGAATCTTTAATGACTTACAAATCTTTTCCATGAAGTTTACGCTTGAACTTAGGCTATATCTATAAATATATAGCTTTATATATTTTGTGCTGGTTGTACTCAGATAATTTAATTAGCAGATAAAGCACAATGAGTTAACTAGGTCCTTGATCACATTGCCAGAAAATAAATTGCTTCAATTTCTAGACATAAAGGTGTATAGATTATTTACTAATTTATATTTTTAGCTATATATAAAAATATATTTATATATATATATTTATGCACATATTTTTCTAATTGAATATGTCTATGGAACCTCCAGTTCAGGAAGATAAACTAGCCCTGAGACTCTGGAATTCTTATTGTATAAACAGTGAAAGTAAAACCTCTCATTGGGCATGTGCTCCTGTACCTTGCTGACCTAGAGCTGTATTGTACAGTGGTTCTTGCTGTCCAATACTTGTCTGTTGTGAGATCTGTCCATAACCATGGCTGCTGGTTAATGCAGAATATACACAGAAGGACTGAGACATTTTGGAAGATGTATTGAGGGGTGTTGAAAAGGAAGAATGTGAGGGATGTGATTGATAAGTGAGGGAAATCACGTGTGTGTTTTCCTGATCAAAAGCTTGGAGATCTTGCTGTCTCTTCCATAAGCTATACTATATTCTCATGAATAATCATGATTTAACAAACCCATTCTGTGTCAATTCTTTTTCTCCTAGGTTGGTACCTTAAGATTTTGTGGCACAACAGAATTTGCCAGTGGCCAGTGGGCTGGTGTAGAGCTGGATGAGCCAGAAGGAAAGAACAATGGAAGTGTTGGAAGAGTCCAGTACTTCAAGTGTGCACCAAAACGCGGTATAGCCTTCATTTTTTTTTTTAAAATTTTAAACCCCCCCAAATTTTGAAGAGTACTGGAAGATACAAACATTTTGGAAGGTTTAGAACAGGTGCAGATTCTGTTGCTTTTCTTTGTAGTGCTTTGTATGATTTATTGGTTATATTAGCTGTTCCTACTGTTTTGGCTGCAATTATTTGCAAAACCACTGAAACAACCAACCAGTCAAAATTTCTGGTTATTTCCTTGAAACTGTGAGATAATAGTATTTCCTGTTTTTTCATCTATATTTTTGAAACTAATTGCATTGTAATAATAGTAGACATGTTTCTTTACCTGCTTTGTCTTCCTTGGTAAGACATTCATGCCATGTTGTTTTCTAACTTTCAGCCTGAGGTATTTTAATTGATATGTCCTGAACACACAGAACATACAAACTCCTGTGTTTTGTAACAGTGGATGAATGTTACTGTTAGGACACAAAAGGAGATTCTAATTAATAGTCTTACTGACTTCTTCCAACCTGCTCTGTTCAAGTTGTTTGATAAGGGTTTTGCTTTCACTGTTCATTTGAGCTTGTCCTTCCTGTCCTGCAAGTGCTTTTGTCAGCATAGCAAGTTATGATTGCAGCTAAAAAAAACCCTAAATTAATTGATGTGAGAGATGGTAGCTGGAAAATTTTGTTACATTAACATTATCCATGCTTCCTTGTTGGCACATACAATTTTCTCTCCAGGTATCTTTGCACCTCTTTCCAAAATAAGCAAGGCTTCTGATCACAAAAAAAGCTCTGTACGAAGCTCTTCCGTGCGCTCTTCACCTTTGGTCAAATCCAGGAAAGTAGATTTGACACATATAACTTCCAAAGTGAATTCTGGTGAGTATTTTCTTGCATGTTGACACAGGATAGAGAGATACTAATATTCAAGAATTAGTAAATCTTGGTATTAAGATACTTGTTTGGAATTAGTTCATAACTTGGGATGAGGTGATAAGGTGTTTGTTAACTCCATGTTCTCATGTTTAGAAGTTCACTGGCCTGTGAAGTGGTACTGGAAGGATGTTGTATGTAGCTGTGGAGTGATTACAGTGATCTGATGTGCTGTGATAGTTTCTACTCTTTACATACTCTATAAAAAACCCCTCACCACAACATTTATTCTTGAGCCATTAAAGTAATTTCTAATTGGCTGTTACACTAGTTAAGTGTCTCTACTTAATGAGGCTCCATTTACTAAGATATTCCTGGGGAATTTACAAGGAATTAAAATCTAGTAAATAATCTATACACCTTTATGTCTAGAAATTGAAGCGATTTATTTTCTGGCAACATGATCAAGGAACTATTTAACTCATTGTGTTTTGTCTGCTAATTAAATTATCTGAGTAAAACCAGCACTAAATTAGAAGAGGAAGGTTTTCCTTGTAATAAGGCCTCAGTCCACTGATTATTGTTATGGGCTCAGTCCTTGGCTCTGGTTTAGTTTCTGTTGTGGTTTGACTCTGGCCAAATGCCAGGACCATGACAGTCATTTACTTGCTCTTCCCTGCCACAGCTGGGCAGAGGAGAGAAAAAAATAATTTAATGAAGTTATCATGAGTTGAAATAAGGACTGGGAGGAAACACTCCAAGGGCAAAACAGGCTCAACTTAGAGTTACAAAGTGAATTTGTTGCTACCAGAGACAGAGGAGGATAATGAGAAGTAAAATAAGCCCTTAAAGATACCCTTCCTTCCCCCAACCCCTCCCTCCTTCCCACCAACAGCACAGGGAACACACAGTGGGAGTTTGGTCATTTCATCACTGGGATCTTCTCCCCCTGCTCAGGGAGAGGAGTCTTTCCCCTGCTGTGCCATGGGGTTCCTCCCACAGGTGACAGTTCTCCATGAACCTCTCTGATGTGGCTCCATCTCAGGAGCAGCAGTCCTCCCAAAACTGCTGGGGCTCCTCCCGGGTCCCCCAATTGCGGCATGGGTCACTCATCCACGAGGTGCAGTCCTCCAAGGACAGGCTGCTCCAGCCTGCAAAAAGGGCCCCTTCTCTCCTCTGGGTCTCCCACTGGAACACAGCCTCCTCCAGGCATCCACCCTCTCTGGTGTGGGCATCTCCCCACGGGCTGTGAGTGAATCTCTGCCATCCCCTGAGGACCCCATGGGCTGCAGGATCACAGCTGCTTCACCATGGTCCTCACCATGACCTGCAGAGGAATCTCAGCTCCAGCACCAGGAGCATCTCCCCTCTCTCCTTCTCCACTGACCTTGGTGTCTCCATGTTGTTTCCCTCACATATTCTCACCTCCTCCTTTTCTCTGGCTAGGAAAAACTGTGTGTGCACTTTGTTTTGATTTCTTCTTAAATCTGTTAACACAGAGGTGTAACCAAATCTCTAAGTGGCCCTGGCTTGGCCAGCAGCATGTCCATCACCTTCAGAGCCATCAGGGATTGCCTCTGCTGGACATGGTGGAAACTTCCAGCAGCTTCTCACAGAAGGCATCTCTGTGGCCCCCGTGCTACCCAAAAACCAGGCCAAGCAAAACCAAGACAGTTTCTTAGTAATTTGCTTAAATTACTTAATCCTTCTGTGTAAGTTCCTTCCCTGTGGAGTGAATGATCCATGTTTTCATTCTATTCAGGTTCCAAGTTGTTTGGAGAGCAGGCTCTTCCCTGCTGTGTGCAGTGCTGGCCGTGCATAATCTTGGCCCCCTGTGTTTGGCTGGCCATGTAATAATGTCATTTAATATTTCATTAGCATTTCTTTTGCCTTTTGAGCCCTATTTAGGTGACTCATGCTAAGGCAGCACAGCCTGAGGGATGGAAGTATCACACATTCTCCTCGGATTTACCTGAGCACCCTAAAACACTGCATGCTTTACCAGTAATAGGCAGGGTTTAGAAACAATGCACCAGGCTGGTGCCAGGAAGAGATGCATTTTGACATCTTTTTGGATGACTTACATAACTCTTCCCTGCATAGATTGAAGGGGGAGTAAGTTTTAAGTGCGTGTATTTACAGTTAGCACAAGATCCAAGCTGTTTATAAATGGGCAACTTGTATAAAAAGCTGCTTGGGATAAGCAGTTTGTTAGGAGTGTTGCACAGGAGCAGATCCAAGCTGATGACTTCTGTTAAATATTTTCCAGTGTTTGATTCAGTTTGTTGTGAGCTGTTTGTAACCCATTAAACTATAATGGGAGGGACTTCTCCTTTGTCACAGACAGCTTTGTCCCAGATAATTTAGTCACAAACCAGCTTTTCTGTCACAAAGGTGCGTTTGTGTCTTTGTAAAATTTGAACATTTGGTATCTTGCTTTAAGGTAGAAATCAGAGTGAGTTAAGCATTATCTGCCCAGGAGAGCTTGCATGCACTGGGTGTGTCTGGAAGCTGCTGTGTGCAGGGAGTCCTTGCACAGAAAGGTCCATTGGAATTAGCATGCCTGGCTGATTCACTGGCTGGAGTGGGGGAAGGACAAAGCTGCAGAGGCACAACTTGGGTTTGCAGTGTTTATGTGCACCACCAGGTCACTTTTCTTTCCTTCAGACTTCCTCCCTGCGATACACTGGTTTGCAGTGAGTCACAAAAAATTAATCTGCTTTTTGTAGATAAGGTTATAAGCTGCAAAGTAAAATATAATATTATATAGGGATTTTTAAATTTTATTTGGTTCTACTGGATTTGAATAATCCATCAGATTAATGAGAAAAGATCTTTTTCAAGTTTCTAGGAAAAGGATTACTGAGATAAAATTAGGAAATGTGTTATCAGTCACAAACACTAGCTTTTTGATCTGATGCCTTAATGGCTAACCAATCAAATTTTGGGAAATACAGTACATTTGCAAACTAGTTCAGTCCCCGTGGCTGAATTAAACTGAGAGATGTAGTTAAATAAAAAAGATGTGATTTTTCTCTCATGACAGGGAGAGGATAAATCTTAGATAAGCTTGTTCTTTATTGAGTTAGGATAGGAAGCTGTCAGAAATGCAAAATGACTGCTTGCAAATTATAACTTAGGCAACAGTATGAGTTCCTACACATATTGCAACATTGCTGCTCTAAGGCTTAGGCTCCTAAAAATCATATTGGCATGCTTAAATCATTATTTGTAATCTGAATGAAGATTTGATCTCAAATCTCTTCCAATACCTTGATGTGTAATCTTTAATGCAGAAATTGTGAAATTAATACTGGTGAATAGTAGACCATAAGTACTGTGAAAGTACTATGAAAGTGAATGTTAGAGATATGAATGTTTGAAATATTTAAGTCAAACATCTTCAGTATAAAAATTAATATTTTATAGACCATTTGTTTGTTGTTTGACAAGGTGGTTTGGACTGGTTTAATGTGTTAAGGGGTTTAATGTCTATGCTTATCCATCATAACAATTCTGCAGTCTTGTTCTACCCATTTATCAAGTGTCTTAGGAATTGTACAGTTTTATCCATTTTTCTATGTATCCAGTAATATGAAAATGTGTCAAATTGTTTTTGTACATTATTTTCCTGTAAAATTATTGTTATTTGTTAGGATGTATATATTTAATTGTATGTATTCTTTTTATAGGCCTAAATATGGCAAAAAGAGACAGTGCTTCTGAAAACAACTTTATGACTGCTAACAGGGGAAAACCTGTACCTGCAAAAGATGGTAATGAGCTAATTTTTAAATTTTTTTTAAGATCTTAAGAAAAATGCTGTGTATGGCAAAGGCAGTATTATTGCTGCCCTACCTTCTGTAAAAGTCCTGTGTCTACACTGTAGAAGAAAGTTGTCTTGCTTGTTTATGCTCAAATCCCAAGCAGGCTGTAGGCATTTAGTTTTGTAGGAACAAAGTAATTTGTGTGGCTGTTTGGCTGGAGTTCTGTGTTGGTTTGGTAACCACTTCTGTCCTAATACCTGGGCAAGAACATAGACAAGCCCTTAAAGCTGGCTCTTAGTAAATGATCTTGCAGAGGATCTGCAGAATTACCAGCTGAGGTCTGAGAGAGACCTTTTGCCCTGTGTTGTTGCTGCCTATATTTTAATATTCAGGTGGCATTTTTTCTCTCCTCTCTCTGTGTGTTCATGCTGCTGTAATAAGGTGTTGCCATCTAACTGTGCTTTACAGTCTTGGCTTTGTATCATGGCAGACTCACAATAACAGGCTTCAAATATGAAAAATAAAACTAGCTTTTAAAGAGTGCCTTTTGCATGTGAATCACTATCTGCAGTTATCTAGCTTCAGAATTGGATAATGACTTCTATCCCAGCAGTACTTTATTTGCTGAACTTGAAACACAAAGGGACCTCACTTTCAGCTGTCTTGAGCAAACCCTAAAAATCATGTCTCCTTTGAGGTTTTGTCTGTAAAATCATAAGTGTTGGTAAAAACAGTATTTCTGTGAAATAACTTGAAGTGTGAATTTGAATATGCCATCTTTAAGTCACAGAATCTCAGAATAGTTTGAGTTGTAAGAGACCTTAAAGATCATCGAGGAGCATCCACAGCTTCTCTGGGCAACCTGTTGCAGTGCCTCCCACCCTCACAGTAAAGAATTTCTTCCTAATATCTGATCTAAGCCTCCTTTCTATCAGTTTGAAGCCCCTATCCCTTGTCCTGTCACTGCATGCACTTGTGAGAAGTCTGTCCATCTTTCTTGTAGGCCCCCATCAGGCACCACAGTAAGGCCTCTGGGGCTGACCAACCCCAACTCCCTCAGCCTTTCCACATGGGAGAGGTGCTCCATCCCTTTAAACATCTCCATAACCTCCTTTGGACTTGCTCCAGCAGGTCTGTGAAGAAAAGCATCTTTTTATATCTTCTATGAGTGAGCAGTTATGAATTCCGAGAGAATTCAGAAAAGACACAGCAATAACTGGATGTGTAAAACATGACTTAGGAGTAAAGACTTGAAATTTGTGATTGTGTGATCAAAAAGATGGAAGATGAAAGGCATAAAACTGCAAGCTTTGGAATACAAGGAATTGTGTAACCCACTCTGCATGTGTAGTGGGAGTAAAAAACCTTGATCTAAATTGGTGGTGATTGAGGTTTTATATTAGGGGTGAAAAACCCTGTAACACTAGATATAATTATGTGGTGAAATACATTACTGAGGAAGTCCTGAGGTCTCCCTGATGGGAGGTTTTTAAGAACAGGCCAAATACTCACCTGTCAGGAGTGTTATAACAAATAATTGTTTTGCCTGAAGGAAAAGGAATCAATTTCAGGACCTGCTGAAGTCCTTTCTGCTTTTCCTTCTCCCACCCAGTGATGTCCCCACAAAACTAAGTATCTTGATGGCAGGTTTAGTTGCAGCAGTTTTTGTTGCATCCCTGTAAAAATGGTAGTCTGACCTCCACTGAATCCATCCCAGGACTGGCTTGTAAGTAAGGACTTGTACTGTGTGTTTGCAAATGCACACATGTCCACGCGGGCATGGAGTGAAAGTTGCTGTTTAGTCATCATTTAGTCAGTAATTTTCATTTTCTTCATTGTAGTATAGCTGCAGTGAGTATCTCAGAGTCTTCAGATTTCCATCTTCAGCTTTTGTTTGGACCCACTGTGTATGCCTCTCTGCCATTGTTTGCTGTTTTGCAAAATTGGAGGATGAAATTACATTGAACAAACTAACCCTGCATCGATATCAAGCTGTTTGCAAAAACTAATGCATTAATCCTTCAAAAGTCTGGAAAGTTTGATAAGCAATAGTATCTTAATTTTTCACATTGATAAGCTGAGGCATAGATGTGTCTTGCTGTACTCTGCCTCATTTTGGGCACAAGGGGTTAGGAAAGGGGAGAAGAGGGAGAGCCTTGGAAAGGAAGTAGGAAGGATGAGCATGAGTCTTACCGGGCAGTGTAGACATTAGGGTTTGCAAATGGAGATAAAAGTGATTTATTTCCCATTCTTGTTTTATAGTACAGATTTTAATATTAATACAGTATGTAATGGAATATAGTAGGCTTTAATCCAGGCAATAATTCACTCACATCATATCACCCTCCTTCCACTTCTCATCAAATCTTTAGTAGGCTGGATGCTGAAAGGCTGGTGGTATGCTCTCTCTTATTACTAAAGCTCATGTATTTTAATAAATATGCTTGGGATTGTTTAGATGAACTTCCATGGATTAATAAAGGTGGGGCTCTTGGAGACCTCTTTTAGCACTCTGCTATCACCATATTCCCAAGGCAGGGTCACTTGCACCTGTGTCATTCCTGACAGGTGTTTGTGCAAATGCTGCATAACAAATTCTAATTCTGACTCTTTACTTTGTATTCTGCCCACTATGGAGAAGAGATAACTTCCATATTACAGAAACTTTCCCTTCTGCTTAATCTGTCCTTTTCCAAAATATGATCCCTGAAGGACAACTTTCATTTATGTCTTTAGGTTTTCCTGGGTACAGCAGCTCTTCCTCTTCTAGCACCTCTTTGGAAGGCAAACGGAATTACTCCAAGAAGAGGAACTCAACAAGCAGCAGCAAAAAGGCCCTGACTAGAGTGTCTTCTGCCTCATCTAAGATTAGTGCTGGTATGATCTGTTTTATTGAGGTGTATTTTCACAGGGGGGAGTTCACTCCTCCATGGAGTGCTTATGTAGAACTACTTGTGCTGTTTCAGAATCCAGGATAGTTTGAAAAAGACACTTGTGAAGTAGTTTAACCATAAACCTAAGTTTGGCAACTTTAAGAAAGATTTTTACAACATATTCAAGATGAAAAGTGTTTTTATAGTTGGTCACTGTACCTTTTCAGAGCAGAGAAAAGACTGTAGTCCAGTTTTTATGCTGACACAAAGCAAGTCTTTGTCTAAGCAAAATTTGTACTGCCATGTGTTGAAGGTATGCTGTGTTAGAGAAAAATACTCTGTTTCCTAATCAGTTGGCTTTCTATTGGAAAATTTCTTAAAGATTTAATGTTGGTAATTTCAGATCTTGTTCTTCTCTTGACCAGGGCTGTATAGTTCCCCAACCACGAGGAAAAATGCTCTTGATGGAGAAATCCAGGTTGGAGACAGAGTACTGGTGGTGGGACAGAGAACAGGCACTGTTAGATTTTGTGGGACAACAAAATTTGCACCAGGTATGTGCAGTGCTCTGTGTATGTTGTTGGATCAGTGTGGAATAGCTTACATGTGAGCACATGAAGAAAAATCCATCTTTTCCCTCACTCCTTCAAAAAAAAGTCTAAATTTAAACTAGTTTGATTCCAAATTCTTTCTCTCTCTCTCTCTCTCCTATGTGTCACTGAGTATTTTTTACTTTAATACAACTGTCAGGAAAAAATAATGGTTTAAAATGTGACTTTTACTTGTCCACTATCACGGCTTAAGTAGGAGAAACACTTTGATGTTGAAGTTGTAGGTATTACAGAATCACAGAATATTTTGAGTTTGAAGGAACCCACAAGGATCATTGAGTCCAACTCTTAACAAAGCTTTCTGAAAATCCTCAGTTTAGTCTCCAAAGGGGTATATAGTTTATTGAGGTCACATGCATTTACTTCTTACTTTTTATATTAAGGCTTTTTGGCACAGCTTGTCTCAGAATAGTGGCACTCTTATGTCATGTACCAGTCTCATTTCTTAACTTATTGGCATTTTTAAGAAGGCAATTGTGAACATTTAATTTTTAACTAATAAACTCACTTACAAATATCTCAAAAAGCCCCAGCCCCTACTACTGTATTCTTATCCTTCTCTCTTTCAGCTTCTCCTTTCCCCTTGGTAAAATTAAACCACTTTGCAGTGAATCCAAATGTTGTCAAAGGCAGCCAGTTGTTCTACTTTGTGGAAATTAATTTCTGAATCCTATTTATTAGAACCAAATTTATCTTCTCTGTGGCCCTATCTCTAATTTCTTATTGCAAGAGTAATGCAGAAGCAGCTGCTAAATGTTGGTGTGAGTACCACGTTTGGGTGAGGACTGTTTGATTGGGAGGTGATTGGCAATACTCCGTTGTGACACTTGGTGGCATCAGTATTTAAGAAACCCCATCAGATGCAACATCTTGGTACGAGCTCTGTACTGTTTCCTCCCTGCCCCTTTCCCCAGTTTCACTGTAGGCATTCCTTGCTCAGGTGCTGCACTTACCTGAGGGACACTTTAATGTCATCACTCTTCGTGGTGTTGCTGACAAAGTGATCAATGAGGAAAGGACTGTTTCCCAAATACACTGACAACTGTGAAATCAGAAAGCTGTTTGGCAGTGTTAAATCTCCTCCCTCTCTGCTCTAAATCAGGAACATAATTTTTTGGAGGAAAACATGCTATTGTAAGAAGTGAGGATGGAAAGATGACAAATCATCACCATTTCCTAAGCCAGTAATTTATAGAAATGTAACAGATGCATGTTTAAGTATTTCAATTCCAATGTGTATCAAAGCTCTGGAAGTTATCCAAGGTTTGTTCCTTTTGCTGCAATGCAGATCTTTATTTAATTCTAAAAATGGGATGGGGAGAACTTCTGATATACTGAGCCCTGCTAATTTATAAGCTGTCATTCCTGAGTTTCTTGAGCTGGTAATTAGACTTACCATTTTATCCAATGCCTTAGTACCAAGTGACTTGAATTACATTCTGAATCTTCTGGGGATGGATAGCATAAGGACTGCTAATGGAGTATGAAATTTAGCACCTTTGTGTAATTAGCTCACATTTATCACAGGTTATGAATGATCAAGCTCATTAACATCTTGCTGCCTATTCAGTGTTCTGTATGAGATTAATTGATGGCCAGTTCCAATTCTTACACCTGTGTCTCGATATCACACAACCAGCCTTGCAATTTTTATTAATTATAACTTGCTAGATGGAGAGAAAGAATGAATTAATATCAAAACTTTAATTTTACTGTTGATGATCTCAGATGAGGCATAAACCATGTGGTCAGAGGACTAAAGAGGGAAACATGAAACAGCAGTGCTGCTCTTTCCTGTCTCCTTCTTGTCAAATAGCCAGTTACGTTCATAACATTCTATTGGATTTTAGTATGTGTATATATTTCAGTGTATATATATATATTCCTTAAATGTTTTACCTTTTTTGTGTTAACTGAAATGTCAACAATTTTATTGCAAGCATATAAATGCTGACATAGGTCGATTTGTTAGGGTATAATTTTTTCATAATTGCATAGATAGCTGTTTTATAATATACATTTTTATTATTATTATCTTGACGTTTTCTGACTAGAAACTGTTTTCCTTGATGTGGGTGAATGCCAGCTTGTGCCAGTTGTCTAAATGAAGAAAAGCCTGTAGTGTTCCAAATGCCCTGATTGTACTGTTTTGCAATGTAGGATTCTGGTGTGGAATTGAATTGGACAAACCTCATGGGAAGAACGATGGCTCTGTGGGAGGAGTGCAGTACTTCAGCTGCCTTCCCAGATATGGTATATTTGCACCCCCATCTCGTGTACAGAGGTGAGCACTGAAGCCATTGCAATGTTTGGGTTGCCAAATGATTTCTTAATACATTTCCAGGGTGAAACAAAATTTTGAACAAATATGGAGATGCAAATGTTTTCCTATGCTAATGGAAATTTATAACCTCCATTAAAAACCTGGTGGGTTTTAGATCAACTTTTTGAAAGCGGAGTGTAAATTGAAAATGCAGTTCCCCCTGTTTCTCTTGCAGCTGCTCAAAGGATTTTTATTTCAGGGCCTCTGATAGTCTGTGTTTGTGAAACCTTACTTTCATGACCCAATCCTGTTGTGTTCTGCTAAATTCAATTTTAAGAGGAAACTGCTCTTGAACGTGACTGGAAATGCTCCTCCTATCCCAGCTAACTGCACAGAGGATCCAAAGCATCCACCACTTGTTTGTAGTCTCTTCCTTAGGTTTCTGGAAGAGCATCCAGAGTTGTGTACTCTTTCCTTCTGTGTTAACTCTGCCAGACAGGTTCTTGCTTTTATTTTTCTGAATAAGCCAGCTCAGGCAAACTGTTAAGAACCTGCTCAGAATCATACCTGCTGTCTCAGTGAGTAAGAGGCAAGTAACTCAAATACACTGGTTTGCTCCAGGCACTTCTTGCATACCAGCTGAGTGCAGCAGGAATGTTGGTGTCTCTTGAGGGCAGATGGGAAGGAAGGAATCAAAACTTCATCAATATTTGACAAGAAGCCAGGAAGTTTGTTCAGAGATGAGTTGAAATTACTTCTTTATTTATTGTGTTATTGCTTTTCAGACTAACAGGTTCTCTGGATTCTCTCACAGAGACTTCATGGAGTAAAATGACTCACACTTTTCCAGGTAGGAGCATGAGACACTGGGATTTGGCTGAGGCAGGCCCCTCTCTGCAGCCAGAACCTACTGCACAAAGCCAACTTCTCCAGAAGCACAAGAGAATTTCAGAGACCCCAAATGCCAGCTAATAGTCTGGCTGCTCCCTTTCTAAAATGTCGCCTGCAGAAGGAACTGTGGAGTACTATATTGTGCTTAACACTACTGGAAGAAAGAATTATGTCAGTTACAATTGTTGGCAGTCTTCCATCATTACTGTATTGCATTTTAATCAGAGAAAGGGAAATGGAACCTGCTCCTTAATGCAAATTGAGATTGATGAAGGGCTCAGTGTTGGGAGATGTCCCTATGAAATTACTAAAACTTGAGTGAGGTACTTGAAGTAGTTGTTTTTCTTCTACCTAAGGTTTTTGTGAGAAGACTGCTTCCAATTGCCCTTGTTTGGTTTGTTTAATTTAATTTCTATCCCCTCTGAAGATCTAAACATACTATGGGCGTATACTTTCATGAGAAGTTTCATTGTTTAATTTCCAAATTAGAGGGGAGAATGTGCAGCAAATGTAGTGGAAGCAGTATGAAAAAAAATACAAAGAATGTATGTTCATAAAAGGGTTTCTTTTCCTTAAGAAGTCCTTCACAGCTTATTATTCTTTCCACTTAGGTTTTAGACGGAGTCTAAGCACCACTTCTGCATCTTCACAAAAGGAGATAAACAGAAGAAATGCCTTTGTTAGGTGAGTGTTACGAGTTTCAAGTGCTTGGGTGAGCTGTCTGTTAGCTTTGCTGTTTCTTGCTCAAAAGAAAACTTCCATGCACATAGGATATTTAGGCTTTTACATGTTCATTTTTCTCCTTCCAAAATGGACCAGTAGTACACTATTTTTCTGTGGGCATCAAAGAGTACAGTCCTGGAATTATGGTTGGCATTGAAGTTGTTTTCCAGTCATTCACCACTGCATATTCTCAAAATTCTTGTATTTTCACGCAGCTGGGCGAAGTTCAGAGGGTCTTGGTAAAGGACCTCACCTTGTCCTGGTGATCCTGACTGGCACTTGTATGTTAAAAGTTTTTTTGGTTAAACTGTTCCAAGCCCCAAATAAAATGTTTTGTATGTCTTAATATACCAATACTATCACCTGCTGTAGATATTGTAGATCCTAGCATTGGGTGGAAGGAAATTGCTTTTCCAATACTTCGGACTTCCAAGTGTAGCAGCCTGCTACCTGTTATTTCATGGTTTGTTAGTGACATGAGATAGAACCCAGTTTTTCTAAAAGGGATTTGAAGGTGGTTTTCTTCCCCCATGCACTTCCCTGAATTACAGATTTGCCCTGGATGTTTTACAGAAAGAAAAAAAGACAAGATGTTTTTTTCTTCTTTTTCTTTTCTCACTAGATCCAAGAGCTCCGTGTTGCGGCGCAGCTGGAGCAGCAGCTCTGCAGCTCCCTCTGAGGGGCCTGTGAAGCTGCACGAAGGCTCCCAGGTCCTCCTGACCAGCTCCAACGAAATGGGGACCATCAGGTACATTGGTCCCACAGACTTTGCACCAGGGATTTGGTTGGGGCTTGAGCTGCGCAGTGCCAAGGGAAAGAACGATGGCTCCGTGGGGGAAAAGCGCTACTTCACCTGCAAGCTGAACCACGGCGTCTTGGTCAGACCCAGCAGGGTCACCTATCGTGGCATTAATGGGGCTAAGCTGGTGGATGATATTTGCTGAGCCCCAGAGTGTGCTCACAGAGTGGGGAATGAGGATTTTAAAGCACAAAACAACCCCGCCTAGAATGCAAACTTACTTTGAAATCATTGAATCTGCATTTGCATCTTACATATATACTTATATATGTATGTGTGTGTATATAATATATATATTTTATATAAAAATATATATATATAAAACAGAGAAAATAGAGTTCAGTCACGTTAAGAAGTAAAACCACTGTTGAGTTTCTCTTACTTTAATGACCCTTGCCTGGAAGGTTATTACAGAAGCATCTTGGCTTTAAGATGCTGCATCGTTTGAATATGGTTCCAGCTAGAGAACTGAGTGTCTGCAGCATTCTCTAAAGTTCCTGTGTGCTTCATGCAGAATTTAAAGGGTTTTTCTCCATATAGTAATGAACTGGTAATGTTTGTGCGTTGCCTGCTTTTGACAGCAGAGGTGGTTGATGGGTGACATTAGCCTGGTTCCTGGGCACTTTGTCAATTCCAGTACCAGCTGCTAGCAATAAGAAAGGATTTTAAAAAAAAAAAAGACAAAAAAAAAAGACCCTTTTTGAAGCAGTTGTGGAGTATTTTTGCATTTTATCATTCAGATCCCTACTTTCCCCCTCCTCTTCTCCTCTCCATAATGCAAAAGGGCTGATAAATACAAGGATTTGCCCCTCTCCTAGTGAACAGCAGCAATTAAATAAAAAGCCTTTAAAAAGCACAACTATGCTGCATGTCGGTCTGTACAGTAACAAGCACTTTTTGTTCTGCAGTTGTAGAAGGAGCTACACATAAGATGCACTCTTTAAAATAATGCACTTTGCACTCTCCTGGAGAGCTTTCCCTCATTTTTAGAGACTATTTTTTTTGTTTGGGCTGCTGCAGGCAACGAGTATCACAGTTGTAAAATGCAAATAAACCCAGAGTGGAATACGTAATACCCTCATCATAAATACTAAGTCTGTATAAATACAGCCAGGTAATTCCTGCCAGTGGTATGGAACAGATACAGGGTTTTCAAGCAAGCTGTTGCCATTATTTGATTAGTTTGTGATACATTTTCCTTTTGTTTGCTTTGGAACAGTTTCCAGTATGAGTTTTTTGTGAGAGTCTTATGATAAATTAAGAATAGTTTTAGGTACAGCACTGTAATGGGCCTTTATGTGACATCATTTTTGTATCAGCCTTTTACAACAGCTAATCTTTTGTCCATGTTTTAAACACAGAATATATTTTAATTAGTCAGCATATGTAAACATGATGTTAACTGGATGGGTTTGTGTTCCAGAACAGTCATTTTACTCTTAAATTACTTGCTTGCTCTTGCCTACTTGAAGAAGTGACACTTTAAATTGTAATATCCTATTTTTTAGACAGAATCCTGCTGCTGTAACCTTCTTTTAAATGTTGCTGTAGCTATTTTTCCTGATCTGTATTTAAAATAATGCATATTGTATTCTAACTTATGGGAATTTTTAATTGAATATAAAAGCTGTAAATTTTGAATGTAAAAAAAAAAAAAAGTACTGCTTTATATTTAGAGATGCAGATATTCAGTGATGTACTGAACTTTACTTTGTCTAATATCTGTTTCTTGCTGGTATTAATAAAATGAAACCCTGTTAAATAGTAAGCAAAAAGAATTTTCATTGGGTTTTCACAGAATGTACATCTCTTACTTCTGTTCTGGTGCACAACTGAAGTGCCCAGGGTTCAGCATGGAACAGCAGCTCCCAACTATGACCCAGAAGCTTTTCTCTCTCCTGGCTGTTCAGCACAGAACTGCCAGTTCCAAACAAAGCATTTGCACAGCACATTCTGTCACAGCTTGGTAATCCTGGGAGAGCAGCGGAGTTTCTGTGAGGAGACACAGGAATGCTCTTTTTCCTGCCTGACCAGGTGGAATGGGTGGAACTGCTTTATCTGAGGGGTAGCTGGAGTTCTCCAGCAGGTAGGTATGGGAACAAGTGTGTGGGTGAGGGCAGCTCGTTACAGTCACACCACTTCTTCTTCTGTCTTGCACAAACGATTCACTGTCAGGCTGCACTTTCCACAGCTCTGGTTCAGCTGGAAGGGAGGGTCTCAGTGTCCTGGGCCCAGTGAGCACTGCAGGACTTCACTGAACCTGCCTGATGGGTGCAGGAGAGGGCAGAGATAACATTGTACTGTGCTTTACCTTCCATTTCAGCTTCAGCCAGCAGCACATTTCTCATGGAAGCTCTGGCTGTAATTGGCTTGAGTGCTGTTGCTTAGAGGAGCAAGTCTGACTGCTATCAGGATGGAGCTGTTTTGGTAGCTCTGAGAATCTTCTGCCAGGACGCAAGAAGCACTGTAAATTTATGCTGTCTGAAGCCGAAATAAATCAGTCCATTCCAGAAAGGATTACTGATGGCTCTCTTCAAGGTGGTGATGGGAAGGGATTTGTGCTTCCCTAAATCCAAGGTAAGTTGCCATAATCCTTTACTCCAACTCTTGCAGGAGGACACTGTGTCAAAAAAAAATTCTGAAAATAAGTGGCAGTGAAGTTTGAAATTAGGTGCTGTGCAGAGGACTGTACTATTAGTTGGAAGAAAAAGGTCCTTAAAGTCCCTATAAACTACAAAAATAAATTATCTGTAGTTTAAAAAAAAAGGAACAGGTGGTCCCCAGCAATTCTGGGCTGCCTGTGCAGATCCTGAGGCCAGTCCTTGTCCCACAGCATGTCTCAGGTCTAGTTAAAGTAAATATCCTTCCTCATGGTCTTAGCAATTAAATCTTCCAAGTTTTCCTGGACACTGGCTGGAAAGGAGAGACCACAGGTGCATGTGACAGGAGAAGAGAACTTTCTTGAGGTGTCTGAGGATGGGGAATCAATTTCTAGGGAGTTCAGCTCAGCTGGCCTCAATGGCTGTGTTGCAGATGGTGACAGTAATGGTTTTCTGGGCAGGAGCCTGTGCTTTCAGAGCACTGCTGGTCACCAATGCCTGAGGCACACAGATCCAAGACTGGCTCTGCAGATGTGCAAGACACAGCCTAGGCACCCTGACAAGTTACCTCTGTTACCTGTGAGAGGTGTCAAATGCAGCATTTCTGTCATGGCTTTTTCAGAGTTCAGAGGTTGCAGAAGCCTTGTCAAGGACCAGGTGGAGACTGCTGTGAGGCTTTCATGGACAGTTTCAAAGTACCCACCTGCATCCTTTTTCCTGCCATGCTGCAGACAACTCTGGAAGAAAGGGGAATTAGAACAGAGATTGCCAGCTAGTGCCAGACACAAACCAGGCTGTGGTGGCTGGCTGCTGTCCAGCCCTGTTCCTAGGAAAGCATAGGAGAGCTCCTTTTAGAGGTAAGATAGGGAAGGAGCAAAAGTGTGGGGGAAATGGAGGGAGAGGAGAGGTACCTACTCGAAAAGCCTTGTTAACCAAACCACAGTAGTATCCTGCAGCAGAGTGAGCATGTGAAGGAGAAAGTTTATAGTAAGTCAGTCCAAATTTCAAGGACAATTTCTTGAGAATGCAGCTACCTGGGCTGTTTCAGGGCAAGAGCTACCTCTTCCTAGGATTGTCACTAGATTCAATACTGCCACTCCATTGTATTAAAAAACAGCTTATAGGTAGACCTACCCCCAGTTCAGACTCAAAGGCTCTCTTAGTAAGATATATACATTTAAGAAAACACCCATATGCTCTCTTCAACCACATCCTTTGTTCTCTTTCTATACTGGCCAGTTTGCTGTGGGTAAAAGGTAGCCTTGGTGGTTTGTGAAGGGAGGAATGGCACCTTTCTCTAGGAAACTTGGTGTGTAACATTTCCAATGCAAAGAAGTCTGGAACAGCTGCTGTGAGGCCAAAAGGTGGCTCAGGGTACCACCAGACCTGCCACTTTGGGTTTTCATCACCTTAATACTTCTGCAACTTTGCCAAGTAAAAATGGATGTCCAGAGACCTCCCTCGGACGACGATCCAATCATTGCACAGCCCAACACGGAGAAAGCCAGCTACTGTCACTTTATTTGTCTTCATGCCTTGTGGTTCACTACACTTGTTTACAATACAAATACACTATTCAATACAAAATACTCAATGACCATATATTAGTATTTTTCTTCATAGTATCCCTGAAGTGCACAGGCCCTTCCTTTATAAACAATGTTGCATAAACGGCTGTACATGAGACAGACACTCCTCTAATGAAGCTCGGTACTAAAAGAAGCCAGATGGGACACTTGGGACGTTTCCCTGTGATGGGTTTAACTCAGGGACAGACAGACGGCGATGTCTTTGCTGCTGTGGAAGGCTGTTTTATGCTATTCCCATGTCAAGGTTCTCATCCCCCAGAAGACAGGCGCAGTACCAGGAGCAGACATGCAAAGTGGCACCCATCCTCCCCTGTTTCAGCCCTCCTGAGCCAAGCCTGAGCAGGGCAGCCAGAGCCCCCACAGTCCAACACCGCAGTCTGGGGCAAATCAACGCAGCCCTGGGGCTTCTCACCTGTGCTCCCTGCACCTCCTCTCACTGTGGCTAAGCCCCTTTCCCACCAGTGCTCCCTCACTGCACCTCCAGGAAGCAGAACCACCCCTGCTCCTCCTGCCCTCGCTTCGTTCCTAGGCACATGGTGGAGAAACAAGATTCAGTGGCAAAAAGGGAAGATGACAGGACAACTGGAACAGTAGAGAAACAGGCATCTTAACCTAGTTTACCTCCAGCAGCTCACAGAATCAGAAACTACTCATCTTCTATAGGAAACCAGGTATACCCACATGGAAATAAGCCATTTTCAGAGCATAAGAGTGGTAGCACAGGGCTTTTCCCAGTTGTGCTTTACATCCTGTAGATCATACTGCTTCCCGCTTTTCCACTGTAGAATGAGAAAGTCATAAATCAGAACATCATTATTACCAACAAAAAACATTAACAGTCTTAAAAACAAGTGCCTTAAAAAAATATACCGCATGTCAATAAACTATGATTTAAAAAATAAGTCACAGACAAAAATGGGTAAGAGGCTTAAAATAACTTGAATTTGTTTTTCTCCTAGCATGGACGGGTTTGATAGAGGAATTGGGGATTTACAGAGTGCTCTGGTCTGGTGAGCCCATGGTGACTTAAATCCCTTCTGGTCCCTGCAGCTCTGAGTTCTGAACAGGTGAATCATCCCAGACACAGAAATTAAAAGTCTCTGGTTCATGACTGGACAGAACGCTCATGGCAACTGCAGCCAGCACACAAGTAACAGAGCACCCTTTGGTCCAAGAAATTAATGGTGGTGTTTGTTTTCTAAGACAGAGGACAGCCAAATGCTCCAGCTCTTTTTTTTTAAGTGACAAGATTTTACAGTTTTCACAACCTGGGGTACTGTGCTCGAACAGCACACAGGGATACTGAATTAAATGCTTGCTGTGGAAAAGCTCAGAGATAGTATGATTTTAACATTAAAAATAAGCCCAAATTGGATTTCTGAATTTCAAGAGTTAAGACAGAAGGATTAAAAAAAACCCGAAAATCAACAACAATACAAACAAACCCCCAAAAATCCAACCAATGAAAAAAAATCCAAACCACTAAAAAACCCCACAACAAAGCATTTTACACTGGAGGCACTAGAGGGAAGCTTACTTAAGAGCAACTGCCAGTGCTGAGCAGTATTTGTCTCAATGCACTGTACTCAGCAGACTGGAGAATTTCAGTAGTAATTCACCATTTCCCCTGATCAGAATTATCTCTTGACATATTCCATAGGTAAGAAACATGAATATGTTTAGCTCCTTCAATTTTTTATAACTCCCATTCTGTGAGAGTATTTCGGTAGAAATTCTATAAAATAACTGCACAGCACAAACTCAGAGCAGTAACCACACTCTCACCATGGCTGGGAGAGCCTGCTTTTCACACCTACAGACATAAAATCATCCCTTGCTGCTTGTGCTTTTTAAGCTTCTTTAGAAATGCCACCTTTAACATCATCACCTGGCAGCTTATCTGCATTTGTGCAGCATCAGAGCTGCTGCCCCAGATCCAAGAATTAATAATTTCAGCTAGTCAAAGATCATTAACTTAGCAACTTTTTGTTCTTGTGCATTCTTTTGAAAACACTCATCAGTAAACAGGTCAGCTTCTGCCCTCAGTAACTTTGTAAGGCAGCAAAAACTCAGTGTGCTCCTTTGCAATGAAAAGCTAAAGAAAACAATGAGGAGCTTCAGCTCTTCTGAAAATGAGAAAGCTGGAATACTTAAATGAAAATTGCTATTATTATGTGAATATGTGAATAATATACTAGTGTAATAAATTGTTCTGGTAATGCTTGCCTCCTGAATTAATCAGCTTTCCTGAGACTCGAGAAACTACCCCACTGAGTTTACAGAGCTAGAGAGAGAGAGAGAGAGTGGTGTGACACTAATGCAGTCCTAAGCGAGACAGAATCCCTCCCCAGTGGCTATTTCACAGCAAGAGATGCGAACCTAATAACCTTGGAGATGACAAATACCCTCTTAGCTCAACCTAAAGAAGCCTATAAGTATAACCCTCGTTATCCCCCTAACCCATGAAGCAGCAGTGGGATGGATCCTTAGCATTGAACATGACATTCAGAGCAGCCCCTGACCCAAACTTCCCAACACGTGAGCGCAGCCTGTGAAGCAGCTACCACAGCTGCTTTTGGCATTGGTCTAAAAAAAGGATTTCATTCTGTGTATCAGAGACATCAGAAAGGCAGGTTAGGAAAGCACACTACTGCTCCTCCGACAATGTAGTTTTCACAAGGGGAGTGGCCAAAGCCCTCCAATTTCAATCTGTACATCCCAAAGTTTAGGAATATGCATAAAGGGATTCTGGTTTGTTCCCATACGAAGGCATGAAACTTACCTCAATGTTTGGATCCAGGGCCAGACTCAGGGTCACTTCACTGAAACAAAGAGTCTCAGCCTGAAGAACGCCTTCCTTCTCCTTTGCTGATGCTCCAGTACTCCCATTTCTATGGAAATAAGCACCCCTTTTTTGGATAGCGCTCATGCTAAAACAGCTCCTCCCAACCCTAAGCTGAAGTTACTAATGCACATCTTTACACATGAATTATTTCCTACTTCTATGTTTTGACAATACACTTAACTGGAATATTTTTCATGCACGGGGTGTACAAAGTGAGTCAATGGAGTGTTTGTCCTTAAATCACTATCATACATGTATTTTGTTGAAGGAACAAGGGCTCTAAACCCTTCAAATACAGACAGTATCTGGCTTCCAGATGGTGGCACGATGTAGTCTTCTGCCTTTATGGTGTTGTTCATACAGCGTATGTCAAAGGCTATTTCGAACCTCTGAGGTATGCAGGTGGCTGTCCATTTTCAGGGCATGGTGAAAGTCTCTCTCATGACCATGGTCCTTTAAAGCTTCACCTTGATTCCACTTGACACTCACATGTTCCTGATGAAGGGTGTTCCTACTTTTGTAGGACAGAAGGAATTTTAAAGGGCTTTACTCAGTTCTGGTGCTAAAGCTTAGGTAAACAAAAACAAAACAAAGAAAACCCCAGCCAAACAATGCCCGCCCCCTGAATGCCTCATAGCATCTACATCCATCCTCTGCTTCCTCTCCTCTCCCCTTCCAGTGATGCAGTGTGACCAGGGTCTTTCCACTGCCCTGCCAGCACCCTCATAACCACTGTGCATTCAAGGACTTTTGAAGACTGGACTGTAGCTGGAACATGACTTGAGAATATGCCATCGAATCACCATTCAGCACTGTTGTATTTTTTTTTTTGTTTGGAAAGAAGACACTCTTCCCAAACCCACTACAAGCTCTGCCAGCAGCAGGAGGTCTCCAAGTCTTCCACAGCAACGACAAGTTCGGCACGGAAAAGCCCAGACATGACATACTCATGGCAGTGAGCTGCGGCTTGACACGGAAGCAGAGGACGCACAACTGGGAAAAGCTCACAGGAAGGGCATGACGACAACCATGCGGATGAGTTGATGCAACAGCAGCTGGGCCTTGCAGTTAACAGCTCCCTGCATCCTCCCTCCCCCTTGTTCCTTAGACTCTACTGGGGCTCTGCTGGTTTGAAGCCTCTCGGGTTAGTAGAAATTACAGTGTCAAGGGTGGCACTTTTGGAGCAAGTTTGCACAAAATAGGAGGTGATGCTGTCAGATCCCTTGCTCGTGGTGTGTTGGGTAACAGGACATCTCTTGAAGGCTCAGGGGCCACAGGGGGAAAAGTCAAGAGAGGGTTGAGGGCTCTCAGGGCCCCTGCTGGGTTATGTGGCTCTTGTTTCTAAGGACGGGGTCCTCGTAACTGCTAGCGCAAGGTGGTGTGGTGTTTTCCAAGGGTAAGCCCTGCTGTTGGTATCCATAGTTGACATTCCCACAGGGGAAGTGGCGGAGCCTAAAGAGAGGCACTTCTTTAACACTTGCAGTTAGGGAAGATGGCTCTAAGAGCAGGGAGGAGCCTGGCAGCCTGCCAGTCACAATGTTGGGCCCCACAGTACAGTTTCCTTCCTGTCCCAAATTCTCCCTCTCGGGCCTCTCCTTCTCCAGCAGAGAGCTGTTTTTGCTGGCCTGCTTCTCTGCAAACCAGGAACCATAGGTTGGATTCCAGAGGTTGGTGGGCTTGTTTCTGGAGCCCCGGCTTTTGTGCAGTTCGGAAGGGGGATTGGACTGGGCATAGGCCATGTTGATGTGTCCCCCCCCTGAGGCTGACTGCACCTTCCCTGGCACCGGCTGTTCCAATGCTCCCATTTTCCCTAGAGATTTTGCAGCAGCGATGGCTGATGGCAGGGGTGGTGGAGATGGCAGGTTTTGTTTATCATCCTTTCTGTCTTGGTGTGTTGAGACCAAGAGAGGAGGAATTCCTTCCGGGTCATCGGGGCGCATCGCCACCTTCTCCTCCTCCTCAGCCAATGGGCCGTACTCTACCGGCAAGGCAGTGTTGATGACATCGGGATCCTGCCAGAGGGAACAACGGGAGTTTCTCAAAGTCTGCAACCACCACACATTGAATGACACATCTAGCAGCTGTCATGCTATGATCACAGCACATCCTTCCCACAACCTACATTCCACGAGGAGGGGATGCAGATAAAATGCAGTTAGGCATGGGATATCCTTAAAATCCAACTCTTTAAAAAAAAAGTAACCCTTAAACTCACCACAGAACAGCAGAGGCACAAAACCAATGAAAAGCATTTTTTATGTCCAGCAAAATTTCCTATGGGAATGTTTTTTGGAATCTATATAATCTTGGAGTTCATAACACTCTCAGTTAATATTGAGAAAGTTACAGCCATGAAAGTATTGCCTCCACACAGCAAGGGAGGAATGGGAATGCAGAGAGAAGACAATACTGGCAGACCCTCTGAAGCCTGAATCCATAGGGATTGCGGCTCTGAGCTATTTAAGCAGTTTTGAAAATTAAACTGAGAGAAAATGCAGTGATCTTGGCAACCTTCGCTCATTTCTAGACGCCATGGCAAGCTACAGATAGCAGAAAAAAATGCCTTCCAATCCCAGGATCCAAATACACATAAAAACCAGATCAAGCTTCCCAAACAGCAAGGGAAAGCAAAATGACTGAGGTGAATAACAGTGAGTCCATACAAGGAGCCTGCGGTGATGTAGGCAGAAGAACATTTTCCAAACTGCTCTACTCATAAACTAAACTGCTGGTGAAAAATAAGTAAATCAGATTTTGGCCTGGAAAGTCAGCCACATCTTTTCCCTGTTGCCCAGCCTAAGAATCACCACTCCTTTAGCCTGGCCACCTCCACCTGCCTCCTCCAGTGTTGTCAGATTCAAAAAATTGCCAAGAGCTGCCCAAACCACCTGCAAAGGGTGCTCTGAGCCAGAACAATTTCTGTTCAGTGCTGACTGTGTCTTAAGGGTGAACACTGGGATGGAGTAGCTGGGATGAGGCACATGAAAGGAGTGGAGGGGCTGGCCTGTCTTTGCTCTTTTGCTGGTTGTAATCTGTGCCTTGATAAGCAGGAGCAGAGCTACAGGTGTGATCTTTGTAAAGCCTGTGTAAGCCTGTGCCTTTCAGCAGCAAAAGACAAGAAGGATCAAGCACTGGTGAGGTAAATATCCCATCCAGGGGTCCCAGGCTGACATCAGTCTCCCTGGACTGCTGACTGCAGTACTGCCTCTTCATCTTGTGTCCTGGCTTGTCTAGACTCCTCCTCAAGAAGAACCCTCTCCACCCCTCTCATTCAAGGTGAATGAACACTGATACCTGAGTGCAGTACTCAATCCTCTCCAGGATGATGGCAAAGTTTGGCCGGTCCTCAGGCTGGTGCTGCCAACATTGGGTCATAATGCGGTAGCTGGAGGGGCAGAACAGGAGACGTTCATGAACAGCAGATCCCATGAGATGTGACAACTACTCATGGCAGGTTAGGAATCATTAACATTGATCACCACTCCTGCTTCAACAAATGAGAGTTCTCTGCCTTCCCTCGAGTCAGACAAATTATGTACTGGTAGCACTGAAATGTGACGTCCAGTGGGGTGAAATCCACAGTCCTTCAGAGAAATAACTTATCAACCTGAAATCCCCTCGGACAACACACTAAAGGTAGGCAGGGCTACAGATAAAGGAGCCCATTTCCCCCTGCCTGTGAACAGCCTGATACATTGAAGTTTCACAGCTAACCTAAGACACAGAAATATTGTGTCATCTTTGACCAAACAAGTAGTGGCCAGGACTTCTCAAATGGGCCCTGAATATCTTCAAAATAGACAGAAAAATTAAGTATTAGAGAATTCACTGGCACTGACGTTTAATCGGACAGATCAGCCATGATAAGGTCAATCTTAAAAGTCATTAACTTTTGACTAGAGAAAAAACATTTCAAACAGAAACTTAGATACATGAACATATCAAAGTTTAAATCTCGTACACAGGGCCTGGGCAGTTTTTAGGTGGATCCATCCTTCCTCCATTGGTGACAAACTCCAGAACCTCCTGGTTGCTTTTGCTGGGGTAGGGCATGTATCCCAAAGAGAATATCTCCCACAGCAGTACACCAAAGGACCTGAGTACAGAAGCAAAGGAAAATAAAGTGAGGGATACAGGAATGATCATCCCCAGTGGGCAATGCCCTTAGGTTCAGTACCATCAGCATTGCTCTTTGCAGCCTTTGATCAGGCAGCTGGTGAAAATCCCTGCTGCAGGATTCAGGCATAAAGAAGCTGCACACTTGTAACAGTGATGTTTGAAACTTTTAACAAATACAAATAGTTGACTGTAAAGTGAGTGAAGCCTATGATGTAGGTAGGTAAATCTGGTTGCTTTGCCCTCATACTCAGCACTGCTCAACTAGAGGTAACAACAGTCAGTCAGGTTATCCTTTTTTGAGACACTGCCCACTGCTGGAGACAGGACTTAGGGCAAACTTTTCCCCTGGAATAGCTACCCTGCATGAAGTGACACGCTAGTGAATCCCCACTGATGCTCTGAGGCCCACAGGCCCCACCTGTCAGTCAGGGTACAATAAAAACACTCCCTAGCAAACACAGCCCTGGGCCTGGGCGCTGTGGCCTGCAAAGCTCTGGGGACAGTGGCTGGGACAGGACTCCCTCCAAAGCATTCAGCTGGTCAGTGGCTTGGGAACAACAACCTTAAAATTGTCTGTTAAAATTGTAGAGAGGTGTGCAGCAAGGGGAAACTTGTCTGCTTGGCGCTGAGACAGGCAGAGCTCATCTGTACAGGAGTGTGGCCCTCACCCCTCTGCTCAGGAGCTGTGTCCTGGCCACCATCCCCTTCCCCCTCCACACATGCACTGGAGCTCTTGCCTCCTGCTCACCCAATTTTCCTCCCCACCTTTGGCCACTCAGGAGCTCCCAGTGCTGCTGTAGGCCAGGAGAAAGGCAAAACCCACACCCTTCTCCCTGGCTGGCAGGATGGATCCTGCCTGCAGCCTCCTGTGCTGCCTTCCTCAGTGCGGGACTAATGCTTTCCTCCCTGGAGCAGCACCTGCATCTGCTTTGATCTCCTTTCCCTGAGTGCTTGCCTGCCCTGCAGCACCCACCTCTGCACATCTGACCTTTCTGTTCCCCTGTCTCCTCCAACACTACTGGCTCTGAAAGACCCAGCTTGTCTTTTTAGCATGTGAGAAGTGAACAAGAACGTGTGTTTTTTACAAAATATTCACGATTTACAAAAGGGGTTACAACACAGACAGACTGGCCAGAGGAGGAAAGGACGCTCACCATGTGTCTGTTTTTGATGTAAATATCCCTTCCATGAAAGCCTCAGGAGGCATCCATTTGACAGGCAACATTGCACACCCACCCTTACGATAGTAGCTGGCTCTGCAAAGAACAAACAAAACAAAAGAGTCAGCCAAGAATTCAGAAAATGCCATTAATAGGGGATTTTTAAAATGACAAATATTAAATTTATGAGCCAGAGGAGAGACTAATTTAGGCAGATCACTGTAAGTGCTGAAATGATCTGTTTATTCTCATAATAGTGGAAAAGAGCAAACCATGGAAGTGCTGTTTAATCTACATCACTTCAGGTCTGATCTGGTGAACCAGTTATCCTCATCCTCCTAGGGAATTACTAACACAGTAACTGCTGCTGGCAGAACTTGCTCCTGCCCTTTCCAACAACAGCAAGATCTCCTTACCTCATCTCACACATGGCCATCTTGAGCATGCCCACCAAAAATAAACCAAACCTATTCCATATATTCCCAGTCTAAAGCACTGTGAGCAAAATCCAAATTCTTTTGTACGAACAAGGAGCTTGTTGAGGACGATGCTTGGCCATTAGAGCTGGGACAGAGTAGCACAAAAACCCTCCTGAGACAGGAATTATAGCAGTCCTTTGGAGCCACTGTCATTTAAAATAAAACCTACAAGCCCAAATCCCGTTCTGGCAGTGGCAGGAGGCTGCTCATGCAAGCTGGTATCACTGATCATAACTACACAGCCTGAGCATCCAAAGGGTATTCCTGGACAAAGAAACATATGCAGACTTCAAAGGCACCTTTGAAAGCTCAGCACCAAAGTGTTCATCTTGGCAGTTGGTTCTGCTGATTGTGTGAGGGTGACAGATGCTACTTTGTCCCAGCAGAGCCACACCTGACAGTGGGGCAGCATGAGGGCTCTTTGTGGAGGGAAAAAACCCAGCAGCTCTGATACACTTGGGCTTTTAAGGTAGCACTCTGTTTGCATCACCTCAGGCTGTGATACTGTCAGATCTCAAGCTAAGCAGAGCCAAGCCTAGTGTAGTAATTGCACAGTAGAATCCCCAAGCAGGGAAAAAAAAGAAGGCAAGGCTCTGGAGTAAACAGTGTGGGTGACTGAGCACAAGGCATTCCTTCTTCCGAGTCAGGGCAAATCAATTCCTCAGCACAGCAGGATATGGAGCTGCACTTCTAGAAGTGCTCTATGGAAGATGAGACATCAAACTGCAGCCCTGACTGCTTATAGTCATTAAAGATTTTCTGGCACTTCTTGCAAGAGCAGAGATAGTTAACCCCATGTCCTGGCTGAATTCCAGTTTGGGTGATTACATTTTCCCGACCTTCTTCTGCACCTTCCCCCTTTAGCTGCAGTAAATTGAGGAGATTTACTGATGACACCAAACCAAAGGTGCAGGAATAGCACCAAGGAAAGGGATTAAACTCAGAATGATTTGGGATCACAAAACAAAAGGGCACATCAATGCCATTCAGTGTGGAGAACGTAAAGAAAGGAAACTGAGGACAGAGTCTAAGAGGGAGGAAAAGCAACTTCCATGACCATTAGACTTCACTGCCCAGGAGAAAGCTGTCAGGAATGGGAGAAGTGTCCAGGACATAGTTTAAGGCAAACACCAGAAAGGCTGGGATTCACCAGGGTGGGATCTCTCCACTCTCACCTCACTCAGGTTACACAGAGCAGCACAAGAGCCTGCACAAACACTGCTCCTCCCTCATTTGAGTGAGCTTCCACTTGGAGGCACCCTGGGCTTGGCACTGCTACCTGTATATATCCCGGGCCATTCCAAAGTCTCCAATCTTAGCCACCCTCCCAGGCCCTCGACAGGTTAGGAGGCAGTTCCTGGCAGCAATATCCCTAAAAGAAGAAGGAAGAAAAGAAACAGAAAGAGAAGCACCACTGAATTATTTGACAATTTTGCAAGCCAAAAATAAAGCAAAAAATAGTACCTACTTTCCTGAGCTGCAGGAGAACCTAGAACAGCCAGAAAAGTCAGTGTTTATGGAAAGCTGCAATGTCCCAAATTCCAGTCTATCCCCACAGCAGGAACAGTTTTGTCCTTTAACATTTCCTCTTTAAACTTCATATAACATCTTCCAGTTGAAAGGGTGGGGCCCCTGTGAGCCTCCCTTCACCCTGGGAGCTATTTTTATGTCTCAAAGGAGTGCAAGAAGAGGAGCTGATTTCAGTCATGTGCTAGTCCCAACATCAAGCTGTCTGAGGAATGATCCACTGATCTGTTCCTACTGTACTTGTTCAAGTGTTGTCAGAAGGCTGTTGCACTGTCAGAGACAGGTAGAACAACAATGTGCAGGTGTTGCTCGGAATACTCAAGGTATGGGCCTGAACCTGTGTATGCAGGTTCCACCTCCGCTGAGCTGGAGTAAACCTTGAGGTCTGAGTAACACAATGGAACAACTTGTGGGTGACTCTCAGAACTGTGAACTGCCACCTCTCTACTGATCTCTATTTGCCAGGCAGGATTTTAGATGCTTGCCAAACACCCTATTCTGTAGGAGCAACGGTCACCAGGTGTTGCTCTTCTGGCTGTGCTTGTACACATGTTCTTTGAGAGGGAGAGGAAAAGGCTACCAGAATGAGCAGACAGACACTTAATAAAAATTCATGACAGGGAGAGCTTTAAAGACTTCTGTCACAAGACTGTGTCCATTGGCAGAGTAGCCAAATAGGCTGCACAAGTTCAGGCCCTGAGACAGGGCTCAGGATCTTTGGCAAAACTACAGAACTTGGCCAGCTTGATTTACTGCAGCTTCTCTCTTAATTACTTCTATGAGTCTGCTTTAGTCTACCTTGTTTAAAGGTATCCAGCCACTAGAGTGCAGCAGTACACAAACATATGGAGCAGGGCATTAGGAGCCCATGCTGGCCTGTCTGCAAACCCTGCCCAGGCTGTGCTCACCTACCTGTGAATGAAGTGGTTCTCCTCCAGGTACTGACACCCACAAGCGATGTCACGGGCCACATGGAGCAAGTCCAGCATGGAAAGGGAAGAGGCCTGATTCTACCAAAAGACAAGGGACACACATGGGTTAAAAGCAGGAGCATGGTATGATTTGTCACTGATACAGCTCTGGGAGCTCTCCAACAAGTGATGTACCTGGGACATTAATACACAAAGGGATTAGGAAAATGCACGAGTTCATATCCATGAGCTATGGAAAGGATGTACAGACACAGTGTCATACAGATCCCAGAGACAGAATCAGAACAGATAGAATCAGCTGGATCTGACTTTCCATCTCCATTGGGACACCCTTGTAAGAATTTCCCCCAGTTCTCATGGCAGATTCTTCTGAATTTCCAGCACGATTTTTGAGATCTGTAGCCTGAACTGTTCTTCATGGAGTTTCTTTGTATTATTGCCAGCTCCTCTCTAAAGTCACCTTGAACCATGAGAATGACATTTTGTATAATGGCATGAGTCACATTTGCTCATTCCCTCCTCCACATCTGTGTAGGTTTTATCTTGCCCCTTAGAGCACTGACACAGTTTTGTGTAGCCAATGGCTATAGAAGACTAAGGCTGCCAACTCCTTGTTCCTGCCCCTCTGATGAAGTCCACAGCCCTTGCCAGGAGGAGCCAGATGCTTTAGTGGAAAGGGCAGGATTCGCACTGGCGCTTCTCAGCGCCTGAAGCCAAACCATCAGCTGCTGCTCTGAGGTGTGAATCAGTGATGCCTGTGGTGAGAATCACTGATCCCTGTGGCCAGTCCTGTGGGGGAGGAGGAAAGTGCTGCTGCCAGCAGTGTGATGAGAAACTGGGTGGCAGTGACTGTTCATGCCACAACAACCATTTGATAGCCAAATGTTTGTTTATCAGCCTCAGTTATTGGGCCAAACAAGCTGAGCTACACGCGTGTAGCTCTAGCTTATGACACCAGCCATGCTGCCCAGTCCCCAAAAGGCACACACTTAGGGCTCTCCCACCAGTGCACAAACTAGCACAGCTTCTCCAGTGACAGGGACTGCTGGCTCTCCAGCCCATCTGTTGTAATGAAATGTGTCTCCAGACGAATGCAATGCTGTGCTAGCCGTCCCACCTGATCTAAACCACTTCAAACTGGGACTGGAAATATGTCCAGGCTCTGCAGCAGCCAGCAGTTAAACAGTGGTTAACAGTAGTTAAACACTGGCTGGTAAAACTAAAAAAAAAAAAAAAAAACCCAAAAAAACCTTAATGCCCTCTGAAGAGATTAGATAAAAAACTGGCTTCAATACTTGACTAATGAAATAATTGAAAAATGCTGCATCTCTGTGTGAACAAAGCCTGTTTTGTTTAATGCAGGGTCATAAACCAAAATGTGATCTTGTACCACCTGCATACATTTTATTATTTACACAGTATAGTTCATTGTGTATATATACTCAGCTGATTCTTTAAAACACTGGACTTCATCTCCCCTTAAACCTTCCTCTTTGCAGAATAATATTTTCTGCAAACATAAAGCAGTTCTTTCCCCACCATTTTGTGGCGAAGGGGGAAAAAAATCTCTTTTACCTCTGTGAGTTAAAGTGACTCACCAGCTACACAAGATGGCTACAGTAAGAAAGAATGCACATGTCTTCTTTTCCCTTGCAGGGCATAACCAAGGGGAAATGAATATCTCAATCTACCCATTCCCTGCTCTTCTGAGCAGGGGTCAGAAACCTGAAGTGAAAACTGAGTAAAAAGCCCAATTCTTTACTCTACAATTGATTTCAGACTCAAGCTATACTGCAAAGCAGTCAGTAGGCTGAAGCCAGAAGCTGATTTGAACTGCATAGCTTTTTTCTTTTTCCCCTTTTTGTTTTGGGTGTTTTTTTTTTTTTGCTTTCCTTTCCCTCCATGGATGAATTCCTTCCACCTTTTATTTGGCTAAATACAATCCTAAAACAGATGTGACTGCCCAGCCAAGGACAATTTAGCCATGTAATTTGTTTGAAAAATGGAGGTTTGGGATTCATTTTGCAAGGGGGCAGCCTTGAGACACACCAAAGGATTCTCTTTACAGCTTTTGCTCCCCAGATGAATGGATGATGCCAGCTGCAACGCTCTGCTGCTCAGGGCAGTGGGCATGCTGGAAGCACTGGTGTGACACCTCCCAGGTGAGGCTGAATCTTGCTAAAGGTGAATGAAATTCTGTGTATTGTTCAGTGTAATCACTGCTCTGTGCAACAGGCTGCACAGCACAAAGGAGAGGAATCATTTATCCATATACAATTTCTCTCCTAGAGCTGGGCTTCGACTGCTGTGCTGTGTGTGAGAAAGATCAGCCCCCAATCTCCCAGAATGAACAATTCTGCAATGCTCACAATGAGCAAAGGCTTTGGTTCCAGGAGTCTCTGAATCTACCAGGTTACCTCTCTGCAGATGATGGGAAAGGGGTAATCCTGCAATAGTTGTGAAGCTCTATTAGAAATGGAACAGACAAATCCTTCAGGGCTGCACACCATGGACCCATGAGGAAGTATGAATCTGAACCTTATGGAGTGGACCTCGCTAACATAAATTGACATATTCCATGGGAGTCACTGGTATTGTATCAATGGTGTTGGGTGGAGATATGATAATTCTTGCTTAGAGTACAGAAAAATCATTACATGTTGGCTGAATACAACTTTGTCTACATGAAGAACACAGATGAACAACATTCAACAGTGCTGGCAGCATCTCCATCTCTCATTAAATTGAATCCCATGTTCTGATACCTCCTGCAGTTGCTTTAGTTTTCATTTAATGTCCCACTTCCCTTCATCCACCTTCTCCTTCACCATTCCCTGTGCTCCCTTTCCTGCTTTTCAGTGGGTGAGTCCATGGCAGCATGATGCATATGTCTTGCTCCAAGTCACACAGGTTGTAGCTGGCCAGTGGCAAGTCAAACAAGACAACTGGTGATCTCTCTAGCATGGTCCTATCTTTTTCCATAAGCCTGGAAGTTAGTGCCAAGTTAATGTCTTTCACACCTCTATTAAGTCTGTCCAAAACTAGCTTATGAATTTGGTGTTACTGGCAAGGGAGTGCAAAGAGCAACTGGAGATTGAAGGCAGAAAGTAAACATGTAAATTTCTTTTTTGTAATTAGGCTGAAAGCAAAAGTAGGTGGGAAAGACAAGGTAGTAAAAGAAATCAGCTGGAAAATACAAAAGTGGAAAGAAAATAAGGGGAAAGGCAGTAATTCATATGGTGCTTACTACAGAGTAAGCAGTGCACCTCTGCCACCCAGTCAGATAGGGCTTGTGTGTTCAATTAACTCCTTTTAGAAGCAAAGCTCATCAAAGCCTGTTTACTCTGCACTGTCCCTTGTCTTTCCCTTCCTTTAATGGGCATAAAAAGCTGGACATCCAGCCTGCTATACCTGCGTTCTGCCTGTCTTCCCTGAAAGAGCGATAGGAGTAACAAAGCAGCTCAAGGTTCGTTAAGAGCAGCACAAAGATACATCCAGTACCCCTGAGCCATAGGCTTCATGCACAGAGACCCTGTCACACCTCAAGTGTATGCAGAGGGTAAATCCACTTCCAGGGTCGGATGCCATACTTGACAGAGCACAGTGCCCTGCACACATCTCATCTCTCATCAGTCAGAGTCTCCTTGCCTCATTGTTTGTGAGCCAGCAGTCAAAAATGCACCAGAGGCTGATTTCTCAGTGCTCACAGGTGCCATTGGCCCCTCAGAAGCTGCCCCAGCAGCCAGGTAATGAATTACCCTGTCATTCTTGCCAGGCAGACACCACGTGGGATGGTTGCAGAAGCAGGGCAAGGCAAGGGGAAAAAAGGTATTAGAATGGAGCAAATTCATGTGGATCTGTGTCTGCACACAGTCAGGCTGTCCACTTTCATCCAACTGTTAAAGAGGGAATGGAAAATGTTTTTCTGAATCAGTTCCAGCTTGCAACTACCCATCTGCATTTGAAGCTCAGCTTTCCCAAAGTGTGAAAGACATGGGACTGAGCAGAAAACAGAGGCATCAATCCAACGTCTGCTTCACTCCTGGGAGCAAGTTAAATGCAGGAACCAGGGAGAATCTTCAAGCTGATGGGAACAGGCCCTTTGGGTAGTAGTTGTTATGGTCAGTCTTGGATAACTTCAAACAGGTCAGGAAAGACAAGGAAAGAAGATGAATGGAAGGAGTGACTGTGAAGGCAGAAAGAGAAGTACGAAGAAAGTAATGGGGTAAACCATCAGCCTCTTCTGACTTGGGCTTTCACAGCAGTTGCACAGAATTACTGCTGATGGGAACAGAAGCCCTGGCAAGGAAGAACTCTTGACTGGGGTAGGGCCAAACAGAAAGGAACCCCTCAGATCTGAGGGCTCCCATGACTGCATCCTGTCAAGATTAAGGGCATTTTATCTACAAAAGCAACTGGCTCATTTTTCTGCAAGTAGGTAAAAATTCCAGCTGTGCAGGACTAGTGTTCTTCATAGTTCCTCACAAGATCTGTACCATCATTGAGCTGGCTTCCCTAATTTAAGGAGCCAAACCCCATCCTGTTTCACCTGCCCCTTCACACATATAGCACAGCCTGGTCTGGCAGTTTTGAACAAAGCACTTACCTGGCAGCATATCTTGCCTGTGCCATTTTACACTGCACTGGGTGAGAGAGAAGTCCATGTAGCAAAACATGAATTTTCCCATTCACCAACTACCAAGTTCAGCCCATTTGTATGAGCATCCCTAGGTGCTTCAGAAAACCAGCCTTTATTTATAAAGTCTGCTTACTCAGATTTCAGACTTTCCTTTCTGGGTGTTTAGCCTCCTTATCTAGGGCAGAAGCCACTTTATTGCAACCTATTCAAGACTGAAATGCTTCTGAGTCTCACAGACCATTTTATATGTCTGAAAACCACACTGCATGGAAAAAAAAATAAAAATTTGATCTGTTTCCAGATACCTCAAGGAAGAACATTATTGATATCTTTTAGAGCAAATTTGTGTCTCTCTTGTACTGATCAAATGCAGCATTTTTTCCTCTGTCAAACTCAGAGAAAAAGTATGAAGCTGGGTCCTGGTATTAAACTTCAACAATATCTGTGTGACTTTCTGACCCAGGGACTCAGAGAAAACTTTATGCTTCTGAAATACTGAATTCTCTCTAGAAGTCCTAATTTATTTCTTACACATTTCTAGTTGTCTTTTCCTATTGATGCTGATTTCAGTGGGGAAAATCTTTAAAACTCTGGACTAAAGATATTTACTATTAAGTAAACAGCTCCAGGCTGGATTGTCTCCTTGCCTATGTCAAATTTGAACTGACAGATACCCACAGAAATGCATCTGTTCAGCAGTTTAAATAATGGATTTAATTTTTTTTAATATTACTAGCTCAACACTTCCCCCCAGCCTTCCCCCAGCTGGTGAGAGGAATGTAAGAGTTGAGTTTAACTTCTGTTTTATTAGACTTTGATTTTGGTCTTTCTTGAGGTAGTATCTGCAATGCTATCTAGCAAAGTCCTGGGATGAGGCACTTCTGCATCCTCTGTTCCCTATCCACCTGACTCCTGCTTCCACAGTGGCAATTTAGCAACAGAAATTTTGTGTCCATCTAAAATGCTGGGAAATAGTATCAGTGTAGATCAGCTCTGTCCTAGCTAAGTGTTTGCCTTGTGGCAGCAGCTCTCTAAATAAAACACAATTAATTCTTTCCTTACTGGTCTAGGCCGTGTCTCCCTCAGGAAGGATTTCAGGTCTCCTCCAGCCATGAGCTCCAGCAGGATGAAGCGGGGCAGGGCTTGCAAGCTCACCCCGATACAGCGCACGATATTCTGGTGGTTGAACTTGCTGTGGAGACAGGGACACTCAGTTGTGGAGCAACTTTGATCCAAAAGGCACAATAGCAAAAAAGATTCAAACCTCCTTTTTGCTGCAGGGAGTGTTTTGGTTTTGCTTTTGTTGTGGGGTTTTGGGTTGGTTTTTTTTTCCCCCCAGAAAGTAACAAACCTCAAAGGTAGGGCAACTGGATAAAGCTAAAGCACTACCCCTGCACTCTGTGTCAGTCTGCATACTGCAGGGAATGACAGAGGTGGGGAAGCAGTGGCTTTTGGCTGCTTTTCCTCCCTGTTTTCTGCATTCTTTTTGAGCTACAGCAAGACCTGTGGGGCATAAGAAGCAGAATATGTCTGATAATAGAGAAAAGTCTGCTCTTAATTTTCCCCACCCATGAGGCAGAAGTTGGGCTAGGGCAGCATTGTTCCAATTAAGATACTGACACAGGGATCTGCTTGTAGGGGATGTTTCCTGAGGTTTAGTCTCTAATACTTCCTTATTTCTTCACCTCTCAAATGTGATGGGAAAGTAGTTCTGTGGATTCTGGGATTTAGACACTGACACATGACATGGCAGCAGCATAAAGTCAATGTCATCTGTTAGCTTTGACTAGTCAAACCCAAATTCCTAAGCTATGTTCTCATCTCTAAGAGATCAAAAAATCCCATTATCAATTCTAAAATCTGGGCCTTAAATATTTCACTTTGGCTAATGAAAACCAATCATCTTGAAAAATGAAAATTTCAAGAAATTTTTGAAATAATTTTGAAAATTTAGCTTTTAATCATTTGGTGCCTCTTCATTTGTGAGAAGAACAGAAAAGGATGGTAATGCCTTTTCTCTTTATGTTAGAACTACTGTATAGCTGTACTGTGAGGACACCACCTATAAAGAACCTTTTTTCTTTATTTTGTTGGACTTTGCAAGCCTTCACAAGTGGTTCATACACACCTAATAATGAGAGCTTCCATGAGGAAGTCGAGCTCATCTTGCTCTGAACACACTTCTGGCAATGTCTGGAAAAGAAAGAACAGGTTGACAAGGAGAAGGTATTTCAACTTACAGATCTAGAACATCTACCACTAACCACTGTCTGCAGCAATCCTTCTTTCTCTAACAGAAACTTCACTCTAAGATAACCATTAAAGCATTGCTAAACTAGACTGTGAAGCTTGTTGAAAGGTAAATATCAGAACACCTGGCCCACCAACGCCACTGTCATCCTGCTCCCAGCAAAGGAAATAGCCCAGAGTGCACAGGGAAGTGATCAGTATTTGGGACTCTGCTGAATAGAGGATGAGGAATGAGATCAGTGTTCCTGAGTTCTCTGCAGTTCAATGCTCCTACCTTCCAGAAAGACTGGGATCTATAACCAGCAGCAGGACTCTGCTGCTATGTAACCTGTAGGAGAAAACAAGCCAGCTAGGGTGCTGAAGGTCTGGAGAACTCTACCAGGGTCTCTTAGGATTTAACTTCACATTCAATGCATATCCATTCCGTAAGGGAGTGGTGAAATCCCTGGAACACCAGCCATCTCCTACTTGCAGGGTCTTTGATGTGTGTGTCAGCAGCTTTTGGCCCTGTGAAGACTTTTGGCCTCTGACTCACAAGGCTTTGGAGAGATTACCACACCAGGTGTAGCATGGGGAAGATGGACAGTGGAGGAATTTAGTTCTCATTCTACTGGTACTCTATGGGAAATCTTTGCCTGTTTACTATATACAGACCTCTTTTAATAGCCTCAAAAGCTCATATACTGCAAGCTGTACCATTGGTGTGGTGGATTAAAGTGTTGCAACACAGCAGCAACATTTCTAGCCACGTCCTTCAGTACTCATAGCAATGCTTCATTCATCTTCATTGTTATAATGCATTGGGACTCTTGGGTGAAAGGCGCATGAAACCATCATGATAACTCATACACTGTCACTTACTTTCACAGCCACCTGCAAGGGAGTGGGGTCGCTGGGGATCCCTGTCACCTGACCTTCATATACCTCACCAAAGGCTCCGTGGCCCAAACCCCTGGACAGACCAGAGAAGACAAGAAGGTTTTACTACAGAGAACACACATTATAACACTGTGGACACAGCTCACAGAACGGGCTCACAATTTTCATGGCAGAGTAACAGGGAGAACTGGATATTGACAATATGCAGGGGACCAGACCTTGGTGAGATCTTTCACAGACCTACAATGTATTTAATTGGTAGGGAAAGCAATCCTTGGAAGTGAACAGTCGCCAGTGAAATCGAGCTGCTGGCATTGCAGCGCGTAACAGAGAGCACTCATCTGTGGCTTTGGTGTCAGTGCCCAGCAGTGGGTGCTCCAAAACTGATCAATAAAGACAAGATTTAAGCCTTGGTGTTTACACACCCTAAACACATTAACAGTTCCCATGATATTTCTGCATCACCATTAAACAAAACATTGAGCAAGAAACTACGAGGCACAATGATTCTCAAAAGACCTGAATTCTAAACCAAGTAACTTTTTCTGATTTATTGTGTGATTCTGGGCAAGTACCTTAGCCAGTAAATGGTGATGACAATGCTTTGTAAAGCACTCAGCTCTAGGAATTCATGCTGAGAATTGTTTCTGGCACTGATCATATTATAAAACTTACAGTTTTATTTTGAAAAAGATTACAAGAAAAAGAGACAGGAATAAGAGTAATCATACAGGAGGTCTGTCCCATGTCCTTGTGATACAGATTTTGTATACCTGTCCATTCAGTCCTCACTCTCTTAACAGACACCAGTTAAGTCAACTGGTACAACAATAGTTATTTCACATCAGTGGCCTGTCATAATGACACAGTGAAATATGGCACAGGATGAGGCTGCACCCCAAATCCTGAGTCCCTCTTAGTCCTGCATGGGCTGCACATTTGGCAGTACTATTTCAGGCCTGTAAGAGGCATTCCTGCATCTCAGTCTGGGTAAAAGACTCTCAGTAAAGCTGTCTCCTACAACATGCACTCTCCTGTCAGAGCCAGGTCTGGGCTGAGAGCTGCATTGATTCTGTTTTCTGCTGTACAAGTGGACTGCTTTTGCCTGGGCTGTTGCCCTCTTGTCCATATCAACAAGGAAGAACAATCTGCTCTCTTGTTGCATAAGATCTGTCTGTAGTTTTGCCAGGATAGAGACCAGTCTGGGCAGGGAAACCACACTGAGAACTCGTGTTGGCTGTGACTCAACCACTTCGTTTAATAACATTTTGTAGGTATCAGCCTGAGACACCACCCTTGGCTCTGCCTGACCAACCTATTACAAACTGAGGGGATAGACCAGATCTCTACAGCTCATAATGCTCCCTCCTTCCAAAAAGTCCACTGTCCCTTCTCCAGTCAACTCCCAGCTATATCCTCTGCTATCTGCTTGCCACACTTCAAAAATGCTTTCAAAGTCCAAGTGACAAAGGAAGCAGCAGCACAGGGTACACTGGAAACTTCCAGGTGCAGTCCAGCAAGATGTGCAGATAAGGGGGAATGAGTTAAGGGAGAGCAAAACATTGCAGACTGCACAGACTGCTCTGAGCATCATCTTTTTTAGCACCTTAAACCTTTTTAGCACAGTTTTCCAATCCTGCTTCCACTTGTTTTTTGTGTAAAACTGCATAGTACCAGGGTAACGTCACATTCACAAATATCCTGCAGTAGAACAAAGTGTGTAAGAACTCTGAATTTTCAAGTTTTTCTCAGAAGATGTTTTGAGCTTTCCAGAAATTCTCACCTAGATGTGATTATCCTGCTGGCTTTAAATTCCTGTCTATTTAATACTGTCTGGCATTTTCAAACTCATTGCTTTCCTTATTATTGCACTTAAGGATGTCATTGTCTTTACCAAAGATCCCATCAAAGATTTAAAAGAGCCTCCTGCAAGCCTCATCCATCCCAGAATTTCATCAGCTCATGGCAATGGGCCATTCACTGCATAGCCTGTAAAAAATGTATCTGAATTACTGAGGATGACTATTCCATTCTCCTCACAATCTCCAGAGAAGAACATGGCACCTGTAGAAGGTCAAGGTGAATGCCAAAATCTAGTCCCCTCCACATGAGCCCAACTACTGCAGCTTCACATTTTATGAAGAGGGGTATGACCCTGAAAGTGCATAAAAATTTGAATGTGCCTGCACAAAGCCGTGTGTTCACACCTCTCTAGGAGAGCCAGGATACCTGGGTGCACAGTGTGAAGGATGGGGACAGGCAAAGATGAATTTACCGGATGAGGGAGATGTTTTTTCGAGGCACCTCTTTAAGGTCACTAATGGATGTGGTCTTTCCTGCAAAGCAGTAGTTGGGATTGTAGTCTGTCATGATGGTGGAGGTACGCAGCTTGCTCAGTTTGTATTCTGGGCTCTGCAGCTCCATCTGCATGGCTTGCAGCTCCTGGTGCTTGCGGCGATACACTAAACATGGAGAACACAGTTAACCATGTACAGAGACTGCCTTTGGGACAGCACTTCTCACTGGGATTTGCAGTGGTGTGGTCAGATTTCAGGGAATCAAACCAGACAGTGACACTGTCTTATTTCTACATGTCAAGTAATTACAGATAGAAAATGGGATCTGAAGATATCCAGGAATCTTTGATTTACACATCATATGAAGCAACAGGCTTAGTCATGGACTGTTTGGAAAAAGTAAAATGAATTTCACTAGGAGAGATCTCAGAGTTCTGATGTTTTTGTTCTGCTCTATTTAGTTTAACCAAGCCTTCCAAATACAAGTCCAGTTTGAAACTTGAGGGATCTGGGGTATAAACAACTTTCCTAAATCACATAGAAGTGACTGAAGTCTGAAATGAATTATTGCATCATTTTTTTCAAAATGGATAGCCCAAGCTGTTTCCTCAGAATAACACATTGTACACAAAAAATAGCTAATTTCCCCAAATTTCATTTTTTTCCAAACCCCAGAGTAGGGCTACATTTGAAGTCAGTTTATGCTAGTGCTATATTCCTTGCATCATTTCACTGATACTTCTGCAACGTCATTAAAAATCACACCTTGAAAGAAGACATCCTGAGGATATTCCTTGAAATAGCAACTGATATTGCAGGATTTTTTCCAAAGCAGGATGACAATCATGAGCAGGTTAAATCACTATTGATTTCTGTGGGAGCTGGATTGAGCCCAAAGACTGTGACAGTAATAGCTATTGCATCTTCTCCAGGAGATGTTGCTCAGGGGAAAAATTTAAGGGGTAAACATGCACTCACAAAGGCAGATGGATGTAATGACCTATCCACAAACCCTTCCAGTCCTCCATTTTCCTCCCCATTGCCTTTGCTTTGATTTTTTAAATCGTTGCTCTTTCCTGAGATGGAAGTGATAGGCTCATTGGATGGAAAGAGGATTACTCTTCCACTCCTGAGAAGTATTTAGTCATTGTAAAAAGGTACTGTCAGGACAGAAATCATAGATGTAGGACCATGTGTGTCCAACTGATAACTCCTGAGATTTTTAAAACTGAAACAGCTGTGCAAATCTAATTTCCTGCTCTAGGCACATCCCTCTCCTCCCCCAGACCTACACAGTGTGGACAAAGAAAGGTGACAAGCTGTGGTTTGAATCCCTGACTGCTTTTCATTGACTCAAATCTATTCTGCTTGCACCAAATGCAGGTGAGCAATTGATTAAATAACATGAAAAGGTGACAAATACTTTTTAGAATTTAAAATAAATGCCAAGAATATTCACATCCTACTAAGTAGCAGTTTGTGAAAGGAGAACCTATGTTACAGTTTAAGCTTAAATGTCATACATTAAGAGGTGAAGTCTGTATATAGGCACACAAATAAAGAAGCTTTTTGGCATTAAACAGCACCACATCTCACAAAACCAGAAGCAGCTGTGTTCTGGCAGCTTCACAGTACAACACAAACAATAAAGTCTCTTTCCAGATGCAGTCAGTTACTGAAGCCTCCTCGAATTGGTCATTGTGGTTAGAAACAACTACAGAAAACTGAAGTTGTGTGTGGGAAGATGTCATTAAATACAGCAGTAGCTGAAAACCTGAATCCTTTTGCCTCTGAGGGCCCAATTATCCCTGGCTCAGATCCAGCCCTCATATGAAAATATCTTTTGAAGAGAAACACTCACCTATCATGATTCCCGAAAAAGCCAAAATTAAAGCAGCCACCAATGCTGAAGTCACTACAGACAAGACCAAGGAGAAAGGGAGACGAACTGCTGGTTCAGCTGTAACAGAAAGGAGAAGAAGGAATTACATGTTTAAAATGATCTTCCAGGAGCCACTTTTTTTGCAGTCAAATTTTTTTCTGCTCTTCCTTCCACCTTCCATTTACTCATCTGCTGCTCCTATAGTGTAGGAGCAACCTCTGGCATGATCAGTTGTCAGGATCTATGACTTCTCATACCTCATTGTTTCACTTCCCTCAATTAATATCAAGCCATTAAAACAGATGGTTCACTATCAATGAATTAACATGTGAACTCCTTGGGTATGAAAACAAGACCATAAAACACAGGGGCAAGAGGTTGGGGAGGTGGAAAGAATATTACATTGTCAGGGTTAAAGTGCTGCTATCAATGCCAAATCACAGCAAAAGCAGGAAGAGGACTGCAATATATCATCTCCTAAATGCATGTAATCAAGGCAGAAAAACCTGGTAACAGAGTAGTGGAGCTGCATCCTCATGTGGGATCATGCTATTAAGGTTTACTTCACCTTGACAAAATGACCATGCTTTTTATTCATCTTACAGGCAGGAATGGTAAAAACACAACAATTTTCCCATGCCAGTGACAAAGCTGAAAGCAGGATCCCAAACCCCTGGGGTGACCTGCTCTAAGTGCTGCACAAGGATACAAAGCAAACCTAGTAACTGAGCTCTGAGCACCCGGTTTTGCCAGAAAGGCAAGTGCAGGCATTACCTTTAGTTTTTCTGAGAGAAATCTTGGACAGAATTTCTTACAGTTTTTGAACTTTTACCTTAAATGTCTAAATCCATAGGAATCATATTTTCTTTCACCTTTCACTTTTTTTCTGTTCTTTAGAGAACTTGGCTGGGATTTAAGTTTAGCTGAAAAATTTCAGCAGTGAACAAACTTCCAGGATTTCAGAGCAGACTGTGAGCACCAGCAGGCACAAAATCTGACCCTGCTCAGATCTGCCCAGTATGCCAAACATATACTGTAGAGCAAAGTAGCACGGCTGCTCAATTCCCAGTCCTCAGCACTGATGTGACTGTACTCTGGCAAAACAACCCTGCAGCATATACCAGCAGGAAAGAAGGTAACATTCAACTGAAGCCAGGTTTAAGAAAGATTGGATTGCTCTTTCAGGGTGTCTCACAGTCCAAACTATAGCCTTTGGCTGTGCATTTTCTGTTCCACATGCTAGCAGTACCCCACACACCTACTTACCTATGCAAGACACACCATCCTCAGCCAGCTCTGTGCCTGGCTCACAAAAGCAAATGACTTTTTGAGTTTCAAGATCAACATGGCATTCGTCCATCTCACAGTGACTGCAGTTAAGGTGCAGCCTAATGTCCACCTCTCCGTGCCCCTCTGTCACTAGGGAGTGGATGAAGAAGCTGAATTAATTACTGTAAAGAGCATTCTTAAAATTCCCTTGGCTCACCCTTTTCTTTCCTGGCCTTTATGCCCTCCAACTTCAAACAATGCAATGTTTTCAAAACTTTCTGGCTGAATCTTCGAAGCCAGCGTGAATCTGTATTTGAAAATACTTCTGGCTATTCTATAGCAAACTTTTTTTTTTTTTAAACAAGTACAATTTTTTGTTGTTTTCTGAACACATTGCAAACATATTAAAGACACTGACTTCTGGGAAAACACGGGTTGGAATGGCAGTATTTGTCACTCCCATGCACTTCTGGGCAGCACTTGGATGTTTTGCCAAGGGATGCTCTAAGGAACTTGCTTTTTAGTGAATAGTCAGGTGTTTTGTCTGTTTCTTTCCTAAAGTACCTGAGCTGTGAGGTTCTGTTATCACTTTCCTTGTCCAAAATTATTCTGTAGGCTGGTAGACTGTACTGTTGGGAGTGTTTCCTAATAGCATTGATGTTCGCTCTCCCTGTTTTTTCCTGCTGCTTCTGTCTATTCTCCACTGTACTTCAGACACTATCTTTCTGCCTCCTCATGTTCATGACACTGAGCTGCACCCAAAGGGTTGTAAAATTTCCTACTATTTTTAAAAGGAAATAAGCCCCCTAGAAGACTTCTGACCAATATGAATACCTTTAAGTGCTGGAGTGTATAAAGTACCAATTGGATTAATAAAGGACACACCATCCTCCCCATCCATCTCTGGGTCATTGTCCACTGCAGCATTGCCACCTATGTCAAACCAGAAGTTACCTTAACAGACTGAGGCTCACTGGCAACAAAATACAACAGATAAACATGGCAACATGCATGAATTCAGCATATTTAGGGAGGCATCCAAATGAGAAAAGAGAAACATTAAAACATTTAATATACAGGGAATATTTAGCAAGTTATGGCATGAACCACTGGACTTTAGAACTTCAATTTAATAACAGAAGCTTGTGACAATCAATCTATTAGCTCTGTTTAGGTAGACTGCTGCAAACTAAGGCACAAACTTCATCTTTAACCACTTGGATGCTGTGAAACATAGAAGCCCTTCTTAAAATTTACATAGCCAAGAGACTGGAAAGTACCAGTACTCAAGGGCTAAGTTAGTTCCCTTGCTGATCAAGGTATGTACTGCGTCAGCAGAGGGAGTGAATGACCTGATATGCTTCCTCTTTTTTTGCACCCTGAAAGCAGGGTGGTCCACCAGGAGTGGGGACTGAAGGAATTTTTAAGTTGCTCATTGTGCTTGAGCATATAGAACATACCAGAAGCAAAGTATGGGCAATAACAAAACAAAAATTAAAAACACAGTACGGGCCATATATTTTGTACTCCAAGCATGCAAAGATTCTCCCACTCCACCCCAAAATAGCTTTTTCCCTTTAATTGTCTTCAGTGAAATAAAAAGCATAATGTGAGTCATTCTGTTGGAAAAAGAAGCATTACACAGTAACATTGGTACAAAACATGCACTTAATCATTTAAACTCATTACTTCTTCTCAAGATTTCTAGTCTACCATGTACTTAATTTGAGCTGTGGAGAACCAGGGGTTAAAGAGTCCACCACAGTGCAGATGGCTGCAGAAACTGTGGCCCAGGAGACTGTGGGTTAGTAGAGATCTTGAATCTGGCCCACACCAGTTGTAATCAACATAATGCCATCTGACAGCTGCCCTGAGACACAGGGGCACATGAAATTAGCTCCTCGTTAACTGAAGTCATATTAAGAGGGGTCCTGGCTGGCAGCCTGAGCCTCTGCCCCCAGAGACCACCTGAGCAGGACCAAAGCCCACCTGCAGCAGGGCAGAGGAGAAGCTGCATCTTTTCCCCGGCATAAAGCCCGGCTGCCAGTCTCCAGGACCAAAGTCCTCCAAACACAGGTGCTGGCAATGGGAGCACACAGCTATGGCTGCTCCTTCTCCAGCACTGTCACCCCAACGTGAAAGGCTCAGGAGTTGCAGCAGGATCTTAATGTCACATTTTGCAGAGCACAAAGCCAGGGCTGCAGCTGAAGGACTGACATCTGGCTCTTTGCTCAAAGACTAAATGCCATAAGTTACTCTTGTGCTAAAAAGTCAACACACAGACATACTAGTACATAACAATCAAATATGCTAGCTACAGGAGAATTATCATCAGCATTTCGCTGATCATTAGCACTAAAGGAGGGGAAGGGACACCTTGAACACGAAGCCACTTTACCTATATATCCTCCGCCTCCTCCACCTGAGGAGCACCCCCCTCCACCCCCTCCGAAACCCCCTCTTGTCTCCCACCCCCACTTCTTCATGGCCTGGGGGCAGGATCTTCCTCCAGTAGCACCTTCCAGCAAGGATTTTCCTGACCACAGGAAGGAAGTGTTATCATTCCAGCCACCTCCACCACCTGCAGTTGAGAGAAGAGAAAAGGCAAAGCCAGGGGTTACTTTTTGTGTAAAAATACACTGCAGGGATCTGCAGGACAAGCACCCGTTCAAGATACCTCAGCTGAAAGCCATCGTCTGCACCTCTTTTCACCTAGCATACAAGGGCAAGTATTTTCTATGGAAAATGTAGAAAGATATCCCTACCTACTCTCCAACCACTTATTTCTGGTTTACAGAGCCTTCCCCTTCTCTTTGCCAAAAATAGTTTTGAAAAAAACCAATGTCAGTTCTAAAGTAGAACAAAAGGAATTTAGTGACAGGGGTGTGAAAACACATCCCAGCCCCACTCTTCAACCAGCATACTCACCAGTGACTCACTTCAGTCGCTGAGTCCAAGGTCTCTTCACAGAGACTTCTAGCCAGAGTGCAATTATGCTCTTTCTGCATAACCAGGGAAACTGTATGTTCACACAGCACAAAACAGTGCAGGGAGCAGGATGGCTACACTGGCACTGCAAACTCCTACATCAAAGCTCAAACAACTTTGTTTATGAGAGGTACTACATTATTTTGGGAGAATGTTGCCATTGCTACGGCTATACCATCTCTGATACTCTTATTTACATCAATAATCCAGCACTGTGGGTACCTTATATTTGCATCTGTTAAAATTCTATGTTCCGCCTGAACTGTGTTTTCATGAGTTTTGCCTCCTCTTCTTGTGAGGAGGAGTCTGGGGCTACCACATATTCACAAATGTTTTCTTAAAAGGAATAAACTTTCCTTACCTGCAGCTCCTGAATTTCCATTCAACCCTGGAATAGAGGAATCATTCTCCAGTCTTTCTGGATGGAAAGTGTCCGTTTTGGCCCTGTAGGCCCTGCCACCACCCCCTGCTGCAATTATCAAGGGGACCGGTTCTCCGTTCTCCATCTTAACAAATTCAGAAATAAAGGCAATGTTCAAACTGAGTCAGACATGTAAATGGAAGTTCAGCCACATCATTATTACTGCATGCTGGCCCAAGCAGGTATCTAGTGCTGCTCAGCACTGCACATTACCATTGCATTATTTATGCACCCCCACCCAGAAAATTAATGAATAGCACTAGTCCTACCAAGTTCTGCAACAGGAAACAGCAGTGTCAGCAGCTCTATGAGTTGTATCTGCCATGGTGATGGTTCTTAAAAAAATCTATAATGTCCCATGTGATGACTCTTATCAAATAAAAACTAAGGAGCACTGGTCTGTACAGTGCAACACAGTGTCTCCACTGGTAAAGAACTGCCTGACACCAGTGTTTGGAATGAGTCCTGTCTTAGCTAGCACAGGACAGGAAACACCAGTGATCCATAGCTATAGGATTGCCAACAGACAACATACAGGCTATCCTCAACTTTTCTTGCCAAGCCAAATGTATAGCTCAAGTCTCATGTTTAACAATGACAGAGTTGAATAAAGTCCTGCAGAATTTGCCCTATGCTGTAGAATTATGCTTCAGCATCTCAGTTCTTACTGGGGAGAAAAACAAACAAAAAGCCCAATTGAACCCATTATGTTTGCAAAGAATAGTCCAAGATACTGAAGCAATTGTGGCCATATTGCACAGCACTTTGAAGAGGTATGAAGGCCCAGCTCAGATCCCTACATGTCTCAAGTGGAATTTAAGGATGCCTGGATCTCACTTTGTGGACCCTGTCCCTGAGGCTTATAAAGGATTTTTCAGAGGCAGGTGGCAGGGTGTGTTCATGCTGAAGGTGCACGGGGACTGTGTTTCCATACCTTAAATATGTAGGTGGCACCACCCCCGCCTCCACCTCCTCCTGCCCATTCATTCACACTTCTGTTCACACGAATCTCTTCTTCGATCACGTTGTTCTCTCCAATGCAGACTTTCTGGATAACATCATTAGTCTGCAAACAGAAGACCAGGTCTGAATTAAGGTAAGAAATTTCTGTGCCCTTGTACACACAGAGTCCTCATGAGCCCTTCACCTTCCCAAAGGAAGAAATTGTCCTCCAGTGAAACTACATGAGCAGAAGCAAGTGAATGTTCTTCCAGAAGAATATGGCTTTTTGCCTCAACCTTCATCAGAAGAATCTGTTGCCATTTTAAACTGAATTATTTTGAAACAAGCTCAGTGCTGATACCTATTATTATGTAAAACAGCTCCATAAACTTTTAATGTACAAAATATAGCAGAAGTTGCTGCAAATATTTGCCAGCATTAACAGTCTGTATTTCTCAAGTGGTGGAAGGGAGTAGTTTGGCAATGATGTGCCTTGTCCCATGTCACACAACAAATGGCAGAGACATAGCGAGAACCCAAGTTTCTTTACCTCATTTCCAGTCCCCTGGTGGTTAGGGCCAAACAGCCAACATGCATCTCTGTTGATCTTAGTAGCAATTTTACTGTAATTACCAGTGCCAGCTAGTTCAAAGCCTACCAAAAGAGCAGCAATCCCACCTTTGATTGCAATCTTTACTTGATGTTAATGAAAATACCTCACTAAAAACCCTCCATATTTCCTACTTAGCATTTTTTTCCCTTCCATCAATTAGCATCAAACATAATGAACTTCCAGTGTTAGGCAAATCCCTGAATTCACTAACTGATTTCAATCACAACACGAAACCATCATTTATGCATGCTTCAGGATTATGACCTAATTATAGTTTTGGTTTAAAATTGGAACACCGAAGTACATGACAAGCAGGACACTGCTGTGAGCATTTGCAAGTTGCAACCTTTGCTTTTAGCTTATTTTACTTTACAGGTTTTGTCTCAGTAACACTATTTTGTTATATTGCACACTGAACTTACTAAATCAACAACACTTTTAGGGAAAAATGCACAAACATTTCTTATAGTAGGATTGACCTTCTGCTTCCTTCTACTTTCATGTATGTGTTTTCTTTTGGAAGAAGAACCTGATAAAAGCATACTCAAATTACAAATTATTGTTCTGACAACAATATGTCCTAAGTTGTGCCAGAGAACGAGTGGCATCTATTTTGTGTATGCAGACTTGCTTGAAGTACTAAACAGTCCTTCTTTCTCTATTTTTCCCCTCTCTTTAATTGATTTGGAGTTGGGTGGGAATGATTAATAAAATGACAAAGTCAATGACCCAAAGGAACCACTAGATTACAAAAAAAATAATCCTTCATGGCAAAGACATAACTGATTACAATCCAATCTAGTAAAAGTCCCCTCTACAAGTCAATGCAATCTCTTTGCCTCAATGAAAGAATTACATTAGCACTCAATAAATTCTCACTAAGATTACAGTGGCCTGCAATTTAATGAGCCTATACATTACACTCAGCTGGAATGTCCTAGTTAAAGACGTTGGATAGACATTTGAGTTAGGCCATTTCTCATTTCAAAAAGGCTTTATATTAATGGTTTGTTTGTAGATATGTTTAATTCTAGTTTTAACATTATTTACTTCAGCGGCCAGCCTTGAGAAGCCCTCTTACTTGCCTATATCCTTCAACCTTTCTCTGCTCTAACAGACTGCTAAGCTTTCATCTCTTGAATGCCAGCCATTAACAGCTGAGCAATGCACATCATTTTAATGTCCAGCTCAAACCTGTGGGTGAAATTCCATCAGATAATGCTTAGTTTGTTCCATAAGAGTGTCCTATTCCCCCATCCTCCTCCAAAGAATACTAACCAATTAATAAACCATTGTACACACAAATAATGCCTATCTTTCTGTCAAGACATTTGCAGCAAGGGTTGGTTAGTAACACAAAAATCAGGACTGACCCAGCAACAATTAATTTGTCTTTCCTACTCCCATATGCAGCATTACCAAGCAGGCCCTGTGATGTGGGTGTTTCCAGAGGTGCAGAGTATATGATAATGGCAGGGCTGGGCTTAATGGTGGAGCAAGGGCAAAACCCTGCTATGTCAACCTTGCAGACTGATCTCCAGAGGAAAGGAAGGCAGAGTTGTCTTTTGTCTCCAAAGCCCCCACAGGTGCTCTGAGATATGCAGATCAGTCAGGAAGCTGTTGTGTATTATCGACAGGGCCCAAATGTTGAAGTGAGCACAGGGACATGGTGCTTCATCTTCTCATGCTCTCGCAGTAAAACTGTACGGATTCCTTCACTCCTAAGCCCAAACACCTTGAAGACAATGCTTTTCTGTGTGAAAAGACAAAACTCCATGGATTGGTAGAAAGGATGAGGGTAAAACAGAAAGGCAATCACTTACACTAGGACAAGCATCTTCTCCTTGCTGTCCCACCAAGATATACAGTGTGTCATCCTTCTGGAGGTCAAAAATTCCCAGCACAGACACACCGTGGGATCGCACCATGGTGTTCTTCCCTCCTTTCCCACCAGCAGCTCCATAGCCTGAGATGCTGCAAAAAAAAAAGAAAACAAGAGGCTGGCACCTGAGTTGTCACAGACAGGGGGAAGGCAGCACAAACCACTTCTGGGTGCTGAGCTTTTTGCACATCTGAACACAGTGTCAAAGAGCTGTGCCCTGAAGACCTGACATTATAAATAAACCTAAGCCCAAAGCTTGAAGACTGGTTTTCTGCTTTGTTTGAATCTGTGAGCTTGGGTAGCTATAAAACTGAGTCTTTCGCATTGATTCTTGGGCAAACACTGCTGAGAACAGAGTAAGCAAGTCCCTACGGTTTCCAGCTTTAATATATGAAACACATCTTGTTTTCCAGAAGGCACATCCTTGAGAAGTGTGCAGCAAGGAAGAGAAAGAACAGAAGCAGGAGAACTGGTAAAAACAGGACATATGGCTAAAGAGAACATTAAGCATGAGATTGACAGAGGGAGATTTGAGAAAGCAGACAGCATAACTGGTCCTGGTTGCATGGACCAGATGGAAAACAGCTCTCTTATTCCCAGGACCAGAGGAATACAGAACGAAGAGTAGACAGAGATGACACTACCTGCAGTAAACAAGGAAGGCAAAAATTCCCTGGCTAAACTCATGGTGACCAGGAACATCTCACTGTTTCCAGCCAGAAGTGGGCAGGTTACATACAGGCTGCTGCATTCTCAGTTAAGGCTCTGGGACTCTTATTTCAAGCAGTCAAGATTCAGAGGTTCTTATTGTTGTTGATGTACCCAAAAATTTGGCTGTAACACCGTGTAGCTCAGCTCCTCCCTCTCCCTTTCTAACAGTAGACATACTTAGAGCAGATTTTAGCAAAGGATTTCAAAGCACTTTTTAAAGATCATGATAAACATCTCTGCTGCAACAAAACACTGAGTTACTCAACTTTCTGCGCAAGTGAATGATGGTACAGCAACTCAGTTTAGATCTGAAATACGCAGGTAATCCTCCACTGACATTAGTAGCTTTCCCTCTATTTCCATGAGAGCAAAATTCTACCTGGAGCATGTAACCAGGGACTGCAGGACTGAGAACTCAAAAATCACTCTCGGCTTCCTAGCAGGCACAGCATGGTTGCTCTGCTTTAACACCTCCTTTCCTCCAGCACCTGGCTGCTCCTTGTCCAGCATAGTCCTGCCTGCAAACAGGACTCATAAAGCATATTAGATCCTGGCAATATGATATGATTATGTTCATGCCACTGCTGATAACCAAAGCAATCAGTCCTCAGTTAGGCTGTACCAGAGCCAGCAGAAAAAGTGATGGACACAGCACTGGGCCACCCTGAACAGATGCTGCATGAATCTGAAGACTGAGATGATTTGCTGTAGAATTTTGCAATAGCTAATGAGGTGCACTACCCGGCACAGCAAGCTGGCAGGGCTACTTGGCTGCCAGTAGGGGCCATACTTTTCCATGTAAGAACAGATTTTGCATACAAGCAATGATGTCAGAAAGTTCAGGAAACTCAGTCTGGCCTCATTCAAAGGCTGCAGACAAATAAAACCCAGTAGATTCAGGTGACAGTCATTCCCTATTCAAAACGGGTGTCACTATTTAAACAGTTATCTTGACTTCAAACTTTAACTGGATGCCTTTCATTAGGAACAACTTTCTTTTACAGGAGGAATCCTTTTTATTATATTGGCTCTGAAGAAAGGTTTGGTCCACACAGAGTACCTTCCACTGTCTTCCTTCTTTTCTTTTACTATTACACTTGTTGGATCTGAAAAAAAGCCTACACCTTCAGGAAGGATCAGGATGCGCAAAGTGCAAACCAGGCTGTGCAGGGCTGAAGAAAAACATGCACCATAACATCCAGGTTATGGGAAACACTGGAGCTAGTCTTGAGAGTATGATAAGATGTGGTACCTAGGCTGGCTGTTTCAGAATGACACTTTTTCGCACTCTACCAGGCTGTGGTTTTGTGCCACCCTACATGAAAGGACCATAGAAAAAAAAAGAGAGGACAGTAGAAGTGACAACAAATAGGGCACTCAGCAAAATAGACCAAAACCTCTTCCTTTAAAAATGAAAAGAAGCTGGATAACGGATAGTAATGTGTAATTTATTACAGTTCACTTCTCTCATACTTGGTCATAGACCTAGATGACCAGACCTTCTGAACGCTTAGAAGGAAATCTGGAACAAAATATACTTTTTATGATGTCTAACTTCATTGTTATACAATGTGAAGTCCCGTAGGAGCAAACCAGAGCATGTAAAACTCCAGTTTTCAAATGTGGGCACTACAGTGTGTGGCAGCCTACTCAGACCTTCACAGATGGTGGGGTTTTCTGGGTGTGGTTGGTTTGTGCTGGCAGAGTTTTGTGAAAAATTGAGCTGTCTATTTTAATAACGCATATCCTGCCTTGTGTTCACAAAATCGATATCCTTCTTGTGCAATTATCAGGAGTGTACATTACAGAGTGTAAAACACACTGATCTGGCATAACACCAGCTTTCTTGAGAGGCCAGCAGGAGGGTTTTCTCTCTGGCTCAGGTGTTTCAGCAATGCCCATCAGGAGAACTTACAGGACCCACACTGCAGCAGGACTGCAGGGCAGAGCTAAACACAGGCAGTGAGTCCAGACTCTGGGAGGCCCTGGAATTGATATTGCAACTTGACATTTTCCTAGGGCTATGCTATGCTGGCGGACTCTGCTGCCCCTTCAGCAGACCAGAATCAGGAAGACGTCAAGTTAATTTAAGCCAACAATTGCCTCCTGCTTTCCCCAGGCTGTGAATTTTCTACTATAGCCTTAAGAGGTGCAGAAGTGAATGTCATCCATTTATATATATGTTATGCATGACATTATACATCTATTATCTGTAGAGAACCTAAAAGTCTGTTAGGTCATTTATAGGACTTAAATAGACAGGTCATCCCTGCAGGGCCCAGGGTTTGTATTGTGCAGCAAAAAATCAGCCTGCAGTTGCACAGGAATTCTGGCTCTTCTTGGACTCTGATATTAAAGAAGTGGCAGTGCTGTAAACTTTTAGGCTGTTTTGCCTGTTCTTTTTTGGGCTGTACTTTATAACCATATTTACTGGATGCTGGTTCTGAAAAATTCTATTCACCTCAGGCAACTCCTTGTTGATGGCTGGGTAAAATATCATTAATGCATTTTGCATTACCATCAATCCTTGTAGTAATAGGCACTCAGGCAGAACTTGTGCCTAGCCTAGCCAGTTTCTCAAAACTGCTTTGCACTAGACGTCTGCTAGAGACTGACATCTAGCCTCAACATTAACATTCTTTTTCAATATAAAGGAAAAAAAGAGAAGACAGGACCAGGCAATTTTAACTGAAATTTGTTCAAAGCCTTCAATGGAATGTTCTGTATTGAAATCCAAGATACTATCATTGGTTTCAATATGGAATGCTGCATAAAAAAACCACCACTAGACAGTCACTGGTTCAAACTGACAGTTCTGCTTACAAAGTGATGCATGTAATAGCTTCATGTTACCATTCAGATACAGTGAACTACTCTTCGATTGTACTTCTTTCCCCAGCAAGAGCAAAAAGAAAAAATGATTGGTAAAAATCTGATTAAGTAGCATTGAACCGTATCTGATCATCTCTCTTTGAAAATAACTCCACAGGGGGATTTAACTGTTAGAACCCTCAGTATCACAGAGCCTACCATTTATGTGGCTGGCTTCCAAAATCAATTCTACAGTGGTAAGTCAGGCTTACAGGCTCAACTTGCCGTGTCTAGATTCAAAAAACTGAAGATGCTGAGCAGAGGTGGGTGCAAGCTGTCCTGTAAGAAATGCTGACACATAATTGTGCTTTCCACACCAGATGAAGAGTGGGAAAGACTCGTTCTGATCCCAGAGCTCAACGAATGACATATGGGAAATGTATTCCTCTTGGTCTGGGGAGGTGAAAATTCTTCATTTTCAGCTACTGATCGAGTTCTCCCAACCTGTAACCATTTAGGCTAAAGACTTGTCTGCCTCAGAAAGTTTCTTCTCTTTCACCAAAAAAGTTGTATCTTCCAGGGAACAAATCTGAGACTGGAGAGGCTGGAAATCACAGGCTCAATGAGAAGTAAAACCCCAGTAGGTGTGGCCAAACTTCTGAACGTAATACTTAAAAATGCCTAGCATGTATCTGCAGCTTGGATATTTTCAAACACAGATACATCACAACAGTCAGAGCCAGTTCCCTTACCTGTATGTGTTGGTTGCTGGTACTCTCCAGATCTGAATGCCTTGGAGAATCCCTTCAGCTCCCACGACCACTCTGAGCTTGGAGTTCCTGTAGGCATCATTGCACTGGCTCTGTGTGGGGCCATAGGGTCCACTGGCACCACAGGTTGTGAATAACCAGTGATCTGAAAGGACATATGCAAAGCATGACCCCAACCTCCAAAGATCAGGTAATTGCTCTGCTCTTTATCTGCTCTGCTTGTCGGACCAAGAGCAGAATTTGGCCCTGAGGTTTTAAGCAGAACAAATACAGAATTCCTTTAAAAAACTCATAGATTTGTGTATCTCAGTAACTGATAGCTTTTTACCAGCATGGTCTGAAAGCTATGAAAATAATAAACACAGTTTTACTTTTTCTAAGGCTCAAAAAGGCACAGAGTAGAGAAAAATGCAACAGAGGCCACCCATTTTCAGGCTCTGCTCTCTGGGCTGTTAACTGCTCATTCATAATCTAAGGCTGGTGCATTCTAGCCCTTTCAGTTTTTAGAGACATTTGGTTATTGAATTTATTTTAAATGGGAAAGTAATTGTTAATTAGATAAAAAACCCTGTAAACACAATATCATCACAGTGATTAAAACATAACAATAGATTAATTCCATTTTGAATAACTATTTGCTCACAGGAGACTCAAATTAAGCTTCAGAAGGAAAAACACCTGACTGAGGCCTGTAAAACAAGCATCCAGCTCTGCATTTTCTAGGCCATATCTATGGGTGTAAATCAATGCCTCCCTATTACAGCTATTTTTATCAATTGGAAGTACTAGCCCTTACAAATAGATTTCTAGAATGAAGCTTTGCTAATTTGTATCTCAAAAAAAATCTAATTTTTAACATTTGAATACATGATGGTGAAAATTACATCCTTTTTCTTTAAGATTCATTTTAGGGGCAGCGCAGTCCCAAGACCACAATGCTTTTGTAAAACCCACCTTAACCTATTTTCTAGTGTATCAGGAAGTACCTAATATATAATCAAAACAAAGATCAAGATGGTAAAAAGTGGACTAAGCATTTTTGGTGAATATGGCATGATTTCTCAATCATACTTATTAATAATCTAATATCTACAAACTAATAAACTCCATTAGGTAGTTCTACAGCCATTAATGAAACACAGATTTGAAATACATTGAAAGAATGTTTTTTCTACAAATTATGTTGGTCCAGTCAGCCATCCATATAGCCTTCTCAAAGGGCACCATTTTCCCACCAGCTTCCATAGAAGCAATGCCACACATGCAGACTCCTTCAGCAGGAGTGTGACTTCTTCAGCTAATAATTATTAGCTCAGATAATTAGCTCAGATAGTAGAGCATTAGTTGGACTAAATGTCCAGGAATTGGACTCAATGATCCTTGTGGGTTCCTTCCGACTCAGGATATTCTATGATTAGCCTAATCTGCTTCTTGGAATTGAGCTGTTGTTTAAGCTGATGTCATCTAGAAATGATAGTCTGCATATATCTGGATGAGAGAGGCCAGAAGTTCTACCATTTCTGTTACTGGAGGGGTTCAACCTCCAGAAATACAAGAAAACACATGAGCTTAACCAGAAAAAAGTATTAACTACCTTTTCACAAACTAATTCTGAAGAGGAGCTAAATGCCTTCTTATAAAACAAGTTCAGTGAATGAAATGGATAAAATAATTTGGCAGGACTTTAAGAAATAAAGTGACTGGTATTTCTGAAAAACAGTGGTAATACAGTGTTGTGCAAAACTACCACTCTTTAAGAAAACTTCCCAGTCTAAGTACTGCTGATAGAATAATCCCTTCTTACTGAAAAATCTATACCACCCCTCCTGAAAACTCCCCTGCAAGGGCTCTCTACAGATTTTGCCACTGTTACTTGTTTCATTTACAAACTTATTTCACTTATTTCTCCAGTACCTCTGCAGTGGGTGGCAGTAAAAACATCTTAAAATTATTAGATAGCAAATGGAAAAATTCCCCTCTACTCCTTTGCCTCCAATGTAACCCTCCCAACCCCCCAAAACAACAGGGAAGAGGGTAAAGGCACCTAAGGAAGCAAAGTTTAGAAGTTACTAAAGCAAAATGCTTCAGTAGCTCTGATATCAACAGTCTCGCACCAGAAGTTACTCATGTTTATCCTTGGAAAACCCATCCCAAAACTAAAGCAAAATCTCACAGTAACTGGAAGATGAGAGACTCATTCTGTCAGCTATCACAATGATTTAACATTGCAATACCCCAGTGGGCTTAGCCACCTGCACTGAAACATATGTTTAGTAAAGCAGGCAGGTAAGTGGAACAATAAGAAGCCATTTTGATGTCTCCAGTGAAATATCAAACATGTTCCCAAAGGTAGATGCTGGTGACCTTCAAGGGGACAATAAGCCCAAAACATGAGAAAATCAAAATGGAAAACTGGAAGTGATAAAACCTAAGACAGACCACAGCATGTGCACACTGCTGCTATGGTTAAACTTTACATTTCTGATTTAGTCCCCTGAAATAAAACTTGTTCCTCTGGTATCTGCTTACCTGACCTTGGCAAACTTATCTCTAGGCAATTCCAACAGTAACACACAGCACAGCTGGAGCTGAAACTGGCTGCTCTTGGCTCCCACTGGGTTCCAGGGACAGGGGATCAATGAACTACATCTTATTTCAAAATGCTTTGAAATGGCCCTCTGGTTTCTCAAAAGCGCTTGTGGAACAGAATGAGAATGTCCTTCTGCTGCAACAATTATGCCTTCAGCCTTTGAACTGAAGCAACCAGAACATCTTTTATGTTTTTGGCCTTTAGGGTAGACTAGAGGGGCTCACTTCCAGTGCAGATGCAATATCAGGGCAAGGGCAAACAATGCTAGTAATTTAAGATTAGTCAGTCTGCACTAAGTTCTCAGAATCTGGCTTTTAAGAGCTTGAGAAGATGGGGAATGAAAAACCACAGATATGTTATGCCAGGGAGTATGATGTAAGGAACCTGGAGATGACTGCACAGAGGAGGTGCTATCTTGGATTTCAAAAGAGGTCCTCTTGTAAAGGACACAATGGTGTATACAAGATTGTCTGTAATGCCTCTCAGGCTCTGCAGCTGCTGCAGACAGTGCTAGCAAGAATATTTACTTGTTTTATTCAGGTAGATGGTAGACAAGAACAGGAAAATATGTATTTCAGAACTAGCAGAGCTGGGTAGTGTCCTTTGCCAAAAACATTCCAGGAAGGAAGTCTGGCCCAAGTGAAGCCCATGGGGAGTTGCACCTGATTTAAACCAGCAGGGATTTTAGTAAAACCTACAGCCAGGTGTTGCACGATCTCCTCGTTTGTCATTGCTGCATTGATGTGCAAACAGCCCTCCGCCTGTTTATAAATACTGGAAGCCAGACCAACATGGAACAGCTTTGTCACTGAATTGAATGGGGCATAATATGACACAGGAAGAAGTTGCCCCTCATTTCAACATAATTAGGACAGATGGGTCTTAGTTACAATTCTGGATACAGACACAAATCTCTGCACTTCCCCCTCCTTCTCTCTCATGTTTCACAAAGCCAACCCTCAGTGTACAGATATAACAGCAGCCCAAGATCTGAAACCACTAACCCAGGAGCAAAACAGAGTACTGCCTGCCTTAATAACCCACCACTTCTTTTTTAAAAGTAAGATTTCATTCCCTGCAAAGTATTGATTTGCTCTTGATTCTAGAAATGACTGCAGCATGTCTTATGAGCTCGGAGAGAGCATTTCTACGGGTTGCTGCATGCCACAGCAGTTTACAGTAATTCAGTTTGAAGCATTATTTTGATCTCTAAAGACTAAAGCAACAGCACTGAATCGAAAATCCTTAAGCAGCTTGGTGAGAAGCATAGATTTTTTCCATCTGTGAATAACTGTGTTCTGTCACACAGTGCACAGCACATCCCTCCTTCCTTCTGCAGTGTGTGGCAGGATAACGCTGCCAGCACCTCACACTCAGACCAGGGGAAAAACAGCAGGACTCTCCAAGATAAGCCTCCCCAAAAAACCTAGCAGATTGTGACAGTTTGCCCAGCTTCAAACAAGTTAGAGCTTCCCAGTTTCCAGAAACAGCTGAGCATTCCCATGACAAAAAAACAACAGGTAGTTTAACGTTAGAGTACCTATATATTCTGCCACTGGTAGCTGCAAGATGCTACCTGGGTTTAAAAAAATAGAAATTTCTGTTAGAGGTGAGGGGAAAAAAAAAAAGTGGAGATCACAGTGAGATTCCGATTGGGGTATAACATTTCAGTGAATAACTTATATATCAGTTCAATTTGGCAGAATCCCCCCTTTTAAAAGAAACATGGCAGAGGAAACATTAAGTTTCTGCCTGTTTCTACCCACTCACCTGCCCCCCTTAGGCTCCCTGGCAAGCTCCCCAACACATTGGCAAAGTCCCAGAAGCAACATTTTGCAAAAACCGACATTTTGGCTCCATTAGAACAATTAAATTTTTTTTCCTTTTATAACATTTCTTTTCATATTGAATTTACTGATTGATATATTTACACACACAGTCACTCATCCTTTTACACAGCAGAAATTCTAGGTTTCACACAGTTTGTCTAGATACATGAAATGCACAGCAATCAAGGTGCTGGATTTCAGCCACAGCAAAAGGGGAGTGATGCCCTGCTCTTGGAAAACAAAATGAACAAAACCCCACAAGACTTAAAATGACTAATTTGTTTGAAGCTCTGATACTACTTGCGGCCTAAGGCAATGCTGCTGCAGGCACTGCTGTAAATAACAACGAGCAACACTGAAGAGAAAACAGTGGAGCAAAGCCTAAGGCACATTTGTACTTCTAACATAGAAAGCAATTTCATTGGCACATGTACAGCACACAAACTCCATGCCACAAAACAGAAAGAGGCATTTTGGCTATACCTCTAGGGCCTAAATGTATTAACTGGCATTTGTTAAATAGAGCTGGTTTGAACCTAGTTTAAACTCATTCCCAACCAAAACTTCAGTGATTTGAGCAAATTGCCAACCAAGAACCATGGCACTTGGCTTATTTTGGAACCTAGAGTAACATGCTAGTGAAATGCATCAGTGCTTTAAAACGATGTGTAGACAGTTTGTGGAACTTGCTGCCACAACCACTATGCAGACCAAAAGGCTATTCCTAATTCAAGTAGAGTATAAAACCACATTTATAAGGGTTATAAAGTCTCATGCTTTGGGGGCATAAGAACCCCAGAGGCTAAACTTCTGAAGGCAATTAATTCTTCCTCAGAGAGTTCATTTTGCCTCTTCTTCTCATGCAGATATAATCATGCTTGATTCCATGAACAAGGGGAATGTTTGCTTCATCTATTTGTAAAAAACTTCCATAAGTTTCCCTTGCAATATTTGGCCAATATGGGAAATCAGAGGCTTACAGGAAACTGCCCACCTTAATCTTCACTAACATTTGGCTGCCACTGGCATCATGGGCTGTGTGGAGAGCTGTACATTTCACTCAGTGCATGAGCAATCTCAGTTATGCATTACCAGTGATTCCAGGGTTGGTCTGTGCTGGAAGCCTGTGGGCAAAATATACTACAAGCATATACAAGAAACATGCGCAGTGAGGTAAGGATTTCAATTTTGCTTTGGGTTCTGTCATTTAACAGTGTTCTGTGAGCAGTAATTGGAGATTACTACCCTTCCCAGGATTGAATTTGCCAGAGATTAATGGGGCAGGGGGTTGAAAGATGATGGTAAATGGCAGAACTAGATTGTGCTCACAATCACAGTCCCTGACCTGTTAAGTGTGTCTACAAAATGGTATTAAGGGGATATAAAATGATCATGGAAATTAGTGAGTCTTGCCAGCAATACGAGAACCAGTTACAGAGGTATGGCTAGACTAAGAGAGGTCAGATTTTCCACTCTTTATGGAGTCATTATTTCTGTCTCTACTGGCTAAATGAGGGCGGCAGAGGAAGGTTTGGACATGTTTTTCAGTTCAACAAGAGCATCTGCAGTGATGACAAATGCATGCCAGAGTAACCCTGAGTATCATTTCAAAGAAATACTCCAAAGCTTGAGTAATGCCCTAGATTTTCCTCAAGTGTCTACATATAAAGAACACTATCAGGACATCCTTGTAGGAAATTATCTGTGGTCAGTGTAAGAGGAAAAGAGCACAACTGACTTTGAACAGCAACAAGAACACCTTGTTTCTTGCTACTTTCTGAAACCGAGCACTAACAAAGCAGCAAGAAGAAAACTAATTTATTTTCCCTTTTATGTTTCACTTAAAGAGTCATCCATAAAAGGTGGTAAGTGATAGATGCTACTAACTTTTTGGAATTTTTTTTGGTTCATAATTACAAAGAATGGTAGAAACGCATGTTAGATAACAAAGACCAAGTGGGGTGGAGGTGGCAAAATTATTTCAAAACATTTTCTGAGATTTAAAGCAGTTTCTGCATAATTTAAACTGCTATTCTTAAGAGTTAGCAGCTTTAAAATTTAGGTTTGAAACCTGTGAATTGCCCTGTTTATTTCAACTGCATGATTAACTCTAGAGAGCAATTATGCCAATTCAACTTTGCTAGGTTGTATCTGGTTGCATGCTGATTTTCAGTGTTGCACCGTTGTTATTTTCAATCCTACAGAGAAAGCAACTGTAAACAGTGCAATAAAGAAATTCATACCTACATATTCTGAGATCTCACTGTTGTGTCTGAACATTTTCCATCACTGTTCAGAACATTACTTTTGTTGGGGGAGGGCACTGGGCTGTTATTCACTGTGTTAATTGATGCATAATATAAAAATACAATTCTGCAGATACCTTTATTGCATTATACCAACAGTTCAGTTAGTATAATTGCACACAAAGAGCAACCAAATGTAATTTTCTTTTACTTAATACTTGCTCTGCTGTTCCTTTCAGCTCCTTCATCTGATTAACTTATGTGACTGAGAGTTCTTCCAAGAAACAGCCATGGAAGTGCTCAAAACATGACTCTCCCTGATGGAAAAGACAAAATGCATGCAACTGCTGGATACTGTGGGGAAGAGACTGGAGGAAAATCGTAACCCAGTCTGGGTGAGAAAATGATGGCAGTTTCCATGCAAGAAACCAGGGCTGCACAATGGCTAGTGGATATGCAGAGCAGAAGGGACAAAACAATGCAGGATTTGAGGGGAAAAAAGGTTAATATTTTTGCACATTGCACAACATGCCATTTTTGTACTGTGTGCCCTGACACAAATAAGTTGTCAGTGGGACAGAAGAGAAGCTGAAACATCAAAAGAGAGGCTATCCTCATGGTATTTAAAGCCTATTCAGAAGCACCAGAAATCTTTAATTAAAGCTTGATTGCTCTGTGTCTTGTTATCTCCTTTCGCCTACTGAGAATCCCATATCGTCTCCTTCAGTTTCCAGGATAGTAATTTGTTTACCTCGAGTTCCTCATTATTGCTGACTGTATCTTTATATGCCTGAATTTCCCATATTCTAGCCTTGTGTATAAAAGGAAATTGCATTGGTTTGATATAAATTGACTTTTTAATTGGTAGTTGAATGATAGTATGTTTTGAGAAGCTTTCAGTTTTACTTAAACTAATACCTAATCAATTTAAAACCAAAGCCAAAGTAAGCCTGGGTTTACAACAGAACAAACAGCACCCAGCCTTTTGTACAGATTTAACCATTTCAATGAAAAATCCTGGTTCCATTAAAGCTGTTTCATTCTTCTGGCATATGCAGACCTTGTTCCAACTTTTTTTCCAGGCTGCTTCTAAAATCGAGTTTCACCTGCAACCCTTCAGGAGGAAGCTGGTATTTCAGCAAATAACACATTAGTTAACTGAACATAGTTAACTGAAATGGAAAGTATTTGTATTGCCTTGTGAACACGTATCTAATGGCCATCTTGCACTGCAAGTAACTGTGTGACTTGAATACTGCAGGAATTTTTTTGTGCTGGTCTTAGTCATCAAGAAACTTGAGACAGTAACAGCACCACCTTAGTTGTAGACTTTTCAGGTCTTATTTTACTCAGGGTGCTCATTATCCCAGCTCTGACACACAACAGTGGTTAACAGATTTCTGGAAGCTTTAGGATCTTTCCCAGCTTGGCTGTATTCTGTGTTTTGAATCTCCAGTGTGCATGACTTGGCAGCACTCAGAGCCATGCCCAGCAGTGGCAATTCAGTAGCTACAGGGCTTGAGAACAGAGAGGACAGGGAGGCTGGTGGTGCTGACCATCACTTTTGCTGTAAACAGATTTCCAAGCACAGGCAAAAGCAGCAGGTGTGTATAAGAGGTTGTGCTCAGTCACAAAGGAGCAAATGGAGGGCCCATGCCCTTGAAAACAATTGAGCTTTGGATTTAATGTTGTGTAAACAACATGGTACCTGTCTTTCAGACTGTAGCTCCTGCTGCGAAGGCTAAGCTGTCCTGGGGACTTAGGGAGGCTGTTTTATTATCCTGTTGTCTCATCAGCTTCAGGAACACAGCTCTTTGTTTTAATATGATTTCTTAAGAAGGAAATATTATAGTATGTGATCCATCACACAAGTCAAAGATCCTATTAGCTGTAATTACTTTTAGCTGAGCTTATATTGGTCAGTGCAGTCTTTGGGACTTCAGGGTGGTGCTGATGCTGTTGGTTCACTCACACAACAGTAAATATGTGCCCATCAAAGGAAAGGCCTTGACAGACTCAGCCTGAGGTTTCTTAAATGCATTACAGGATGCAGAAAGAAACAAGATTAAAGCTGGGTAAAATGCACAGCCCAGAGACCAAACAAGCATCTGCAGTTTCCTGACAGCAAGCAGGGGCTTAGCAACACAACAAAAAAGGGGATTTGGTGCTGCAGAGACCATCAGAAATGCAATGAGTTCTCACTGCAAGAAGCTGCCCCACAGCTTCTCCATTTCTGCCCTGTCTACTCTAAGGGCACGAGGGGAGAAAATTGCTGTAGGAGTGATTTCAAGCCCCAAGGGCTAGAGACAATTTTAGACAGAATATGAACAGGACCATGGACAAAGCTGGTTTAGATTGAAATTGCCTTGATTTTAACCCTGAGATCATCACAAATTATTTTAATTGCTCAAAGTACCTCAGTGACCTTCTCTTCTACCCTCATGCAATCTGATTCTCTTTATTTCTACCATCCAAGCCTTTCTTTAAATTTAATTCCTCAGATAGGGCAGGGAGCAGAAGAGCTAGAAGATCTCAGGTCTAGTGAGAAGCAGGAAATAACAAAATTATCAAAAAAATTTACAGCCACAGGATTTCTAGCCCATGCACACTTTACATTGACTTTGCATCTAAAATCTGATGTTTTTTCCATCACTAAAACAGTAGGTACCCTGGAAGGAAATGTTTCCTAAGCTGCCTTAGGAAACTACATCACCACCTACAGAAAGTCAGCCAGAAATCCATAATCTACACCTTCCTACGGATCCTACCACAAGATCACTGACCCTAGGGCAATATTGAGAGCACTTAAAAGACAACTCCACTTACAGGCAGGAAACAGAGATACAGATATTGAAGGGAGGACTTCAAAGAATCTTCAAAGAGAACATAAAAAGATACTTTTGGAAATTATACATTTGTGACAGCTCAAGCTCACACATAACATCTCTAATAGAGCTAAACACAACCTTTACAGCTGAAGTGCAGCTTCACCCAGCCCAGCATCCTCTCATATGGGCTCATTGCCTCTGTCTCACTCCCTTGAGGCTCCAGGCAGTGCTTCTGCATTTTTCTTGCTGTGTGATGCCCAGGACATAAAATATCAGTAAACTCCACATGATGGCAACTCAGCCTACCCTGCAGGCTGTCCCCTCAGCCTCTGCTGCCAGAGCTCGCTTCACAAGAGAGCTCAGGCAGCCACAGCAGCCCTGCTGTGGCAGTATGGAGCAGGGTCATGGATACAGCTTTTCAGGGAAGCTTTGAAGGCTGTGTGGAGGTTTTGGCCACACTGACCAGACTGCTGTCAGCTAACACCTCAACAGGACACTGCAGGTAGCAAAGTGAAACACAGCCTAGAATAGAACAGATGCAAAGAACTCTTTCTTAGGCAGAAAAGTGGGAGAGGAGGCAGCAGGAAGAAATCCCTAGGCTTACTGACAGAGCAAAGGAGGCATATATCAACCCTGTTCTCTAAGTTAAGAAGGGTGGTATTTCAAATTGGCAGGTGAAGTAGCTGGCCCTAAGAAAGGAGAAACAGCTGCACACAGTGCTTAAGGTTGCAGCTGTAACAAGGCCTTGTCTCTCCTGTAAATAACTCCTCACTTCTGTGCTCAGCCCTGCTGCCTCAGGGCTGAAGGGTTGGAGGTTGTGGCTGCTTGAACCAGTTCAGGAAGAGAGGCTGGCAAGGAGGAAGAAAGGAAGCAGATTCAAATGAAAATGCACTTTTAAAGCCCAAAACCGATATTGTGGGTATGTGGGAAAGCCTGGGAGAGGACAGACAGCAACATCTGGGAGACAGTGATGGAAGGACAAAGGCAGGGAAGGGAACTCTTTCATCTATTTGGCCAACACTTTTACAGTTAAGCTGGAAAGAGGAGCTGAGGAGTAGGGGAAATGAAGTAACATGAACATACAAGACCAACATTTCTAACAAAGTAAAAATCATATTTTTAAAACAAACTCCAATGCTGTAATGTTTCAAATGGACAATGAATGTATTACTGAAAAAGCAAGGCTATGTTAGTTCAAACAAAGCCTATATTAACTAGACTTAGGTGTTCAGGTTAACAAATGCTGACCTCAGTCAATTTGGACACTTCACTTTGATTTCTGCCAATTTTACATGACCATGACACCAAAGAGACCTATCTTACAGTTTGAAATCATGTTTTACTTGAAGAAGAGGCCCCCTCTGGTTCTCTCACCAGCTTGCAGTCAAAATCCAAGTTACAGTTACTAGCGGAATGCAATTTCTTTCTAGAACTTGTTTTGGTTTTTTTTGTAAGTGACTTGGGGAAAGCTCTAAACAAAGGCTTTGGGAAAAAAAAATTGCATTTAGCCACATCTAACTGAAATCTGTGCTAGCTGGAAATCTCTTGTATCTGATGATGCTTCTCAGGCCCAACAATTACCTGCTGGCTCAGAAAAGGGGGCACTGCTGAGCTGGAGATTTCCCAGGAGCTTTTGTTCCCATCCAAACTTCTTCTGGCCACCTCTACTGGTGAGCAAATTGCTTGAGTCTGGAGTGGTACCTCGAGGTGTCTTCTCTCCACTGACTAGAAAACAAGAAATCACAGATTGGTTTATGGCTGAGGGGGACAGAGTCAGTATGTAATCCAAAATTGAAGCTAAAATAAGGGCTGCAGACTTCTGTGCTGAGAATAAGAGCCTGCAGTCACAGGATATACCATTATTAAAAGAAATGGGCAGATTTACTTTTCATCAATGTTATGGAACTGAGACAAAAGAAAAATAAACAGGAATGAGTAGTAGGCAAAACAGCAAGTGAATGAAAACATAAATACAGAATGCAACCTTTATGAGCTATTATAAAGTTTCTTTTTAGCCAATAAAAGTACGAGGAATTTTCTTTAATTCCATCCTAATTTTAAGATCTCTTTTAATACTGGAACCTGAGGTATATTGTACTTATGCTCAGAAACCAAGAGGTATTACTGCATAAATGGAGAGACTCATGCCCCAGGCAATGCAAATTAATATAGCACAAAGCAGATGAAACATTCTGATTGCAGAAGTGGTTTAGAGGTTTTCAGTCTGAACAGGGCTGCAGAGGTCGCAGCTTCAAGCCTACGAGAAGAAAGGACACAGTTAAGTTCTGCTGCTCAGCCCAAGGCAGAAGTTTAATTTGTTCAGAGCAGCAATTCCCCAGCCCTCATGTAAGTTGTTGGTCTGAGGTATAGAGTGACAGATCATTGAACACATTTACAAATTAAGCAATTCACTATGCATGAGATTATGAAAGATGAGTAAGACACGAATGTTTAATAAAAATCTACATGTGGTGAAATCTGGCATCAGAGGTATAGACTGGGCACATTCTAGAGGCCAGTCAATCACAAAGCTGGGATCAGAATCCAAATTTTTCCCCAGAGCAGTAGAGTGTGAAAATCCTAGTTTCTGATTCAGACTTAAATGCATGTCAGTCTAAATAAAATAACCTTGTTCTAATTTAACTGGAGTATTGTGCCCAATGTTATTGCAAAGTTGGTGTCAATCAGGATGCCTGTCTTTTCCCAGCCAGCGTCCAACTGTCATTCATTTTGATAAGTGTCACACAGCAAAGCAGGTCATGTGGAAATCCATAATCACAGACTGGATTCTGCAGCAGCCTGGGTGGATAGGTGATGGTTCTGCCTCAGCTGGAAGCTGCTCTCTCACCCCCAGGTCTCACTGCCCACTTGTGCCAAACTGGGAACCCATTCCCTGCTTGGTTCCCCTAGTAAGGGGTGCACCTGAATGGGCTCTTCTGCCTAAGCACAGTGATTTCTGACACAGACCTTTACCTTTCAAGTCTTTTGAAGATAATGACACCTGGCGCCTTCCCCCACAGTTTCCAAATTTCAATTACATGGCAAATAAAAGACAAGTCACTTGCAGATAAAAGGAAAACTTACTTGTTAAATAACAGTCCAGACTAAGGGAGACATTGTCAAAAGCAATAATGGCATCAGAGCCTTCTTCCCATGAAGCAATGATCTGAAACCAAAACCTGCACAGATTGGAAAAAATGGGATTAAATTCTGCCAAAGAGATGAAATTCAGGGCTCGTCACAATTAAAGCAGTTCTTGAATGGTGGAGAAAAACTTTTTTCACATATAAAAATATTAAATAGACAGAGAAAATATCCTCACTCCTACCAAAGGAAGATGATCTGAGGAGAGTTTATTTAGGTAGACAGAATAAAAGAATACTGCCCCTCTTCCCTCCAGAGACAAACAGCCTGAAGGAGGTAGAAGTGTGCATATGTGTGTGCTCAGAAAACAACGTCCCCTGGATTCTGGCACAAATAAAAAACCAACCAAACAGCCCCCTAAGTGATTTTACTCTCACAAATGATTTACACCCTAAAGTGTTAAGAAAAATAAGCAGGCAGGGACCCTGAAGTAATTTGGAGTTCCTAAAAGGAACTGGCAATCAAAGGCTGAAATAATTTTATAAAGTATTTGGCGTTGATGTGCTCTGTAGGAAGCAAAGGACATCTAACAGCCCTGGCAGTCACAAAAGAGAGGAACTGACACTGGGTAGTCCACAGGAAGAGCAGAACTCATTCTGTCCTTATAGAAGCTGAGCAGGTTTGCCTTAAATCACTTCCTGATTTGAGCAAAGCTGGCTTTTGACAGGAAGTTATGCCACTCTTATATTACCAGAAGAAAGATCTCTGTAAATTCACCCTCAGTGATATTGCAAGTCAACAGAAAGAGCAAAAATTACCCCAAATACTTCAAATCTGACAGTATATTGACCATGCATTAATTTTGTGTACTCATGGATTTAGGTTTTCTCTTAGCTTAGCGAGTTCACGTTCTCTCAATGCATATCTGCCACATAAAATCATAATACTCTGCTTAGGAAAGAGAACAATTTCTGAAAGCAGCCAACCATAGCTCAGAAGTCAGATACAATGCTGAGAGGTTGCATCAAGATTATAAAAGCACGAAACTATCACATGCTGTAAAACAAGCTGCAAGTGAATACGAAATATTATTTAAACCTAATTCTCTGTTGTATCTTGATGTTTTACACCAGCACAAGTTAGGCCATTTGTGGGTCTCTTTAATGTAGATTTATTGCTGGTGCTTCCTGCTCTATCTTTTAGAGATAAATTTTCAGTCAGAATGTGAATTCTTGCAGGTGTTTCAGTTTAGACAAGAAAATGATGACAGAACAAGGTATTTTTGAGGAGCAGCCCTATTTATTTAGAAAGGCTTTAGAAATCCTGTCTTTTCCTTGCAGCAAGAATTTAAACACTGGCAGAATTTTTTTTCTTCTCACAGACTCTAGTCCTTTCTGCATGGCACTGGGTCTAAAATATTTTCTATTAGCTTAGTGTATGTTATTAGTATTCTTACATTAATCTTGGTGATTCCTACTGTTTTTAAATACTACCTCTCCTTTACCAGCAAGCCAATCTCAAAACCAAAATTCCAGTGAATTTTCCCATATGGATATTTACTCTGGGACAGCATATTCTGTATATTGAACGTGGATTTTGACTGAACCTCCTGACTCTGTCAGCACACATAACCAACTTCAAACACAGGGCAGCTTTCTAGAGGGGATGGTGAGGTTTGGCAAAAGCTAAAACAGACCCCAGGGATATAGGTGACTTTGAGGGTATGTAGATTGAAGTGTCATTGTCTTCTGCAACTGGTGTTCTTGCTAAGCTACAGCTGGGGACAGAAAAGCTGACACAACCAAAGCAGAAACTTGACACAAAAAAATCTCCTGTCGTCCTTTGAAAGGTGTGAAGGGTTTAGAACAAACCACAGTCCATTCACAACAAAAAAGATTTATGTAGTTACTATGTTCCTCCTTCTTTATTTCTGGTAAAAGAAAACAATGATGCTTCAACACTGAAATTTCTCACTCCTTGGAGATATGCATTGCACATATGAGAGGCTTCTCTAAAACCAACTTTTTATGTTCTGAAGACATGAGCAGCTGCAATGAAAGAGCAGGTGACTGACATGAATAATAGTGGATATGGTGAAGGAAGAGGATCCCTAGCATCAAAGGAAACTCCTAATTGCAAGACACAATTTTCATCACTTAAAAGATCCATCTTTATCAGCTCAAAATGTGGCAGCTCCATCCATACAAGTCTGAATATCACAAAAGTGTATTTTTAGCCTTCCCAAATCCATAAAAAGTGAAACTGCAGTCTCATGCTGCCAACAGTCTCACAGTTCTTAGCTGGGATACCTGAAACCCTTTGTGGGTATGTCTAGGAGGAGAACTGAAAGGAACATAAAATCCTTGGATATTAAATTGGTTTCCAACTGAATTGGCTGCCCTCCCCCGTCTCCCTCCCTCATCTGCTCTACAGCTGACATCCCACAACACTTCAAATGAAATTACAAGCTCTAGCGTAAACATAAGCTGTTCATTTTGAGACATGCCATACAAGACTTAAACAAAAGCTGTTGGACAGACACAGTGGGCTCTGATCTACTTTTTCCTGCAAGTTACTGTGCCAGCAGCAGAGATGACTAAACTGTGTGTAAAACAGGTCCTGAAGCACCTCAGGTCACAGTCTGGTATGTTATGGAGAACCAGCACCTACCTCAGGCTGTAAAATACAGACTGTAGCTCAGCAGAAGCTTCTCCTTCCCTGTTGTGTGCTGCTGAAATGCCCAGGAGGAGGTAGGGTGGAAACTGGTTCGGCTGCACATCTTTCAGATAATGTGTGTCAAAATCAGTGCCCTGCACAGGGTGACCCTCGGTGCTGCATTGAAGGGACCAAGTCTTTGTGCATTTGAGCCTCAGCCTGTTCCCTCGGGTTAAGGTGCTCGGGGTGCACATTGAATGCCACTTGGAGACAGGGACACTTTGATGTGAATTTCTGTTTGTAAGGTGCTAAACTGAGGCTTTGAAATTAATTACAAAGACAAATAAGCAATTCCTCTCTTTTAGTTTTCCCCTCCACTACTACAGACTTTAGCTCAGGGAGCTTAAGAGGCAGATGCTTCTGCAAAGACTACCAGGCACCTTCTCTGTGCCTCCAGGCAATGAAGCACTTCTAAAAATACCTTCAGGCAATTTCCTTGGCAGAACCTAAGGTTCATGCCCGAAGGTGTTATGCTTTGATACACTTTTCATGTCGTGCTTCTTCAGACAATAAAGCATTGTTCTTCTGAGAATTATCAAATGTTCAGCTCCTAAGAACTCAAAGGCATGATACAAACCAGTATTTTTGTTGTTGAAGGGAGTGTCATGGAACATGCCCAGATCAGAATGCAATAGGTTGCTTTTTACTTTTATTTACTGTTCATTCAAGTTAAGAGAGAGCCTTGCTGATTTCACCTGTGGGAACACCAGGACCAGAACTCTTGAGAAATTTCCACAAGTTCACTGGGGATGAAAAAAAATTACAGAAATGCCTCCAAAATATAAAAACTCTGTGAATGCTAAGCACTATTAGGACCATCAGTGCTGCTTTGGTTGCCTATTAATCTTATCTTTTCCTAACATGAACGCAGTTTCAGTACAAACCTTCTCTTGAGAGCAGCATTTCTGCAACAAATAGTTCATCATTTTATCTTCTCTAGTTTAATGCCACTATTAATTTAGAAATATGATGTCTTTCAAATTCCATTGAAACAAGATCATCAGTTAACCAACATTTCAATAATTAGCTTTGGTGGCTTTAGCTTAATGGGCTAATTAAGGGAAATTTAATCAAAACTGAAGATGGAAATGTCACACATCAATGAGATGGAAAAAACCCCACAGAAAATCTCATTCCCTTGCTCCCTCCTTTTTTTTTTTTTTTTTTCTTTCCGTTTGATCCCTGAAATCAGTGAAACAACTCCCTCTGACTTTGGTGGGAGCAGATACTGAAACAGCAGCAGCACATGATACTGCAGTGACTCAGAACAAGGCTGGAGGTGACAACATCTCAGTGGTGTTTTTGCACAGATCGAAGAGGGCTAATGCTGACTGCACACCTAGTGCTTCAACTGGTTCCTGCACAGCACAGATACCAGACCACAGCCATGCACAGACACACCACTGCAAACACAGATGCTGCAGTGAATGGCCATGAAAGAATATTCCTGAAGGCAATTTGTTCAGGACCAGCAAAATTACTGCTGGCAAGTTTGTCATGACTTTGTTGCTTAATAAATCCCAGCAACATCTTCACATGGAATCCAAATCTTCAACAGGTGAGCTTGTGTTTGTAAGCTAGATTTCTTCATAGGAATGAAAGTACAGCAGCTAGGAAACACTTTAATGACTCGGATGTGAGAAAAATTATTCCTTGAGGACTGATGGAAATTGCTTCTTAGCTGTCTCCTTTTGCCTTACTCAACCCAGAGCACAGCTAGGAAAAGAGGTTCCTTAGATGTATGACAATGGGGAAGTACAAGTTACATCCTGTAGAGTTGAGTGTTAGCTGAGCTGTGAAGGCAAATGCATATAAAGGCCTTTGTTAAAAAAATTCTGGTGGAGGCAAATAGGAAATGCTGTACCACGGGGGCAAAACCCTCCTATTTCAAATTCCCCCTTTAAAGAACATCAGTTCCTCTGTTTGAAGTATACAAGTTTTACATAAATTCAAAAACCGCTCAAGGGTGACTACTGCTCAAATATTTCAGAGTCTCAGACAAGAAATGGCACAAAATGAGTTTTTTTGGGTTTGTTTCTTTGGCCCAATCTGTGAAATATCAATCCAGATGAACAGTTCTTTGAAAGCATATTTTAACTCAGTTAAATCTGACCGAAACAGGATAGCATCAAAGCTTCGTCTCTGCAACCTTTCCCATTTCTCAGGCTTTTTGAATCTTGGGTTTTATTTCAGTGTCATCAGTATTTGAGCTTTGTCACATCATCCTGGGTTTTCTGTTCAATTCATTCTTTTTGATTACTTATATTTTCTTGATCCTACCAGAAAACTGGTTCTCCCCAAAAGATGTGGGACTTTTTATAGAGAAAAATGCAGAAGTGTGAAGATATATTTATAGCTATGTTCGTATAGCCTCCATGAGGACAAATTCTTTTGCTTATATCATTTATCCTTAGATCTTCATTGTACAGAAAGGTCAGTTTTTTGCACGTATTCTATCTTCTTGTGATGGAGGGGAAATAAAAAACCCATTCTCATTGCATTGAAGACCTCTGCAAGCTGATTTTGTGAAAAATTCTGCAGCTCCCTCCCTTCAGTAACTACTCTGAATTCCACCTAAATATTGTCCCTGGCTCATAGAGACAGTTCAGGTTTTCATTATCCAGACTCAGGCAGCTGCCTTCATGCCATTATTTTAGAAAGGCTCATAATCATTCTTTTTTGTTATCACAAAAGACAGGGATTATTAACCAAGATTGGACGTTAATCTCCTCTGTACTCAATCCCCCATGCAGCGACATGAACACAGCATGTCTGTACGTAAAGATCTAATTTCATAACTGGTAATGTTTTGCCTCTGATGGAACTGATTTCTCTCTCCACCTAGCTAAAATAATTATGGCTGTACCTGCTTGAAACCAAGGTACTCACGGAATGGAGAAATTTCAGGTCACTAACCCTTATTACATTCAGGTTCCCATTAACTTCTCTGTTACAAATGATGCATTGTTAGGTCACTTCACAAAGGAATACTTACTATTTGGGATAAAAGACACATTTAGATGAAATAAGATTATTTGGAGAAATATAAGCATGTAAACCAAACTCAGTTACAGTGACAGAATTGCCATGCAGGAAGTTACTTAATAGCTAGAAATAAAGATTGAGATTCAAAGGTGTTATTAAAGGCAACCATGCATGTACAAAATCTGTCACAGGTACTCTGCACACACTGTCACCAAAACCCCCTTTTCAGATGTACGGAACAACCGTTTGCAGAATAACTGTTTCAGAAGGAGGACAGTAACAGACAGACATAATTAATGCTAGAGATCAGAAGAGCAGTGACATGGTTATTAAGGTCTCACTGCTTTTAACAAAGTAATGTGTGGCCATCTCAGAGCAACACAGCCTAGGCTTGTAGGGTGGATGTAAGACAGACTAAAAAGATCTGGGTGCAGATGTGACCAATTAATATAGAGGTGGTAATGTGTAGGCAGACATATGACTAGCTGGTATGGAGGGTTCATGTTTCTTCTCAGAAGAATGGGAAGAAAATTTAGGAATAACATGAGATAAATAGGCATCCTGGTCAAAAATGTTGCCAAACCCCTTCCTTTTTCTTTTCATCTTCAATGGGAACTCAGAAACATTATGAAGAAATTCTGCAGGGAGTGTGAAGGAGACACAGAGCAATGCAAAAAAGAATACTGAACAAGAAGAGTGCTTAGCCACAGCTGGTAGAGATACAGGGCTATGACATGAGACAAGTTCTTTTTACTGCTGCAATGAGTGAAAGGGTGCCCAGGTGCTGTGGCTGCCATTGAGACCAGAGCTGCTGAAGGAGCCAGACAGAACAATCAATCTCACTCCCATGGACTGAAAGGGAATTCCACATGGATATGTAGACACAAACCTAGTGAGAACTAGTGTAGTTTGTAAAAATGCATCAAGCCAGCAAAATTGGAATAGGTAATGAAGTCAGGGGAAAAGAAGTAGGAAGTGCAATTTTGAATTGCACAGGAATTCTGCATTCTGTTGAATTCTGACTTGTTGCAACAGAATATTACCCTCTGACATAACTGTGGTTTTCAGGCCTTTCTGCTTTCTTTCTCAGGATGCTCTCATCCTTACACAGCCTTCCAGGTAAGTCACCTTACTGATCCCTTCCAACATAATAAAATTCTCACTCTGTGTTCAGGAGAAGGTCATCAACAAGAAAATAATTTTGAAGCTCTCTGAGCACAATGGGATCAAAAGAAAATTGGTTTTTCACTTTCTGAACATGCTGCTGTGCTAGAAGAACATGGCCTGGCCTTGCTATAAGTGACAAGGCAAATGGTGCTGCTATTTATGACTGAAAAATTAATTTCTAAGGCCCTCAAGGAAACTCCTCTCACTCCTTCCCCCATCCGGCCACTACTACTTAAGACTTGCTAAAAATTTACATGTTATAATGACAAAAAAAATTGAACTTACAAGGAAAGGAAACCAAAGAAACCTTTCTAACCAGTAAACACATTAAAATTCCTTTTGTATTTCTATACAATCTTCTTCTGTCATAAGATTGCAATGAGGCGGGACAGCTTGCTATTGGTATTAGCCATTTTTACCAAATTTCCCTCACAGAAGTTACAGGGAAATCTTTGAAGAAAAGGACAGGGTTAGTAGAGAATAAAGGCCTTAAAAGGCCAGGGCTGGGCTGGGCTGGTTCACATGTAATCCGCTTCCAGGCAAGAGCCCTAGAGAACTTTTAGTCTACAGGTTGCTCCTCATGGCTGGCCTCAGCTCAATCAAGGGACCAAAAATCAAGAGATTTAGAATTTGTTTCTTACAGCATTAATTTTCCAGTCAGGCTTCAACCCATTAGTGTTACTCCTTTTCCACCTCTCACACTGTGTAGCAAACAGTTGCTAAGTGGGTTGGTGATAACGAGCATCAGCCTACAGCGAGCTCCAGAGAATCACTTGGTTACACGTGCTTGTGTTTTATCTATGTGCTATGCCTTAGCCACACTGTTTAACTAACAGAATGCCTAATTATTAGCTACGCAAATCACTCACCTTCAATTACATCAGGCTTCTGCTTGCTCTTGCTCTCACATTCCCACAACATTATCATTACTAAAATCTAAACTCACACGTATTAACTAAAAGCAAATGTATAAAAAAAGCAAGCCCAATCCACCAGCTACAACTCAGCTTTCAAGACTGTTTCCTACTGGCATTTGTGTGAAGTTAAAATAGAACTATCATTGACAGGCTCATCACTGTTCACTGTAAAACAAATAGCAATTTTCTATCAAATAAAATAATCTTACAATAACATGCTTCTCTACTCTACTCTACTCTCAATCTGTTGATTGAGCAGCAAAACATCTCCATATGTCTTACTATTACACTAATATGTAAATTCCAGTAAGTAAAAATAACCATTTCTCTGGCTTTCACTAATCTTTGCAGATTATTTGATTTGCAGATAATGCATCCTGCAGAGAGGAGTAAGTTGCTCTCTGGGGGATAACAAATCATAGCAAGGACTGTTGGCTCATGCTGAGTGTATCTCAGTGGCAAGTTAAAATACAGCACCTCTGGAGGAGTTGCCTGTTCCCTCTGGTAGGCACAACCTGTTCATCCAACAGCTTAAGGAGGTCTCACCCACAACTGGCATTTCCAATTGTTGATGCTTTGATGACACATCCCTGACCAGGCCCTTGGCCCTTCCTCCTGCATGCAGAGAGGATATGGAGCATTTGGAATTGGGTTACAACTCTGTTCATCAACTCCATTAATCAACACACCACATGAGCTGACTCTCAAGATTGTTCTGTCAACATCTTCCAGAACAAGAGAGGGTAGGTAACTTCAGGAAGATGAAAGAAGCTGAAGTGCTGGCACTTTACAAGTCCACACAGAAAAGGTAAGACCTCACACAAGGTGAAATTGTGATTTGATATCACAATTTTGTCCAAGGTTGCCCAGGCGAACACAGTGCTAGAAATCTACCATTCCTCAGCCACAATTTAACTTCTTTTTCTTACTCCTCCCTCCTTTCTGTTATTGCCAATTCACCTGAAATGTTCTGGCTGTGATTTTCTGCCAAAGTATAATTTCTCCCAACAGCCTGAGGGATATCAAACATTTAAGAAATGTCTGTTTCTAAAGATAGAGCTGATCTAATTTCTTGGAAGTCTTCCTAATGATTCTTTGAAGTGCTGTAAGCCAAACATGGAAATTATGGCTAAGCAGCTTTTAAACAAGCATGCTTTTTAGCAGTTTTAGAGCACATTATCTTGTTATTAGTAACATTTACCATTCAGCTTCCCAATCACAATGGAATGTGCTTTAATTTTGTGTGGAACTGGTATACTGGTGTGCTTTACTTGAGAGATTTACTTCTGTGAAGTGATTTAAACTTTCAGGTCCTCCTGCAGGAATATCTGCAATATCATGGTTCTAACACAGACCCCCACAGCTTCCGATACAGGAACCAATTAGAAAAAGACACAGTAAGCTTTCAGCAGCACCAGCACTGTGTTAACATCAATTAAGTACTTCTTACAGTTCAATAAATCTGTCATTTATCTCCATTTATATACTGGAGTCTCACTGGTACCATTTTGGTGTGTACTTCCATAGAATTCCTTCCTCATATGTACATCAGTCCAGATTTAAGAAACAGGTTTTGAGATGGTGAGAAAGATGCTTGCAGTATTTCCAAGTCTCACAGGAGACTTCTTTCTTCCCAGGAAGGATTGGTTTCAATTAAACCAATCTTAGAAGAAAAATTCATTAATATATTGCACTTTCTGTGAACAAATAAGGACAAAAACTTTTCAAGAGACACCAAAACTTCAAAGCTTTCCTTGCTTATGCCTTAACCTCCAACAAACTCCCTTTCTTCAGGGGACCAATCTGTCTTTCTCTGTAAGTAATGGGGAAGTAAGGGTGTCAGCACCTTATACATAATAGTCAGCACCATGTTATCAGCTGAATCCATAATTTCTCATGAACCACTGCTAGCCTGGCTCCTAAGATCAAAGTGTTCTCTGCCTGACTGTGCAACCAGAGAGAATTTAAAGGAAAGCAATAGTACAAGGGTACAGAATAATTCAGGTACAAAACATTCCCCTAGCAACATTAGGAAATAAATCACATAAATAATAATGGCAAATATACCATTCTTCAAAGGAAACACAGCTGAAGGGAACGAAGCAACCAGGTATTTTTACAAATGGTGCTTCACCAATGACTGCACAATAAGCTTAATGCTGGCATTTTTAAAATCTTTGACGCACACATATTAATTATACATTCAGGACCAAAGCATTGGCAGTGTCCTTCTTGTATTTGCAGCCTACGTGCATCCCCAAGTGCCAGTAAGATAAAAGATATATTCATATCATGTTTGTTCAAAGTTCTTTTAAGGCAAACTACCCCTTAATGAAATCCATTATTTTAGGGCACAAGTTTCCAAAAAGACAAGGGACACCAGTGCTCATGACACAGATGGTAGAAGCATTTTGCAGCCTAAGGGCAGGGCAGCAGGAGGTGAAGGATGCCTGTGCCTTCTCTAGAAACATAACACATTAAAAGTAAAATAATGAACAAGAGTATTCCCTTAAAGCTGACTTGCAAGAAACAGCTAAAACAACACTCTAAATAAGCACATGCTACCAGATTAAGCATATGCTACGAGATAAATCTTCTATGCTTAAAGGCTGAATGACTGGCAGAGCCCTTTATTAAGGTAAGCCTCCTGCTACAGCTAACACAAAGGTGTTCAGATAAATCCTCGTCTGATTTTGCAGAAAGCTCTTTTCCCACCTCTTCATCCTCAGATCTAGACACATTGAACACCAGAGGCTTTAATACCCAGAAAAACATCAACTGTGGTTCCCATATCCAACTCTTGCAAACCATAAGAGAGCAGCAAACATGCAACATAGAACAGTATGCAAAGAGAGTGGCTCCCAGTCGATGAAATGGAGACACAGAAGTTTAAGCACCTTGCTGTAGACTACCCATTGACCCCATTTGTGAAAAAAAAAAAAAAAAACAAAAACTTCAGGAGCTGCAAAATTGTGTGCTTTGCTCAAAATACTCAGTTATTCTCATTCTCCACTTGTAACAGGAGATGCCTCATGGAGGACAAAGCACTTCTCCTTGAGGGAACAGCTTCCAGGGGTAATGCTGGCCATTTTCATCACCAAGTAGCTAGTGCTGACAGGATTGATCACCATGAAGGAGAATAAGGAGAAGACTCATACCTATCCAGTATATCTGGGAGAGGTAAGATCATCCACTGCCATATTCCCAAACCCTCGCTGTTCTCTGAATGCCAGAATGTCCAGCTCTGCTCCTTTCCTGTCTTGTTCTCGACCAGCACCAGGGATACATTTCCCAGCAAGACACCTTGGATCAGCCATGACATTCGTAGCTAGAAGAATTAGAACACATGAGATTAAATATCACAAACATTATTCAAAAGTCAACAGAAGTCTCAATTTTTCTTCTATTGCTTTCTAATCACCAAAAAGTTGATTCTCCCATCTTTATAAGGAGTATAAGGATAAGGAGTATGTCATCCCTTTAGGAAACTCCACAGATGTGGAAGCCTGTAAGACTTGGTATATTAAACATTGAAACTACTGGCCTTTTGGTTTTTGTTTTTTGGGGTTTTTTTGTAAAGTTGAGTTAAAACAATCTGCTTTAGCTTTCACATATGTGTCTAATTTTAAAGGGATAAGCTTATACCTCTATTGTGTGCAGTACAAAGACTATGCTCCCCTAAGATGCCACCTAAGAGATTCAAGTTAAGATTAACAACTTTTTCAGCAATAAACTTTTATATTCCAACAGCAGCAGAAAAAAAACACAGGGAGAAGAGCTGCAATAAGCAGGCATCACTAGTAATCACATCCTCATCCCCCAGGTACTCTTTTCAAAAATCAGTTTTTACTTTCCATCTAAGTTTCTACAGATTTTCCAATTAAAGTTCAGTAATAATTTGGTGGGGTTTTTATTAATTAAAATACTTTAGGGAACCATTTTTCTAACATTTTTGTTATGATAATGTAATTGAATCCATTTCTATGCATTTATCCCTGTATGTAAAATTATTTCATGTAGTTTTCTCATTTTATGACTTTCTCTCTCTCATTGTATAAAAAGAAAAACAATTCCTTCCACATCAGGCTAGTTCCACAACCTGTAGTATATGAATATAGTCTTATTTGCTTGGGAAAAAGAAGAGGAGCTAGCCCTTTGTTGATAAAGAGCATAAGTAAAATATACATTTATATTGTATTCAAGAGCTGGGTCTCATTTCAATAACCAGTAGATGTGAGAATGCTGAAGGAATGAGTTTATTAACTCTACCATTAACGATGGATGTTTTGGATACAAGAAAGTGTTCAGCAGTCTCTAGTACCCATGCATATTAAATAAAGCACTCTGTTTTTTAGCACTTCAAAGCCAGCACCAAAGTCAGGAGGCTCGGAATTAAGATTGTATTTTATACAGGAACACCTGATAACATTACTTATTTTCTTGCTTTGATAGCAGAGAACATTCATATCCATTTCTCAGCATAAAACAGAACAGTTATATTTTGCTTGCTGTTCTTATATCATGGTGTAAGTTTGTTCTGGCAGCCAGATCAGATTTAGACATCAAAAGGACAGAAGTGTTGCTATTATTCCTAGTTTATGATCACCATTTTAGAGTGGGTGGAACAAAATTCTGGATATTCATTATATTAATTATCAGTACTGAATTTTAGTAAACACTACAGTTCATCTGCCTGTGGCCAAAGTTACAAAGAAAGCAGTGATTTCACACTGCAAAACTGTGACAGAGACTGAATAATCTAGATGGGGCTCTTCTCTCTCTCCAGTCCAAAAATCACTGGAACCACTCCTGGGTCCATTGTACTGTATGACCCATGGAATGATAAATGTACAAACAGATGTGCCAGTTTCGATCTGTGAAACCATTTTGTTACATTATTTTGGCCATATATTCAAAATTTCTGTGTAAGATTTTGAGTGGTTTAGCAAACCATCACAGGTGCCCTTCCAGACCACAGAAGTTCTGGGGACAAGCTGGTCAAGTCTGGACACTGGTCAAGTCTGACTTCCAGCTCACTCCCACCCCAACTCTGGGAAAGGACTCACAGAGTCCCATGGCTATTTCCATAATGTCAGACAGTAGAAACCACAGCATTAAGTGTGAGGGCTTTCAGCTCCCAGAAACCAGAGAGAAAAAGCAGAATCGAGCAGGATGGCCAGGAACTATTTCAGATACATGAAGTGACAGCCAAGAAGGCAGCTGAGGAGGGCTGAGCTTATGCCCAACAATCAGAACCAACCCTGGTGAGAGAGGCTGCTGACAAATGCTCGTGGTATAGTATACCAATGACTTCAAACTTGGTATCTGCATGGCTATTCCTAACAGGTGACAATAATGAGGAAAGAACTTGGGCATTCTCTATTTTCAAATGCCTATGAAGTGAGGCATTTTATAGAGTGAATTTTAAGTGAAAATTTATACCTTTCAGACCCAATAAAATAATTTCCCTTGAGAAAACTGATCAGGACTAAACTATTAATAAGTTTGGAATGCCAGTGAACATTTAAAACCCTTCACCTATACTGGGGAAAGCAACTCCTCTTACTGAGAGTCCACATGTCCATTTTTAGGACCCTAGTGCCCACTCCCTGTGTGACACACTCTGTGAAATTTTTGATACAGGTGAGCTGGAGCAACTTCACTGTGCCATTTTGATGGTTTAAAATTTGAGAGGTAAAGCCCTGAAGCTCCCACTTCAGGAGTGAAGGCAGAAGCTTCCAGACCTCTGTCTCTTGTGGAGACCTGCCAGAAGGTAAGAGGCAACATCTAGACGGTCAGAAGTGAGGGAAGAGCGAGCCTTTGATAGCTGTTAACGTAACACTAGAGCAAAAGCTGAAGCAATTGATGAATTGGAATGAATGCCTTTGCACACATGTCAGCTGTTTGAAGCAAAGAAGTAGCTGGCAATGGATGTGGGAGATCAGCTCATTGGCAAAGTGCAATATGCAAACTCTAATGAACTGGCTCTGAGTGAATCGACTGGCACTGTGTCCAAATGGGCATTTTTGGCTGTGATTTCCATGGTTTCTAAGCTTCACAGCAGGGCAGTCCAGGTCTTTTCACACCTGCTGAAGTGAACCAGAGCAGATGATGAGCTGGATACCATAGTAAAGACTTCTGAATGGGGCTGGCATTCATTCTGTAGAATACAGCATCAATGATGGCAGATGGTACTACATACACAGTGCATCCTGCAAGCAGAGCAGAGGCACATTTGGAAAAATCTGAATCTAGGCTGTTGGTGGAATACCCCTAACGTTATGCATCAAACGTCTCCCTCTGTGTTAAACTAGCAGCAAAATATTCAGAAGCTAGAAACATCACTGAGAAATTAATTAAGCATAGAAGGTAGACAGTGGCTTGACAGCACCTTGCATTCTGGCTTTAGGACCCACTAGGGCTGGTGATCAGCTGTTCATATGCAAACCCATTGACTCAGTAAATGAAATGTTCTAAACTGATCTGGGAAAAATTAAAGGGAGGGAGAATCCGTGGTAAATACAGAGCATATTGAGGCAAAACTCAGGTCAGATGGCTACATGCACTATACTGCAAACACCATCTGGAAAGATGCCTTCTGAGAATCCCCTTGTCCTCTGAGTTGGTGGAGTTTGTGAACTGACAAACAGGAGACTCAATTCATCCCAGAAAGAAAAAAACTGAAAAACCAAATCCTTATCAATATCAACAGGACTTGGCAGGGGAAGAAAAACAAGGAAAGTAGATTTTCCAGCACAACCTGCATAACTTCAAGACCACGTGAGAACCAAGACTTGCATTTTACTCCCTTAAGGAAAAAAAAAAAAAGAAAAAAAAAGGAAAAGAAATAAAATACCAAGAACCTTCTGGGTGAAATTTGAACCTGCTGACACCTGTGAGTCTACTTTAATGGCTAGAAACATTCCAGCATAAACTACCTTTGAGATGTCTGACCGAGGACCAATGACACACACTCAAAGCAGCATAAATAAAACATTCTGCAGACACCCTGGAGAGCTGCTGTTTCTTTTTCCTCCCTTTCTGAGTGGCAATGACCTTGACTATTAGCATTATGGTCCTACCTGACAGGAAAAGCTACTTGGCCATCTTTAATACAAGTGAAAAAAGAAAGTGGAAAAGAAAAACATACTTCAAAGAAGGCTTGTAATAAGATATTTCTAAGAAGACAAAGAAGAGTCTACAGGCATTTTGCTCCCAAGGAACTGCAGTAGTTGAATCTCACTGGTGGCTCTCTGACCAGCAGCACCTCAACTCTGCACCACAGGCTTTCATCTTGTGAGACAGCACATTACTTATTCCTCATGCCCCCAAGTCCTTGATCCCCCTCCATGATACCTGCTCAAAGGAATTGCTCAAAATTTGCCTGACAAGGAACAGTGGATTCTTGAAATGCAGACATTTATTCTCCTGAAAAACAGTAGTGTTTTCTTGGGTTTTCTTCACTGGAAAGGAAACAGTAGAAGTTGTTTTCAGATGAGAATGCACTGACCCAGTAAATGTAACTCAGGTATTAAAGAAGCTTGGAAAACATCGCATTGTTGAGGAGAAACTGAAGCTGCAAGTTGGAATATGATTTACATGGAATTAGGCAATAGCTGCAGAGACCTTTGCCAAGTCTCAGTAAGCTTTACACATGAATATGAGCTACCTTTGACATGTGAAGTTTATCACACTGTTTTTTTTTTCTTACTAGAAATGAGAAATGGTTGCACATAACAGTACAAGCAAAGAGATCTATTAGTACTGTTCAGCAATTCAGACTTGGACTCTTATGAATAATAAAGAGGATCAAAAGGTCTTGTTCCTGGTTTTTGGCCAGATCTACAACAATACATGATCAGACTCTCTTGTAGTCTGCAGACATTTCTGCTTTAGATTAGGACTCAGGTGTGCAAGCAAAAACCTTTTGTAAATGATAGAATTATAATTAACTGATCTGATTATGTAGCTTTAAAATACCTAGGCAGACAAGAGAAGCTTGTGTTTTATATGAACAGATTCTCCTACTATTTATCCTCACATTATTTCTTCATTTCAGAAAACAGACAGAGAGAAAAAAAATGAGCAACAACATATAAAAAAGCGTTCAGAATTTTGCTGTCAGAGTAATGTGGAGCGACCAGCCTTCAAGAGATTTCAGATGCTATAGATCCTCTGATTCGATGACAGAGAGGCCAGGAGGGAAAGGAAGCAAGAGAAGCAAATGACAGTGAAAAATCTGTACAGATTTTAAAAACAACACTTTAAAACAGAAAAAATATGCTAACAACATTCTGCTAAATAAAGCACATGAAAGGTTGAGCCAGAGGCATATCTATGTTGCATTTTTCATGCTCGTAAATTTTCAGAGTCAATGTTATTACCATGTATGCTTCTAAGTTATTTAAACCTCAAGGAGTAGAGGAGAAAAGGAGACATACTCTGCAGGTGTCAGCACAGGGCTCAGAATGCACTCAAGGAATGATTTATATTATTGATTTACATGCCTTGAAAAAATACAACACTTCTGCATAGAAAAGAGAACTGAATTAATAAACAGAGAGGATGAAAACATCTTTATAACTGTAAACCTGAATGAGAAGGTAAACTTCAACTAAACTTCAACGTCAACATGCTATTTATTTTTGAGAGAGAGTACATTTACATTCCATAAGTAATTTCGGGTGTTAAAGAAATCTGGCTCCGTTTAGTACTAACTTACATAACATAATGGTGGCTTTCAAGAAACAGCTAGCTGAAATGTCAAAATAGCATCAGAAAAATATTTTCATTATTTTAAACATAGCCAAAAGCACAAAGCACATTTACTATCACAGGAATCTGTTTTCATTGTTTCTCAGCACAACTATACCCTTTAAAACATTTGACCCAGGGCCTAACAGGAAAATGTAATAATCTGGTTCCTAATCACAAAGCACTCCCTCTTGCAGAGTCACCTTACCCTGTGGAGGTGCATGCAATAACATTTAAGGCTAATTTCAAATTCACCCCCATGCAGGCAGCAGCAGCTCTGCTGTTACTCTCCTTCTCTTTGACAGCCCACACCAAAGCTGCATGCCTGGCTTTTCCTTATCAGGCATGGCACTGAGGTTCTGTCACAGATTGCCTTGTGCTGAGGAAAGCACAGCCTTTCTAAAAATCATTCTCCAGACTGCTCCTGTTTCTGGAGTACCTTCCAAACAGAAGGAGTAGTAACAACCTACCACACAATGGAATCTTGCATCTTGTAGAGAGATGCAGGACTACAACCCAGGCAGGTACAACTGCACCAGCCTCACAGAATGCAGTACTCTGGAGCTGGTCTGGTATCTCTTTATGAGAGAAACCCACACACTTTGGGAAGATACAGGAATGGTTCTTATGATCTACAGGTACCACAACATCCTTCAAGGCCTGTGGATGCAGACATCAGGGAATATCTCTAAAATATGGAATAAAAAGCAAGTCAGCACATGTACAGCAATAATACTGGGACCAAGGGAGATGGGATTGCCTTGTTGTGTAGACATGGAGGGGGTTAGAACTAAGTCTCCAGCTTCTACACAAAGGTGAATAATCCCTGGACACCTGCGAAACTTCTGTCAGCTCTCTGACTTCTTTGCAAAGTACTGAGAAGTAGGTGGCCATGATAGTCTGGAAACTGCACACACCTAAGGGTATCAACTGTGGCAAAGCAATTAGTTTTGGCATGGTTGGTGTCTAAGTTGACAACACTTCCCTTGGATTTAATTGCATTGTGGTTTCCTAGATTCCCAGTACAGCTACTAATAATATGCACATGGATTTCTTCTTCAAAATGAGGAAATGCATACCCACCCCATGATCCTCTTTGCCCTGCCAGCCTTGTGCATGCCAGCTGATTCCCAATCAGAGGAGGGGAACCTCAGTGTGACAGAAGGGGTGAATAATACTGTGCTTTACTGCTTGAGCTCTAAAAACTCTGCCTTTAAATCAGGCCACTGTTTAGCTTAATTCTTTGCACTTCATGTGCATTCCTATGCTCAATTACATGTGCTTTGCTTCCAGTGAACTTTTACATGTGGGTTAAAAGATTTTCAGTCTCGATTACTGTGACTGTTTGGTTCCAGAAGCATTTCCTGAGCTTTTTGTTGCATCTCCCCTTTCTGGCTACTTCAGGGTAATGGAGCATCTCTTCACAGACTATGTGAACAACTTCCTGCAATCACCCAAGATTTAGTAGAAGTGCCACAGCTTCCCTCTTCCATATAAAGTGGGTTTTAAACACAGACATAAAGGGGTCAACAAGCAAAGGGTTCTACTGAAAGTGCAACATGAAAAAGATAACAAAGGCTGTCTGGACTGCAAACAAGAGAGATTCTTTGAAGCCAGGATACTCCAGCCAAGATTTAATAAAACAACAAAAGGAAAGAGAAAAACTAACTGAACCAAGAACAAAGGGCAGCATCACAAACTGACTGCTCTGACCTGCCAAAAGCACTGAAGAACAAAGAAAATGAAAATATAAGGCTGCTCAAAACAAACAGGAGCGAAGTGCAATACACAGCTAAACAAAAAGTGCAAGGCACATTAGGGCCAATCCCAAATGTGTGGGAAAATACAGGCTGTGTTTATTACAGTATCTCCTGTGTGCATTTTTATCCCTTTCCCATCTTTTGATGCATGTGGGGCAGTACAGAGTAGGTTTTGTTTCCTACAAAAGGAAAGGCTGATGTTTCCTTTCCTGAGTTAACAAGGAGCCTCCCGCAGGGCATGGAAAGAGCAGGCAGCCTGCATGCTCCTGCTGACTGACCTCAGGCTGCAGAGAGCACAAAGGTGGTGTATCACACTAGTCCTGCATGCAGTGGCAATTCATATGCCAAGCTCATCTATGCTGTGGTGTCTCCAAGTGCTAACACCAACACCACTGCAAACAGCTGCCCAGAACCTCAGCACGGAAGGTCTTTGGACCAGGCTGGTCAGTCACCTCCTTTGCCAGTCTGCCACAGTGTAAGAATAAACAGCCAGACTGAGGGAGAAAAAAAACAAGCTTGAAGCATTAGAAACTGAATGTGGCTAGCACCCACTATGGACTGCTTGGCTGTTTTCTTATGAGCATTGAGTCCTGGTTTCATGGACATCCTGGCCAAAACCCAGAATCCTCCAGCCTGGTAAACAGCACTATGGCAGGTAATGTTCCTCCTGCTGAGGCTGAAGTAATTATTTCCTATGAACACCTCAGGCTAAAAAGCAGTGTCAGCTTCTGCTGTGGTGGGTGTGATTGGTTTAACATGACTGGATAAAAGAAAATTAGGGGATAAGGGGAAAAAATAAAAACTTTGTTGAACAGCAGGTCTTGTAGTGCCCAAGAGCTTCCATGTAGCAGGGAGAGAAGAGAGGGGAGTCAGGATGATCAAACTGGGGATGTTTGCTGATCTCCTTGTTGCTCTCAGGAGAGCAAGCAGATTTCTAAAGGATCAGGACAGCTGGATCAAATGCTAGAGGAAGGGCAGGTCTAAGGCTGGATCTGATGGTGGAAAAATAAATGGGTCTAATTCACACACACTTGCTGAGATCCCTTTGCAACATGAATTATGAGTGAGTTTTTTCTGTGGGATTTCAGCTTCCAGAGAATCTGTCCTGGCTGTGACATACCAGGGAAAGCTGTCAGCAGTGACAGGTAAAAGAAAACTCATCTTTTAGTGCCTGAACTTGAGCCAGTTCAATCAAGAAGTGGTTGAGAGTGAATAAAATACAGGACAGCATTATAGCATTTTCACAACCTCTTTTCTGACTATAATTTCACTATTAGTAAGTTTGTTGGCACCTCTTGGAAGAATAAGTGCGTAGGGAGGCATATCTCCTTTCTCTTCTTCTGTTGTGTTGAAAAGTGGAATTAAATTATTCTGTGCACAGACAGATTGTTCCAGTAAAATAGAATTTGAAGCCACCAGGGACCCACTGAGAAGAGAAGCTTTTACACTATATGAAAAGGCAAGAGACAAAACCCTTGCCAAAACTCCTTCACTCTTTATTACTGACAGCTGCAACGCTGGATGTGTCCGGATGCCTTTTAAGTGCCAAGGGGAGTGACGGAGGTGGGATGGCATGTGAGCAGATGAAATACATGGCAGCTTCTCCCCCGATGGCAAGTTTAATTATTTGCAGTGTTGTATACACAAGAAAAAAAATACACAGATATTGGGAAATCATTCACTGTGATTCCTGTGTCAGGTGGATTATGAAAAACACTCGCTCTTGCTGGTCCATGGCAGAACAAGGTCTTAAAATATTCAGAACCTGCATACGCCTTTGTCACAGATGGGAGGAAAAACAAGGTAGAATATATTTCAAAGATGGAGAACATGATATATCAAGAGAGCAAAACCAGAGGCACTTTGCTGTGTGAACTGAGATGTCAAACAGAAGTGAACCAAAACAAACTTTAAGCCAAACAAACACCACCTTCTGGGTAGTTTAATTCCAGAGAAGTTTCTTACAAACCTCTTCTTGTCCTTTCTGCATTTTAAGATCACTGGAACAGGGATAATCTGATTATTTTGTCTGTTCAGTGCTCAACCAACCAACAGCTGCACCTTATTAGTATCAGTTTTCCCAAATCCCTTTGCTCCAGGGTCCAGAAGTATATGTGAGATTTCCAGATGGCCATGCAAGATGTGAAATGCTCTAAGTCACTAGCCATGGTTCAAAGCCATGAATTAGAAATAAATCTGATCAGTGATACTACAATCTGTGAAGCTACAGAGTGAGAAGGTACAGACAGGTCACCTGTCTGAAGCTGCACTGTAAGGGTTAAATACAACTGACTCAGATATGACAACCATGAGCAAGGTTGTCTGGAAAGATGTACTTGCTTAAGTTGATGTCTTATGACTGTCAATAGCTTTTCTGCTTGAATATGAAGCTGGTTCTATTCTGCATGAATTTCTCTCTGCTGCTGCAAACTTCAGCTCTCCTATGAACGAGGCCTGCATGAGGGTTGGTAGGTTTGAAGCGCAGCAGCATGAAGACCTGCCAGCCCCAATCCCAACTGTGCTAGAGAAAGCATGTAGTGATTTTCTGAATGGCTATGGGGCAGTCCTGAAGCCTATTCTTTCTTGGATGTTGCAAATATTATAATATAATGTTAGTTTATGCAGTAGGATTCTTCCTCTCTGTGTTTATGTAACACTGGCTGCCCTACTCTTACAGCATACACACCTAACTGTGAAGATTGTGATACAACATGTGATGCAATGAGGACATGATATGGTAAGCTTTTCAGAGCACATTTTGTGGCATTCAAGCAGATAACCATATCTTTCCCCTGCACAGAGGGCACAAATAGGTGTATTTTATAGAAAAGCCATCAGGGAAAGTAGTTGCCTTGCTACTGACCTAATACCTATATTTGAAAACCTGAGTCAAACACACAAAAAAGGCCTGTAAATTGCAAAAGAAAAGAAAGCATTATGACTTGCCTCACAGGGGGAGTTCCTCAAAGGAGCTGGAAATGCAGTGCTGGTCATGACAGTCTTTGCTACTGATGGTGCTTTGCTGGTGTTAAGGAGAAGTGCACAACCTGGATAAAAGAGAAGGAAGGTCAAACTGCAGCATTCACATTCTGGTTTCAGGGTTTGTGAAACCTGCCCCAAGCCTATGTTAGCTGTCTCCTTTTAGTGCAGAATGCCAGGCAGTAGAAATATTTTTCCATTTCTTAGGGATGCAGCTTCACCTACCTAACAAATATACTCAGTAATCACACTTAAGGAGTCTGTCTGCCTTCCCCCCACAGCTGCCTTATGTTGCTCCATGACTTCAAATTCATCCTCCTTGCAAGAGCAAATAATAAAGCGTATCTTTTATGAACAAAAAGTATCTTAGAAGAAAAGCATTTATCTTGACCAAAACCAAACAAAAATACAGGTATAGCTCTTTGCTACTTTAATAATTTGTTGTAAACAAGAGAAAAAAGGACAGTAGTGGGTTTTCTCTTGGCTACTTAAATCTTCATCTATTTGTATGAGAAGGAGAAGAAAATGACTGGCATTTAGGTAGGAAAACCAAGTATATAGTAATTGTACATGAAAGTGCAACTCAAGGCATAATGAAGCAAAGAGAAAAATTAGGATGTGAGCAGGGGAAAAAAGCAGCAGTACAAAGAAATGGAGAAAGTAAATAGGAAAATCAGAAAGCAGAAAACAGATCAGTATGGAAGAGGGTCAGGCAGATAAACATTTGGTACAAAGTTGTTTAGAAAGGGTCAAGGTTTGTATCTGAAATCAGTGGTGAAGACCGAGATATCTTTCTGTACCCTCAAAACAAAAAGGGAGAACGACAGTCTTGCTCAAAGCACTTAAGAGTGGAAAGATGGGGTTTGAGAGTAGAAAGACGAGATTTGCTTCACTGCAGGCTGAATATGTAAGTGCAAAACCTGCTTTGTGTTTAATTCCCTCTCCTCACCACAACTGTACCATTTTTGCTCTCTACTGTTTATGCTCTACACGTACTGTTTACTCACACACCTTCTATCGAAGGAAAACGGTTGTGTTCTGGGCTTCCAATCCGCCATGGAGAAGGATGGGATGCAGAGGAGCTTGGCATCCAGCCACAATCCCCTTCTTCAAACGAACAGTAAAAGCCAGAGGGAAGTTTTCCTGGAAGAGGGAAAGACACACACACACACACAGAAGAACCTAAGTGAGCTTAGGAGGAGGCTCCCTGCAATGACTTTTCTGGCCTGCTTTGCCCAGGACATGTGGGCATTCCCACCTACTCAGACCTTTTGTGTGGAATTGTGCACATGCCTGACCGGGGAAGGGAGGAGCAGAGGGAAACAACCCCCAGACTGTGGCTAAGTGACTCCCCACACACTGACAAAGCTGAGTGAGAGCACGCATCTCAGTACACACCAGTCTCCTAAATACCTGGGCTCTCAACTCTGCAGGTATAAGCTCATTTAAGGTTACGTCTTGGAGATGACTTTCCTAAGCTCTGCTTCTGCAGTCCCACAGAGGGAAATCTTGGAGAGGGATAAATTCCTAACAACATTCCATCCCATACAGTCCAGGTTTCTACGCAGCCCAGCTCAGCAACATGACCTCTTCTCTCTGTGAGCACTGATGTGGCCTCAGGTGGGGCACTGAATCCTTTTGTGCTTCAGTTTTTTCATCAGTGTCTCCCACGAGATGAATGGCTACAAAGAGGATAGTTTATTTTAATCCATACTTTCAGGCTTTGAAGCCCACTCATTTTGTCACTGACTTAGGATTTCAGGCAAGTTCCCAGCTCCAAACAGCAGAGCTCTATAAGCTTTTTGTGTTGAAATTTTCCAGTTTTAAAGCAGTAGTCATCTCATTCAAAGCAGAAGGTAATTTCATGCCTTCCATGTACTTCTCTACCTACAAATGCAATTTCTTCTTACAAAACGTGCAAAGTATTTCTCCTTTTGCTCCAAGAAAGGAAAGTGATACAAGAAATCTGTTTAACATTACAAGATAAAAATGAATTTCATATGCAAACACAAATCTAGGAAATTTGTTTTTTCTTTTAGCTGCTTGATAAAATCAGAATAAAATTTTCTCCACTTACAAGCTGTAGGATAGATCACAAACTTTTAAAGCAAGAGAATCTTCTAGTCAGGTGATACTGGTAATTTCATTAGCTCCTGTATGAGAAGAGGCTGCTCCTGAACATATATTTTGTTGTGGTTATTTTTTTTTCCACTGAAATTATATATCTAAGAAGTGTCTGTCAGACAATGAGGCACCAGTATTCAAGCTCCAGATCATTCAAAACGTTTAAGTATCAGCAGATCCTCCTGGCTGAGATTTCAGGTCAACTAAATACCTGCTCACAGGGCCCCAGCTTTGACTCACACACCTTAAAAGGCAGTTGACTGTCATTGGAACATGCATGTGTTCCTTGGTGTACCCAGAGAAAACAACTGTAGAACACCCAACTGCAGCATCTAGACCACAAATATTTGATTTTCTAGGAGCCTGAATCACAACTCACTTGTCAGAGGAATGTGAAAAAAATTCTCTATCTGTAGCTTTTTGGTAAGGGTTAGTTTTGGACTTGGAACCTGACATCGAGACAAGAGCCACATTTTAGTGGTATTTTGTACAAGCATCTAAATCTGTTATGAAAATATTAAAACCTTACTGAACTTAAGGCTTTTTTAAAGTTTTTCCTTTCAAAAATCTCTAAATTCATTCAGCCTGGTTTTTAAATGTGAAGCTGTTGAGCAGAGAGTTACTTCCCTGTGTTTCACCCCTCTGCAGAACTTGATTATATTTCATAGCACAGCCTGAGGCTGGGATACAAAGAAAATGACAAATTATAATGTGCCCTGAATTCCCCCTGAAACAGCTTGGCTCGGTGTCCAACTGAATTCATGTCATGGCCATTTGCTATCTAGGATGATGTAAACAAGTCAGAGCAGCAGGAGGAGTCATCTAAGTAGCAATCCTTGCCTGGAGGCCAGGAAAAGCTCACTGTCGATGAACTAGTGAGGGCATAAATAAGAAGCTATTACTTTCACAGAATATTTCATTCCCTTTCCCCAAATTAATGTTTTATGAGTTTTCAGATGTCCCATGCCCTGGATGCATTTTCTTTGCTGTTCTTTCTTACTCTGAATATGCACAGCACCTGTGATTCCATGTACTGGTACTCCACAGAGACCTCTTTGGCTACCACTTCTCTGCCAACCTGTACTTCTCCATTTTATGTGTTTGTGATTAAAACTCACATTAGCACAGACACTGCACTGATGATGGCAAGCTAATCTGACTTTATAGGAAAATCAAGGAAATGAGAGGGCAGGAGTTACTCCTATTGAAACCTGCCATTTTGGATATTAACAACAGTGACAGAAACCTCAGCAGATTTAGGCCTTAGTAAGATTAAAATACAACTTGTGGGTATGGGATAGAGAATGGAGTAGTCCAGTGAAACTGAAGCACTCTGAGAATATAAGAGTCTCAGCTTTTCAGCGATGAAGTAGGGAATAGCTGTTGGATGTTAAACTTGTTCTTAACCAAATATTTTCAGAACTAAATACCTTTCAAGCAAAATCTAAATAAGTCCAAGTTCTTTTTCTTTAACTCAGATTTTTCATCCGTTAATAGCAAGAGAATTAGCAACTGTTGTAACCTATGAAGCACATGGAGTCATCTCTTGATTCAAAACTAGGTGTAAATCAACCAGATACTACAGTTTAAACTTTTGGGTGAAATTCCAAGCTGTTACTGTAAAGAACAAAGTGTAAAACACTACTCTGTACGTATGGACCTTTACCAAGTTTAGGTAGAAATCTCAGAAGCCAAACAGATCAGCTACTCAAACAATTTAAAGAATCACATGAATCGTAAACGCGAGTTTGTTTCAATGATTGCTTCTATGCTAGTAAAGTTGGCCAGACAAATTCTACCAGAAATGAAGCATAAAATGAGAAAATACTTTTCAACAGTCAGCAGAGTTATCCTTTAATGCCAGACTGCTTTGCTGAGTTCAGAACTGCCAGGGGTTAGAATTTGTTTCTATAAGTACAGCTTTTGATAGAGAAAGGAGCAGAAGGATTAGTGTATGCCAGACAGGAACCTTAGGAGCATAGCATGGCAACAGGTTGCTACTTCATCATTTTGCTTGCAGGAATACTCTGCTGGGCTGTACCTGGAGAAAAATGAATCTCACAATTTTTTCATGCATTTTTGCCTGGAAAGTAAACTGGCCCCTGTAAAATTGATTACCTATGCTTTTTTTGGTCACTTGTCCATGTTATCAAAAATCAAACTTTAAAGGTTCCCGTTCTAGCTGCCATCTGGTTTTTTGACAGAGGTGTGCATGTAGTCCTCCAACGACACAGCACAGCCTGAGTCACTCCTTTCAGGAATCAGACACTTGTCTTCCTTATCTCACCTGTTAAGGTGTTTAACATCCCTAAATATTCAATGAGGCAAAGAGTGAAAATTACCCTATAACCCAGTGATTATGAGATTTATTTGAAAGACAAAGAGGACTTTATCTTTCACTTACTGATCCAGATAAAATTTATAAAATGTGGAAGTGCAACCTGAGGAAAGACTTGGGTAAACCTTTTCTTCTAAACTAGATCAGAGCTCCACACCACAGGCTTGGAAACTCAGTATGGAAATAGGAAATATAGGTTCAAATTCACTTAAGCAGAAGAACCAGCCCTGGGTTAGTTGTATCCTGAGTGAATCCTCTACGTTCTGGGTCTCTAGATAATAAATGTTCTATTGGCACCTCCATTATTTAAAATGTTTGGTTTTTTTTTTAAAATATATGCATTACTTACCTAACGTGCTTGGACTGATTAACCAATATTTTTACAGGATTAAATTTCTTTTTTGTGAATATGTGACAGAAAGTAAAATAATTTTGCACTAGCCAGAATTATATGCACCTTTTCTCAGTAAAATTTTAAATTTTGCCCTGACTTGCTGCTGTGCAATCCAAGATTATTGAACAAAAATCCCAGGTACTGTTAACTAAAAACAGAAGTACAAAACTGCTAAAACAAATTCACCCTTTTTGTAAAGCAGAGCCCTGTCAATCTGTACTAGTAAATAATTTGAGTTTTCATGTCTGTCTTGTACCAAACAAGGTATATTACATGTGATTACTACAATAAGGGAAAGTATGTTGGGATTTTTCGCTTTGAGTTGTATCCATATGTAGTGTGATTTGGTAAACTCCTTATATAGAACTTGTTGCTTAGCATTGATAGATAAATTTGCTGAAGCCTTAGGCATGAGCTGTGAATTTTCACCAGATACACTGAACTTTATACTCAGTCAAATAAGCGAAGACCCCAGAGCTGGTTCAAGATGGAAGAAATTCATTAACAGAAGCTGCAACGTTAGAAATAGAAACATCCTACCTGGAGGCAAGGAAAGAACCCAATAAAGAATGGAAAGTGCTCCCAGATTCTCATATGGGGGACAACTGATCCAAACAGTCACATGAGGGCTGGGGAATTCGGATTGTTTGAGTATAATCAACCAGGGACTTCTTTGTTCAAGGTCCCTCTTCAGTGACACCCAGCTCCAGCTACTACACCATTAAAAAAAGTACTTTTATAGAGCAATCTATCTTTCAGTTTATCAACTCAGCAGAAACATAGAGTCAAAGCCTGCTATGGTAGCTGGCATGTGTAATTTCTGTATCAGAAAGGCATGAATTTACTAGCCAAGGCACATCATCAGTGCTATCTGAAGTATTAATGTGTGTCCGCAATGTATGCTCTGCAAAGCAATTTCTAGTGTGACACTTCCATCAGGCTGTTAAATCTGTGTGTCTGATCCTGAGTCAACACACACACAGTTCGGCATCTCATCCCACGCCTGCCTCTTTGAAGCTGTCTTTTACTCCTGCAAGGATATCTGATTATGACTCAAACTGCAACCTGCTTTTCTCTAGGGGTCATCCCTCTCTGATTTTACACTTTTTACACAGACTAATTGGTTGCAAAGCAGAACAAGCACCATGACGTTTCATTGGCCATTAATAACTAAAGATATGTTAGCAAACAGCAGGCTTCAGGGAGATTGTTATCAGCTAAGAAAGGAATAAAAATCAAATTAATGGGAAAAAAATTTAAAATCATAATAAAGCCCATCAGTACCTGCAAAGCTAAAAGACTGTGAAAGGCAAAAAACTCCAACATCTCCTTGAAGCACTAAGATAGAAGCCTTTGATAATGGCATCTTTAAAACCTCTTGTCTCAGTTTTGAGCATAGCCACATCTTTTTCTGACAGCTCTTTTGTGTACGCAGAACCATTTGGGAAACCCTTTTCTCTGCTTGATAAATATGAATCACTTTTTACTACACTTGCAAAAAGCTGATGAAAATATCTGTGTTGCTCAGGAGCAAAATGACAACTAAAACGTTGAAAGATGACATATGTTTTGTGTTAGGCTGCCATGCAGATATAACTGAGACCTCAAACATTACATCACTGCTCTGTTTTCTGTAAGGAGCCTTATGCCAACAAGATTCAACACAGTAAAGAAGTAAAAGTAGAAGGATCAGCCATAGAAGTGAGCAGGCTTGTAGGTGGATAAACAGACACATCCATAGCTCAAGCTCTTGCTCAGGCAAGCCATGCTTTTTTGTTGCTTGAGTGGAAGATCATGATTTCTGGACATTTTGGCTGGAAGTAAGAGCTCTCATTCCCAGTACCTACAGGTGAATCCAATTCATATGGTCTTCTCCTCAAACTAGGGAATGATGCTCTGCTAAACAGCTGGCTAAATATCTTCTGCATTTTACATTTTCTCACCAATGTTCTCAGTACATTCCTTTGCCAACACAGCTGTAAGTGCTATATTGCCCTATAGAAACAGCTACAGATGAATGGAGGGAGAAAGGACAACCAAACCAGGCCCTGTGGACAACATATGCCAGAGAGGGATTGGCTGCTTTTCCACTGGGCTCACCATGGGGTACAGGGTGGCAGCTGGGGGCAAAGGCAGAGCCAGCCTCCTGATGGGTGAATATGGACAACACACCTGCCACAAGAGCACCCAGTGTTCGAAAATTACAGGTAAGCATGTTTCTCTAGGTCTGCCCCATGCCATAGTGGTATTTAGTTTGCATCCATGATTGGTACAACTCCACCTTGTGAACTCTGCTCTTCCCTCTGGTATAGATAGGATTACTCTCACAGTGCAGAGCCATTTATGGCACACAGGTACCAAAGTGTATCTGGACATACAGTTGAGCATAAATACTGTTTCCCTACTTCCAATGAAATGCAAATGCATCCAACCTTTTTAAAATTATAGAGTAGAAGACAACAGAAATGCCATTAAGAGGTTTTAAAGCTCTTAGGTGCAAATAAGGTTTCAATATTACTAATATGAAGCATTATTTGTTCTAAGGAGCTGCAGTGCTGAAGTTCCTGTGAATTTAATGTTCAATGAGTGTGTCATTAAAGAATATAATTTCAAATTGTAACAATGTCTAACATGATGGAGAAGCATGTAATTTCAAGCTTTTAACTAGTTTACTACATAATCCCAGGTCAAACCAATGTTCTCCATGCCAATAAAGTCTGTTACTTTATTTCTTTATTAACAGCAAAGAAGTGAGATCTGCTAGAAGTTGTGTATCACTTATGTTAAGTTTTTGCTAGAAACAGCAAACACATTTTTTACATACCAAATCAACACAATTCTATTGTAATAGCCCATAGGCTAGATGAGCTGTGGCACATACACTTTGAATAATGAGCTCTCAATATTTCTTTTTCTTGATATACTTGCCCTGTAGACAACCATACAGCTGACAATCTACCACTCCTAACTATTTGTAGACTGGCAAATGAGAGGATGCTGGAGGTAAAATGTACAGAGGTATGGAAGAAGTGATAAGGCACCTTCAAGATAGTTAAAGGAAGGTGCTAAAGTATCTAAGCTCCACAGCACATTTTAGAAAGTGCTCAGGCACAGCAAGTTTTTAGAAAACTCAGGCTGCTATCTGTCTTCTCCTGTATGTTATTAGACTATTGACTCCTGAAGAGAGGGTAGAAAACCAGAGGAATTACAAAGACACAGGAGTTGGTCGAAGACAAGCTACTGGCTCTAGTAAGTTTTCATCTTTCCTCTCCCCCTCTGCCACATGCTGCACTACATTTTGATTAGAGGCTCTAACCAACTACACATTTCGTAATTCTGGAAGGCATCTAGCTATTCAGGCTATACTTCCTTTGCATTTTTGATCAGGACACTGGAAGTGATGAAGCACCAAGAGCATGTTAAGAACCTGCTGCAGAACTGATGCAGGTGAGCCCAGAAACATCAAATGGTGCACTCCAGGCAGACACCCAGAGAAAGTGCATGTGTGATGGGGAATACAGGCCTTTTGATAGTACCAAATGAGTCTGTTAGTGCTAAAGTCTCAGACATTGAAGCTCAAACCAATCAATATTTCTGGAAAAGGATGATACAATCTGGGGGTTAGGATTTTACTCACTGCACATGTCTCCCTCATCCTCTCCCTCAGCGCAGTCCTGGATGAAGTCACATGCCTGCCCCAGCCTGATCGCTGTTCCATTCCAGCAGTTGAAGGAACCCTCCAGAGCCATCTTTGAGAGAGAAGCAGATCCTAGAGAAAAAGAAAAAAAAAACCCAACAAAATCACTTCAGATAACCAAATTGCCTTCCTTTCAACCAACAGGTCATAGCATCCTGCATAACACTGAAAGGACTAATACTTTGGGAAATCTCCTCAATTCAGTACTTACATCATAAGTTTTTTTTGACCTGTTCAAATTTGTCAAATGTCTAATGGTCCACCTAGTAGAGAATTTCTGTTCCCCAGGTCTTTCTGGTGCTATAAGGTGGAATGCAGCTCTGACCTCTGGAGGGCTGATATCCTGCAGCCTGCTGTGGTACTTCTCAAGAACAACACAATACACAAGATAGGTTTTTAATTGTGTGTGAATTTACTGCTGCACTTACTGCTGCACTGACAGTCCTGAAGACTTATATCCTCTCTGTCTAGCTCAGGAGTAACATGCCTACAGGATTTAGAAAGAACAGGAGATTTCAAGATGCTCTCCCGGCTACATGCACTACCTTTGCTTTGGGTATATTGTGTTGTTATATTCTCTGCAGCAGAGAAAACAGTTCAATCTCTACTTGTAGTTCTCTTTCTGTTCTATACCTACTCCTGCACTCCCCTTGAGTCAGGGAGTCCACAGAAAACTACAGCTACTAAGAGACAAAAGTCACCAGGTATTTTACCTGTGCTAAGCAGCAGAAGACATCCAGCAATGTGCAAATGAGCCAACTCTCACGAAATGAGGTCACCAAACATTACAATTAGAGGTCAGTATAATCCATTCAGAAATGACCCTGAGTAATCGTAGGGGAAAAATCCTTTTCTGGAGGCAATTGATTGCCTTGACAACTGAGAAGTCAGATATCAAGTAGCCTGACAGGTATAATTTTTCTTACCATAGGAATTCTCTTATCCCAAGTCCTTTGTGATGATACTTAGGACAAGGCCTTCTTTTTTTAATTAAATTTTTTTAAAGAGGCCCATGCTCTGGATCAGACACCTGAAGGAGGCAGGAATTAGTTCAGCAACATCCGGAAGTTAGTACATATGGAGGAGGCTAAGCTTGAGAAATGCCAGAGTTCCTTCCTCAAAAGTCTGAGTGTGGATGTAGTTCACTGACACCTTGCTGACTCTGCCTACATGTGCTTCCAGTCACTGCTGGAAGACAAGCCTGGAAGAACAAAAAGATCTATGCTGTGAATTCCCCGCTGCAGGAATAACTGCCCTGTCTCACATTAAATGGGTAAATGCGCCAGATTAAACCAAAGCCTCTGGGCAGAACGAGCCATTGTTTGCCTAACTCATCCGTGCTCACTAAGCAGTACAGCTACATCATGTTCTCTGGTACTACAGGGAGTTGGAAATCACTGGCGATTCAATTAGATGTGCACTTGATATTTTTATTTATATTGCCTGCCAAAACTAAAAATTAATGAAGCATGTAGGAAAACAGCCACTATTTCTCTTCAAGCTTATTTTACGGTGCAAATCATTCAGAGGTGGGGGGAATACATGCCAAACTTTTTTAATAAAGGACCATGGCTCCTGAAAAGGGTGCTCTGTGCTACTGTCAGCTCTATTTTTTTGCCTTCCTAAGAACAATTCTGGCTGGCCACATACAGGCTGCACAATGCCCTTGTATTTCAGTCAGGGTCAAGGCATGACTACAGACTAGAAGCATTGCAGAAAAAATAGACCAAGTCACTCAGAGCTGGCTGCTGGCAATTTCTGTAGGCTGCTTGGTGAGGGTTTAAGGCAGTGAGATGGTATCTCCCTTGGCTTTGCTGTGCTTCCTACAAAAAAAATGCACTCTCAGAGACACCGCTGAGAGCCTTCCCTATGTGAGGTGCAAAGCCACAAGCCAGACACAGTGGGCTCAGGTCACACTGGGTTCACAGTGTGCAAATGGGCACTACAAAACTGTAAGAAGTGACTCTGCTAACTGAGTAGGTGATCCCTTCTCCTAGAGGTGTGCAATGAACCTGCATAGAGCCCAGTTGTTGGAAGTACCATCTGGAGGAAAGTTAGGAGATGTCCCAGAGCACTTCCATGAGCTAGCAACATCATGACAAAAGATCCTGAGGTTCTACTGAAATTCAGAAGTATTCTTCTCCCTCTGAATTACCCCACAGATGGTTTTGAACCCCATGCTTATCACCAGCTCTCATGTCCCACTCAGTTTATCTGCAATCTTTTCAGCAATGTCCATGTTTTATCCCAGCAGCTGCAGAGATACACAGAGATTCAGAGGAGTGCTGATTTTAGGCAATGGGGTTGCTCTGTTTACTCAATTCATTATCACTTTTTAAAGGCACTCACTTTTCCAAGCACACCACTGCATTAACACTAATTGTAATGGAACCAAGGCATTCAAGAGAACCTACTTGCCTTCCCAGGTGGTTTTATTTGTAGCCCAGGGGCACAAATCTCCTGAAGCCAACTGACTGTAGTATTTGAAATATGTCAGTTGCAACTGGGAGTCAGGCAATTCCAGGAGCTACTCCTCCAAAACAAAGCAGCAGATTTGCATGCTTATTCATCTCTGTGGAGACGAGGCTTGAATTAGCTCAGATTTGCATTAGACGCATATATATATGCTCCTTGTGTAGGTTAGAGAACACAAATAGCAAAGCTGCAGCCTGGGGAATGGCTGGGCTCTGTTACAGTGCATGATTTATTCCTGTCTTGTTTGCTTGCTTAATGTGTGCACAAAGGCAAAATGAATTGGAGAAAGAAGATGATTAACTAGTAAAACAAATAGATAACCAAAAAAAAGCCCAAATACAAATAACCCTTTTAATGGGCCACTTAATGCAGATGTTTGCATCCAAGCTCAAGGAAACTCAAATTTTAATTAAAATACTTTGTAAGAAAAACAGACATTTGATCTTTTCAGTTCCCAGCCCCAATTACTCCTGGCAAAGTGAACCAGAATGACCTGGATTGCTGAGTGAAGCAGCCTCAGCTCACACACAGAAGATGTGTAAGGAAAGGAAAATGAATGGTATCAAATAAGTATCAGAGTAAAATTTGTGGGAGACATCCTTTATATTTACAGCAGTGTTTATGTAGCCAGTGGCATCCATAAATTACAGCAGTAATTAAGCTGTACCACGGCTGGCTTGGAGGCTTATAAATCATTATTTAAACAGCAGCATTAAATAAATGGCATTTCAGGCTCTAAATTGAAAGTAGAAAAAACTCCTTGGGGAACAAGTGCTGACCTTGTGCCTTGTAGGTCCTGCTTCTCAACACATACCAGCCCTGGCAGTGATCAAAGCCAGTACCAGACCCTGGACACAAATGACAGCCTGGGATCTTTACTGCCCAAGCTTTTGGACTGTTTCCATACATCAGGATGGAAAGAGGAAAATCATGAGGCTTAGCCTAATGCAGGATCAGCAACTTACTGCTCAGACTGTGGGACACAAGGAGATGTATTTCAATTCTCAACAGATTTTCTCTGACTTGGGTTTCCTCTTCTGTCCTTCCCTGTCCCTTGACCAGCAGAGAAATCAGTGTGCTGGCAAGCTCTGGCGAGTCTGTCTCTGAAGAACATGGCCAGAAAGATCATGCATGGTCTTTGATCACTGCAAAATGGGAAACTTCCACTTCCTGTCACCACACTTGGCCAGGTGGGATGGAAGAAATTTTTGCAGACATCCACAAAAATATCTCTTATCTGGCAAACTGGCTACACTGCTAATTATCATGAAAGGTTTAATGAAGCTGAAAATAATTATACCTTCATATGCCACATTCAACTTCTTAGACCATAATTTTTAATTCCACTGAAAGCTTTTGAAACAAACACAGTCAGGTGAAGCACTCCAGCTCAGCACACATTAAAACAGGAGAGCTTAATAGGAAAGTACTGGATTGCTGTTTAAAAACTGTCTCATTTTTACTCTGCAGGAATTCCAAAGACCTGCAATGAATGTACAGCCTTGTGGACCTTTTACCAGCCAGCAGCCTCTCTCTGGGCTATCCTTGAGGAGCCCACTTGTGGTGACTCCAGTGGTTCTCAAGGCAAGATGCTGTATAACCACAAGGTGAAAAACTTCCATTTTTAATTGCGCATATATAGTAAAAAAATACCTACCAACGGAAGTCCACCATGTTTATCTAACCATATATGTTTCCTCTCAAAACAGAGAAACTTTCCTACTTTTCGATTACATCTCCTAAAAAATGTTTTCCAATGGGCTAGTGCTGCAGTCTAATGTGCCTCCACTAAATGCCACTAACAACCTGGGATTATGCAACCTCATTGGCAATGTCTGTCACAACTATTTTTCATTAACTTCTCAATTTCGCCTGCCCCTCCTTTGCCTTGAGTTCAAAGCTTTGACTCAGATATTTACAAAAATATTACTTGGAGGGTTGCAAGGGTGTGTGAAAAAAGAAAATCTGCTGTCTAGCTATGAAAGGATAGTGAGACTTTGGGGGAGTTTCTGATTATTGATTTTTCCATGACTTGCCATTTCTGATGGCTACATATTTCCTCACTCTTTATCTCCAATCCTCCAACAGCACAGATATTCAAAGTCTGCTGGCTCACTTTGTGCTGAGGATAGCCATATTGCAGGACAAAGTAAATTTGCTATTGATACAAGTCACTGATACCCATGCTTTCACCATTGGAGAAGTTGAAAAGTATGAAGTAAAGGAGGAAAGAAAGTGAGAGAAGCAAAAGATAAGTTCATGTTTGAGGGGAGTGAAGCCATGCTTGGCAAAAGGCCATTGAACTCCACATGATACAGGGCAGATCACATAAATCAGAACTTTCACAGCGAACTACACTGCTCTCATTTTCCAGCCACCCACCCCATGACACCTATATCCAGATCAGCAAGGAACCTGAGCAGTTGCAGCTGCAAATGAGACCAGTGAGAGAAATACTTGGAAAACACATTGTCCTCAAAAAGTGCTTTGAAAAAGAAAGATTGGATTCCACATTTCTCACACCAGGCAGTCAAAATTCGTCAACACTTCATAATTTCTGACTTTAATATTTGTAGCAGCATTGTTACTGTTACTGTCTAAGGATGCAAGTGAAGCCACATTTGTAGGAGGAAGTGTTCTCTTCTTTATTAGATTGCCTGCTACAGGCAGAAAAACAGCCAGTGTTGGTATATGCCTGAAAACTCACCCATTTTCCCAGTTACATAAACTGGCTTTAATCTTATTACTCCACTTCCTAAACATAAATGGGAATAAACTCCTCACCAGAGCTCTATGATGTTCATTTCATTAACATTTGTAAGGAACTAAGATGCTATGATAACAGGCATGAAAAAAATCCTGTAAGGAAATAAATTACTCTGTCTTCACAGCACAGTTTGAATAATTTACAGTATAAAATGAAGAGGGCCATACCTTTGATGAAGGCAGGACAGAAGGTAGCAAATAACTTCCCATTGAGAGAGCACCCCCTGCCCAGCACACTAAGGGTGCAGCATTCCCACAGTGAGCTACTATAGGGTGAGAAAACTTGCTCATTAGAGCCATGCAGAAACAGAATTTTCATCTCAAAGTAAATGTCAACATTTCAAAATGTATCTAACCACAAAAAAAAAAAAAATCCCAAAGTTCTCACAGAACAAAAGATTCAAATCAATTCTAGGTTAGGAAAACTTACTTTAGAGATTTCAACGCATGAGTAATACTGTCATAAACTCCACAAATTTGAAAACACTTGAAATAAGACAAAAATAAAATGCTGGGCAGGAAACTCAAGAGGGAACTTACTGGTTTGGAACACATTCATGCCAATAATTCAGCCAGTTCTAACATGCTTTCCCTCTCTGCTGCTTCCAAGTAGGGATACTGTGTTTAGTATACAAATTTTCAACATCTGCTCCTTCAGCATTGTCTAATGCCAGCAGGATTGCTTACACAGAAGAGAGCTCTCAGCACACCTGAGGAGCTGGCACTTGCTCACTGCCACATTTCAGTAGCAAGAACTCTCTCCAGAGCCATGCAGCATTCAGACTATCCAGGCCCTTTGTGTTCTCAAAAGTTTTTGACCAAGTCTAGTTGCTTTTCCTGTCTTTTGATTTAATGACTTCCCAACAATCATGTTGGTGTGATGTACCTTCCCCGAATTTATGGTGGAAACTGGCTTCCTTAAAACTGTAATGAAATAAGAATGTGGGAAAAAAACATTACATGGATTTCACACTTTCTCAATTTTCAATTAGGGAAATTGGCTGAAGGTCTTCATAGTTCCTGAGACAACAAAAAATTGTGCAGTGCAATAAATGACATGATAATGTTCCACCCTATTAATCTTGCACGAAATCTAGCTGCTTCCTTTGTTTTTTGTTAGGGCTCATGGTAACATATGGATTTTTCTTGTTATTTACTTACCAATCAACAAGGAGCTCCAACTGCACATTTAAAAATTAACAGTAAACAAGTGAACAGGAGCAGTGAACTTCATCATGGAAGTGTGATTTTCCATCATGCAGTGATACCTACATATTCTACTAAATTGAAAAGGGCCAAAAGAGATGGAGAATACTTATTGTATGAAATAATCTGCAGGCATAGTCATTGGACCTTTTTTAAATTTCATCTAACACAGTAGATCTTTAAAACCTTCATCAGTAAATGTGAACATTCTGACTTAGAATAATCCAGTGGGATAGAGTAATTTTATTAAAATCCCAAATCTCATTTCTTTTGGTTGCTTTTCATTGCCCTTGTTTCAATATCAGGCTGCATTTGCTGTTTGATTCCCTTTTCTCTTGGGTACCATTGCATCTTTTTAGGTACCACTGCATCTTTGTGAAATTAAAAAAAAACACCAACAAAACAAACTCACCCCTAGGTTTCATGTTTCTCCTAAAAGAAGTGAAAACCATGTATTTGTAAAGTAAGCAACTGGTAAAAAAAACCAAAAAAACCCCCAAACCACAAGCAAAGGCCAAAAAAACCTTTTCTGTGATTTCCTGTGAATTTTTCAAAATACATACCTTGCAGAGGGAAAATAAAAAGGTCCAACTTCTATTATTAGCCCTGCTATTCCCATCAGACTTCTCTGAGTCTGAACAGGCTTGGAGACCATCTCTTATCAGCCAGCAATCTTTTCCATGGGAAACACGAGCAGACTGATTGCTGGCTCACTCAATGATGAATGCTGCTTGCCACATGCAGTGGGTGCTGACAAAATCATGAGGTGGTTTAGATCTCTAAGCTTATTTACAGACAACAGGAGCAGATATAGGACAAGTCCTACCTCAGCATCAGACACAGAACAGAATATGAAATAAAACAAGGCTGCTAGAGAAAGGACATGAAAATATTGCTTCCAAACCTCATGTGTGCCTCTTGAGGAAACTGTAAGAGCTGATTAGATAGGAAATATATGTAATTTTCCACATTTTTCTTCTTAGAAGGCTTAGTTCAAATCCATTTTCAATTAGTAAAGCAAGTGTTATCTTTGCCTCTTCCTGTTCTGCAGTTCCAAGCACAACCAACACTGCCACTATAAACAGCAGGTTTTTTTCAATTCTTTGGTCTTAGAAAAAGCACAAGAAAACCACAAACATCAATAACATTTTAAAGATGAGTAAAGTAAGGTACTTGTCAACCAATTTTAATTACATAAATGAGACTGTAAGCTGCCTGAACCAGACTATCTCTCTGCCTCCTGTACCAGTTGGACTGAAGATGCCCACATTCAAGGAAAAAATGAGAAACTGGAGAATATTTTCATGGCTCATCAAGAGCTGATTCCACACAGGTCAGGTATAACCTCTCTCTAAACCCTGCTGTAACAGCATCTCAGCAAGGCCTCTTTCAGCATTGCCAATCCATCCAACAGGAGAGGTATATTCATAAGCCTGGTCATGAAAAACACAAATTAAGGTACAAGTCTTAATTGTATTCTAACAGCATTTTGGATAGGAATCAGATTTTTCATTTCTAAAATACAATTCTCTTTCTGTAACTGTTTTAAGCAGTGTGTCTCTTTCAGGTGTCAGTAGCTTGCCTGGGGAAGAAAGTTTCCTGTTGTGCCCCTTTCCACTGTGCCAACCTCTGCAGTTGTGTAAATGCAACAAATTGTCATCAAGCAGCAAATTTCCACTTTGTTTGAAAAGTGAGCAATACCACCTCAAAACTACAAATAGTCAGCAAAATAAAATTGCACAGACACTTGCTGTGAGGGAGAGCAATAGCTACACACAACAGGTTTGCCACTGGGAGGGACTGCATGTTCATGGATGCTTCCAGATTTTATTTCTGGGGAAGCAAAAGGAAACTCTCCACGTCACACTACCTCCATACATCGCTGAACACTGGTAAGTTGTGGATGCAGTGACTCACGGGTGACTCTTCCAGCTGGATGCACCAACAACTGCAAACATCTCCGTGCTCTGAAGTCAGTCCAGAGGGATGGAGGACAGGCAGTTCTGTGCTCTTGTGTATCTGGCTGTGCTTCAAGGCCTTGCTACACTTGAATGACATTGTCCCAGGAGCAAAGCTGCTGAAGGTCAGTGGCCCTCAACATCAAAAAAAGCCTGGAGAAGGACTCCGTCCTGGAGTCCACATCTCTGCCCAAGGACTTCTATTAATTTTTGAATGTGCACAAAACTTATCAATTGGGAATACTTACTGAAAAAAATAGATGTCAGTGAAAAACCCAGTGATTAGCTCTGTGCAAGCCAAGGGGAGTACTGAAGATATCAGAGAAAAATGGAATATGGGATAACATTACAGTTCCAATGTTACCACCCCAGTTTCAGGTAGTGTCTCTACTCTCTTGAGGCATGCTGAAAGACACTTTGGTTAATGCTTTCCACATGAGATCACTTTCCAAATGCATATGGAGATGCAGAGAGAATTGCAAGAGTTGGCCAATATCAATGCAGAGAACTTCCATGCCCTGAGGTTGAGATGCTTGTGGGCTGCCAGCCACAGTAGAATAGTTGGACTAATAGTGGAATAGCTAAATAATATTAAAATGGCCTTTGAACTATATTAAATAAAGTGATAAGAATTTTTTTAACAGTTGCTATGAGTAAAGACAGATCAATGAGACAGAACATATCTTCTCCCTCTCCCTCTGACTCTAGGTTTTCCCTAAGACCTTTAGCCTTCAATGAATAGACTGTGCAATCAACTCTCAGGAGATTTTATACAATTACACACAATGGGCAGTCATTTTCTTAGCAGTTCTCACATCTTCAAATTTGGCACCATAAAGTTTATGCCTACCCAAAATATCCCTTTATACCCTCTTTGTCAATAAGTTTTCTGTTGAATGTCAGCTGGCCTTTAAGAGTCTTCCAACCTTCCCCCATTTTGCTAACTGATTCAGTTGGTCATTAATTAATCACTTAATTACTGCCAGCAATAGTATTAAATTCTCACAAACTTGCTACTGCTATTATGTAAATGCTCCTCCCAGCTGGGTAGGTTTCAGCAAAGCGTAACACCTTGTTGACTTTAGATAAATCTATTTATAAAATGCAAATGTACCTCTTCCTGGCAGGCAAATCCTTTATAACTGCACAACTATTCATTATACAAAATAAAGAATTAGGAAGGCACACAGCTCTTCATCAAGTCCTAGTAAACATAAATATTTTGGTACAAAACAAGTGATAAAAAGAGTATATTAAATGGTAGCCCCACTGCAAAGTAAATGGGCTTAGTCTGGTCTTGTGGCAGGCAGGGGTAGTAGAGTTCCCACAAATACCCAGCCATACATGCACGGTATTCCAAATGACTTGTAATCAAAAAATAATTACCAGGAACTAAGAAAAGAGAAATATAAACCAGTATTCCAGCTACAGGAAGCAATGAAATTATGTATACACTCCACCAAATATCTACTGGATCACGGTAGGTATACCTCAAAGAAGGTGTTGGCAAAACCCCCATCATTTTAGGAGAGGGTTACACTTAAAGAGCTGTACTGGACAGGACTCGCTTGACAGCACAAAGTGTACAAACACACTGAATAGTAAAAAAAGAACCACCAAACTTTCTTTTGGCCATAAAATATACTAGGGGAGACCTAGAAGCTATTCTACATGTGTCTACATTTGATCTTGAAGTATCAATTTAAAAGACCAAATAACCATTAACATTAATTTTTGTATATATTAAGAATTCTCTCTGGCAGTGGCTATCTTGACAACGGCAGCTATCTTAGGGAACAGAAACTCTCCCTCTTTCTTACTCTGCCCCACTGGTCACTGCATTTGTACTTCCATTCACCTTAAGCTGCCCATGGTCGTCTCTGTTCTGTAGTAAAGTTATACCGAGTGCAAAGATGTTATATGTCCACTATATATTTTTTACAAAGAGAACAGTTAAAATATCTGACTTCCAGCTCTCCCAGGGCTTTAAGTTAATGGGTTGTGGATGCAGTTCACCAGCCATAAAGAATGTCACTTGCTAACTGCTTACATCACTGCAGTATCTCAGAGATGGGAATGCAACCCGTAGGGCATGGGCAATCTACATGCAGAAAGTTTACTGAAATACCAGCAACAGAATCAACTGCCCTGTTCCTTAAATCAGGAAAAATGCCTTGCCTCCTCGTTTTCCAAGTTTTCTTGAGAAACAGCAGGAGGACTCTTATGCAGCTGTAGGTACAGCAAAGGCTCTCAGCTCCACCTGGACCATGCCCTTCCTTCCCATCTCACAGGTCATTACTGCTGCTTTTTAGTGAGCAATATAATTTTAAACAGTCTGTCAATGAGGTATCACAAAGATGATAAAAGTGCCTTGCCCTGGCATCTAATGTGGATAAAATCAATGATCCAAGGTCCCACGGGCAGTGACAGAGTCAGAAAGCTCAGAGGCCTCTGGGTCCACAACAGACAAGAGCAGCAGCTGCATTCTCTGTTCAGCAGAGCAGTAGGGCAGCTAAGGAAACTGACCTGGAAAAGACAGGGTGGCAAATCCAAGTTTTCAGTCATCTAGGGTATTCTCAGAAATAAAAAACCTGGCATCTTTTCCCCAGCTCTCAATGAAATGAAGAAAGAATTAAATAATCAAGGACTGAGCACAAAACAGCCCAAATGCAGCAGCCCAGCATCATTTCTTGAGGTACATCAAACCAGATTCCATTTGTGTGTGCAGAGGCCTTGCACTGCTAGCAAATCACCTCCAGAAATGCTGCCTATCAAACAAGGAATCTGGTGGGAAGGATTTCCAAAATAGTTCTTATGTTGCAACCTTGGATAAGCTTCTTTGCTTGACAAAGACCTTGGATAAGTCTCTTTTTGCTGGGACAGAAAAGAACCCTATAAAACCATTTTGTGTGGAATATATGGCCTTGCTACTTTTTAGAACAGCATAATTTTTTTCACAGAAAAAAAAAATCTCATTTTTAAGAGCTATCTAAAATGAAAATGTCCCCTGTAGAGGAAAATGTTTGCTCAGCAGTACTTCAAAAGATTTTATTTGACCTGAAATAAAACATTGGTTAGCTCCAGGAAACTTGCTATTGTTCAGAAATTTTTTTCAGTTCATATATTTCATCCTTTCTTTATGCCTTTTAACATATTTTCCAACAAAAAGCCTCTCCTAGAGTCCAGAGAGAAGGTGTGAAAACATTGTTTCTTCCACTAATTTTTTTGTTTTACTAGAACACATATTAAGTTTGCACTTTGAATAACTTTGTCCCGGCAGGTTTCTTTTTTAACAAAGCTAGAATAAAAATGAACCTGCTGCTTACCCCGTGTAACACATGGAGGCTCTCAAGTGGTAGGCAATACTGAGTGTGTCACCAAATGCTAATCACAAGCACGGAGGGTGACAGAATCACTGGAGTCACTGCCACATGCTAATGCAGCATCTGTCTGAGGAAGCTCTGGGTCATTTCAGCTCAGTCCTATCCCCAGAAATCTCCTCACTCAGGGCACCAAAAAGAACTTTTTACCATATTAGCACTGACAGGGCTGACAACGTTCTCTCCATTTGGCACCCGTCAAACCATGCAAATATTAGCAAAACTCAGGTTTAGCTGAGGGAACTTCAGATGTGCAGAGTAGTAAAAAACCAATCATGACGCCTGCAGAGTCTCACGTGGGCACTGTGGAGTTATTACACTGCTATTTCCATCTCAGTGAGAAGCAGCATGGAAAACAGTTAAAGTAAACTGAACATTAAAAATTTCACTGACGATTAAGATGACAGATTAAACTGATCTACATGCAATCTGCAAGCTGATTTGGCATTCACTGATTAATGCAGTAAATTAGATACTAACGTCTCACATGCAATGTTATAAATCACTACCTTCACTCAGCAATGCATATTTGCTGTCAAACAATTTTTGATGCTGGGTAAGTTATTAAATTTTCTGTAGATGAAGCACTGAATATCAGTAACAGTTTGAGGATGAGATTATGAAAAGAGACTTTCAATTTCTGATGAAAGTTACTTGATACTATTATAACTGCTCAGATTTCCAAAATTCAACTGGAAGTTGCTTTTCGTTGTAGTGGAAAACAGCAAAAGAAACCTATCAGCACCAAGTCTAGAGTCTAGACCCAAACTTCTTTTAAGTGGACAAACACATTTGAAGGTAGAGATGCATTACAAACATGATTTATCTTTCCAAAATGGTGCTTTCATGAAACGCCCATCTCTGAGTTTTGCTGATACTTGGTAAAATACAGAGCTCCTGGTTGAAGAAATTGCAGCAAGAAATGCCACAGAAGGGCCCTGAGATCTAAGTATTTGGCCCAACTACTGCAAACAAGGCAGAGTCTGTCCCTTAGGCTTTTCTATGGTCTGTTACTCACTGTGAGTAAACAGACCCCAAGTAAAGTAATTTCAACTACACATCCACAAATTTACAAGGTGAGAGTATTCCCCTCCACAAATCCCTGGCAGTGGAAGGCTCCAGCCTTAGCAACAACACTTCAGCTCACAGCTGTCAACACTAATGAGTTAAAGCGGACTGCGGTGAGATCCTGGAGTTATTTGTAGCTGTGGTACAGGTAAGTCCCTTTGGTTGCAGGTAGGCATCCTTCCCCAGCTGCATTGGCAGGAGAGGTTATTGCCTCCATCTGTTCACGACTGCTTTCCCTCCTGATCCGCTGATGAAGCAGCATGTGCAAGTACTCCTTAATTTATTTCAGGCAAAGTCAGACAGGTGACACCAGATCAACAGTTCTTACCTATTCAAGGATTTTATGTGACCCTCTCTCATTTCCAAGTGACAGCTGCTCTCTGGGCTGTGTTGAAGCATCTCACAGGCTCGTGTGACCTGCTGAAAGGCTGTTCTCTAGTCCCTTTGAAAAACCATCATTCTAATACATGAGATAATTCTGATCCATGATAATGTTCTTACTAGTCCATGCAAAATGCTTTGTGGAAGAGGAACTATTTCCCTTTCCCTTTTTAAAAGAGGGCATACTGTGGAACATCAGGCTGCTAACTCCCATTACCTTTGCAGCTCTGGGAAAACTCATAAACACAGCCTGGTCTTTATCTGAGATATTCAGCTCAAGTCTGCTTCTGAACCAAGGGGAATGGAAAAAAAATAACTGCAAGTATGGTCAAGATCAGAGGAAATTGTGTCTCAATTTAGAACTGCACAAGAGGGACCTGTCTTTAAACCACAGATGGAAATAAAGGGATAGGGTTATATATGGGAAATTATTAAAGTTTTTTTTTAGTAGTAGTAGTATTTCATATTATTAAAACACAATGTGCATATAATAAAAAACCCCAAAGAACACCACATTTGGTTCAATTTTCTCTTCAGAAAAAACTGGTTTAAATTTTCCTGGTAAAGAAGAAACATTGATTACATTAATATAATGGAACAGAAATTCCCTGGCATGCTTCTTGAGAGTGCATCATGCCTAAAAAGTCCTGTCAGTTGAAATTTGTTCTAGAACTCAATGATCACCAGGAACTGGATCTGAAATTACTTAATCCTGAATGTAACATGATATCCTTTCAGAAGCAGGCTGAATTAAGGTTCAAGACAAATGCTGCATATAATACAGATTTTAACCTCATTTAGAAGCAATGTTTTTTAAGGCTGTATTAAGGGATTGAGTTACCGCTTCTGCTTAAACAGAAGTGACAGAGTCATTCACAAGGGTAATAAAAATAAACAAGATAATGCAATAGAAGGAATTGCACCTCCTGGTAAGGAAGTAAGTGAAAAATTAATGTGGATCTTCTATTACCACTCCTTGGAAAGCAGCATAGGATCCAATCTCCAATTGCAACTCAATTTGAGTAGATTTTTCAAAAAGCCTTCGTTGAGGTCTCAAATATGATCTACAGGACTCCATTAGAAGGCTCTGGGTTGCAGCTCTGCTGCTACCAACAACCACTTCAGTGTTCACAAACCACTTCTGTATCTGAATGTTCTTCCCTGTGAAAGAACTGTATTAGTTGTTTTTTAGAAATATGCCTTCTTTTGCAGGCCCATTCATGAAATAGCTATTTCTGATTTCTGGTTTATAATTCATACCTGTTTCTCAGTGCAGAGAAGCTTCTAGATCTGACTGGAAGCACCCTGTGAAAGCTGCCTGAATGAAGCTTGTTTTGGTAATGCTGGTTTTGTAAAGAATGCCTGGATAGCACCATTAATCTTGCACTCAACAGTCATTTAATTTTTTTCAGGGTTTATCCTAACAGACTCTGAATAAACTCCTGCAAAATAATTACTATAAAATGATTGATCTGGCATGGTAACCAGTGAGTGCTGAGAATGTTCAATAGAGAATCTGTTTGTTAAAGACTCCTTGCCTGACACTATTCATTCACAAGTGAGGAATTGGTGGGCAGGCTTTATAGATTACAGGTATTAAAGCACCCACTGGCTTTAAAAGGATAGTGCTGTTAGAAATCCCAGACAACAATTCTTCAACCAAAGCATTGTCCCCTTTCTGACACTCTGATGATGCTATGATGTTAAAGGTGGAATGAATTGCCCTCTGAAGTGCCTCTTTTTCTCTCTGTTGACTACAGAGGGACCCTAGGGACCAGCTTTGACATGATGCCTAACTTTCAGATAGCTGAAGTCACAAAAGATGAATACCATCTTGTCTAACTTCATACAACAAAGCACCTGAATGTCTGAACTAAATCTTGCCTAGGGAGATTGAAACTTGTGATATTGTGAATTAGATGACTGGTTTATTATACAGATTTTATTCTCTGACAGTTCAGTTGAAGTCTAGACTGAGAATTGCAAACTGAATTAGCTTTGCAAGTTGGAGTTTAGGGGAAGAATTTTTTTTTTCTATCCACTGAAAACATTTTCTGGCCTTTGTTCAAACACTAAAAAAACCAGGCATGATCAGCAGAATGTAGATGTGCTAAAAAAAAGGTCTCCTATACACTGTTACGACAAAGACATAGGGAGAAAGGGATAAATCCATTGCTTGGTTCTGTAAACTGGAAAAGAAACTGTCTTCATTTCATCTGAGACTACTGCTTTGAGATGGTCTAGCAATATGAATAAATGGAAACAGTAATAAACTTCTCTGTAGTCTTTACAGAACAGTATCATGGTGGCCTTGCAGTGTAGGAAGAGTTATTTTGCATGACTGTTTAACATTTGGTGGCATCTGCCTGGTCATGACGCTTTGGTTTCATTTCAGCAATTACCTTAATTTTCCAGGAAATGAAAGCACTGTTTACTTGAAAAGTCAAAAAGTAATATGAACCAGAGAATGCTCCGAGAAAGACAACCTCTAATGTATTACTGCTGGTGCCTGGTACTGCTAGGAACAGAAGCAGCAAGTAGAAGCACATTTATTATAATTTGAGGAAAGCTACATGAACCCACAAATTAGCCCACATTCTACAAATCAACAATTAAGATGAAGACTACTTGCTACAATATAAACTTATAATGGAATACTAACTGCCCTAAAGGTTTTGTTATGAGATTAGACAGGCAGGAATGTTTTATGACTAAAGGGAAAGAGGAGAAATAGGCTTGTCCAAATGAGAGGAATTGCCTCATTTCACTTGGGAACAGAGGAAGCTGGAGGTGCTCCAAAGATGAAATCAGAAGAAAACAGAAGATAAACACCATAAACATGGAAGACCACTGCAAAGCATGCTGGGCAAGCATGAGCAGGGCAAACATGTCTTGAAGTAGAACTTTTCCAATATAGAACAGAAAAGGTTACTTGCATTTCTCAGTTGTCTTAAACAGTTATTAATTAAAAAAAAAATTGATATACCTTTATAGTAATACGTATCACTGCAAATACTGTCTCAGCTTTGGCCTCCTTTACCTACAGTGAAAGAACAGCTATAACCTAAACCTAACTCTTCTCTTGGCTGTGATGAGCAGTGACGAAGAAACTGAAGTTCAAACGAGCAATGTTCCCATCAAACCTCTTGTTAGGCTCCTCCTTTTCCAAAGCTTTGATAAATATATAGGGGCAGATCTTCAGCTGATGCAAACAGTTGAAGCTCCAAAAATCATTGGGATGATGGGTGATGTGCATCAGTAATTTCACTGGCAGAAATTCCTCACAAGCAGCCGCATAGTTACTCACTTCCTTTGCTTTGGGAAATAGCTCCCATGCAATAAATACTTCCTGTGCTTTGCTCTCTAAGCCACTTGGCAATTTTTGTAGACAGGTGAGTCATTTTGTTACTGTTTTGCTACCGATGTGTACGACAAGAGTACACAGTAGTGATGAGTTAATGCCATTGCCAAAACTTTCCACTTCATGTTTCTAGCCTACCAGCAATTGCTTTCCTTTTGTTATGGTTTCATCAACTCATGTGCATGACTATATGTATATACACTGTTATTCCACAAGGAGCTTAAAAAGACAACAGTGTCTTTGCATCTTTTTAGAAAGCAATAGCAACACTGATAATATTACAGAAATATTGAAATGTTATTATTTTCTTTCTTTGTTTTTTTGGGTTTTTTTTGTTTTTGTACTGCATAACCTGATGCTGGATTCATTCACTTGTTGCTTACAGCTCTAAATGATGTTTTAAAAATCTAGTACATAATTTGAGTTTAAGTGCAGGGATTATTCACTGCTGCAGTCTCCAAGAAATCATTTACTCTGGATTGTGGCTCACACATTTCCACCAAAATAGCTTAGATCCCAGTATGGCACAACCCATCATCTCACATAACCAGACAGATTGCCTCTCACTCTCAAAGTTTTTAGATACCCAGATAGCTGCACTGTTCATCTGTATTCACATCAAATGAAAGATCTACCACTGATGATATTTTTGGAGCATGATGAATGCTTCTTACAGAGTTGACTAAATTATATTTCCTTGTAGATCTGAAAAACATTTCCAAACCTCTTACTCTGCTTACAATTTCGCTGATACTCCATCAATCATGTACCATGAACAGTACACTTCAGTCTGGAATTGGACCCAGGATCCAGCTGACTCATTTAATTGCTTGCAACCTCCCAGTTATACAAAACTTCAGCAGGCAGTAATTTAAAAAAGGGAGGGAGGGGAAAAGGTATGTTCTTAAAATTCCTTTCATGTAATAAAAACTGACTGCAATTTAAGATCTTGCCATCCATGTGTGACTTCTGGATCAATAAGCCTTGCTAGCAGGGTTTTCAAAGGCTCAATTCATAAAAGCCCTGTACACCTCATTTATGGAGGCACTCAGTAAAGCTTTCTCCATGGAGGCACAGTGCACACTCTGTCCCTTCTCATCCTCATGATGGAAGGCATGCCTCAGTGCCAGGCAGTAATGATGGCATTTTTGAAAACTCCTAGGGGACTAAGGAGTGTGGTTCCCATTAATTTGTGCTCCTAAGTCACTTGGCAGCTTTTAAATTTCCTCTCTCTCCCCATGTTTTTCACAAGTTCAGAGTAAAAGAATTGCAACATACAGGTGTAATGATAGTAACTCAGATTCTGATGGCCAGCCACTGGTTGTGAGTTTCCAAATACAGCATAAAGGACTTTCATTTGTTGAAAGGGCATACACTATTGTTTAGGAAGCTTCAGTCCCCCTTTCCAGATTCTTAAACTTTTCAGGGGGAAAAAAATAATCAACGCAGTAGTTTTAGTCAGTTGTCATTCCTATTTATGGATTTGATTTGGAATTACAAGGTCGAGGCTTTTTGGTTTCAGTTGTTCTATTGCAGACTGTCACTGTATCCATCACTGCTGGCTCACAAGCAGGGCTCCTGGAGGCAGAAAGAGGAAGGCTTTGGACAAAAAGAGGGAAGAGCTGGAAAGGGTCATATTATGACTGGGGCAGATTTACAGTGAGACCCCACAGACAGAAACCAAGTTCAGAAGATAAACCCTGAGGTATAGAAGTGCCCCGAGACAAGTGTAAAGGACTCTATCCCATGGGGAAGAAAAAGGAGGAATTGTACCTTTTTTTAGTATGGTATGCATTGCACTACTACAGCGGAGTGGTATCCACCACTGGTATGTGTGACATTTAGGCAGGCTTTTAAAAAAAATATGGTTCTTGCTGTTGATATTATTTCATTTTCAAGCAAACACAGAATATCTTCTTTCCTTGTTGTGCCATCGTCTCATTCCTGTTCTGCATCTTCCAAAACCTATTTTGCTCATGTCTCTGATGAGACATGCCATGAAAAGGGACTAGTTTCCACCTGAACATCCTACATAGTTATCTTTGCTTTTGAATTTAATTTTAAATGTTAATGGATTAATTCTTGTGCATTTCATTAAATTGTAACAATTCACTGAATTTTCCTCACTTAGTTTCTTTGCCGGTTCAACAGATTATCCATTTAGTTAGTTCAGTCTAGTTGATTGAGTGGCTATCTGATTAAGTTTGACTGCTCTAGTTAATTAATTGGATTGTAAATGTTTATTCCAATCACTTTTTAACTGGTCAAACTTTTTATTCATTTCCACCATCTAGACCAATTATTCCTGCCTGATACCCTGTCATTTGTTTTCAGCATTATGGTTTATCACCATCTCTCCCTTGCTCATCTCACCCTCTCTGTTTCCTGAAGGGATCCTACAAGAAAGATGGACAGACACTATTCACAGGAGCATGCGGTGACAGGACAAGAGGGAATGGCCACAAACTGAAAGAGGAGCTGTTTAGATCAGATATTTAGATCATATTATTATGCCTCACTACCATGGTGAGGCAGTAGAACAGGTTGCCCAGAGAAGCTGTGGATGTCCTATACCTGGAAACATTTAAGGCCAGCTTGGATGGAGCTCTGAGCAACCTGGTTGAGTGGAAAGTATCCCTCTCCAGGGTAGGGGATTTGGAACTAGATGATCTTTAAGGTCCCTTCCAACCCAAACCATTCCGGGATTCTCTGTGTCTCTGCTGACGCAGTCTGACTCCTTTCCTTTCTGTTTGATCGTCTCCCTCTTCTGTTCTGACTTTCTAAGCTTCCCCACTGTCTCTAAGTTCTTCACAAAGACCACTGTGATTCTTCACAAACATGAATCAAGGTGCAGAGTCAAGTCTTAACTTCAAACACCAGTTCTATTTAAACCAACAAAACTTTCCTACAGCTAATAGGGAACTTCATGGGTATAAAACAAATCTCAGAGCAAACCTATCCCTGACTCTTTTGCAAAATCAAGGATCTGCATGCCCTCTGTTACAAGCTAGCAGTCTTTTGGGGTTTATTATGGAGAGAGAAAGGAGAGTGAGATTGTCATCTACTTACACAGTGGAGTCAGATTGCATAAATCTTTGAATCTGGAGTAATACCAGCTTACAATCATTGGGTCATCCATAAATCATCATTGTCCTTCCCATTTCTCAAGTGATAATAGCAAATCCTATGATTGTTTTAATAAATCCAAGCAGTTAAAACATCACAAGAACTAAGTGGCAGCAATTAATAGTAATAAAAATAAGTTCAATTTGGGGAAAGCAGATTACAGAGTTCATTTTCTTTCACTGAATCAATGGCTCCCCTGTTGAAATAAGCCTTAATTAAAAGAGAAGGTCAGGATAAAAATCATATACAGCATTAAAAAGATAATGTATTGGCCAATTCTTCAAGGTGTTAAAAAGTACTTAAGACCCATGAGTGCCAACATTTGCAATGTCTCTTGAGTGGTTCCTAGTTCCTCTTATGAGCAGGTCCTTCACTTTGGATTATTAAAGCTTTGGATTTTAAAGGCTGAGATTTCTTGTTTCTGTTTCTTAACCCAAGTCACCTATCTTTTCTTAGTTAGAGCAGATGAACCTGCTCACTGTGGTAAGGCACACCTATTTGGAGCTGCTGTGGCCGATTCAAGCCTTCTTACCTTCTGCATGAAAACATTTGTTTTAAAGGTGAGTTTTAAGCGTGTTATTACACCATCTAAAACATTTCTTAATGTTGCCTGCCTCCATATCTTATAACCCCAAATATATGGTCAGTTGATTACTAAATAAAACAACAGGACACTGTTCCATTTGCCAACAAGCTGGCATGGCAGACCTATGAAACCCAAATTCTCTAGATACTCAGGTTTGCTTCCCTCCTGCTGCTCCTCTGGTGAGCACACGAATGTTCCAAATAGATTAAATTATTCAACATAACCACCACTGTCTAAATCTGGCTCTGCAAGAAGTAGGTGTTCACAGTCAGTAACAGAAATGCATAATCACTAATTCATTACTGCAAGAAGCTACTCTACCACTAATTGAGTTACTGTGCCTTTTCTAGAAGCAATATTAAAACTAAATTTGCCTAATTTTTTTATTCCTAGCGTTACAATAACTTAATTTAAAAAAGATGAAAGTGAAAACAAAGATAAGCCCCATAACAAGTTCATTAAATTTATTTTACTTAAATTGGCACAAACTGCGAGTGAAATAACTTTCACTTTAGAATGACTTTAAAATGATTTAACTTCACTACAGCCACCACACTCATCTGCAAAGCAGTATTTTCTCCAGCACAAGATCCCTACAGGATTAAAACACAAGCAGGTTAGAGATAGTTTTTGGCACACAAGCTGAAGCCAGAATAATCATTCATAGCTCATGGGGGAGCAGAGGTGAATGGGGAGGAAGGTGGCTGCCAAAGCATTTGGAAGCAAATATTCTTAAAATAGTTAGGCTTTTCCAAATGCCTACTTAGTGAAATTAGACCCAAGGAAAACCAGACCAGTTAAACTGCAAAAATAGCATAGGCCACTCCATGGAAAATGTAGCCAATCTGCCTAGTTTTATTTTTTTAAATGAAGAAACATAATACAAACATACTGAATAATCCTGTTGATTTCAATTGGCTCTGGATCTTTACTCTGGCTCGGTAAGGTTCTTAACCATGGCATTAATGCCAAAGGAAATAATCCAGCTTCTTTTACACAAAAATTACCTGCATAGGCCAGGTAATATTATGGTAAATGTTAATCTTAAACCTCAGATAGAGACAGCTATTTCTGAAATTATGACTACTTCTCATTTTTAAATCATGTTTATTTTTCAGTTTTATAACAATGGCAACATACTGACTGTTCATTGTTCTGTTCACCTGTTCCCCTGAATTTCTGGACAGAGGTGAATCTCCAGACCATATAAGATGACATGGTTGATTCTACTAAAGGTTCATATCTTCTCTCCACCATCCCATAAATATAACCAAGCAAATAATGAAACATAAAATATTGTCACAATTAATCTAGTGTTTCAATAAATCTTCTGTAAATATCTTGCAATTCTACCCAAGTGAAAATTACTTATATATTATACATTTTAAAAAACTGCTAATATCTAAATGAGCTGTGTGTTATGTGGGAGTTCAGTTGGAAACATATGTTTAATTTTTTTTGCAGTGAGAAGAAGCAGTTGCCAGGGGTGTGGTAGAGTCCACATCAGTGGAGGTTTTCAAGACGCAGCTGGTCAGGGTTCTAGATAATTTCACTTAGACTCCCTTTCACACAGCAGTTTTACAAGATTCTCTTTTGAGCTTCCCTCCAACCTGGGCTGTTCTGTGATTCTCTCTCCTACACTGATATAATCTCAGTTTTCTGTTTGGAAGGGGTTAACTTTCCTAGGCAATTTTTCGATAGGAAGCACCAAGAACTCATTTTGAAAAGGGGCTCACTGGTATTTCATTAAGTTCAGTTAACCACAACATCCTGTCATCAAATTAATTTATAAGACAAACTATAAAAAGAGAGCATGTGGGAAAACTGAAATGATACATATCCAGGTTTTGTCCAAATGCACAAAAACATCATTTTAGTAATGATTCATATGCATAAGCAATCCTGTCTGGAGAAAGCCCTTATTGATCTCCTGCAGTTGATTCATACACCTGTTGCTAGAATATTTATCATATGGAATCATGAAAAATTCTATCTGGCAGTTAGTCATATTTCTTCAGACACAGCCTAAGTATGAATTTTTACTTTCTATCTCTTCTTCCAGTAAAATCACCTCCTGATCTTCATTTTTTTTCCTTTCTGGAGAGGTCCTGTGCTTTAGATGAAGGATTTTGCCTCAACCTTAACTCTAACTTTTAGAAATTTGCATACATATTACAACCATAGGATCATTACAGAACTAACTGCCTACCAGCTCCGAAGGTAATGTGTGTTTCTATGTACTTTCAGTATCTACTGAGAAAAGCTACTGCTGAGTGGACAGAAGCATTAAGTTAATCAACAACACACGGTCTCTCCCCTCTCCAAAATAAATGGTTTTTATGTTGCTTACTGAGCTTGAAAACTTGAAAGCTAAGTGCTTCCTCTTGGACAGGCTGAGTGTCTGAAATAACTGCTTTTAACAGCCCTGGAGCATCATTAAACCTTTAACACATTTCAGAAGCACTTGGTCTCCACGCCCCTTAGGTAAAAATTTACTTAGGATTGGCAAATTGAACATTGCTAAGTAAAACAATGTCTTGTCATTTACTTGTGCCTACTAATAAGTATTTTAATTAAGACTTTTGGAAATAAGTTAGCAAATTAATTAATTTACAACTGCAATAAAAAATCAGTAAGAAACCCATTAAATATCATAAATAACTCAATACATTACTTAGGAAATGAACTCTATTTTTATTACTAGAAATTACCATCAACTACAAAATGCCACTGTACCAATTACTTTACTTGTATAAGTAACAAATTTCTTAACTGATGTTATTAAATTAATATATTAGTTCTCTACAATTTGGGTTTGTTTTTTTTTTCCTTTGGCTACTGCACTTATTTAAATAGTAAGTTGTAAGAAAGAGAATTAGGCAATCAATATCTTAGGTTTTACACACTGACAAACACAATTTGCTTCACATTTAAGTCAGTAATTGAAAGTCAATTGGTTGTAGCAGTCTGGGCAATGCTACCTGTTAGTTGTCCTGAGAAAACACGTAACAAAGACAGTACAAGGAGTCTTTGTATTGACTGTAGGGGCTCTCTGATCAGATTCTAATCCTAAAGCTGAGAAAAAAAACTGTAAGAGCATTCCTTTTATTATGGGAATTGGGAAACGTAAAGATATTCAAGTGACAAGTAACTAAAAATTTTAAATTTCTAATTTTTTTAAAAATCCAAATTTTATTAGCATCTGAATCTATTTAAGTTTTTAATTTTAATTCTCCATTCAATCCCATATTAACTGTTATATTTTTTCAGTCCAAATGCAATAATTTTTTCCACACAAAATCTTTTCTATGATTAAGGAACTCAAAAAAATCGAATCACCAATGTGCAAAAGCAAATTCCAACCTCAAACTTTGACCTTCTTCAAGACCTTGTTGTTTTTCACCCAGAGGGTGGTTGGGCACTGGAACAGGCTCCCCAAGGCAATGGTCACAGCACCAAGCCTGACAGAGTTCAAGAAGGGTTTAGACAATGCCCTAGGGCACGTGGCGTGACTCTTGGGGTGTTCTGTGCAGGGCTGGGATTTGGACTCAATGATCCTGACAAGCCCCTTCCAACTCAGCTTATTCTGTGATTCTTTCCATATCTATGCCTATGGAAATGGTAGCTTAACTTCCTAAGATTGTATGTACACCTTAATTTATTTTAAAATTGTGTTTATGGTCTTCAAAAGGCTTAGAAAAATCGGGCTGAAGGCATGTTTCTATTTCTCAGATATTTCTTCCTCAAATTTACCCATGTTTCATGTGCTTCAGTGGCATTAAGGTATCCAAGTAGCTAAGCTGCCCAAAGGCTTCCAACAGCCACAGAAAAATTAGATTTAGATTAATCTTTCTTATTACTTTCCCTATTTTCTCCAAGCTTAAGGTGTCACCCTCTTTCCTCGTAAAAGGACATTGCCACAGCTTCAGCTGCGTACAAAAGGTTTAGCAACCTAAACCAACTGAAAATAAAAGAACAAGCAGTTTTGTTCTCTGGTGGTATTGTTCATACACTGTGTCCTGTGAGCAGGGCAGAGAAGTAGCTGTTTGCTACAAATCTGCTGGCAAAATGGGAGATTTGTTCCTTCTTTTGCTCAGAATGTATCTTAATGGCCTCAGCACCTAACATCCATCATCTGCAGAGCAGTGCCTGGTGTGGGCAAGAGCTCACAGTCTGTCACCTCTGGCTCGCCCTCGAGCGCTCCCAAGAGAGGAGTTCCTGTGCCCACAGTCTGTTGCACTGAATTCCCAAAGCTCTGGGGATGACTTGTGTCCTTTAAGCAGCGGCAGAACAGGCACCTTCTGTCTGAACATGCCTTGTGCTTCCAGCACAATGTCAGGCTGCTCCTTGCTGGAGCTTAGAGAGCACCTTTATGTACAAACAGTGCAATAAATCCTTTAATACAACTGGCCTTTGTGGAGAGCAAGGTAAATGACCAAAATAATGTATGTTCTGCAGCACATTTCCCTGTCCTAGAGAGGTTGAAAAGAAGGACATGCAGCTCAACTCAGCACTACTCCAAATAAATAAAATGGACAAAAAGTAATGTGTTAAGAGGTATAAGTAGTAATATTCTTCACTGACATGCCACCTAAAGATTTCAGTATGATTCACAGAGTCCATAAAACTGGTAGAACTAATATGCAGCTGCTTCTGGCATAGAGCACTGGATTTACATACTTGGATTGATAACACAGCTTGTATTTAAAAAAGTAACCCCCATTTATGTTCCCATTATTAAAATTCCACACATTACATGGAGCTATTAGGGGCCACTCAGCAGTAACTGCTTTGGAACATTGCCAAAGAAAGGCATACTTTATTAGAATCAAGTTTTCCACAGTTGTTTAAAATCCCTGAAATTTGTAACCACCAACATAAAAAAAGATGGCTTGCAAGATGTCTGTCCAGGAACTCCTCATCTGTTCTACTTTCTGCTGCAGAAAAGTTGAAGTTGTCACGATAGGCATCTGGCAAGCCAGGATGATTACTGCTTCTTTTCTCCCAAAATTAAATTTTCATAGCTATTCTTTCCAAATGGAAAAAAAACCCAAAGAAAAACAACCCAACAACTTGTTTTTAACTTCTTGAAGGAAACTTTAAGGCAGCATTTAAAAAGATTCCTCCCTGAAAGGGACTCTATTTTTTTTTTTAATTTAAATTATTTATTTGACAAGAACCTTTCATACTGTGTTTTCTGCAGCAGTCAGAAATCATGCTTCTTTCCAAAAAGGCATCAAAGTACTATGAGCTAGAAGCAATAAAGTACTCTGTTACCTGAACTGCAGTTCTTCATGGCGAAGGAATCCACGGCTGCTATGCTCTTGTTCCCATTAGGAATATATTCCAGGGAGATCCGAAATGGTTTCTCCAGGTGTCCAACTCTCCTTTGAAGCAACACCCATCTGGTCTCATCATGCAGCAAGAGGAAAGAACAAAGGACAAGAGCTGTAAGAAAGACTACTTTACAAGGACCAAATTCCCCCAAGGTGCAGCTCCACTTATGGCTGGTCACACTGTGCCTCCTACCCCAGTCCTCACTTCCCTCACAGTGCCCCATGGTCAGGGTCTTTCCCTCCTAGGGATTTTGCAAAAGCAAATTTCTAAACAGCAAGATTTCCACCCAACTAAGATGTGGAAACCCAACTAAACAGTAGCTTATTGCTCTCTTCTGTCACACTTCTGTGCCCCCAGATTTCTCACAGATGTCTGCCTGCTGTTTAAAAGAAGCCTAACTCTCTGTGCAAAGCAAGCTGTGAAATCTGTAGCCCACATTCACACCCCCTTTAAATATCATTCCTGATTCTCACCCAAAAGTCTCTTAGTCATTCAGGAAATAAGGCAGTCTCCAGGGCTGTACAATAGCTGTAATTCCCAGCACTGCATCACTGGTTGAAGTAACACACTTTGCTTTGAAAGCAGTTGGCTGGAACGTCTACCCGTGCATGAAGCACCACAACTAAAACATGCCATTTCTCCTCCTCCACTTCCTGTCCCTCTTTTCCTGCTTACCTCCCTCCCAAATGTCAAAAATTCCCAGCAAGTAAATCAAGGAACTGAATTAGTAGCCCTGGAGATTAACATCCACACTGCAAGAGTGTTTTAACTTAGTCTGCTTGTTGCCAAGAATTAATGAGAACAAAAAGCCTGAGCTTAAGCTATTCTCAAAGATGTTATAAGACATCAAGGCCTGGCTGTCTTTAATGTCTACCTCCTCCCCTCTGATCAGCTGGGTCTGCTTCTTTACCCAAATTAACTTCCAGCCAGAGAGCACAAGAACTATTCCTAGACCCCTGATTCTGTATCCACAAGACATGTCTAAAGGCAGATGGTAAAAATATATGTATCTATCTTTTACCGATATGCTGGAATTCTGAACTGCAAGGAGAAGTTTCAGGAGTTAAATACTTCTATGATCACACATAGTCTGATCACACAGTCTGGCCCATTTCCATTCTCACCCTCTGGCACAGGCTGCCAGTGAAACCACTTGACACCATTTGTGAAGGGCTTCTTCCCAAGAGACACATATTACGTTAGCAGGGATATGGATCCCATCCCCTGTTTCACTCCAGTTTATGCAGGGCCTGCTCACTAACCATAAATGTGATCAGAGACAAGAGATTCTGTAAAGTCAATCAGCCACTACTAATCCACTTTTTCACGTTTCTCTTCTGTTTCAGGAAAAACCCAGCACCAAGGAAAAAGACTCTTTGTAGCATACTGTAAATGGTCAGCTGGAGTCTAAAAATATTAAGCATTTTAGGGGAAGACTATGTTTCTAGCTGTCAGAAATTTTTCATTGCTTAGACAAAACCCAACATTTTTTATTGCTCTTACAAAAAGATTTCCTTGTCAAGTACCCCATCACCTCCCTGTATACGTTTCTGTGCTTGTCCATGAGCTGTGAAAAAGAATATGATTTTCTCAGGGAAGGAAATCCACTGGAACAGATGCTCTGAGCACAAGAAGCTACACAATTTATCTGGCATCCATTACAAGAATCTCTTTCTCCAGAAGCATGCCAAAACTTGGATATTACGAAGTTAAGATACGCTTCTGAAAGGAATTACAACATGTGTGTATGACATTTGCAACTGACCATCACTTGTGTTTGCTATGAGCATGGATCAACCCCAAATTGCAGATCCTACACTGTGACAAAAGTTAGGAGACTTTTCTTGGTTCCAGAGGCAGACACACTGTTTGTCTCGTCAGGGACACAACAGTATCACTATGCTCCACTGAACTGAACAAAATCCCCAGCAGGCAAGGAAGCTGCCAACAGGTATGGGGAGGACCTAAAGAAAAGTCCTAAAGCAAAGGCTGAAGAAGGACCCTGCTGGAAGCTAATGCAGTTCAACCTGCAACTCAGAAAAGCAAACACAGCTTTTTAATAATTTACTAGGTGTCTTTCTCCCTCTTTTTCCATTGAGAAGAGTGAAAATAGACTGCTAAATTTAATTTTTTTGTTTACAGTTATTTTCATTTCCACATCTCATCTTCCTCCAACTTCTGTGCTTGAGGCTTCCACTTGAGAAGAGGATGTTGGCGTCTTCACTTTTTTTCTTGCCCACACCCCCAAGAGATAAATCTGCTTTTGCTGAAATTAAATAGAATAAAGTATTGAGAGTATTTTAAATGCGTAGCTTCTGTGTCAGTTATTTCTTCTGATGTCTTCTCTACTTAGGTATATTATAAGGATTAGAGGGTACGAATTTCCCTACAAATAGAGTCGAAACCCACCCTAGATTAATTTTGATTATGAAATACAAACACATCTGTATGTCATGAAAATTGTTTTCCTCAGCTTCAGAAGACTGATGGATTTTAATTCCAAGTACGCAGTGGCTCTCAACAATGATTTCCATTTCTGTGCTACTGCTAACCCTCTGGATAAATGTGCCAGGAGTTTTAGGAATTGCTTTTTTGAGTTACTGGTGCAATAACTTTAGTTTGAGATTCTCAGGCCTCTCATAGTTTACCACAGAAACTTTATTAACTCCCAGAGCTGTTGCCAAGCAGGTGCTTTATATCACCACAACGCAAGACTGGAAAAGGCAGACTCACTCAAACCCAGATTCATTACAAAATATATTCATACTTCGTGGTACAAATTCCTACAATCAGTTGCATGAGATTCAAAGACTCATGTGAAAAGAAATACCAAGTATCAGCCTCTTACTTCTGAGACATAAAGATGGCATTAACTGGTGGATTTATCAGGGTACTAAAAATAGTTACAGGGTCAGCAGAGAAACCTGCAGGCAAATTCAGATAGGAATAAGTCCTGCCATCATTCTGTGGCAGAACTGGGACTCTCATCTCCAGACCACCTATAGAGCACACTGTATTACACAGACTCATACTCATCTGCACATCCTGTACTATATATAGGCTGCCTGGCAGCAGCATCAGCAAGATCTACTTCAGCATAACCAATATGTATTAGATGTTAATTAGTAGTAGCTTTATTAAATTTCTATCAGTGTCCTACATGTTATGAATCTCATTCTAGAAAGTATTTTAGCAAAGTAACAGAAAGCTACTTCAGTCATCTTCTGGGATAGATGGGGAAACACCATGTGTGGAACCTTTTCATACTGGAGTCATACTTTACCAACCTGACAGCTTTCTGTGCTGAGATGATAGGCTTGATGGAAAAGGAGAGCAGTGGATGTTGCTTATCTTGACTTTAATAAGGTTTTCAATTCTGTCTCCCATCCTCAGTGACTGATGAAGCACAGACTGTGAGTGGGCAGTGAGGTGGACTGGCTTAGAGGATTATCATCAGTGGTACAAAGTTCAGCTGGAAGCCGGTCACTAGGGGTACATCTCTGGCTTTATGTTGTTTTCTGTCTTCCTTAATGACCTGGATAACTGGACAGGCAGCACTATCAACAACCTTCCAGCAAGATGGGGAAAAGTAATTGATCCACAGGACAGTTGGGCTGCCACTGAGATGGGCATTGACAGGCTGGAAATTTGGGCCAACATGAACTTTATGAAGCTCAAGAAAAGGAAATGCAAAATGCTGCTTCTGCTGCAGAACCACCTCATGCACCAGTACAGGCTGGAAAGAGGCTTTGCAGAAGATGACCTGTGGGTCCTGGTGCACAAAATGCTGAGCCTAAGCTAGAGATGCATCCCCAGTGACAAGAAATGCCAATAATTTCCTGGGCTGCACTGGGAACCACAGATCAAAGGGGTGATTCTTCCCCACTGTTCAGCACTGGGGAGACACTTCTGGAGCAGTGGGTCCAGTGCTGCATTGTCCAACACAAGACAGGCATGAGTTACAGAAGTGAGTCCAGCAAACAGCCACAGAGATGATTAAGGGACTAGAGCATCTTACATACAAGAGGAAGCTGAGAAAATTTGGATTGCTTAGCCCAGAGTAGAGAAGGCTCAGGAAGGATCTTATCAATGTTGATACGTTATGGGACAATGAAAAGAAGACAGAATTGGACAGCTGTATCCAATTAAAGGACAACAGGCAAACAAAAGGCACTTTTCTTGTACTGAAAGACCAGGAATTCCATTTAAACACAAGAGAAAACATGCTTACTCCAAGGGTGACTGAAGATTGGAACAAGTTGCCCAGAAATCTTATGGAATCTCTATTTCCAGGTATTTAAAACATGAGCAGATATAACTCTGGATAACCTTCTTCTAGCTCACCCTGCATGAAGTAGAAGTAGGGAAGTTGGACTGCTTAATCTCAGGGATTCCTTCCAACCTCACGCATTCTGCATTTGTGAAATTTAGGTCCCAAAAGCAAATCACAGCAGGTAAAAGATTATTCCTGTTATCCTCTACATGACCTGCAAGCACTCTACAGAGTGATGAATCACCCAGTAAGCTGACACCTGCAAGGACAAAGGCATCAGTTACTGTACCCAAAGCTATCATCTCACAGCCTTCAACATCACAGCCTATTTCTACCACAACAGTGGCCAAAATGACCATGATGATCTCTCTAGATGCTGCCTCAAGCAATGAAACAGACTTCAATTTAACATTTTAATTTAAGCCTTTATGCTGCAAAGCAGCACCCTATGTTGTATTGTTTAGGCACTGCTCAGTGTCTTGATACAAGTCAGATCCATCAGGTCTTTCATTGAAGCTACAATAAGAAAGAATTTGGCTCAGCTATCTAGAATCTGCAATATACACCAATTCAGACAGAAACTAATAACACTGTGGTCTTGAGAGACAAAGTAACCCAAAATCATAGATACTGATATTTTCAGACTTTAAAGAAGTTCAGACCTGGATATGTCATCTAGAAAGAATTTGTTGCTTAAAGAAAGCCTGGGCAACATGCAGTGTTTTTCTTACAAGGCTTTCAAAACCAGAAAATGCTGCTGACAAAACCTGAGCCCAAGTTTACACAAGAGTAGAAGGACTGAATTTTCAAATGACTTCTGCATACTCATTCACACTCCTTAGTGTGAAGGTGCGCTGGAGGCCACCTTCGGCCTTGCTCAGCCCTGCAAGGGTGAGGTGCTAGATCCTGAACAAGCCAAAGTACTTCTCTGCAACCTTTCTTAAGCCTCCCATCCATGACTGAGTTTGCCAGGTTCTAGGTTTCAGAAGCCACAACCCAATTGTCATGGAAACTTAAGAGGAAGAGCTATAATTTAGACACTCTTTGGCTGTTCATGCAGTGTGTAGCTTCAGACGGAACCCTTTCCTGATTAATTCTAATCAATACACTAATGCTTTGGATGCCATTTTGCATGCTCCTCTGGGTAATGCCAGCACTGATTAATTGCAAGTGCAAGTCAGGATGATCTCTTAGAGGCAGTGCATTAAAAAAAAAAGTGCTAGAACTCTCAAGTAAAGTCTCAAGCCAGAATACTTGTGTCCTGCATTTGCCTGCCTTCATGGATAAGTAATTCTGAATCCAATTAAGACTCACAGAGTCCTTCATCCTGTTAAAGAGGGCTTTCAAAGTGCTTGATTGCAGCAAGCTTTGGGACTCTGGTTTTGACATCCCATGTACAGCAACCATCTTTGTGATCCTTCCCCAGACATCCAACTAATTCTGGAAGGTAGAATTAATTTCTGTGCTGTCAGCCAGTCTGACACCTGTGTTGCCACCTGTGTCACCACCTATGTCTTCAGCAGAGTGCAGTTTGCACTGTCTTCAATGCACAAGTTAGGTTTCACCCAGAACACTGTCCCAGCTCTGACAGACCCAGTGCTTTCTCTCACTTTTAGAGAAACTTTGAAAGCAAGTCTTCAACTTACACAAAAAATATGGAAATTATTAGCAAAAAGCCCTAAAGTACCAATGCCTAAATCCTAGGAAATCAGGGCTAACTGCACTTGAACTGTGTTGTGGGGAATGAAGAGCTGCATGGGCCCTCCTGGGTCATGAATCAGCTTGTGTGCTCCCAGCAACTAATAATAGCAGGTTGAGGGAACACAAGAACTTCCAACTATCTCCTCTCCTAGAGGAAAAAAACTCTGTGAATTCAAGCTGTATTCTGTTCTCTCATCTCCACTTTCCCAGAACAAAAATTGTGGAGTTTAACAGACTCCTCACAGCTAAATTGAGTAACAGTGTGATTTTATTTCTTCAGGTCCAAGCTCTCATCTAAAATACTCCTGTTGCTACCAGCACTTATCATGGTACGGCTGTGAGGAAAATGTAATGTATCTTGGCAAGGACTTAGATTTTGTCTCTTTGGTAAAAGGTTCTGCAAACTTCTGGGAATTGCAAAATTAAATAGAAATAATAGCAGCTGTGTCAGAATATTTCACATCAAAATCCACCTGCGGCAGCAAAAAAATTATAAGCTGATTTTTGAGAATGAAACCTTGTTAAGGGCATAATTAAAATTAGCAGTAGAAATCCAAAAGAGATTTTTTTCTCTTTAATGGATAAATAGGGGAAAGAACATAATTTTTTCCATCCTCCATGCCACTGCATAATTATGCAGAAGTTTTTAATAGGTTTTAATCTTGCCTCCATACTGCTTCTCACTTTCCTTTGCTTCAATAATTAATGGGCACTGCAAAAAGGAAGAACCAGATTAGACCTTTTCAGGCTCCAGCCAATAGAAAACTAAGAAATATTTTCAAGAGGATGCCAATAAAATTTATAGAGACAGAGGATTAAAAATAAAATCACCTGTAGGAGTCTGGGTAAACTCTTTTCTCATTAATTCAAACAATACAATATATTGCAACTCCTTTAAATTACCAACTTTAAAGTAATTTCACTTTACTGACCTTAAAATTACTTAAATGACACCAGATCCTGAATTTGAAGCATGATGATATAGTCTTGAAAAATGAAAAGAAATAAAGACCCTGTGCAATAATGCAAGAGATTGTTTAGCATTAAAGGAGGAAATTCTTGATGTGCAACATGAAGTTTACAATGTTAATTCTTCTGCTCCTGCATAATTTTACTTTATAAAAGAAAGAAAAATAAGATACCTTTTCCTCTATTGATTTAATGCCCATTGTCTTTCTACCCTTTCCTTTGGCCTTTTGCATAAGCAAGATGTAACTGTAACTTGTAGGTTAAATACAGTTGAGACCTTTATTAGTGTCATTGGATCAGACCTTTAACATCCCTGTGAGTGGTTCCAAGAATGCTTCCCTGCCCTTTCCTCAACATGCCTTTAGAAGATGCTTTCACAAAAGTTTTACCATTAAGAGAAAAAAATAAAATTGCAATTATTCTCTTTCCTGTTATTCTTTCAATGCTTTTAAGATGAAACTAAACCCACTGCTACCTCCCCTCAAGAAAACAGGCTGAAATTGTGCTTGGTTTGACCACTAAGTCAGGCACTGAGTAATTGCATTGCCTAGAACAGGAGACCAACAAGATTTTGACTCCAAAATGCTATGATACCCCTCATGAGTGCTAGGAAGGAGGTTAAATCTACCCTTTTCTAGGATTGCAATGCTGAGCTCCCTTGTACAGCTGCTCCACTGAGAATTGTACAGCTGGGAAGATATTGCAATGAGGAAGAAACTGCTTTAGGCTTCAGTGAAACACAAGTTGCCCATTAGGGATATTTTTAAATGTTATACTTATTCCTAGCTAACAATGGAAGTTTGAAAATAAACCACTACAGTTTCTTTGGTAGTAGACTCTTCTCCTGTGCTTAAAGCATGCTACACAAACATAACACAACTACTCTACATGGGAAAAAATTATTAAAATGGCAGAAGATAAAACCTACAGAAAAAATATCTGTCCTATTTATCTTGCACAGAGTTAAAATATTATTCTTCCTCATACTTACAATTAGATCTTATTCTTGTGATTACAGATGAGAAACTTTTAATGGGATTTAATACTGACTCAGACCTGCAACAAAGAGCAAAGGAACTGCAGAGGGATTCAAAATCAGACGATGAATTTATGCTGTATGGTGGAGGGCAAACCTCTTTCCAAAAGAGTAATCAACTTTCCCCTGGAATGTAACCCACTAAATAAATGGCAGGGTTATTATTAATTCAGCTTATCTTTTTTAAAAGTCTGTGGAATGAGTAATCCCAGTACTTACAGGACAATTTTTGTTACTGACCATTCCAAATGTAAACTTAGCGCTCCAGACATGCTAAGAAACTCATCAAATCAAAAACTCTATCGGACAAGAGTGGCTGAGACATGAGAAAGCACTGTTGGTTTTTTAAATGACAGAACAAATTATTTTAATTAGCTATTTCATCACATCCAATAAACAGTTCAGAGGTGTTTTTGTGAGCTGCCCATGGACATGACATGGCTAATCACTCCAGTAAGAGACTTCTGCAATTGCAAATACAGTAGAGCTCAACAGCTTGCTCAGAGGAATGTGTTCATTTGGCCCTGAACTTTCCTTTACATTCCCCAGTTAAACCATGCATGATGGAACTCCCTTCTGCCTCTTGAGCTGCACAGAGTTTGAGGCACTCCCAGGATGCTACAATTAGTTATCATATCCAAGATGTAACACCAAAACTGATGTGAAAAGAACAGCTCAGCAGAATTTCCTATCGCACAATGGCTCTTTAGTGTCATCTCCTCTTGTAGCCCTCTCCCTATTTGCATACCAGCTTGATTACACCTATTTTAATGAAACTAACACAGCCTAAAAATGAGATTTCACTGTATGAAACCAAGTTGCGATAATTGTTGGCAGCATGTAAGCCCAGGCAATCCCAGGAACACTGAGCATTCATATAAACCATTATATCTTTAGATGGGCATACAGACCTCACAGCACCTTAGCAAAGAAATCAAACACAGCATTTTTCAGGTGGATGAAAAGGAGGCACAGCAAGGTTATGTGATTCATTTAGTCAGCAGCTAGATAGAACTAGGATCAGAGATAAAAATTTCTGATTCTTATTCCTATGTCCTAATCCACTGCATCATGCTGCTTCTGATGAGGGTAATTAAATTTCATGCTTCAGGGAGCAACTTAATTGTCTTTGAGGATCAGAAGGAAACTCCATCTTTTCAACACAATGTACAACACTGCTCAGGTGTGCCAAAGAGTAGTTTTCATTTTTTTAATTTAAATATTGAAAGTAAAACATAATCTAATCCTAATTACAGCAAAATACAGTCAAGGCTTAGAAAGACAGGATGTCTTTTCAAAAGACATTGTTCTGAAATAATTTAGTTCTCAACAGCTGTGTCTGGGACACCAATTAAACCAGGATTTTTACCTCCACACTCAGCAACGGCTTTTCATGGCACAGGTAAAGGGAAGCAGGAATATTGTGTCTGCTCACCACCTATCCAGTGGAAATAAAGCCATGAAAGATTTTAGGTTCAAAGTTAGGTTCAAAGAGTGAATGAGAGAGAAGACTTCACTTAAGAGAACAGCTGTGCTTAACTGTGTATCCTTTAGGAATATGTTGCAATTATCTAGCAGCTGTAATAACCTAGACTTGAAAATCAGATATCAATATAGATAAAGAAAGATTAAAGACTAGATGAAGAACTGTTTGAATCATTAGGGTCAGAAGGATTTACAGAACAAATACTCCAGGCATTCCCGCCTACTACAAGACAGTCCCTAACCTCATCTAAGAGGCTCCTAAAACCCCTTTCATCAGGTCAAACCCCATAAAAAGCTGTCTGGTCAGACAAAAAAACCCTCTGACTGGGTATTAGAGATTCCCAGAAACAAAAAAGGTTGGCAGATAATCCTCAGCAAATACTACCTTTTCCCATAAATTCAGCTGTTTCCAGTCTTTGCCTGTAGCACAGAGGTAGCATATGATTGCACTGGGCATAGTGTGTGCCATATGACATGCAAAATAGGTAAGTAAATAAGAATAAAACATGGTGCAGTATGAAGAGAGGTGAAATATAACTTCCCATAGAACTGTACCATAGAGGGAATATCTATGCACAAGCAATGTGAGGGGTAACATGAAAGGAAACTGCAGGGGTGAAAATGAAATATATATTTCCAGATGAAAAACTTCCTCTTCCAATTTAATGTACTTCCTTCAAAGAGGAGTTCGAAATAAATGATTCATTAGGAAGGATGTGAATTGGGAAAGATGAGGCTTGGAATGCAGAAAGGTTTTGCCCATTGCTGCTCATGTAGCAGGTATTGTAAGAGTTACCCTGTTGGGGAAGGGGTCTTTAAATTGTATGACTCAGTTTTGAATGAAAAAGGAAGTTAAGGTAAAATGGAGAGTGACAAAAATAATCACGTGGTCAGTGTACTCAAAGACAAGGACCTTGAGAGGGTCTGCTCTTCAAAGCAAATGACACTTCAGAAGTCAGACAGATCATACCACTTAACAACTGAAATGTCAACTTTAAAGAGAGAAAAATGCCACAGAAGTGAGGTTGCACAGCTTTCGACATGGCAGCAGTCACAGCAATGTCCAGAGCTGACAACAACGTCTGCACCATCTTATCACATTTGCAATATATACACCAAACACATGCTGGGTAGGTCCAAAAACGCTACCAACAGTCAAGTCTAGTTTTACCACACATATGGAGAATGTTTCTGTCCCACTGATCTAAATCTCCAACATTTAGTATTAGATATTTCTGCAAAGGAATCAGAGCAAGCAACGCTGAACATCCAGAAGGGAAGTCAGGAGTAGCCGACTGCATCTGTCATTGCCTGGAGATATGAGTTTAAGCCACTGTCTGGTTTCTCAGCTTCCCAGAACCTGGAGCACAGAAATATTTTATTTAGCTCAGCATACATTTGCCTGATAGTCTCAACATTTGGCACACACACTTCCTTTGAGCCTAAATAAGAAAAGTCTTGACAAGAAACATGCATAGAAAACAGACTCCACAAGATGTTCCAGTATAATATACTGGCTTCTTGCAATCAAATAAAAAGGTTCCTAAACCCAAAAGCTCATTTCCTTAGGTTAATATTGCCAATGAAATTGAAGGTGTTTTTAAACGGTGATTTTAAAAGGGCACAAAACCATGATGACTGTCTTTAGTATTTACTGATAAAGAAAATACCTAGGCCTTTTCAAGCATTCCCAAAACAGCAGTGCTGGCAATGGTGTTCATCTCGGTGTCACATTAAGATGTTTTTCAAATTCAAGTAGTCTTTTTTTCATTTTTTAATGACATCAGTAATTGCAATTCAATAATATTTTCTGGGATAGCTCTTGCCTTTAGACATAATTCTTGGAAGCAGACCATGCACTGCAGCATCCTGGAAAGCTCAGAAGCACAGAAATATGAGCTTAGCCTCAAAGAGCAAGTCTCACTTACAAACTCACTTGTATTGGGCAAAGACTGGAAAGAAAACCATTCCACAATTCCCTCACAGGGCAAAAATGAGGAAAAACGTTCTTGCCGTGATATTTCAGGGTGACTTTAGAAACACTGTGACATTTCTATGAACATCAGTATAAAAAGGTATACTTGGTGCCTGAGGGTATTGTAAGGCTTGATTAAGTTAATACTCAGCTCAGTGAAAAAGGCCAAACAAACCCAGACACTATTCCTATGCTCTGACTTAAACACTTCTTTGAATATAACATGTAAATTAAATTTTGAAGAAGGATGAGTTTTCCTATATGAACCTGCAACAGTCTGAGTATTCCAGACAGCAAAGGCACAGGTATGCAAAATATCCACATGCAAGGGTACATATTGTCAGGTTACCTACAGGCAGCATAAACTGGGGAGCAACACCAAGACTGCATTTCTTAACATTAACTATCTGTTTCATGCCACATTTTTCCAATGTACTCTTTTCTAGAACTATTTTCTTGCTGTTCTTCCCCTCCTGAGCAGAATACAACCATGATCCCAGTTCTGCAGGTTGATAGAAAAGACAGTAAAATTTCCAGACCCTTCTTTCTTTCCTCACTTTTTTTCTACATGGGTTGCCTACTTCAGAATAGGACTTTGCTTTTTTTCATCAAAATTCAGATTTATTGACTCTCAAAGTCTCACAATGACCTCTAATTTTCCCTAACAAGCATAACCACAAAGCCCTCAGGCTCCATATCTGCCAAGAGCAATCAATAGTGTTGAATAAAAACCAAGCTGTGGGCCACAGAAGCCCTTACCTCTGCCTAGCTCAAAGGTTTTATGCAGTTTCAGCTTGTTCTTGGGTGAACCAACTCCTGAGGAATTAAGAGTTCAAATCCAAATGCTCCTGCACCCTTTTTGCTTGGGTGAATTGCTTCAGGATATACCAAACTCTGGTCAGGAGGTTAAAATTGCCTCGGTCCATAGGATGTGCTGAGCAGTGGGCTGGAAGAAAGATGACATCGTGCAAAAGCTCCATCAGAGCAGCCAAGCGATTGGGTTTTAGCCTGTAACTCCATTTCTGCCACAGCCCTACTGAATATATCCATGTTAGCCACTGTCAGCCACGTATCAGCTTTGCCATTAGCCCACACTGGGATGACTTTCCACTAATTAAGTGGAATTCATCTGACATGATTTCTAGAGAGAAATTCAGAAATGGGCTGAATGCAAGGGTAAGGAAAAACAGGGGGTAAAGGAAGGTGTATAGAGGAAGACCATGGGTATATTTAAGCTTCTATTGGCTGCATGAAGTTTTCCAACTTCATCAAGGATTTCAGCAGCAACTTAGCCTGGACACTGCTGTCCCAAGGCAAGGGAGACAGGAGGGGCTGCAGAGCAGCCCCTGGCCTAGGGCCTTTGTGAATTAGTGCCAGGCCCTCCCAGTGTTCTGCTCATTTACAGCACGATTCCAAGAGGCATTTCTCTATGTGAACTAATTTAAAAAATCAGTGCAGAATGTAAAGATAATGACCTTTTGGCCTAGTAATATTTTACATTTGCTTGCAGTTGAAGTCATTGAGAATAATAGAAATGTCTGGTCTTGCAGGTGAAATGAATTTAGTCCAAAGACCATTATGGTCTCAGAGCAGCCTTCCTGTCACCCCCTCCCATTTTCTTCCCTCTTTGAAAACTGAGACAGCACACTAAAAGCTATGGCAAATTCTCTTCACCAGTTCTATCTAGCAAGTGGCTGTGTTTGAGATTCATATCTACAGAAAAGGCCCAGAACATGCCACAGATCCATCAACATTTTCAAAGGTGGATGAATAAAGCACTTAGAGAGCAGAGCAGCTGTTTCAATTACAGCATTAGCAGCCCAAGCCCTAAGCACTCAGTGCTCCTGGAAGCCCAAGGGTGGGTAGGGAACAGAGCCATCTCTACGGATTATAATTAAAAGACCAAGGCCAATTGCACATTCAGAACAAACAGGCAGCAAATGCTTTGGTTGCAGTTGGTCATTTTCTGTTTCAGCCTTCCAGATTTTTGTTTTTGCTTTGCAAATGTGAACAAACCCTTTTCAGAGTATGCCAAGTACAAGTAACTCCAACAATCCCATCCTGCTGTTTACATGGTTTGCAATTTCTACTACATGGGGGGAAAAAAAAAAAGTCAGGCATCTCCTCTCCTATTCTACTTTCACAGGGACAAGTTTATACCCTGAGGCCCTTGGTGACTGAAAAATGTTCATTTCCAAGCAGGTAATGTCCCATGTAAATCCTCAAGCCACTGCAATAAAAGAAATGGTGGATCTATATTTTATATTTCATGCTTGCTTATGCAAACTGTGGAAATTCAAGAACTTGCCTTATAACTTTTTTAGTTAGAAATCTAAGTTCTCAGCCAGCAATGATTATACAGGATATAATGGAATTGGCTCAAAAGCACACACAGAGATTCTTCCCTTGGGAATTTCTGTTCAACCACACACCAGTGAGTGGACAAACAAACTGAAATCAATTTTACTAAACTTTGACTAAACAAAAAAAAATCAGGTTTATTCCTCTGACCATACTGATATAACTGAGTGTTATATAGTCACTTCTGGAACTAGACCTGACAGTGTTTTAAGAGAGCACAGTTGCATAAAGTAATCTCCTGAGCTTGAATGTGAAGTGCCAGGGAAAGACATTCTTAAATCCTCAATACACCACTAAATAAAGATTCAAGACATCCACTTCTTATGAAAGGGGTGAAGCAAAAATGCAAAACACAGGAGTACACCGCAAGGAGTACATCTGCTAAAGACTCCCAGAAACTGAGGTCAAAACAGTGAATGCGGCAACCTGTCTGAGCAGCAGCACTCTTTCTAGGATGGATGGAGGGGGCAGGACCCCACCTCTGCCAGAAGCCCTGAACTCCGTCTCCGTAAATGTCCCACTTCTGTTGACTTAGATATGAATTGTGCCAGTAGAAAGTTCTCAGCCCTACAGGAGGAATACTTCCAGATACTTTGCTAAGTAGGATGTTAGGTGAATAGCTTAGATAATGGCCAGTATGGACTGGAGCAACTGACATACAAGGAGAGGCTGAGAGAGTTGGGATTCTTTAGCCTGGAGAAGAGAAGGATCAGGTAGCATCTCATCATTATGTACTAATACTGTGGTTTGGCTCTGCCTTGAGCAAAGGGACTGGACTAAATGATTTCCAGAGGTGCCCTTCAACCTCAACCATTCTGTGATCCTGCACAGGTAGAAGATGTTCCACTGGCTAAGGATCTTTGTCTTCACTATTGATTTCTTTAACAAAGCATGGTGAATTGCTGGTGCTCCCAGGTCAATACTACTGGAGGGTCAATAGTGGCCACATCTTCAATTTTTCCTTTTCAGCTATAGACTAAGAGCTTCACTTGAATGAACTTAACATGCACTGAAACACGATACATGAATAAGAAAATGCATATTATTATCAGCTTATTGAAATAATCTGTGCCTTGGTCCTGTTGATGGAGGGCTTGAAAATGCAAAGAGCTAGAAGAACATCAAGAGCTATTAATGAAACCTCTGTCAAACATTTCAGACCTTTTTCCCCTCTGAAACCAATTTCAGAATGAAAGAAACATTTTGCTGTAAAATGTGCAAAAGTTAGTAAGTCTCAAGCAACTGCTCCCTGGAGGGAAGCCCTTCAGACCCTATTAGACATCCTGTTCTGGGCTTGGTTTGTCTTTGTTGTTTTTTTTTTCCTGGTCACAATTCTCTATAAACAGAAGGGGAAGGAAGAAAGGAAAAAAGGTTATTTCTTCTTGTTACTTTGTGCTGGCAAAGGGCAACATTCAAAACTCTGAAATGTATATATGTCTTTGTAAACAGAGCACTGGAGAACATGGACAGCTCTTATCAAGGCCAGAAAATTGATCTCTTAGCAAGTGATTCAAAGAGCAGGAGCCAGGAAGAAGGATGGAGGGGGAGATGGAAAAGTGCAGCACTACAAGCAAGGAATGAGGCAGAGTACAGGCAGCTCATGGATAAGAGAAAGACAGACAAAATATGTGCAACAGGACTAGCTGTCTCTGACACAGAATGACAGAATAAACTGAATTGGAAGGACCCACAAAGTTCATAGACTCCAACTCCCAGCCCTGCACAGAACATCCCAGGAGTTACACTACATGCCTGAGAGCATTGTCCAAATATTTCTTGAACTCTGTCAGGCTTGGTGCTGTGACCACTGCCCTGGGGAGCCTGTTCCTGTTCCCAGCCACCCTCTGAGGGAAGAGCCTTTTCCTAATACCCAACCTAAATCTCTCCTGACACAACTTCAGGGCATTCCCTCTGGTCCTGTCACTGTCACCACAGAGAAGAGATCAGTGCCTGCCCCTCCTCTTCCCCTCAGGAAGAAGCTGTAACTGCAGTGAGGTCTCCCCTCAGTCTCCTCTTCTCCAGGCTGAACAGACCAAGTGACCTCATATGGCTTCCCCTCAAGGCCCTTCACCATCTTTGTGCCATCCTTTGGATACTCTGTATTAATTTAATGTTGGTCTTATGCTGTGGTGCCCAAAGCTGCTCACAGGTCTCAAGGTGAGGCCACATCAGTGCAGAGCAGAGTGGAACAATCCCCTCCCCTGAGCAGCTGGCACAATGCCCCAGAGGCTGCGAGGACTGTAACCACATTCTCACTGCAGCTGTAGTTTGTGGTTTACATGAGATGGGAAAACAGGTGCTCTTTGAACCCTTCTGTTCAACTGCCCAAAACAGCCTAGTGCAAGGGAAACTAACTAGTGCATTTAAATACTTAAATGCCAGCATGGATTGACTCTTCCCCTATGTAAACTCCTGCCTCAGCCTTGTTTTGTTTTCCCTTTCCTTCAGCCCTTGGGATGTCAGGGTACAGCCATGAGCCAAAAGCAAAGAAACACTCTGTGCTATTCAACATTCTCTAAAGGACACCAGCAATCCATGAAGTGTTTCAGCAAAAAAGCCACTGAAAAAAGAGTGGAGTGATCTTTCTAGGGTGGAAAACTGAGCTGCACAAATTACAGTCCAGAAGAGACATCAGCTGTTGTTCCTTTCCCAGTATAATCTTTATGAATAATTGTGTACTTACAAACCTCACAGAAATATCTGGTAATATCAGAGAGAGCATATAACTGAAACTTAAAGGTGTGAATCAGAAAACCTATCTAAAAATGCCTGAGGAAAAAAATACTATAAAAGAGTTTTAATAGTGACTTTCAACATAATTTACTGGGAAATGAGGGGATGAAGATGAGGACTCATGAGAAAGGAAAAGAAGAAAGAATGGGGACAGGGTGAAGACAGCAGATTAAAGACAGGACACAGCCTCCTGAAATAAGCAATCTTTGTACAAATGGGTGAGACTAGTGAACTTCAGTACATTTGCAGAGAAAAAAAAAATTCCATTACAGCAGAGAAGCCAGAAAGGCACAGACTAATGCCTCAGCTCTTACAATCCTAGTGATTTTTCCCAGTCTTATGTTCCTCACTTCAAGTCATATGTGTTCTCAGGCAAAAGCTGATGGTGATCAAAAGCTATTAGAAGCAAACAGCTTTTTAGGTCCAAAGAGCTCTGCAGGGTCAAAGCCTTATTCCCCCCCCACTTCTTTTTTCTGCTAAAAATGTCAAGTCTCTAGATTACCAACCCTGATATCTCAGAGGTCATCACCTCTGAGGACAAACTGGAATTCAATGTTGGACTATTGCTTCAGTAGCATTGCTGAATTCCACTGAAAAACATCTGCTAAATATACCCTACCCCCCATTTTTATGCAAAAGAACTACAAAATTCATTAGAGTTCAATAATCACTCATCTCTAAGCTTATCCTAAGAAAAAAATTATATCAATATGAGGATTATGGATCAACAATGAAGTCAAGGTGTCAACAGAAAGGTATATAGGGGCTAGGAAAGGTGGAGTGACAGTAAAAAGAAGTCAGCTGAGGCACAGAGAAAAGGAAAACTTCCAGGGGCAGGAACATGAGGCAGACACAGACCTAATTGCAATAGACAAGGATGCTCGATCCACATTTATGTGATGTCTGCTGAAGTACAAAAGTTGATGATTCATATTTTCACCCTTTAGCTATTCCTTCCCCATTTCAGGGTGAAGGTATCTTGAACATTCTGCTGGGAGTCCGTGTAAACTGTGAAGACTAAATCCTTTTCTTGCTACTAAAATTCTTCCTGTAGTTTGTTGTCTAAACGTACTGGCAGGAAGACATTGCAAGAAGACATCTCTGAATAAATGGGACAGTTAATTCCAAAGAGGCTAGTTCCACTTAATGCATTTAAACCAGCTAAAAAAATACCAGAAGGATACTAAATGTCTGCAGTCTTTGGAATCATGACTGAGGAATAATGAAAATGGGCAGGACTTTGCTCCTGACCAGATCTAGGGTTACCACCAGCTATGCTCTATTGCACCAGCCACCATGACTGGGGTAATGAGAAACTCAGAAAGTATTTATACAAGTTTCCCATAAAGGTTCAGATTCCCATCTAAATTATTCTTTCTCATCTGAATAGATTTACCTACCCTTAGCTCTCCTGCAAAGACATTTTCTTGATGGGTGGCTTTGAGTGCCATGAAACAGTTTCCTCCTAATTTGTTTTTCCTATGCACATTTTCTTCATCTCTCTTCACTTGCATAGAACACAGCACTAGAGCTGAATCATTTATATTCCACAGAGATGTGGGAATAACCCATGAAAGCAACAGGTGGCCTGAACAGCACTTTGAGATGTTCTTTCAGCCAAGGCTGCTAAAAAAGTGTGCACAAGCTGACATTGTACAGCAGCTGTGTCTGGCCTGTGCTAGACACTACAACTTGAAACATTCAGCAAAAAGGGCCAGCAGCAAAACTAAACACACATTTGAAGTTTTCCTTTAACAAGCCCACCCCTGACCCACTAGGGATTCCACTGACCAATTACTGGGGAAAGGATTTCAACATTATTACTCAACCTCACAGCCTGGTGTGAAATTAGAGATGAATTCACCATTACCAAAAGAATTCTGTCTTTCAACCAATCACATTAAAAGTCTCAGCTACAGATAAATTCTTCTTTTCAGGGGTTGACAAAAGAAAGTTGAGCTGAAACTCTTCTGGCAGTGCAGATGTCTCTTTAAAGAGAGAGTCTGGATGGGAGAAGGAATTCTCATCTTCCAAAGCATGTGAAAACACATGAAAATAATACTGGGACACCAAAAAAGATGTAGTAAACTGTCAGAATAATTTTTCACCAGAACTTCTGTACTTAGAACGGTGTCACTGCATATAAGAGAATGAGAAGCAGATATTTTCAGTAAAAGGGAAATTCTAAAAGAACATAAAAATTGCATATCACAAATAATTATTCAGAGACTCCTTACACATGAGGATTCCTGGGTTCCAAAAATTTGTATTAGGGAGCAAAAGAGAACCCTTGAGTCTCAGTTTAGGAACAAACAAGCAAAATTAAAATAAGTAAAATGGTACATCAGTGGGCATTTAGCATTATTTAGATAGCTCCTTTAGATCCTTTAGGAGTCAAATGAGATCTAGTAATTACAATTTTTTTTTTTTTTTTTGGTACTGGAAACAACAGATGACTAATATAGGTATGTTCCTACACAAAGCTTAAAAAAAATTTCATAGAAAAAACTTCCAAACAGGCAAATCATGAAACTGGCAAAACCTGATTTACATCTGGATTCCACTAAATCAGAAATAGTTTTAGATGTCTATATGCTAATGCATTATAAACAGCAATAATAATTTCTAATTTTACTGTTACAGCAAAAGTTCCCATGCAATGCTGAGTTTTAGAAATCGCTTTTATTATAGCAACATCACGATATGGTCTTTGAAAATGTTATGTTGCTGGTAGCTTTGTGATGCAATTTAGTCATAGATGAATTTTGGCCAACAAGCAGGCTTTGCTCTCTTTGATTTTTCCAGCATCACTTCTCAAGGGAAAACAAACTGCTTCCTGAGGCAAGGACATTTGTACTTTGATCAAAGTTCTGTGAAAAGATAATTTTCAACATATTGTTTGAGCTTGCCTCTGCTCAAGAACCCATGCTGTAGGATGAAAAGCAATTTTCTGAGCATAAATTCAGGCTTCAGATCACCGACTTCTCCTTTAACAAAAACTAAAGTGGAAAGTCTCAGTATCATTTGCTAACTTGGCAAGATACTCATTGTACTTAAAATGTGCAAGTCTTGAGACCACTGCATATACACACATACAAATATTTCAGTAATTCAAGACTAAGTGTATGTGTCCTATCCTTCTGGGTGACTCACTCAGTGAATGATGGCAATGTGAAATTGTTTCAACTGCTAGAGATTGTAAAAAGTGACAGAACAAAATATTGAAAAATATTAACTGTGTATTTATCACAACATCATTTTGAAGATTAAGAAAGTGCATTGTCTGTCTCCAGTCAAATACATGCAACAAGCAAAAAAAAAGGATTTCACAGCTACCTCAAAAGACATTTTAAATGGTCCTCAAAATGAGAAGACAGGAAAAGAGGGTGAAAAGTATTCATTTCTATTAAGAGCATGGTAATACCTCAATGCTCTAACTACGTCAGAGGTTCCTCTGTGTGGAAGATTTGGTAGAGACACTGTGAGGATACACCTGCTCCAAAGTAATGGAACTATTTGGAGAAGCTGAGCAAATGCTGTAGGCCGCCATTCTCTGACAATCAATTGCTGTCAGAAAGCAGGTACTGACACTGCTACTTCTTGTATTTTCAGCAGCCAGTCTGTTCCAATTTGAAAACCTATTCAAGCTGATGCTCCTATTTTTCTAGCTTCTATTTTAAAGAAGAAAATTATTTGCAGATTTGCACTTCTTGGAAGCTCTGTGTGTAAGCTCTGGTACAACATTCTCAGACTATCGTGCTCACCTTTACTTTTAGCCATGCTGGACTGACATGCTTAGCTCTGTTCTCTTCAGAGCAATAATGAACTAGAGGCAGGACTGCAAGTGCTCACTGCTCATTGCCCACCAGCCTGACCTTGCTATGACCTTTACAGCAACTTTTTATTTGGACGCAAAAAACAATGCTGGTATCCAGCATCTCTTTATTGCTTATCCTATCCACCAGCACTGCAAACAAGAGCTACAAGTACTGTCAGGTGTGAGGGAGATTGCTGAGATCTGGGCACCAAACTTAGGCTTCTCAAAAGTAGGCACTGAGAAGTGATTGGACTTCACATCAGGCAAAATCAGAGATGAACACACACCTGGCTTCACTGGGACAACAGTCAGACAAATGCTCATACCACCTGGGTTCATTAAGAATTATGCCAAGCTCACCGATTCAATTCAAAATAAACTGAAGAGACTTTGATCAAAAGTAATTTTTGATCTGTGCAACAAATGACCAAGTGTTCAAAATATTTCAGCTCTGTTCACACAAAGAATACCTAATTTCAATTTTCTATTTAACTTCCACTTCCTCTAGCCTAGCTCTTCAGGGAACAGCACATAAGCTGATCCTGAACTTCACCAAAACACCTATGATCAACCAAGTCCAACCATTAACTGCAGTGCCTCATACATCTATATGGCACTTGAGCATCCACCCACACACCAAAAAAATCAACATTGCTCATAGTCTTGACACCTCAATCCCCCAAAGATAATTTGAAACTATGACTTGCAAGAGAAGCATCTTGGACCTCTTTAAGACACTTATGAATCAGACTTTTCCTGCCCACAGCAAAACCCTCTTGTGCAGTGAAGCACCACACACACAGTGCTATGCAACACAGCTGAAAAAGCAAAAAGTGCTCACAGGACATTAATTAGCTCTAATTGAGATGGTGTCCCAGCCTGTGCCTGACACTACTGTGTGTTTTCTTCTAAACCTTTTCTGTGAGAAAGCCCTTGTAGGTAATCCAGAGCCAGTCCTGTAAACACCTCTTTCCATCAGGTTCTCTCATAATTAAATACTAGAGAGGGCACCTGCTGGGCATGTTTCCCTCTGTACAGCTCTGTGTTCAAAAAGCCTTCTGTTGTTAATCAGCACTGATTACCAACCTCTCTGGCAGTAATTGTTGTTTCATGCTGCAAACCACAGCTCTGGGAGTCATACAAAGTTTCAGTAGAGGTCATGACCTCTGACAATCCTGGCATAATCCTGTTGTTTGATCCATGTGGATCCACCCCAATACCGCAACAGTTAATTAATGCTCACAATACTATAATTTGACAGAATGAAAGTAAATTTTGTCACTTTGCAAAGCATTAGAACATGTCTCTCTGTAACACATCTTGCTTGAAACCTCAGGGCAGTGAACTAAAACCAGAAACGTGACGCTGTCAGTGTCAAACTTAGTTAGTGAGTGAATGTGCTGGCAAACACAGCCCTTGAAACCACTGATTGGGCAATGCCTCTCTGCTCTTTTCAAGTTTTGATTACTTCATGAAATTTTTACATCTTTTCCTCCTTCAGACAAACAGCATATGTTGAAGAATTCTTAAAAATAATCTTTCCTTCAAGGGAAACAATTTTCCCTCCAGTAAAAATGTATTGTTACCTTTAGTTTCATTGTAAAAGAGGAAAAAGAAAATACTGAGAAATTCAATGTAGATGATGTGCTGTGGTTTTAAGGGCAAAATCTCCCACACTACAGCAAGAACATAACACAGTAAAATAAAAGTGGATGTTACTGGATTTTTAAACTTGTGGAGCAAGAGGATGGGACTGAATGCTTACCTTCTTTTCCCCATTCTGCCAGCAGCCATAAAGCGAAATGCTCAATTTGTATTTTATGTTCTACAAAGAAAAGGCTGGAAAAATATGCTGCACAAATTAAATACCTAAGGGAGGTTACCCTAGAAGAAAAGATTTTAGTTTACAAGTGAATCTTTAAATTAATCATGTTAACAGATGCATTTCTACTTATTGTTTGTGAATTTAATAGCTCAGTGTTAGGGAAAACAGGAAATAAAAAGAAAAACAACAATTACAGATAGCTCTAATTCATCATTCCACTTTTTGCGTGACTATGAACATGAATCAGTGCTTTTACTGAGGAGGAGGAAGTTGGAAACTGTTTTGTTAATATCTGTTCCAACACAGACATGAATTTATGCTAATTTGCGGTCCAAAATGAGTCTGTTCTATACAAATACACCCAGGCTGCTTGAGATCCCAAAGGTGCTGATAGTAAGGGTTTTTCAGAAATCTGTCTTTCCCAAAACTCTGCAAAACTTTGCTGGCAAATGCCAAGAGCAGTCTGACTAAAAAGATGGGCACTTAGATTGAAAGCTCTTTTTACTGTTTAGAAGGTCAAATCAAAATCCCACCTCAACCATCAGCGTGATGTCATTCCAAAATGCACTCCTCTGTGGTACTCGCATTTATGTAAGGTACTAATTATGTGCAAGGCCAAGGCAAGCAAGAGGGTGAGAAAGACTCTGTTGTTCGGGAAATTCATCTGGAAGTCTCCAATCCCTGGCTCAGCCAGCATTCAGTGTTGGTTACTCAGAGTTCTGATTCCAAGACACACAGCATTGGCTGTGAGAGCTTTAAAATGCAAGTTGATTTTTGCCCCATCAGTTCACGCAGATTGTAAACTCATGGAAATGCTACTTGTTGTCAGAAGCAGTTTTCTTTCATTTGTCTCTCTCTTCTTCCACATTTTCCTTCTCGTCTCTGTCCCCAGTGCTGATGGTGTGATGAAGAAGAGAAGTGGATCAACACTTTGGTACAATCAGGCAATAAAATTGCCTTCCAACTGTGTTATTTTTTATTAAAATATGATTATGACTTTGTCTTTGTCATGCTCGTCTTCCAACAGCCAAAAGGTTGAAAGCAAAAGTTTGGTCACTGACTCATCTCTGTGATGAACAGAGAAAACACAGAAGGTTTTTATTCAGGGGATGGTTATGTCTTGTTTCTTTCTTTTCTCATGCCTGTCTTTCATTACAGGAAGATCAGGCCTTTCCTTGTACTGGAAGACTCATTAGATGGTAGGTTATGACTCCACAAAAGCCATAACCTTGCTGTACAAGCAGCCCTGAGGGAATATTAAATCAGCAAGACACAGCGTTTGTTTTCAATTCCCGAGAAACAAGGTTTAGAAAAGAATCACTTTGCAAAAATGGTCTTGCTATTCATCTGGAGGCTGAAGAAGCTGCAGCTGTGGAAACTATGATAAGGAGATTCCTCCAGACCAAAAGATAAAGAAAAATTTGTTTTTTTGAGAAATACAGTCATATCTCTTCCTTTATAAAGTGTCAGGAGGGAAGGGTGGGAAAATGAAATTCCCCTTAAAAATAGTGAATATAGGTAACACATTTTCTGCACTCACCATCGTGGAAAAGCTGAGCTAATTCTGTGCCTGCCATGATCTCTGCTGAGGTGATGCAATGAAGGCAGAGAAGCCTCAAGAAATCAGGAGGGTGTTGTTGTCAACATGGCAGTGACAAGAAGCCTGATGCCAAACTGGTCATTGGAGTGTAGACTCCAGCAGCAACACGAGCTGTAGGCAAGCACAGGGGAGCCCTGGGAAGGAAGAGCACCTCTCAGGAGAGCCTTGAACTCTCTTCACACCACTTGTCCCTGTAGCATCTCCAATTTTGTGTGGAACAGAGATGATACTCAATACTCACCGTCCTTGCTTTTTGGATCCAGTTCAAGTTCTGTAGATCTGAAGAGGATCAGCCCAAGAGCACACCCTGCATATTTTGTCAGAGTTATTCATTCTCTGCTCATGTCCTTTCCTCAAGTACCACAGATCCCTGTGCAGATGCAGGTAAAATGACAAGACATTAAGGATGGGGGCTGTGAAGCAGAGAGTCATGACTTCAATCTCCTTCTGAGTCTTTACAACACAGAGCAACACTCATTATTTCAGCATTTGCTCAAGTTTGTATTACTTTCTTGCTGTTCTTGCCATTCTCTCCTGAAAATTGTGCTGGACAATTTCAAGCATATGTTCTTCTGGAGTTCACACAATGTGCCTTAAGCAAGTCTGCAATGAAAGCCCTGACATTTCTCTACACATAATGATGCGAGAGCAAGGAGGTCTAGCCTACTTCGTAGGATTTTGTAAAGTATAGAGGGAAAATGATCTTATTCACTCTCCTTCTGAACTTTTCAACTCCTGAGAAAATTATTCTGCATCCAGCCTAAACAGAAGTGAAATGTTTCAGCTGCTTTGATTACAACACCGTGTTGTCTGGGAGACACAGGCTTACAGAAGCTATAGATGGATCTCTCTTAGGATATCATTAAATTTCTTTTGCATTACTTGAGTACCAGGAAAGAATAGTTTCCATGGGCAGCACAGGGAAATTCAGAAACTGATCTAAACGCAAAGAAAGTCCAGATGCTGTCAAAACCAGTGCAATTTATACCACCCCTTGACCTTCTCCTTGAACATGTTAGCAAAATCTACATTGCTGGATTCTCCCATGTGGAGTGTTCTACTTTAACACTCTTGGATGCTTTGGTATCATCATTAAGTTGCCAGTGAAGCAAATATTACCAACTGATAATAGAAGTTAAGACAAGAAGAACACAAAGAATATAGGATAGGGGATTGCTATATTTATATGTCAGAGTGATCTGTCCTCTGCCACAGATGACACCTTCATCAATTCCTCTTTGCATGCATAAACAACAAATTCATCCCCAGTCATACATCTTGAGAGACTCCACTGAGGTGGACTGCACCGTCTCTGATATCAGATTTTTTGTGCTGATAGAAGTTATCTGATCTTGCTCACAGCACCAGAATTTTGGAAATCTGCTGAGAGTTGTTCACCCCCACCAAGAGTTCTGAAAAGATCAGGACACACAGGCCAGAGGATAAGACTTAGATCAGTGTTTGTGTGGTGAGAATTATCACTCGTTTTTGAAAACCAAGGCAGGATTTGTTATTGCTGATCTATTTCAAACTTTTTGAAACTCTCAATTTTTTTTGTCTAGAAAAAATCTAGATGAAGGAATATAGATAAGGCAGAATTTACAACAGTACAAATTAGCTCACAGTAATATAGGGTCAGCATGTATGCACTTGGGGTAAAAAGGTTGTGCAAATATCCTCAGCAGTCCTTAGACGAACCAGGGCTTGGGATTTTAGTGCAAAAATCCTGCTTTGGAAGTGTACAAGTGAATAATAGCAGCACAGAATTTAAAACTTGAGAAAAATACAGACACCTCCAAAATGATTCAGTTTTGCTGTTTTAAATATATAGGGAGAGATTTAATCTAATCAAAACTCTAATCTAATCTAATTTAATCTAATCTACCTCTAAAACTAACATGTCTTCTGTTTCTATTGCTGAAATCTTAAACATTGAATAAAGGCTTCTAGTTTGGGCTTACCATGCATTAAACATGACAGATTCTGCTTTCAATCACGCTAACATTAAAAAAAAAAAAAAAAAAAAAAAAAAGGCCAACAACCATAACTATTTCAGTCTGGGTGTAGAGCTGTTTTAAAACATACAGAGCAATGACAGAACAGCTGTACTTAAAAATACAGCACCCCTAAATTGAAAAATCACACTATGGAAACAGAATTAAAAGTTATTAACATTATTTATTCCCCCTGTCATTTAAAAAGGGACTTGTTCTCCCACATTTAAGAAAGCTAAGATAATATCTTACAAACAAACACTGTTTTATGCCAAGCAGTTTAGTGGGTGTTTTCCCTAATCAGAAACTGTAGTATTTAGCATATAAACAGTAACTCCTTCCACACAGTTCTAGGAAAAGCAGAAATCACCTCAGAGAAAAATTTTGTGTAGTTCCAAATATTCTGTCTTTCAAGATATTTAATGATTTTCTTCTCTTTCAAGATATTTAATGATTTTCATACTTATGTTTAAAGCAGAATGATCACAATCAGGCCAGTGCATTTTTTTCTGAGGACAGAGAATTAACTACTCACCATGCCAGCCGTCAATTTCATGTGGACAAGGTAAGTAACCATTTTCAAGAAATCAAACCATGAGTTACAATGCCAAAATTATAGTGGAACAGTTCACAGATGGGATCTCAATCAGTCAATTGAAAAAATAAAAGGAAAATGACAGAGCTATAAGAGGTGTCCCTGGTGCTTCCTCAAGTCCTATCTACTGAACTGCTGCTCAAATGAACTCTACAACACAGCCAGCCAAGATCGTTATGAGAAATAACTCCTTTTCAATACATGCTGTTCTGTTTAAGCAAAAGCTTTTCCTATGAACGTATTATTCAGCTGGGAAATTTAGATTCCAGCAGAATCTGTTCTAAAGAAGAAATTTCCCTTCTCCCCCACCCCCCAAAAAAAGAGAGAAAAGACACAGCAAAATGAAAATGTGGAATGACAAAGTCACTGGATAAGAGCTCAGGCAAAGAATGATACATGGCACTTCTTTAATGCCTATATCCACCAGAATCTATTAATAAGAAGTTTACAATAACTATGAGTATAGATACTACTTTCCAACAAATCTGCTGAATTTCAATTTTGTGGAATTTTCAGGATAGATTTCCACTCAATCTGAGTTTTAACATGATAAGTAGTTGAGTTGTCTCAGGCCTAGCATACACACAAAAAATTCACAGGTTAATTATTTTCTCTGGTTTGTGGTTTGGGACAGGTCTCATACAGCCACACCTCATTACTTTCCTGCTTCTGCTCAAACAAGATTTGAAATACACTCCTTTCTGCTAGGTATGCTTTTAAAGTTTTCTCTTTAAATGCTTCTAAATGCTTTGGGGTACAAAAGGAGGCCCCACAGTTACTAAGATGCACTGTATTAGTCTAAACACAAACTACAGGTAGCCAAAAATAGTATACGGGGTTTTTTTAAAGCTTCCACAAACTTTTTTTTATTTTTCTGTCAAAATCCAGTATTTCACAAAACCTCAGAGAATCAAATTTCCTTAGCAGCTCTAATAAAAACACAACTTTTTGCTCCAAAATATGTTTGTGTCTTCCTCCGGAAGCTGTGCACTAAGATGAAACCTCCACAGTGATCCCTTTCTTTCAGCAGACAAAGTTTAAGAGGATTTTATGTTCTTCTGATCATTCAGGTACTCAGCAGTATGAGGCAGAGGTTGCCTTCAGATCTTGTGAGCCCAAGCCTGTCTCCTGCAAAACAGAACTGACCCATCGGTAGGATATGGCTTTAACCATGGCATAACTGACAAAGGCAGGCCAGTCTCACATGAGGAGGGCCTTGAACCGCTAGAAGACAAAGCAGTGATATCTCTGCCCTCATTTTTTTGAGAGACAGCTGCAGGAAATGCTGCTGCGGTGGTCAGGGCAGCACCCTGCCCGGCAGAGCTGCACCTTGCATTGACTCCCAAGTCCTGACAAAGCTCCATCAGGTTCACAGTCTTGCTGCCACCCTGGCAAAGCATTCCTCCACTTCTTAAAGGCTGGGCAAGTTCACAAACCCTGCTCACAGGCTATTTCTGTGTGCATCAGGTACTTCCCTATTGCTTTCTTTGGAAGTGGCTGAACCACAAGTGACCAAACCTTCACTGGTGTGCTGCAGATGATGTCCATTCTTTGAAAAATTTGAAGAGATGACACTTAGTTCAAAGGCTGTGCATTTGTCTACAGAATCCCCTCAATTTAGGAGAGCATCAGATGCAATGACCTGCTCATGGAGTTCTCTAGAGAGGTGGGCTGGAACCAAGATCCTAAAATTGGTGTACCAGATGCTTTTGCATTCCTTCATAACAGGCTAAGAAGCATTCAAAAGAGAGAACTTGAGATATATCTGCAGTTAATTAAGAGAGGAATTCAGAGAGGAGGAAATACCTGGTACATACAGAGAATAAAATGCAGAAGACATGCTTCAAATTAAATGGCACTGCATAAATGAAATGAGAAACTGGAGATCCGCTTTTCGTCTGACCTGCTTATTTGTTGCATTCTCAAGGTTAACATTTATCCATTTTCATTAGACCAGCAACATCACCAGCTGCACTGAGGTTCTAATAACCACTGCATAAACCAAGAGAATCAATCTGAAATATGCAGAACTGGGGTTCATCAATGCAAACCCGGGGAGATTCAATTAACTGTATATTTGTATATTTATATCCAGAGTACTGGGGAACAAAAGAAATCATATACTTTTTATCTCCCTTGATATACTGACACTGCACATAATTCTGAACATTTCACAGAAACAAAAAAAATCAAAATCAATTCTTACTTTTGCTTCTATGTATTTGTGTGCTTGCAGGTTCTTCCTGATGCAAGAGGAAAAGGCGATGAACTTTGTGCACAAAATATAAAAACAACATCAACGGCACAGTCAAAGAGCTCTGCACAATTTTCCGTTGTTGACGATTACTTGATTTAAGAGACAGTGAGTTGGAAAATTAATCTTCTTCAAATTTATAATATGAACATAAACAAGAGCAAGTACTTTACTAAGCTGTTCAACAAATTTGGAAATAATCATCAGCTTAGTATCAGGATTTCATAATCTATTTAATGCCAGGATAAGCACAAGTGGGTTTTGTTGCTGTTTTCCTTTCCTCCTGCCAGGGAAAAAAAGGAAGCTTTGCACATACTACAGCTGACTAGAATTCAAGATATCAAAGTTTAACTCCTGAACATCTTCTCTATTAGTAAGAATGAATAAATGGAAGGGGGCAGAGCTCTCAGGCCTGTCCTCTGAAGGTTGTCTATTTGAACACCTGATGATCAAGTGATAAATCCTGAAGAAAGCTGCTCTTAATTCCAAGAATTTCTGCTAGCCCTATTCCAAAGCATCAAAAACAAACACCTAATTCCTTCAACTGAGCTAACTCTATTCATGTGGAAAAGTAATAAAATAATAGGTTGTACAAATGAAAAGAGAAGTAGCAAATATCTTGATTAACCTCAACTCCTACTATTTTTCTTTTTAAACAACAGATAGTATCCAAATAGCTACATGAACTCTCAGGAGGAAGTCAAGACAGAAAAGAAACCTCCACTACCCAGGGTAACCTGGGTACTGATCATTTCCAGTGGATGGCCAGAGATGAACTCATGGTGAAACTGCACAACATTTTGAGGAAATATCTTTGATAAAAAAATTCATGCAGCTCAGAACTTGTGACAGTTCAGTTTGATCTCCAAAACATTTACCATAACACCAGTAGCTTAAATACATCACAACTTCAAGGTTTAAAACAAAGATTTCTGAGAAGTGTGTAAATGTGTGCAAGTATTTCTGCTTGTAAAATGGAGATGGAAGTTTCTTGAGAATCTCTTCCAAATCCTAGCTCGGAGTCCTTCAATTTCTGGTTGCAGAAGGAACCAGAAACACCAGAGTAAAACTTTACTTTCTCTGACAAGAGGTCAGCTACAAACCCTGAATTTCTGCATAATTTGAGTTTGCACTCAAGTTTCTTACCCAGTACATCTGACCTGACCCGGTCTGGCCTCCTTCAGCCATGACAGGTCACAGTCACAACTAAAGTACCACAAGGTACATCACCAGAAATAAATAGTGCCCTAGTAGAAGTAGCTATGTAAGTTACTGATCATCTCTCGTGATCAGCTGGTGAGAACTAATACAATTCTAGAAGGGTTCAGGAGCAAGTGGGCACAAAGGACCCCTGAGCAGACAGGATTACAACACTTGGATTGGGCAGCTGCTGTACATCCCCACTTCCCAAAGCTCTGCAGAACTACGTCTTCAGAAATCTCTCCCCCTGCTTCTTCCTCCTTCCTTAATTAAATTGCAAAGAGTAAATAAGATATACAGCACACGGAACATTTTGATGTCCCTCAATGAATCTACTGGTCATTTTAAGACAGTACTAAGATATTTTAAAATAAGGTCTTTGCTCTGGGCTCTGCACATCTTCAGTCAAGATGACTTTGTAGGTTATTTTACACAAGGACAAAGCCCAGAAATATACAGCAGGAGTCTGACTTTTAACCAGATTCAGATTCTTTGTCTAAAAAACTACTGTTTCAACAGTACAAACTAAATTTGAAAGAACAAATATTGTGACTGGATTTTGGCAGTTAAACTAAAAAATAAAGGTAAAATTTGCCCTGAAATTTATGAAGAAACTTAGACCCTCTTCCTGAAAAATCTTAAAATGTTAGATTATTAAATGCTGATGCAGAAAAAAATTCAATCAATTTTTAAAGGGTAGTTATAACAGTAAACCAGTGACTGCTATTAGACAGTTTTACAGTCCCACAACTTGTTTAGTTCTAATTTCAAGGCAAAAACAATTCTAACGAACAAGAGGTGGGCTAGTTTGGAATAAAATATATTTTATTTATGTGAGAGCTAGATAATTGTTATTTTGGTGAGAATATTATGTACCTGCATAAGGTCGTGAAATGACGATGCTAAATTTTGGTCAACCTTACTGGGAGCAGAGGGTGTGTGATACCCAGCAGGAATGATCCTCTGTTTATATCACTTATAATCCTGCTAACAATAAATTAGGCTTGACCAAAACCATAATAAAGCATTTTCTATAAATGAGATTTTAAAATGTTTACTCTGTAATCTCCAAGGAGCCACTAAAATCACTGCTGCTGCACGCCCTGCTAAAACCTGTCCAGTTCAGTAAACCATATTATTCTGTGTATGGGGAGAACTACACCACTCTGAAAGTAATTTTTGCCTTGGGGATAATTAAATGCATATTATACCTTAAAGTTACAGCACCAGGAAGCTTTACTATATTGAACTACTTTAATTAGAAAGCATTTTACATATTTCTTAGCCCCAGTTTGTTGTCTTAAGCATGGTGGTGAAAAATGTTAGGGTGGCTAAAATTCCCATTTTTTAAATTTGCTTAAGGTACTATTTATAAGCATTACAAGGAATCAGGCCACTGGAGCCAGAACTTCTCACAGACTGGGGAGAAATTTCTACTTGGACTTCTCTTCAAAGCAAGCCCTCTAATCCTTGTGTTTTTGAGGATTTTGCTACACACTAAATACTCAGTCTCTGCATTCCAGGGACACACTAGTGACAGGACAGGAGAAAAAAAATTAGTTTTTTGTTCTGACTAAGCTCCCTCTCTTAACAGGTGACAGTGTGAATTCTATCATGACTATGCAGCCCAACAATTTGGATTAGATGATCTTTTTGGAAATCTGTATGTTTCTGCATTATTGATGAGATACAGTAATATTAAATGAAACGAAGGTAAAGATATCTGGGGTATGCAAAGGAGCAAGGAATATGTAAGTGTGGTGGAATCAGCTTCCTCTCTCCCCCTCACAAGTGAGTGTAGATCATAGCAGTTCATAGCCCTCCCCTCCAAGCTAGGAACTCTTGATGGCTTGATTCACATCATCTCCCCTTCATCCTCTTTTCACAGAAAACATCTATTAAAAAACAGAATCAAAGTCTATTTTTGGAATGCTTATCAGAGAAGCCACTTGGGACTCCTGACCATAAGCAAGCAGTGCAAAGAAGCTGTTGAAATGACATTTTAAATTAGACACCGATGTCTCTTTGTGTCCTGAGTTGTCCACAGATGTGACCCATAAAGGTAGCAAAATGTAATGCAGGGAAGGGCAGACATGTCCATCAGAGCCCAGGGAAGCAGCCCCAGGCTGACAAGGCTACAGCAGAAAAGCAGGGCAAAGAAATTATATGCTGCCCATTTCACTCCTAAGCTGACCACAAATATGTTGAGACCCATTTTGGGGCCACCAAGGCTAAACACCCCAGAGAGTTGTGCTCATTCCTCCTCTGCCCTACTCTTGTACATTCCTAAATCACAAAGATAGCTGCTCTGAATTGAATACAGCCAGTGAATTTTAGAAAGGCTGAAGAGAATGATAGATTGCAATTTATATGCTGCACGATACCTTCAGTTTAATTGGACATGTGTACTTGATGTTTCTTTCAAAGCAGCTCTAACTGTAGATGGATTCAAATAGCCAGCCATCTGATCAGAATGCAAATTAAAATACAATCAAAGAGTGCGAGATGTTCACATTGATCATGCAGATTTGACCTGTTAAAGGGGAATTCAGAGCCATTCAGTATCCTGATACTGACATGTTCAAGTGGTTGGATCCAAGATTTTGAGACCCAATCCCTACCTTCAGCAATTTCTGAAGAAGAAGAAAAATGTTATTGAAGAGACAACTAAGAAAAAACATAGGTCATAGAGACCTAGGAAAGGAGAACCAGCTTAAAAAAAAAAAAAATACAGTCAAATCTGGAGTTGTCATTCAGGTGAGCAGAACCTTGGGAAATTGCCTCTGCTCTTCGTGCCTTGGTTTCTGGTATCTGCAGAGGGTGGCTAAGATGGTTATAAGCCCTATACTGTTGTGGTACCCAGACAGAAACTTAGGATTTCAATGGTTATTTGGAGGGATGGAAAGCCCAACACTTCCTGTTAGTTTTAAATCACACACCATTTGTGTTTATAACCAGAGTCAGCAGATTTTTAGATAGCTTGCTCAGGCATTACAGCCTGAACCAGGCTGCATTGTGAGACAGGAGATACTGCACTAAATGAAAAAGCAAAGGTTTTGCTGACACTGTAGCCTAATACCATATTAAAGCCAGTAAGCAAAGAATACTTTTATATCGGAATGATGTATTTCATGTATCACATTTAATGCCACATCTCTTTGATTGCAGAAGTTTGCAAGGAATTTTCTTTCTGCTAGGAGTTAGGTGTTCAGATATTTTGAAAGTTAAATTAAATATAGGAAGTGTGAAACACTGTACAGTTAGAAACTATACAGTGTACGTGCTGCAAAGTGTAGAGAATAAGAGAACAAGACTAACTTTGCTTTCGTCTGCTGTTAAAAGAAGTTTAACTCAGTCTTGATCAAAGAATAATGGTATTTATAATGCCTTCATTCAAAAAACTCAAACAAACAAAAAAACCCCACAGCACCTAACTAGGCTGCATCTCATATTGAGAGGTTAATTGCTTTCCAACTTTCTGTGAACTTTGAATCATATAAATGGACAGACAGCTGGAAAACAAAATGCAAGTTGTCCTTAAATTCGTAAGTCCTTACACAGGACACAAAACAACTGTAAACCTCAGCCTAATCATTGAAACATTGGAATTATTAGTATTTCTATTGCCACAGCACCTTCAAGACACAGAACTGTATTAAGACACTACTCCTCCTCCCCCATTATCCCAGAATTCTGGGATCAAGATGGAGAAGTATCCCCAGTTTCATTAAGTTTATACACATGTACCTGCATTATGCACTGGCACAGAAATGAACCACACTCTGATAAAATTTCACATTAGATCTTTCCAGATGTGGCCATGTATCAGCAGCAGCAGGGATGAAATGCTGGGCAGTGCTGCGGCAGTGACACATGGCACAAGGTGTGACCACCACGGTGTGTGCACTCCAAGAGGAGCAGCCAGCCCAGCAGTGAGGGAATATGAACATCATTTTGCTGGTCATTTAATGGGTTTGGTTTTCCAGCAGAAAAGTACAAGCAACAGAGTGGGTACTAAGTACAAAATGGTTTCTGTTACATGGGAGAAATACTGCTTGATCCCATGATACATTTCAGCCAGGCTTTCAACATGTAGAAGACTCATTTGTACCCAAAATAAATCCCTTGGGCTATGAGCAAGATAGATGCTTGAATGTGAAAATGAGAAACTACTGAGTGACACTTTCTGTAAACAGCTACTTACTAATAATTTAGAAAACTGGATGTAATAGGTGTGTGCTCATCTACATCTCCAAAGTGCTCTGACACACCATGAATTCATTACAAGTTTTCCAGCATATGATGTCTTTCTCAGTGTCAAATAACTAGTTATCTTTAAAAGTTTCGGGTCATCATTGCCTTGGGGGAAAAAACATTTTAAAATGTGAGGTAAGGTTTTAAAAGCTTGAGGTAAATTAACAGCACTTACCAATAGTATTCATTTCAAGCCAGATGCATGATTTATGAAGACAAAGGAGTGGAAATATGAGTAATAAAAAAAAAATTCTGTACAAAAGGGTATGCTTTATAAAGCTTGTGGTCTACTTAAGGGTACTACACAAAATAAAGAATTTGAACAGGTAATCATATACAAGAGCCCAAACCAGAGCCTCACTCTCCATTAATAAATTAACAGATATTTTAAGGCAATCTGACTATTAACCTCCAATGCAAGAAGGCATTAGTTACAGATGGGGTAACTCTTGGCCATCCTTATTCCAGAGCTGCAAATTGAAATGTGCTAGTGAAGGATGTGAAAAATAATATACTTCTTAAAAATCCAGTTGGAGAACTCACTTTGGTTTCGTTTAACGTCCCAAATCTGATCACTTCTGTAATGACACGAGCAAGAAAAACAAAACTCTGCCACCACCCCTGAAAAGATGTTTGTAGCAGAACTCTGTGCTAAGGGCACAGATTTACAGCCCTAGAGCACCTGTAGTTAAAGCATTTCCCCAAGGCTATTTAGGAAAAAGCAGTACTAAATCAAGGCAGACCCTCCCTGAGTCACGGCTGGTGCAGCCAGTCCTGCCTGTGGGGACAAGAAGATCACTGGTTTTCTGGCAGTTACCCAGCAGAGTTTGGTATGTTTGATATGGCAACCTTTGACTTACTTTTGAAGGTAATTGAGGCTGGAGAAAGCATTTATCCTGTGAACATCTCCCCTCAGATGGCAAGTTGTTCAGGCAATTCTCCTCAAATGTGCTTTTGTGATGGCAATCCACACCATATGAATCTCAATTCAATTGCACACCATGGGATCATGCTGGATGAAGAATACCAGGATTCCAAAGAGCAGTGAGGGAAAAACATTTATCCCCAGCAGATCAAGCTGTTGAGGATTTGATAAAACACAATGATTCCTTCTCCTTCACAATGACATGCTGACCCTGTGGGTATTTTCTCCCTGTCTCCATCCTCACAGATCACTCTTGTTGATAGAATCACAATATATGGGGTAGGAGGGAACATAAATACAGAGCCAGAAGCAATGGTATTGCACTGAAACTGATCAGTAAGAGCATAGAGCTGCTGGCATCTTTGTTTTGTTTTCTTGGGGGTTCTTATTTTCAAAAAATAAAACCACTCTCTCACTGAAGTTGAACAGAAGGCAGGGAAACAATACCTTTCCTCTCCTGCAGCAGGTTTGGACAGTCTGCATAATTCCCAGTCAAGATATGGCACAAATCTAGTTCAATAAGTCCCATGAGAGTCCTGTTCCAGCTGTGCTCTCAGGGAACAAGCACACCTATAATTCAGAGGTGGCCTGTTGCAGGATGTGTGGCTTCATCAGCTCTGTGCCACAGCCATGGCATGTGCCAACTCCTCCTCAGTGCCACCAGCCCTCATGCCGAGTCCTGCCCCCTCAGCTGGGTGCCCCAGGGAGATTGGTGCTGTGCCATAGGGCTACATGGCATCCATCCCCAGAGCAGTGGCAGCCCTGGCACAGCCAGTGCAGAACCTGGACCTGGAAGTCTGTCTGCTCTGAGCACATCGAGGTCTGCACTAATGCACAAGACCAGGAAGGCACTTGGAAGGGTATAGGAGGTGTAGGAAGTGTAAGAATGAAAATCAGCCTTGGCACCAACTTTTCCTTATGGTACAAATTGCTTTCATTTCACATGCAGGCTGATTTGTCTGGGGCTGGGTCGCTCTGACATTGCTGGCAGGAGCCTCGACCTTGCTGTGTCCCCTGATGTTCCACACTGCAGTGAAAGATGTGTGTAAGAGGCAGGGGCTCAGCAAGTGCAGCATGAGATTGCTGGGGCAGCAGTTTGGTGTCAATGCAAACAGGCCTGGAATGAGAGGTTCATTTTTGGGCATGATCACACTGTCTTCATTGAGAACCCTGGCATTTCACAAATACCATCTCTCAAATGCATTCACTGGATTAGGAAAAGAGCATATTATCGTTAATTATGTTATCCTGAAAATATTATCAGACTTCAATTTCTGTATCTTCTATTTAATCAAAGCATACAAACAGCAATAAAAATGTCCTTCTCATTAAACTGAGAAGTCTCTCCTCATTTCAGAGTTACTAATGCCTAAGCCTACTTTGAAATATTTTAACAAGATAGAACTGTACCGTGTAATTGGAAAAATGAAACTTAATATTTTTGTACCTAAAGCAGTAGTAAATAAGCCTGCATAAGCTTGCACTGTGCCCTGGAAATAGTATGTGTTTTTCTACTTGCATATCACCTGGATGTCAGGTGTGCCAGACTATCGATCCCACCATCTCTGCAGCCTCCAGCACACAGCCACTGCACAATTCTTGGGAAGGACAGAAAAAACAGCAATGCTGTAACACAGTAAATAATTGTTACAACATGATTAACTGAAAAGAGATCCATCTTTCCCAATCTCTGCAAGATATTAAATTCCCTGCATTTATTCTCTACCCAGGTATTAGGTGAACCCAAATTCAAAGATCTTACCAAAAGGGAGAAATTCACTTCTGAATATTGATTTGCTAAAGATAATAAAGACTAAATACAAGCTACTTAAGCTGCAATGTGTAGCTTCAGACCTGACCTTAACTTTTCTGAAAGATCATAGGAATTCTGATTCTGAAAAACATAAATTTGAGCCCCATCAGGAGTATACAACATTCAGAAGAGCACAGCTGGAGATGTGAAACAGAGCTTTAGCTGAAACAAATGGATAAAAATCAGAGAGTGGAGTTCCACTTTCAGATAACAGAATCTTAAAAATGTTGGTTGGAAGTAATTTAGTCCAATTGATTCTAAGTTGGATGTGCACCAGGCCCTTTCCAGGGATGGGAATAGAGTTGATGGGTTCCAAGGGACCTCCACTCCTGCCTTTACAAAAACTGGTACAACACTTGCTATTTTTAGTCATCAGAAATTTGCCAACCTCCTTCCCAGTCACCATAATTTGTCATAGACATCATATACCAATCCCACAAAAACATCAACCTGCTTTTTCAGGACCCTTGGGCACATCCAGCAACATGGATTTGATCACATTCAACGCTATAAAGAGTCCCTGACCTGTTGCTTCTCTGATGTTGGCTGCACCTCTCCTTTCCAAGCTATTAGGATATGCAGATATCAGATCAGGCTTTGCTCATGCAGACTGAAATTAAAAAGAATACCCTTTACTTTTGCCTTTTCCTTTTAATAATGGACAAAACACTTTTGCTGAATTTTCTTGTACTGCCAGAGTACATTCCTGGGAGCTTTCATGTTTGCTACTCATTCATCTCCAGCTAGGCTTTGATATAATTTACGAAGAATTACTTAGTTCAGTGTTTCCACAAATGTCCACTATTTTGGGTTCATAATCTGACTTGAAGACAAGAACTGACAAGCTTAGGATACAACTTAATTTGGGAGATCTGCATGAGAAACTGAAGCCTTTGAAACAGTCAATGGATAGTGAGGCTGGAGCTTGTGGAAATGGTGTGAAAATGCCCCATGGCATTGCTAGCTGGCCAACCAAAAACTCAGGCAGGCTTAGCAGATACAAAGATGTGGTTAAAAGCACCACAAGAGAACAATTTCTGTGGAAAATGAAAGTAAGTCCTAACTAAGGCCTTATTTCAAAACTACACGCGAGCTCTTGTTCATTTCCAAAGGACACAGCAGCCAAATGTTTATACTTTGTGCAGTCCAACACCAAAATCATCTCTAACAAGGTCCTGATGGATCTCCAGGCTGAGAAAATCAAGACAAATCCTTGTTTAGATTCATCCAGTAGCTCAACAGCCAAGCTGGACACAGCCCTTTGTTCTCTTCCCTGCTCTCTTAATGACACTGGAATTCCTCTTTTGTATGCACTGTTAAGGGCACAATATATTATTACAAAAAGAGGAATTGCTAAGAAAGCAAGTGGAGAAATATTTGCACACAAAGGACATGCAGTAAAGTGAGACCACGTATTCTGTAGCTCTTCATGGAGACTCAGTCAGCAAAAACCACGCCAAAATAAAAAGCAATTGGGACCCTGGAGTGACATAAATCTGTGCTATAGTATGTACACATCTAATATTACAAACAATCTCAAGACTAAGGAGTAAGGTCCCAGTCAGTCAGTCAGAACACGCTAACAAGCAGCAAGAGCTACTTGAATTAAATTCAGTGTGTTAAATGGATCTCAGGAGGGGCCTATGAGTCAGATCCTCTTGCAGGGGAATCTCACATGAGAATCTGAAAGTCGGTGGCATCAGCATTGTGACAAAAGTTGTATGGCACACAGAGGGTAACACACGTATGGAGAGATCAGATTATTGTCAATCAAGCAGCAACTGGGGAGAGAGGTGGCAGCAGTGCATACAGAAATGCTCTAGTGAGTCATGTTGGGAGAAAGGGATCAGATTAAGCTGTTAACCCACTTGCAGACACTTACTCACTCCTCATAAAATCAGCACACAGCTATAGTAGTTGTCACAAATAGTTGTCAAAGCGTTCTTTCTCAGTAATGATGATTATTCATACTTCCAAACATTACAAGCTGGAAGGCAAGTAATGCTAATGAACAAGCTGTCAGTTGTACCCCATGGCATTCAAACTACCTGGTCAGAAAAGGATTAGATCTTTGTAATAGCATGTAATGTTAAAATTATTAAGAAGGATTTGTTAACAAGACACTGTTGGGAGTCTTGCAAGCAACTTGACATGGCTTGGCAATGTGGACTTGCAGCCCAGAATCCAACTGCATCCTGGGCTGCACCAAAAGCAGCATGGCCAGCAGGGCAAGGGAGGGGATGCTGCCTCTCTAGTCTGACCCTTGTGAGATCACACCTGCAGTGCTGCAGGGACCCCAGCATGAGAAGGACATGGACCTGTCGAAATAAACCCAGAGGAGGTCACTAAGATGACTGAAGGGCTGGAGCACCTCTCCTGTGAGGAAAGGCAGAGAGAACTGGGATTGTTTGGCCTGGAGAAGGCTACATGGACACCTTAATAGTGCCTTCCAGTACCTGAAGGGTACTACAAGAAAACTTACAAAGGTATGGAGTGATAGAACAAGGGGAATTTACACAGGCAGAGGATAAATTTAGACAGAAATTCTTCACTGTGATAATGGTGAGACACTGGCACAGGTTGTCCATGCTGCAGATGTCCCATCACTGGAAGTGTTCAAGGCCAGGTTGGATGGGGCTTGGAGCAACCTGGTCTAGTGAAAGGTGTCCCTACCTGTGGCAGGGGTGTTAGAACTAGATGGTCTATAAGCTCCCTTCCAGCAAACCATGCTATGATTCTATGATTCTTTGACAATTTCTGGCTAAAGGTATTTCTGTCTCACAATGAAAATGTAATTGATAGAAATATACCACCCTTAGTTATACTTCTATCTCAAAAAAGTTTTCATTTAATGGTGGAATTTGTGTTTCATCTGAAAATTCTCTTTCCCCAGAAAGAGGGATCAATACTCTCCTCACCCCAAACACCACTACAAATAAAAAAATACCAGCAAGGAACCAGGCAGAACAATGCTGATACTCATAGGGGAATGCCTGGTCCAAGCTGTGGGTCTATTGTGTGCAGCAGGATAAATTCCAGGGTGTTCGGCAGAACAGAAGAGAGGCCTGACAAAGAAACACACACCCACCACTTGAAAAGGTGTTGGCTTTCTTACAACATGAAACAATTAAAGTTAAAAAAAGAACTAATGACAAAAAAAATTCTTAAGGTGTTCTTTTATTAGCCTAGTCTTTCAAAGCCTAAAGCAGTTTCTAGCTATAGAAAATACTAGAATAAAAAGAAAAAATAGGATAAAATCGAAGATGTAGAAAAGCAGATAATCCAGCATCAACTTCATGTAAAATTTTTTGAAAAGTCTATTCTGCTCCTGGAAACAGAATATTAGCCCAAGAAAGGTCTCATCAAACCTGTTCTTAATAGTTCTCAAAGCCAAAACTCAGATTTTACACTTGGGTCAACTACCATGTTTGACCAGCTCTCCAAGTCCACATGGCAAAACAGGGCAAGCCATATTACACATCAACACAGTCCCCCCACCTGTGTGTTTGGATCCATCACAAGATGTTAGCAGCCTGCAGAGTGTCATACAGAAGGGTAAATGCCGTCCAAGTTGCTGTGTGCATTTGTGATGCAATGCCATGCGGGAGATCTGTAAACTATGCACTAGAAATGACAAAGGAAATGGTAAAAAGGAAGAATACCTAATTTAGCAGATTCCAAGTGAACATATCTGCACCGATTCAGACAGGAGTAAGGAATCAATGAATTTTCAAAGATCACTTGAGATTTGAAGAAACTGTATGTAACTTAAGGACACAAAAGTTTTCAACACCAGCACTCTGTACTGTGAAGATTCAACTTATGCTGAAGTATCACACTGAACTAGAAAGTGGATAATGGTGTGTGAAGAGCTAAAGAATAAAAAGAGAGCTCAGCAGATTTCAAAATTTCATCCTTTACAACTGTACCTCTGCACCGCTGGTACTGCTTATCTTTCCAGAACAGGGCTTTCCTTACACTTGCCCTACTCAAGGAAACCTGGTTTGATCTTACACTTACATGAACAATTTCTGAGAGAGATGAATGTCAATAGCCGTTATAATAAGTAAAGACTTGGGTTAATCTTAGAAGTTTTATAGCAGGAGACTCTACACTCAGACTGTTTAGGACTGGCCTCTCAAATTTAGACACTAATTAGTTTTGTTATTCTGAGGGGGGGGGGGTGGGGGTGGGGGTAAAAAACCACTCCTGTGCTAGGAGAAAGGAGTACAAAAGGGAACAACAGGGGCACAGGGATAGTCAGTAATCTCCAGTCTGGCCTAACCTCCCTTTGCTGTAAAATCGTCAGGTATTAACACCTGACAATTACTTTCTTCTCATTCAAGGCAACAGCAAAGGTCATGAATAGTGCAAGGTCAGGCACATTCCACCCGGCAGGTCAAGTGAAACTTTCCAACTAATAGGAAAATATTCGATCCAGGTTATACACTGACTGGTGCTGGCAGCTAGTGCTGGGCTTGGCAAGAGCCCACCACTACCACCACCACTGATATTTTGGTGACAGGATAACACTTATAGCAAGGGATATAAATCATAACAATGAAATCTGAAGTCGTCACAAGCTGTGTCTTCCAGCCTCTTCTAACCTGTATGAAGGCACAAAACACCTCCAGCCTTGGTGGTGGTGGTGGTATAGAGTACTACACTCCCTCTCTAGGAACCAGAAATTTTGCAATCTTTCCAAATATCATGCTTTGACCAACATTCAGGATTATAGCAGGTTTAACTTCACACAAACAAATGTCTCTGTTACTATATAGCAGTGAACTCTGGGAGGCATTTTAAGATATCTTACCTGCTCTGGGCCACAGTTTAACCTGAACACTGAATTGATTCCATCTCTTACTCTATATTATCAGGATAAAGCCATGAAAATCCCTTGCTAAAATTTTGCTTTTAGCACTTAGACAGCTGAAGGATGCGATCCCAATTATGGCTCAATTATGTGATAAAGAATCAGGTCTCACAGAGAACAACAACAACAACAAAAAAGGATCAGTATAAAGTGTGATGGCAAAAATTCTTCAAGGTTCAGCAAGCGTTCACCAGGACATAGGCTCAAAAATTAAGAATTCTAACAACACCACACACAATTGTGACACAAGACTGCAGGGCTCTGAATACAGAGTTGTGATGAGTCCCTTAACATTTCTTCCAATCAGCTATCTGTGGGACAACAGAAAAGATGTCATAAAAAACTTATTATTTGATAAAGTCTAGCAGATTTTTACTTGAAAGGTGCTGCTGAAGGGCAAAGCATTAAATTATATATGGCTAAACCATGTCATGTATTATTAGCATAACTTCTTTGTTCCTCTAGCAGTTTGTCTTTTTGCCTTAGGGAACTGCTCACACTATCTACCCCAATATCCAGGATAAAGTCTGCTAGCAGTCAGCATTCAGAGCACTTAGAATCAACATTTATATCCACAATTTATTTGTCTGACTGTTGCTGCTTGAAACTGATGTATTGAAATTTACTTTCTGAAATTTCAGTCAAAAGATAAAAATTGCAAGGGAGATCTGGGCACAATTTTCCTTTTTTTAAATTAAAATAAAGGAGGGCAGGGTGTGACATTTACTCACTGAGATGCTTCCACATATTTCTTTCACCAAACTTTTGTGTCACACATTGCATATGTTAAAACAGAAAGATGTAAAAATGCTCCACAGATGTAGCCCCTGATTCAAAATATTTCAAAGCATATTAGAAACACAAATCACATCTAAAACATGGATGTACTCCTGGCTGCTGATTTAAGACTTGACTGAAAGACTACTAAACTCTGTGCACAGATTCCTGATCAAGAGGGCTTGAAATGGAAGCTGAAAAAACTTGATGTTACCTTGCTGAAGACACACACAAATAAGATATTCATTTATCAAAACTATAAGACCCTCCATTTAATTGCTGCTATGCACACCTGATGTCACTCCTCCAGTTGCCAGCTCTTTGTTTTACATACATGGTTGAATCCAGCCTTATGGCACCCATACTTGGCAGGTTTTCATTTATGAAAGAATGCATCAAGGATATTTTCTGCAGCCATTTGGTCTTTTAAAATCAGCTTGGTTTGATTCAGACTGTACCTGCTCTATGTGTGTTTCCTGAAAATATCATTATAAATACATTTACTACTACAAATGGTCATGGAAGAGACACATTAAGATACAACACAGTATCCATAAGAGAGATCAAAGTGGGCTTGTTGTTTCTTGGGACTTATGAACACCACAGGAAAAACGTAACTTCTAAACACTAGAAATAGAGAAGGAAATTAAGGAGGAAACACAGAAACCTTTTATATCATCTTCTGAGTTGAGCTGCTTTATTTCTAGTCAGCTGGACACTGATAAGGACCTGTGTAATATACTGTAACTCATATACTGGCCAGTCATGTTTCTTCTACAAAATTACATAGTGTTGTGACAACATGTCTTCATTGCAATATTAATTAAGATGCCCTCATTCACACCTGAACTGCAAGATTAACCTACCTCAGATGGGCCACTTTATGGCAAATCAACACCTCAGTTACTCATTCTGCAACAGTCCTTCACTCTCACCTCCCAGAATTTTCAGGCTTGAATCTTGACAGCCTGTGGGACTGCAAATAAATTGAGTAACTCAGATCCTCTAGCAGGCACTTGTGAAGAGGAAGAAACCTTACTGTCATTTTGAGTACAGAGGCAGGATATCTGTGGGTGCCACTGTGGCTTGCAATCTCAGTGGAAGAAAAAGGAAATTAACTACTTTCATTTAATTAGAGAGTGTTTCACTGGTTTGCTAGAACCATTTCTGGGTAGCAATAAAGTACTTCACAAATCTCTTTCAACAAGAAGCATTTTGAAAATACACTCATAAGGCTATGCTATAATATCACTAAGAAGTTAATGATACTGTTAGCATGAGTTTAATGTAAATATAAATGCATCACTGACATGGATTAGACATCCTACTGTCTAGATGCAGCATCATTAAGGCACGAATATGAGCAATACATGAGATTAAAAATGTAAGCCTTATGCAATGCTCCTTTGGAGCTTTCTCGAAGGCAGCTGTGTCCAGCAGCCCACCCTGCCTGGCCACAGCAGAGGTGAGCAGGGTCAGACACTGCTTTGTCTCCAGAAAGCAGCAACTAGAACAGTAGAATGAAACCAATGTTAACTGCATCCCTTGGTTTCTGCTAACACCAGCCTGGGTCTTCTCCAAGTTGGGAGTGATTTGTAAAAGTGTACAGATGCTACTTTCACCTCATTTAATCTCAGGCCAGCTTGACAGCCAACTGAAGGATCTTAAAATAGAGCACCAATTCTTTCTCCTGCCTTTTATATAAGCTAATGCAGAAATTGGAAATAGCACCCAGTTTCCCCTAGTTTCAGTTTTCTGATGGTTAGTAGGGCAAACAAAGAACTGTCTAGAGCAGCTATTCTAACACTTTTCAATTTACATACCCAGAAACTAACACACCAAGAAAAATAATTCTTCTCTCACTTTTACACATATTTGAAGTTAAATTTTAAAGTGCAAGTATGTATCAATCACTTCATTCACAAATCAGAAAATGGAAACTGAACTGTGCAGTCAGACGCAACAACACACAACTCAAAGAGAAGGGCTGGAGACTGTTTCCTGGCATCATAAAGGGTAGAAGAGGTAGGAACATTCTTCCTCTAGAAAGGAGGCTGGAGGAGGAGAAAAACCAGCATTCTAATAACTAGCTAGCTTTCTGTTGGCAACATATTAATGTAGAAACCCTCACTGATGTTTTAAAATTTCTTCCAAATTGTTGTGAAGACAACTGTGACCTCCTGTGCAAGGTCATACAATTAATTAGAAAGTAAGCAGGTAATGAAGATGACCAGCTTACCAAACACACACCTTCCTGAGTGAAGTGCATGAAAGAAAGCATTTAATTAATTAAAATATGTTAGGCATGGCAGAAAAACCACTATTTGCACAAAATACTGTTGTTTGGTAATATTCAGCTTCTGCTGCATGAGGTCTTTACATTCAGCATGGGAGATGAGCCATTACTAGATATATCCAACAAGTCTCATTTCCACGCTACAATGCTGCTTCTTGTTTAGGCACAGCAAAAGTGAAGAGATTCACATATTCAGCTACTACCAGTGTAACCTGAACTACACATGTAAGCCCATCAAGCATCCTAGGTACAACAGACTCATTATTCTGTTAAAGTATTAACTTAAATTTATAGGGCAGAACTGACATAGCCAAATGCATAAAATCTTAATTCTGCTTGCAGAAGAAACACTAACTCTGTCTTCCTTCCCTTGCTCTGCAATACACCCAATTCTCATTTGAAACAATAGCTGAATATGCAATAATAATTTGTAATGTGAAATACTGTTAATGTGTTTCCTCAGAGAGTTCCTGTTCCAGAACATAGCAGAACCTATTTTTATTGCTCAAGTTTTCATTACAGAAATGCCACAGTACATATATATCTTTGGTCTACCATGTACAGCATGTGACAAGCTAATGACAAGGTTCTTTTCCTGCACACTCCCCCCCTTTTTTTTCTTTTTTTACTATCACCAGTGCACTAATATTTAGACAGATTTACTTTGGAGCAAATAGTAAATGACCGTGAAGTTGTTCCAATTTCTCATTCTCATTCTGATTAATGAGCTGGAGGAACACTCCCTCCCTTCCTTCTCCTTCTGTGGTAGAAAACATATTGAGCTTATGCATCAAATAATTTTATACCTGCATTCCCTAAAAGATGGATGAGACTGGCATAACAATGATGGCTTTTCCAAGAGGGAATAAGGATCCACAAAGACACACTGCAGCAGTCATTCCAGGGTGAAGGATGTAAGAAGATCCACTATCACACTCAGCAAATCTCTCTCTCACACACACACAAACTACCTACACAAGCAATGCCCAGTGCATACACAAAAACCCCTCCATTCTTTATAAAGCAAAAGCAAAATTAGATTAAATCTAATTAAAATATAATTAATTCTTTATAAAGCAAAAAGAGAGTAAGAAAAACCAGTAATTTTTTAGGGAGAGGGAGAGAAAACGCCAGTTCATTTGTATGGTCTAATGCATATATGAGGAAGAGACAACAAGGAAGAAACCCAGGAATATCATATTCAGAAAAGAGCAAACATCAGACAAAGCTCAGTAAGAACTGAGAGTGTCTCAGAAACAAGACTAGAGAGGTTTCTGGGCTACACAAGCTGTGAACAAGGTTTTTATGGTGTTTTATGTCCGCCATTTTCAGGAACACAAGACTTTGAAATCAACAGGATGATCAAAACCTTTGGTAGCACTACCAGCTTTTCTTCCTTCCAAAGGCAACCTGTGGGTCTTCAACTCTGAATAACTATTATAGTCAAAAAGGGTAATTGTATAAAAAAAAATAGTCAATATAGGCTGTGTCTGTGCCCCTCAAGAACATCCTGAACTTTCCAATAGGATGTTTAAAATACCTTTCAGAGGTAAAAAGGCATCAAAATCACTTTTACACCTAAATGCTGAAAAAAAAAACCTTACTCAAACAACTCTTACTAGGGCTGTCGCAGGGAAGGAACAGAAAATAAAATACTTTCTGATGGATAATTGAGGAAAAGCTGAGTAAAGGATGACATTAACCTGCAGAATTTATTACCATGGCTTGCTGTGCCAGTACTGAACAGTTACATTACATTGAATGCTGTTTGTAAAACAAACTCTATTATCAGTCAGCAGATAATAGCTGAGCATGATCATGGTGTAAATTATTACAGAAGACTACAAGCAGAAGTGATTAAGAAAAAGTCAATACTGGGAGAACAGTTATATCAGTTCTAGAAAAAAACCCCAAGTGGATAAAAGACAACAAATTTCAGATTTGAAATCCAGCAATTTGACAGACAGCTTCTTTTCCACTCAATAATTAATTAACTTGTTCTGCACAGGGGGATTTTTCTCCACAAAGTAACTTTACTCTTCAGTCTGACAAAACATGGGACCCTTTGGCTTTGCTATTACACTTCATTAAGTTCTATAACCCCAAACAATTTGTAAAGTAGGAGCACATTTTTTTCATTTTTAAAGCAAACAAAAATGAGGATATTAATTTGTCAGCATTCTTTACTTTGCTTTATATACACGACCTGCAGTATTTGTCTGAGCAGATTCATCATTCAACTGCATTCTGCACTCTCTTATGAAGCCATGCTGCTGTACAGCACTGATAGGAAGACACTCCAGTGCTATTATTCCTTGTGTAAAGAGTTTTCCCAGCAGCATTCAGATGATGCTCTGCAAGTCATGTCACTTTCATGACATGCCACAGAGTGGCTGGAAAAGACGTTCTGTCTCCGAGGAATAAAGAACAATCCCTGTGAAAAAGGACAAACTTTGCTGTGTGTGAACTCAGGCAGCAAAACGACAGCCATTGTAATCCTGAACAGAGAGCTAAGGAAGGCATTTGGGGTCAGTCCAAGAAACCAATATGGGAAAAGCATCAAGTTTTTTCATGGGAAAAGTCCTGATTTCATGGAAGACACATTGTCTAGATAAAAGAAATCATGCAATTGTCCTAAATTATTTCTGGTTTTTCAGTTGGACACAATGTGCTTCATTCCTACTTTTATGCCTTTCATGAAATCCTTGAAACTCTGCTATATATTAGGGGTTTCAATCTTTCCAAATAGCAGCTTTATTCCTAAGTCAAGTCCCACTTCAAAAGAAGCGGAGAGCTTGTTTCATAACTTGTGAGATCTCTTTCAGAATCTAGGAACACAGAACTTGTTTCGTGTTCTGGAGCTAAAATGTTGTCTATCCATTGCAGTTAAGCCTGCGGCTCAGTCAGAAATGGAAAATTAATAAGACATACACTCACTTAAAAAAAAAAAAAAAAAAAAAAGATAAAACCCAAGCAAAAAACATACTCTTCAGGTTGATGTTGGAGGCAAATAACTCAACTAAAAAAAGCCATCAGGATTTTGCAATTTTAATTTTTCTGCTCATTGAAGCTTTCTACTTTAAGGCAATTAAAACCAGGCATCAAAGGCGCACGAAATTGGGATTGGGTAATGATTAATTTGCGGAAAAAAATGTTCAAAATTTAGTTAGACAGACACAAATCAGGCACCCATATCTCAGGAATGGGGAGTATTAATGCACTGAGGAGAGCTGAGAGGGGCATGGTGAAGAGGAGATGGAAAGAGTACAGGCAGTGGCTGTCCCAGAGAGGGTAGAAATGTATCTGCCAGATGCTGCTCATAATGAGGATTCAGGAACAGATACAGAGCTAGAATAGTCCTAGTCTGTGAACAATTTTTTCTTCCTCTTAACTTTGCCCCACAAATGTTTCTGCATTGCAACAAATGCAAAATCTAGATTTTGTGCACATGCTGAAATTCAGTGAATTAATGCCTGTTCTCCAAACAGTGTTAGGCCACTCAAATGAGACAGAGGAGATACACATTAACATCTCCACTGGAATCGATTCCTTTGACTCTGAAAATCCAGACATCAACATTATCTCTCTCCATTAAAACCTGCACTCTTCTAGTAAAAAATGCCATAAATGCAGTGTCACTCAGTCACACATCTATTGAATACCAACCTCACTAATGATCTGCTAGAACACCTCTTTAATGCTTGACTGTGTCCAACTGTATAGTGCCATCTCCTTCAGCTAGGTCTTGGTGTTATTAAAAGTCCTTCAGATCACTTGATCAAAGTGTTGCTAGAGAGATATAGAACCACTTGCTTTATTTATATGGGCCTTGCTGTGAAAATTCCCTTCACTGAGGCCTGTTTGCAAGCTCTAAGAAGCTGATGTTTGTGCCCTCCCAGCAGAGATTTTCCTACAGAAGCAGCAGCTGAATTGCACAAGGGAAGGTGTCCAGTGCACACCCTAGGCTGCAACAGGCAGTGCCAGAACTGGGCACACAAAATCAGCTGCTCAGTGCCTCCCTGTGCTGGTTTGGGCTGAGGTAGAGTAAATTTGCTTCACAGTTAAACCATGATACTTCCCCAGATATTGGACCCAGAATTTGTGATGAAGAAACATATCCAGGTCAAACGCAAGTAGGACAGGAGAAAGAGACGGAGGGTGAAGATGAAAGGAGAGATGAAATGGGACATGTTGAGCATTTGGAAAGCCTATTCAGAAGAAAAGCCTGGAATACAAAATTAGAAGGGAAGCATTTATTGAGATACAGGGAACAGGGGAGAAGTAATCCCTGGGAATAAGCAAGCATAGATAAAAGAGCGGGTGGGAAGATAGAAATTCTGTTGTCCAATACAACACCTATCTCTCCATTTTTGAATTATTAGGGAAAGAGGTCAGTAAAATTATATAGGAATTTTCTTCCCCCTTTCATAATAGAATAATGGTGGCAAGTAATAAGTGACAAGAAAGCAAGATGTTCTTGAAAAAAATAATTTATTGATAGTGGTCTGATTGTTGACAAACATTGATGCTACCTCTCATTGTTTGAGAGCAGCTGTTTTACTGTCAGCTGTAACTGCCTTGATACTGGCAATCAAAATGCCCCATCTAAAACAGAAATAGTAAGAGCAGTCAATGCCCTTTCAAACAGTCCACATACATGTCCCAGCCCTGACCTGGAGAAATTGCCTAAAGGAATGAAAGGCGCCCAAGTTCCCAGACAACAGACTTTACAAGAAGGAGAAATCAAATTGTGTCAAGTGTAATTTAGAGACCTCTAAGAAATGAGCCTCTGAATAGCTCATCTGGCATGAAATAATAATAAATTGCAATCATCATGGTTTTGATATGGATCTGAGGTGTCAAAAGCATTAGCCCACACTTCCCAAACCACAACCTCCTGAAAGACAGGTATTTAGAAAAAACAAAAAAAACCAACAGGTGCTAGATTTGAGAACACATTTAAACTAAGACAATAGCCAGATAGATCATCTCATGGTGTTATTGTCTGGTATGGCATTAAATTTAGCTAGGCACTCTTAGCATGTTTTACATCCTAAAAATAATCAGGTTGTCCGTTGCACTTAATGTACCAATAACAATCATCTAACTAAAATTCTCTTAACATCTCTGAGCAAGCACACTGCACAGGGAAGTTTCTGCACTGGAATTTTCTTCTGCTGAAAAAATCAGATTATTTGGTTCTTTATTAAGAAGTATACAAATGCAAATATTTTGATAAAATCTCCCCCTTAGTGTAGTTTTGCTATAAAGGCATCATAACTGGTCACTGATCTGAGTATGAGAGGCTGTTGACTTTGTCTCATTTATTCTACCGCTTGCATTTCTTGCTAGATAAAGCAGAGTCATAAAAACTTCATTGCCTTGTGAAAAATTAAGACTTGTGCCAATCTTATCCTCATGTGAAGTTCACCAAGGATGGCAGACAGGCTGCTAGTTCAAGTCCCACCTTAGAATACCTTTGCTTTGTCCAAAGAAACTTTATTATGCATCTTTGTGGCCTCAATCCATCTGCACAAATGGCACACCAGGCCAGAGATGGTCAGCAAAAGCTCCAATTACACTCAGTAAACAAACTTCATTGCTGCTATTCCCAATAGATAATCATATTTAGTCAGCCTGATCTAAGACACAACAAATACCATAAGGTTATGGATTGATATTTATAAAAAAAGCTGGCAACTGCTCTTGATGACTCAGAGAACTCAATGTCTATGAAGGAAAATAGATGAACATAACCTTTGGAGGAAAAAAAAAAGGGGGGAAAAGCCCAGTACTTCCAAATGTGGTGGGGAGGACTGCTCATTTCTCTAGTCAAGATAGCAAGACACTACTGTGCAAGCCATGAATGTTCACAGCTTCACTGTATTGAAGAACAATCAGCACAGTGTGGGGAAAGCCTCCTACAACAGTGCAAAAGTCAAGAAATAACCTAATTCAAGCACTATTCAAAGTTGATCTGACAAGGCTGTCTGAAACCTGTGCCTTTGGTGTTGGTGTCAACCCAAAGCCCATGTTTTAGCCAGAGTAGCTGCTGAATACTCTGTAATGGTTTGCCCTGCTAGTACAAAAAAGAGCTCTTGAAAAGGTGTTTTATTAAAGGAATATAATTTCTACTGTACCAGATGTGTGCTATAAAAGCAATAAAATTCAAAACAAAACAAAGGTAGCTATTTGACAGAAAAATGCTTTCAGGCAGGAGCAATACTATTTAACAAATAAGGTACATGAGTTTTAAATTAAAAGCTCTGCAAAGTGCTTCACACTGGTGTCATACAGCTCAGTCCTTACTGTATTCTTGGGAACAGTCATTCAGTGCTTTCCTCAATCACTGCAAAAATATTCAAGCTGCTGCCTCTGCCACTGCAGCAAGCATCAGAATCTAAATAATTTCTAAGACTTCATTCAATTTCCCACGTGGGAGTTTATTAAGAATTAGCTTCCTAATTCCTGTTGAATAAGTCTTCGATGGCAAATTGTAAGTTAGAGGTCAAGTTTATCAGAGCTCTTTCTTTTCTAGCGTGGAAAAGACGTGATTTACTAGCACTTGAGAATAACAGGCAACATTTTGGGTGAGCAGCAATACAGACAGTGCTCTTTAAAGGGAAGGTGCAAAGCTGCCCCACTGAACTTGAGCCCTGTGCTGCAAGTCATGGAACACCACTGTGAATTTCAGGGGGATAGCCAATAACCTGATGTAGAATGCAGAATAATCTGACTTAGAATGTAGAATCAACTGTATTCCCACTACACAAACACTTCTAGCAGCTGGATGAGTCAAGGACATGATTTTTAAGTCTAGCAAAGTTATCAGCACCTAGTTAATTTCTCTCTGAAATTGAAAGCAGGAATATTACCTTGTAAATCTTCTACAGTACTTCCTACAGCAGAGTAGATTTGCCTTGGATAAGAAGGAGATTCTGAAGCATTAGCAGGGAAAGCCCCAAGGAAATTGCACACAATGACAAAGCCATGCTCCAAAATGGGACAGCCGCAGAGGAGGTTGCACAGAACTCAGAAGGATTTTAAGGTCAAAAGTAAGTGGAAGATACAGAAAGCAATTATACCACTGGCTTGTTATAAAACTTGGCCAACAGCAGAATGACAGAGAGCTTAGCTCCAGAGGAGTTGAGAAATAACTAGAAACAAAGCTGGCAATATTAATTGCCTAGTCTCTGGAAAAAAATGTCAGAAGCATTTGGCTGTGGGCACAGATACTTGGCCATAGCAAAGGATCCTAAAGAGACTGCTGCAATCTCATATAGCAGAAAGGACACCTAAACGAAGAAAAAGGTGACAAAATGAAATGTTTGTGCAGGCTTGGGAAGACGAGGTTGGGTGGTGTGTGGATTTGTGGCAAGTGATTTGCTTGTTTAGGTTTTATCAAAACGGAATTAATCCTGACATGTCCACACCGATAGGAAGTGCAGCATGGACTAACATCAACATTGGGATGTGAAGATTAGTTTAGAATGACTTTAAAAAATAGAAGTAGAAGCCTTTGTGTAGAAAAGAAAACACAAGACCTCTAAAACATGGAAACAGGCTAAAGGAATCAGAGAATGGGGTAGGGGGAGATGGGGGGGAAGCCAACCCATGCTTTGGAAAGTAAGAATAGCATAACAGCCAGAGAAGAGGAACCTGCAAATAATTCTGAAGGACACAAACTGTAAAAGTTTAAGATGACACATTTTTGTGCCCAGGATTTGGGCAGTATAAAAATTGGATTAGGTTGCTCAGAGTGGTCTGAAGAAATTGCACTAGCCCTGGAAGAAATAATTTATATTAAGGAATCTTTGGTTTTAAAAGAAAAAATATCCAAACCAGGTGAACAAAGGGTGCCTCAATTCCGTTACTGTGGTCAGTTTGGCATTATTTCTACAGTCAGATGTGCCAGACTCTTGGGTTTCTTGCACAGAAGTAGCTCCCAGAGCTGAAAGCCACCAACAAGTCCCGTGATTATTTGGGAAGTCACAAGGATCCTCGTGCCAAGGTACACTGGGCATCCAGGTCCCCATCACAGTCCTCCTACACTGCAGTGTGTTCACCACTATGTTCAAAACAGCAGAAAAGGCTATTCCTCTTGGTAAAAAGCAAGCTCTTACCCTGAAAAATAGATTTCCCTTATATTTTTTGTTTATTTTTTTCCATTCTCTACATAGTAATTTGCTTCTGTAGTAAGCAAAATTTCCATGTTTGACACACACTGCTCATTTTCTACTTTACTTCAACTCTAAAATTACTTCCCCCATCCTTTTTTATCATTGTAATTGGAAATATACTACACAACTCTGGTCTTTCCATTTGCATGTGAATCTGGCAAACATCGATAAAAGACAGCACTACCAGCTAATAAATGTCTGCTAACATATATTGCAAGAAAAGAAAGAGAACTTTCCCCCCACATTGCCCCAAACTGATTTTCCATCAGTTTGATTGGGACTGTAATCAACTACTAAAAAAAAAAAAAAAAAAAAAAATTTGCAACTATTCACTAGTGAATTAAGTTATTTGGCTTTGTTTGGTCCAAGAGGTCATGAAATATTGTTCCTCCACAACATGATCTGCCACAATAGTGAATGGCACTCAAAATTCAGTTTCTGTTAATATTAATTGCAAGAAATAGTTCACTTCCATATAAAGTTCACTTCCATATATCCAAGAAGATATAAAGTGCCAGAACCCAATCTCAACTGACAACACAGTAAACCTTTCTGAAGCACTTTGAAGTCACTGCTTTGTTGCACTTAAAGCAACATGCAAAAATAAGGCATGCTCTAAAGCAAACCAGTGCTGCAAAAAAAAAAAACAAACCCTCCAGAAAGGACTCGTGTATCTCAAGTAATAACAGCACACTTCAGCAGCAACAAAGCCACCAAGACATTTAAAACAGAAGTGTACAGACATTTACTTAATTCTGGTGCAAAAGTGACAACTTGAGCCACAAAATCCAGTGCTCAAGTGGAATGGGAAAATATAGTCTTTCCACACCTGCAGACATTTGTACATCAGGTTCATAGTCTTTCCTAAAACTTTGACATGCTCTATTTTACCTTACACATGCTGCACGGCTTTAATTTAAAACTCCCCAGTGGTAGGATGTTCAACAAGACCACGCACTGGGTCCTACACTTTGACATCAACAAACCCCTTCAGCACTGCAGGCTGGAGGCAGAGTGGCTGGAAAGCTGCCCAGCAGAAAAGGACCTAAGGGTGTTGGGTGACAGTGCTGAACATGAGCCAGTGTGTGTGCCCAGGTGGCCAAGGGCATCCTGGCCTGTATCAGCAGCAGTGTGGCCAGCAGCACCAGGGCAGTGTTTTCCTCCTGTACTTGACACTGGTGAGGCCACACCTCAAATCCTGTGTCCAGTTCTGGGCCCCTCACTACAGCAAACACATGGAGGTGCTGGAGCATATCCAGAGAAGGGCAAAAGAGCTGGGAAAGGGTCTGGAGCACAAGTCTGGTGAGGAATAGCTTAGGGAGCTGGGGGTGTCTAGCCTGGAGTAAAGGAGGTTCAGGGGTGACCTTATCACTCCACAACTCCTGAAAGCAGGGTGTAGCTGGGGCATGTTGGCCTCTTCTCCCAGGCAATCAGTGATGGGATGAGAAGACCCAGCCTCAAGCTGCTTCAGGAGAGGTTTAAGGTTTGACATGAGGAGGAATTCCTTTCCAGAAAGGGTGATAAGACATTGGAACTGGGTGCCCAAGGAGGTGGTGGAGTCAAGTCCCTGGACATGTTTAAGAAAACACTGGACATGGCACTTGGTGCCATGGTTCAGTTGAAACACACAGTGGTGTTTTGTCAAAGGTTGGACTCCATGATCTCAGAGGTCTTTTCCAGCCTAACTGATTCTGTGATGCTGCACAAACTGAAAACTAAATAGCAATGAACTCTTCAAGGTGACATGACCAACAGAGTTAAAGCTTTCTTTCCTCAGGTCTAAACTTGAGGTACTGGAAGAACCAAGAGTTTGTTAGGTGGAGATGAAAATCTATTTTCCACATACAAGCATTTTCTCTAAAGGGACTGATTCTTCCAAGGTATGGAGTACAGTATCCTTTGAAAAAGGAAGGGGGAAAACAAGCACCAGCTTTGTCTTTACTTTTCTTTCCCCTCTCCTTCCTTTCTTTGCACTTAATTTCACAGACTGACAAAGGCTAAAAGTTGGCTAGTGGATAATAGCACAGAAAAAGTTTAAGTGCTAATTTTCTGTTTAGAACAATTGAAGTTCTCTCTCTAAAATTAAGGATTAGTGGTGCCTGGGCATCAGGGTGAGAGAGCTTAGTTTCTAAAGAACCCATAAATCCAAATTATTTTCCTGGATTACCTGAATTTCTCAAATGCATAGCTTGAACTGAACCACTTAAACTCCTGACTTAGAATTCTCTGAGAATAAAAATGTCCTGCAAATTTTGAGACATATTTTGATGCTTAAAAATAAGTTTAAATGCCCCAAATATGCACTGAGACTTCGGTCTTCATTCTTTTTATGTCTTAGCCCAAGCATTTGCAAACAAATGCTTGAATTTAATAAAGTTTTTCAAGGAGAAGGAAAACCAAACAAACATATCCCATCCTCACAAAAAGAATAAAACAAATGGAAAATTCCTTCTATTAAGCCCCTGGTCTCTGAGACAGGGTACTGAAGGTACTGGTAAGAAAGAAAGAAAAAAAAAACACGAGAAAAGGAACAATACTAGTACAAGAAATAACCTTCAGATTTCAAGCCCCAAGGTCAAATGTGACAGATGCTACTGATTCCTTCATATATTTTCCTTGTCATCTATCAATGCAATCAATCTTAAGTGAAGTTGTAGATGCCAGAAAGGGAATAGCCTATCATGATTTGCAGCAACCTTCACAACCAGGTGAACTTTCTCTGTTGGAAGTGCTCTGTGCACAAATATTTGTATACCTACTGAAGTACTGGCTGTATAAAGTATTAGTGTTTTATTACTTCCTTTCTCATGCATGCATGTTAGGATTTCATATTTTAATTAAGAAAAACCTTAAACTTTAGATATTTACACAAAAGTCTTCAGATTAATCTCTAGTTTGGTGATGAGGGAGGCCTACAATAAAACACCAAATTGAAATTAGGTGTCATTTGCCATGTTCTTATAAAAAGTTTGTTTTGGTATATAGTATGTAATACTGCAACTCACCATTAATAGTGTAAGTAGAGGTGTAAAGTAATAATAGTAATTAAAATGAACTGTCATAATTTTGCCCTTGCCCAAGTCCAATTTCTCCAAAATACACAGATGTAAAGAAATGAAAATCAATCCTTTATTACAAACTCTGACCTTGCTGACAAGATTTCCTTTGTGTTTTCTCCACTCTACTAAGCACACTTACAAACTTACTGGCTTTATAATTATAAATTTAACACATGGGAAAACAGATGAGAGGTGAAATTAAATCAGTGTGCACAGTGACACTCTAACAAGCACCCAGAAGTCAACATTCAAATTGTGGCAGCAACTCTGCTTTGCTAAATTACCAACATGCAATGTAAACTCGATGCCTCCTCACCTCCAGAAACAGAAAATGGGAACTCCATTAACTAGCAATAAGAAAGGATTGTATACAGCACTATGGGAGCAGAAAAACAGCAAAAGATAGTACCCCCATCTGGTGTCATTTGAGATAAATCAGAGAGTGCTGTGCTCCATGGCAGGAATTATAACAACTCTTTTGCCATTACAAAGGATCGATAGCTGTGCACTGGTTCTCTCCTGTATCATCTGCGGGTGCTTGTAAAACCCAACAGAATTGCAAGAGATGTCAGAACAGACTAACCACATAAAAACACATCCACAGAGTCAGAGCGGCTAGAAACCCTTTCATGCAGCAAATCCAACTCTAACAGAACACAGCAATATGTTGTTCCCCATAGAGGAGTTTTACTGATTGCTGAGGAGCTAAATAAGGAAGGTATAACCAAAGGTGTATCAAAACCCACAGGTTAAATTGGAGTAAGATCTTTCTGCTCTTCTGCTACCTTCTGAGTAGCAAGCATTGTTGTAAATATTATGTGTAAAAGTTATGACTGTGTTTGGCAGAGCTTCTGTGTAACACAAAACAAGTATCCCTTTGCCAGCCTCTGATGTTTCATTACTCAGGAACCATTCCCAGCCATCACTTCTGCCATTCTGTTCCTGTTGTATGTTCCATCTGCCCCACCCTACTGCAGTGTGATGCATCTTAACTTAGCCACCTGTCCCCCTGCCTGCAATGTATCAGCTGCAGTGAAATACATCAAGTAAGAAAATAAAACAAACATGTGCCTTCCACACAACCACTTCTGTAATTCCTCTGGCTCATTATGGACCTGGTACAACTCTAGTCCACAGGCTGGGGCTATTTTTTTTCTAGAGAATGAGACCATAGGAACACACAGAACATCCATAGTTCTGCTTTGAGTCTTTATGCATAATCATCACACCTGGTAATTTACATACAAAGGCAACATGGATGAACTCTGGTAACAAATAAATATTGGGTGCTATGCTGCCTTTATCTAATACAATTTCATAGCTTTACATATATTCTACTTAAAATCAGCTTCAGGTGCTGTCAACCAAAATGTTTGCTTGCCTGAATAAAATACTAATACCTGACAGCCTCTGCTTTTTTGTCTTGTAAATGTAGGTGAACTGTGAAGACCTTGTAAGATCTTAATATATATAATTTGGGCTATGCAATTTAAAAATTAAAAAAAAAATGTAAAGAAGGTATAAGTGCTGTGCATAGTTCAAGATATGAGAAAATCCACCCTGGAATTAACTTATTGCTTTATTACCCTTCAGATGCATTTGTTTCAATACCATTTCTGCTATAAGCTTGATTTTAAGCAATGGCATGGACTCACTCCTGCACATACAAGTTGCTGGCAACTGCACACACTTTACACCTCTTGTTTGCAGAGCAATATATAAAGCATTTAGAATCAAAGAAGTATCAGCTGTGAAACTTTAAAGTGTTTTTATTTCTAGCACAGGCTCATCATTGAGGAATTCAATTACTTTGTGCCTAGAGCTAAAATCCTTATAAAATTTTAGAAATTATTTGGTTATAGCATGGTCAAAGAACTCATTATAAAAGAACACAATTGTTTGCAATTTTCAAGTCAAAATAAAATATTGAACAGAATAAGCACTTCCACTGTAGAATTGCTAGTTAATTTAAGAACTTCATTGAATTATTTTGGACTTTTGATCAGCTATTCTGGATTCCTATTTAAAGGAAAAAAGATGTTTTAAAAAGTGAAATTTATATGTTTTGCTATCAGAGCTGGAATGGCTAATATTATCCCTCCAAAGAAAGGAGGAGCACTCAAATTCTGGAATGAAGATTCAGGGCAAATGATAAACTGCTACCTTCTCATCTGTGTCTGTAGTCTGTGAGAAGTTTTTAACTGTCCCCATGTGACATTAATGTGGGCACAGTATCAGAGTTTTTCTGCATTACTGAGCTGGGAGAAGAGCTACTGCCTCTCACAGTGAAGGGACAGGACCAAAGAGGGTGGAGGAAAATGAACCAGCTGGTTGCTCCAACTGCAGTTTTACAGCACACAGAGTACCAAGGAGTCAGACATACAAATCCATGAAAGCTACAGGCACATCCTTACCCTACTATGCACACAGAGATGCTGTTGGGGAGAAAGCTGCACTTCTGGCAAGCATATGGGACAGTCAAGCTATAACCAAAGCCACCTTCTGTAAAACACAAACCCTCTTTACTGTGGTGATGATCTCCATCTGCAGCACACAGCTGAGTCGTCCATGTTATCTCCAGCAGATGGCAAAGGGAGGAATTTGTCATCGTACTTAGAGTGATCTTCCCCTTCCCTTCAAGGCTCCTTACATTTGGCACTTGCCTGTGCTCCTGGTGAGTTCTGCCCACCCACAGACCCGAGCTGGAGCTCCTCCATGCAGCAGACCAGAGCATTTTAGGCACTGCAATATTTCCTGTGAGTGCCAAGGAGCAGTGGCAGTGCCAATGCAGGAGGCACTTTGCACAAAACATGTTTATTAGCTGTGACACAGAGCACAGCATTTGCAAAGAGCTAAGGAAGAAGACAGCTGCTGTGGCTCCTCTAATTACCTCTCCCCAGACATCAACAGCAATTTACAATTTGGATGATGTTGCTGGAACTAAGTATGATCTAGATCCACACACAAGCTCTCCTCCTCACTTTTATAGGCCATGTGTTATATGAGAATTACAACTATTCAAACTGTTTCTATGAGTTAGGTTATCTCCTGCAAGGCTTTTTATTGCACATTCTCCTTTTGCTACTGGAAGATACAGAATTTGCTGTAGACAGTAATCAGATAATCACATCTTCTTATAAGCACAAGCCAGCAGGAGTTGCTATTAGAAACTCTCTAATCTATCACATCAAAACAAAGAACATTTGAGATGTTTGGTAAAAATTACACTTCTTAACGCATTTCACAACAAAGGTAAGAAATAAAAATTTTAAAAAGTCAGTATATAGAGCAGGTAGAACATTAGCCTCCCATATATCCAAATTAAATTCCGAGTCACTCTGCTACTATAGCATCTTGAAATATTTACTGCGTTTATCTCCTGCTGTTTTGCTGCTAACAAAAATTTAAAAGAATACACAGGAAGTCTGACAAATTAAAACATCATCAAGATTAATTGCACAAAGAGGATATAACATTTCAAACAGTTGCACCCTTGAAAGATCAAAAGCTTTCGTCCCCTGCCAGTAGTTCTCAACTGCATTATTGGCAAAGAAAAAAACAACCTAAAAGTGAAGACAAAACTTAAAATGTATGCAGACACATGAAACTGCAAAGACTCAGTAGATATTCTAAGCCCAATAGTATACATGGGTTAAGAAGTAGTAAAAAGCAATCAGACAGAGAGAATTAGGCAGAAAAGCTTTAACCTTAGGATGAGTATCCACACTGTATCTGTACCTGCAAGCACTGAGAATAAATGTGACGCCGACTTAGAGACTCAGTTATATGGATCCAGAAGTTTGCTAATGCTTTGTATAATAAAATAAACAACAATCTCCACCTTCTATGATATTTTAGACCCATGCAAGACCCAAGCGTCTCCTCACTGTAGTATCCTGCTCCCCTCAGATGTGCAGCATGCATTTTGTGGCTATACTGCTACACAATCGAGTGATTTTTCTCAATTCAAGCTGTGAGTCAAACGAGAGAATGAGACTTACCCATATTTCTCTGGACTCTCCACTGACAGGATTTCACTGCTGCTCTCATCAATGGGATGGACACGAGCAATATATTCTCCAGTCTGCTGGTAAAACTTGTACACAGCTACTTGAACCACACATAGATCACTGTTGCTCCTCAGCCAAGGGCTCAGGATGGTGGGGCTCAGCCTCTCTGATGTGTTGAGAAACAGAAATGAACCTAGAACAGAGGATGAAACAAGAAAGGTTTAAAATTAAAAAAATCCAAAAGCCTCCTAGATTACAGATGAATACTTTCGAGTTTTATGTCTCAGCTCATTCTGCAGCCCCTCCACACCTCACAGTCGAAGGTTATATTTGCCAATTAGTTTGGAAAGTTTGCCCATTTTGTATTAAACCTATTAAGATTAAAGCAGTGCTTCAATTCACCTTTGAATGGTCCGAAACAAATACTATATTTAGATTTAACTCCCAGAAGAAAAAGCCCACACAGGTAATTAAGAGTTCAGGTTTAGATTCTTGTGTGCAACCTCTCAGGTCTGGTCCAGACCCAAATATATTAACATTGGTTCAGTGGGATCCTGATTTGACAGCTCTGGTATATACATATACATATTTATTTATAATACGTTATACTATATCTAGTTCTCTCACCCAAATAAAGAGCACAAATTCAATAGCTTTACTGCTGCTCTTCTATAAACAGAAGACTGCAGCATTTTAAAGTCTAATATTAGAGACAGGATAAAGGTCTGACACAGTTTCATTTCTTCAGCAATTCATTCTAATGTATTAATTTTATATGCAGCTAATCCACATTAAACATTTCATTATTATCCAGTACATTGACTCCCTCGGCCTAATTCTATTTCAATACAATCTGAGGCTTATCCAGTGGGACAGAGGTAATGTATTTTCATCCCATTGCTGCTCATTTCAGGTGAGTCAAATGACTCCCTTTTGGTAACTGACTAATTTATCAATTTGTCCACAGAACAAGCACGCTGGGGCCTGTAGTTGGCAAATGAAAGGGACCAACCCTTGAAGAAAAAGTGTCATATTCCACTAATTCTAGCAAGACTGGTCAGGTAATGAAATCTGATTGTCTTGATTACTTGGAGCATCCATTAATACAGCCTGTCTGTTAATACTAAAAACATGCTGGTCTGCCGAAGAGTTTAATTTCATTGAGAGAGAAATTAAGGCTTAACAGGGCTGTAATTGAAACTTATTTTTAAATGTGCGTGAATTTTAGCCAGAGCAGAAACTTGTTTTTGGAAATGCCAAGGTTGAAGCTTCAGAGAAATGATCTGCTGTATCACTGAGCATGGCTCTGATGGAATCCAGGGTATCTAAGAAATACTGTTGAGGGGCTACAGATGAATTCTGCTCATTTTCACCACAGTGTGTGAGTTGTGGACCACGAGGTGTAAAGCAGCCACTCTGAGCTCCTGCAGCAGTTCACCTCCTCCTACAAGGGATCTGGTGAGTTGTCCTTATTTTATTGTTCTCATTTCTCTCCACTGAGCTCAGGTCAAGAGCTCAGATTTGAATAGCTCACTGTCAGATGCTGGTTTAGAACATGGGAATTGCACTTGTGTTCACAGGTGTCCCCCTTGAAAAAAGTCTGATTTGGCAATTCATCTCAGGTCACACACAGGGCAGTAATGGAAGGGCTAAAAATGAAAACTGGATTCCTGTCAAACAATCTCTTTCCCTCCCATACATACATTTATCATAAGCAGCATTTTTGACGTGTTTGTCAAAAACAGCGTACTTGACATTTATACCACATTAATGACATATCTAAAACTAGAAAACATCTGTACTGAAAGAAACATGAAGAAATACATGAAGTACAGCCTGCTCAGATGTCAAAATTTGCAAACAGAGAAGAGTGAAATGCAGTCACAGCTTTTTAAAAAGATTCCTTTATCTGAATAGTAGTCTTTAATAGAGTTGCTAATGGAATTGTTTGATGAATTTAAACAAACTGGCTTTGTCAGTTATTTTTGTTGGTCAGTAAAAAAAGCGAAAAAACCCAACAAAACAAAATCCAGCAACATGTATCATCCTTCCCTGTCTCCCCCTTTTGTTACAAACAAAAGAGAATTAGAGCAGTAAATCTTATGGCTTTAATTTTACCATCCCCATAAGAACAATGAAATCTCTGACACGAAAGGGAGCAAAGAGATTTCTGCTGGTGGCAGAAAGACACTAAGTGTTACAATAATTGCTGATGGTAACTTGCCAGGTGCAAGAGCCATTTGCTCATCTTACTGCCTTGCAACAGGGAGTCAGATTTTAAAAATAACAAACAAAGGCAGCTCTCATTCCTTCTTTTCTTGCAGTGGTTCTAAATCAAGAGAGCTGCCAAGGATAGTCCCTCTTATGCCCTGACTTGAGGTCAGGTTCAAAACATCAATGAAGTCCAGTAGTAGACAAGGGTAGCTCCTACAGCAAATTTGTGAGATAATCATGAATCTCCTTTGTTCTGACTTTTTTATTTCTACTCTCTGTCTGCAGGGCTCACACTCTGCAGTTGTAGCTTATTACTCATCACATGGCCAGTTGTACCTACTGATTTCTATTGCTAAAGGGAGTACAGTTTTGGCATGGTGGGGTTACCCCAGCACATTCTCCCAGCATGCTGTTCCCAGGAGGAACAGCCCCACACCAGCTGCTGTGAAATGGTGCCTAGGACATCAGTACAGAGGACATGGCTCCATAATGGATTACACAGTGTTGGCCTCACCACTACCAGAATTTTTTCAGAAATGTCCTCCCAGTGCATACTTTTGGAGAGATCCCCTACCCGGGCAAATACTAGAGCTATGAGAGATTGCAATTTTTTATGTGTACATGTTTATTTTATTTTAAAAGAGGAGAGAATAAACACAACTTTTCTCTTGTTTTTGAAAGCTCAACTACCTCATGGATGAGTTCCTTGTCCACAGCAGTGTTCTTTTTTAGGTCCTTATGCTCCTTTAGTTCATAACTGCCCAGCAAGGAATGATCAGAGCCTCATTGTTAGCTCTGGGATTATGGGAATGGTTTCCAAAGTTAAAATGCGGGTACTTCCTTTAAAACCACAGAGACTTTCTTATAAAGCAGAATTTGAAGACTCTGGGATTAAACCATGGCACCCACAAAGGAATAATTAATGTATCTGACGTGAGCAATGATACATTTTGAGCACAGATCCCTATGGTTCTCCCTTTCCTCAAAAGCACAATCTCTCAGACACTGCTTGCCACTGTTTCCTGCGATGCCCTCCCAGGATCAATATGACCACCGTTTCCAGGATCAGCCAGAGACTGCTACTCAGAGTTAAGAGATCGATGCCTCATCCATGCCAAGGGATACAAGAATATTCTATTTCACAGCAAGACACTTTCTCAGCAAAACCAGAACCTACCTGTTCAATTATATTTCCCTCCAGTGGGAATCCATGTGGCATGCTTTGAGATCATTGTGTGGATGTGTAAGACTCTAAGGTTCCAGCTAGAATTTCCTTGCACTTCTTTTGTCCTATTAGCTTGCAGCTCTAAAAAGACTCTTGGGATCCCCCTGGGTGAATAGGTAGAAAAAGCACTGTAGCTTCCACCAAACTTCTGCTGCTATTTAGATATCAGGGGACATAAGCTGAGATGAAAGGCCCCATCAAGGTTCATGCTGCCAGTGTCACATTCTGCTGCTCAGGATTCTGAAGGGTCTTATTACTTACTTATCACAAAGATCTTATTACTTACTTATTACTTATCACAAAGATCTTCACCAGTGAGTAATTTCAGGAGACTTTTGCTACAGGTTTCAAATTGGACTCTGGCTGCATAGTGCAATGCTGATATTGAAGAGATGCAGTTAAAACAACCAAATTGTAACTAGATATTACACCCACAGATCCATGCACTTAGCACTTCTGCAGTCCTGAGTCCCTTCATCATCAGCACACAGAGCCCAGGGTTTGCAGAGGGAACAGCGTTCAGTATTTTGCCCCCATGTTTGCATTATATGGCAGAAACCATATTAGCTGATACTGCTCTGTGGTTTTCCAGAAAGTGCTGGTCTAAATGTAAACAGTTTATTTTTCACATTCCCCCTAAACACTCACGAAGTGTGTGAGAAAGCTACCAATAATATTCAGCTTCTAATGATATTTTTCCCTGCCTTTTAAATAGCTGCAGTCATAAGGCAATGGTGTTACTCATCCTCATATGTTGTGTGTCTGATAACATCTCTGGCAACTTGCTGTCACTTCAGACAAACACACATGAAAAGATATTTATGCTTTAAGCACAGTAGATTATTGCAGTTGACATAAAAGGAATATTACAAGACAAATTAATATATCCTGCATGAAAAATTGCTGTTGATCCCTTGGAAACTTGTTTACAACATTTTTAACATTCACGTCACACTAAGGAAAGGATGGCTTATCAGCTTAGTAGCAAGATGTTTTTGAGGTGATGAAGACAGCTTCCAGTTCTACTGTTCAGGACTAATGAGGTAACAGATTATTTATAAACAAGAAAACTGATGTTAAAGTACTATGCACGCACAGACACACTATGAACAAAGCACCTGTCAAAAAAAGTTTTCGAATTAAGGAATACAAATTGGTAAGCCTACAACTTAAACCCACATCAGCAATGAAGCCCATTCCCACAATCTCTGGCCCAACATCCTTATCTGATATGGATGCACAAAACACCTGAAAATCATGCCAGTGAATGCTGAGGTAACCCTGAGATGATCAAAAGCCAGAGCCATTCCTTTGACCTGAGGAACTGGGTAAACTTAGAATCCAATTGCAAGCCCCTTGAAAAGCTGGTCATCTGACAGCTACCCAATAGCTTTGAAAGCACCCCAATAACTGCTCATATCCCAAATCCTTCCTGGTCAGTCTTGGGGGAAAACCATGGACAGAGTCAGGTCAAGTTCTTCTACTCAACAACCTCACAATGCTCAGCGAGGTCAGTGCAACCCCATTGCTTTTCTGAGGCAGCAGCCCAGGAAAGATGGGTGCAGCCCAAAAAGACAGCAGCCTGAGAAGTCACATTGGGAAACAGAGGTCCCCAGCAAAGTGTTCATTGCAGAAAAGAGCCACCAGCTCTTCCAGGACAAGTACATGGAGGCAAGTCCTCAACTTGCAGCTGAGGTCTAGGATTTCCAGCATGTGATGGGGCTGACCTACCAAAGACCAGCTCTGTGGAGAAGGACCTGGGAGTCTTGGTGGGTGACAAGTTGACTGCGAGCCAGCGGTGTGTCCTTGTGGCCAGGAGAGCTAATGGGATCCTGCTGTGCACCAGGAAGTGTGGCCAGCAGGCTGAGGGAGCTGATCCTGCTCCCCCTACTTGGTCCTAGAGAGGCCACATCTAGAGTGCTGTGTCCAGTTCTGGGCTCCTCAGTGCAACACAGACAAGGAGCTACTGAAGAGAGTCCAGCAGAGGCCACAAAGATAATTTGGGGTCTCTCTCTCGTGAGAACAGACTGAGGGAGCTGGGCCTGTTTAGTCTGGAGAAGAGAAGACTGAGAGGAGATCTCATTAATGTGCATAAATATCTCGAAGCCAGGTGCCAAGGGGATGGTGCCAGACTCTTTCCAGTGGTGCCCAGCGACAAGACAAGGAGCAATGTCTAAACTAAAACACAAGAAGTTCTGCCTTGGCATGAGGAACGACTTTCCATTGAGGGTGGCAGAGCACTGGAACAGGCTGCCCAGGGATGTCGTGGAGTCTCCCTCTTTGGAGACATTCAAACCCCACCTGGACACACTCCTGTGTCACCTGCTCCAGGTGACCCTTCCCTGGCAGAGGGATTGGACTGGATACTCTCCTGAGGTCTCTTCCAACCCTAACTATTCTGTGCTCCTGTGAAAAGCAAGGCTCAAAATACAGCTGGGCTGACTTAATCTGATCACACTTATAAAGCAGCAATTTAACAATCTTTGCAAAACTGATAGATTGTTATTCTGAACATAAACTCCATCTTCCTCCTAAAAGGATTTTATTACCTTTCACGTACAAGTTCAATACTCTACCAGATTAAATTAGAGCTGTAAAAACCATTAACAGTCAACGTCTGTTGGGGACTGTACAGTAGAAAAAAATTATTTAAATCAAGTTTTATAGTCTTTAGAGATGCTGACTGGAGAGAACATTTCCACCAGTATCACAAAACATCCCACAGAGCTGGTCTTCACATTCTTCATTTTACACTTGACTTTCAAATTAACTATTCAAGCAAAACTCTCATAGCAGGAGCTCAGTAGCTGGCAAAAGCCATGAAAGAACTGGGCACTACCTGAGTGATAACATTAAAGAAAATATTCTGTTATACCTTTTTTGGGCTTATATATACAGATTTTCTAATTGCCTCATCAAGGCTCCAAAATGTGCTGAATGCGAAGAATGTGAATGGTCTTCAGTGCTGAGTGCAATGTGACTGCATAAGCACCAGAAGATTTGCAACCTGCTATACTTGCATCTGACTTAAAATTCATGAAGGTAACAGCCTTTGAATTATTACAAAATTTGGAGCTGAACAATTCTTTACAATCTAATTATGGTAATTGGATGATATCTTACCTCTTTGGAAGCTGATCAGAGTTCCTGCCATTAGCTGAAATAGAATGGGGATTTCACTTCTAATACCTAGCAGGAGTGTGAGCACGTTTCTCTGGATGATGCAAGAGCAATTCAGAAGCACTAATGAATTCATACTAACTCTTGTGGGCATGTAATACATTTTACAAATGGACAAGTTAGGGCAGACATTAAACAACTGCAAACAGCATGCAGCCAAGATGGGTATCAGAGCTGAGATTTGCAAGTCAAAACTCTTTAAAAATTACCTCCTATTCAAGTATTTTTCATTTCCTAAGGGTAAAGGGGAAGGCCAATAATCCATCAAAGCAAAATATAGTAAAATTTTGTCCTGTTTCTATGGCATCAAGCAAATTTTATTTGCCCCATATGATTTCTCTTAAATTCAATGGCTTCACTCATATAAAGCCTTGTCCTTCTAAAAACCAGTGTTCACTGTCACTTTTGGGAACTGCAGCAGTGCCACAGAAATGTGACTTGAAGTCAGGAAAGAGAGGAGTCCTTCCTTTTCTCACACTCCAGTCCAAGAAATTTTCTGTATTATTTTAATTATTCTCTTGGAGGCAACCTTGAAGACTTACACATGGAGGAAGGACTCTCCTAGCCACGACCTTCACACAATTCTTTCACAGATTTCCCCTATCACTTCCCTACATTTAGGTGTAGTGTGTGAGCTGAAGTCCAAATGAACACCCTCATAAAGCTTTATTACTATTAATCTGTTTAAATTCCAGTAATCCCTAATATATCCATATGGAAAAGCTGAATCTCATCACAGTACTCTTTAGATAAACAATAAAAGATTTTTTCTCACAAAGCCATTTACATCCAGTTTTTCAAAAGGAAAGTCAGATGGAAGAACAAGAAAAAGAAAACAATAAAAGCTCCAGGTATTGCCTTCTGTAACAGGAGTTAGAGCCAGATGCTGTTACAGCCCAATTCCTAAATGACTCAGCAACGTTTGCTCCCAGCTAAAAAGCACTGAACTGAAAAGAAGTAGCTAGTTAATTAAAAACTTAAAATTCAATGCTGAAATTAAAATCTTTCCTAGAGAATGACAGAAGAGTCTTTAAATAATTCAGTCTTGCACAGCTGATTAACCAATATGCATCTTCTCTTTTGCTGCTGACAGAGGCAAATGGCAAGTTGCTTTCGAGATGCCTGTTCTGAGACTAGAGGATGGGAGAATTTTCTGTCATCATGAGCAAGACAGACCTAAAGGGAAACCTATGAGGAAGCTGGCCCTGTCAGTAAAAACAGAGAGGCAGAACGCATGTTCAGTAGCTCAGTGTGTGCAGTAGTTAAGGGAAGGGTGTGAAAGGAAGCCAAGTGCTGTGCCTCCAGTTGCCGTTTTGCCCTCGAGTGTGCTTATTCGATTACACTCAGGAGGCTAGAAGCTTAAAAATTAAGAATTTCAGCAATACTGTGACGCACAAGTACCTGAATAGAAATGTGCCTGGAACAGAATTGCGGCAACTCACAGTTCAGTAACGTCAGGGACCACGTTAAACAAGAAGCTAGTACTGCAAGTTAGTCTTCTCAAGAACTAGAAAGCCACAAGAGAAGGCACCTAATTAAATCTCTCTGGTGCAGCCCTCCTCCTTTTGCAGTCTGTGCCATGATTAAACTCATCACACAGAAACTGCCTTTATGTCAGATTTAAGTGCACAAGAGTCATAACTCAGACCATTGGAGAATCATGAAATTGGTCCACAGATAACATAAATAAGATAAATCATGACAAGATGATGCATTTTAATGCCTCATACATTTCAATTTGCTGTTGTCATCATCTTCTGCACATACATGCATGTACATCCATGCACACAGTGCCAGGAGTCTATTAGCTGCCCAACTGTCACCGTAAGTAGTGGGAAATGTGATGATTCTATCCAGAGCTTGTTAAATGCCTGATAACATAAAGCATCTGTCACCAAATCCCTGCCCACACTGAGGTTCAGCCACCTTTCCTCCATTTCTAGTCCATACCACTTCCATCTATCTGCCTGTCAGTCACCTGGGTATCAGTTCTGCATGGCAGTTTTGTTCAGCAGACTCCTTTTCACTGATCTTTTAGCCCTAGAGCTTCCTCATACTTTCTGTGCATTCCTAAGTCATCACTGCATGGATGAAGATGGAGGAGAGTGTCTTGGCACACCAGTTAGGGGATGGAAAGAAATGCAGATGGCAGAAACCTTTTGAGGACTCTCTGCTATACTGTGAAAGCTGCACTGGCTGCTGGTTTTCCTTCTGCTCATTCAAAAAACCCACTTGACATTCATGTGTAAGAAAAAAAGCAATCTTCACCCACATACCAGTTGTCAATGAGCAGGCAAGTGAGGAGATAATGACCCTTTCCCCTAGTTCTGGCAATGAGAGCTTCTCTGAATGTTGATAGGTGTGCTGAAACATGCTGAGGCAATCAATGACAGAAGAGGATTCCACCAGCTTACAGTTTCTGTTCCCTGGGCCTTTGATCACTTATGTGCTCTCCAACAACACAGTTAAACATCATACTTAGACAGCACTTTATAAATTCAAAACATTGCAGAAACATTAAATTATTAAACCTCAGGATGTTAAAATCCATTTTTCAGCTTGGAAAAGACAGTACAAAAGTGAGGGGCTTGCCTCTTTAATGCAGTAAAATCAAGCATCACAGAGAATTAGTAGTCTGAACTGCTCAATTGCCAGCAATCTTATTTATGATGGCAACATTTATCCAAAAGAGCTAGTTTCATCTGCTTCTTGCTGTTTACTCTTTAATTAAAACTCTACCTAATCTGCCTTTTCTGTGAAATAAAACAGATTCCCCTTTCTATTCTAGAGACAGTGGCACAGGTGAAGGAGGGACTATGGCTCTGATGAAGGCTACATGTCATGGTAAGATCAGATCTCTGTAGACTGGACTACAGAGATCCAGACATCTTGGTTCTGACCTTTCAAGGACCTTCCAGCACAAAGAAGCAAACAGCCTGCCCAGTGCTGTCACTGTTTTAAAATGGGATCCCTGAACCACAGGAACTGGAAGGTCCTTCCACAAATCTCCATCCAATGTCCTGCTCTGAGCAGGATCACCACCAACACCAGATGAAGGCAGTTACAACTCTGTTCAACCAAGTCTTGAAAGCCTCCAGACATGAAGACATGACAGCCTCTCTGGGCAACCTGTTCCAGCACTGCACCCCACTCCTGTTGAATCTGTGAAATCCAACCTGGACCTCCCAAATGGGAAGCTGTTGCTACCACCTATTGAATCATCTGCTATGGCTGAGAATTATTTGGCTTAGCCTTCTTTGTATCTCTCTGGTGGGCTGGTTGTGGCCACCTCCAGCTCACCTCTCAGACACCTTGCCAGCCGCAGCAGACCCAGTTCTCTGAGGGGGTACATCCTGCAGGTCCCAGAACACATGGCAGCCCCACTGGACCCTCCCAGTTTCCCCACAACCTTCTTGACCTGGGAAGGGAAACCAAGGCCAGACACAGCAACCCAGGTACAGCCTCACCACCACCGAGTAGTCCAGAATAAGTAACTTCTCTCAATACTGGGTGCCTTCCTCCTACCTTATTTTGGATGGCTGCCTACCCTATTTGTTATGGGGGTTGGGTCCTCCAAAGACCAAGACTACTCAAGGCCACCACTTCCCAGCCTGGAGAATGGATGCTGCACCAGCACATCCTGGTGCAAGCAGAGTTTATTACTTCTGGTGGCTCCACAAGGCTCCTGTTAACCCATTCCTAATTTACCAAGGCCCCTCTGGAGCAAAGTTCTGCCATTCACTGCATCAGCAGAGTCCCCTCCCTCTCCTTTCAGCTGAGGATCATCTACAAATCTGACCAGTGTCTCACTGTCTAGGTCATGGCTGATAATACTGAGCCCTACCAGCCCCAGTACTGGCTCTCCCAATCCTTGCTGCCCTTTCCTTGAACCCATACTGTTACACGCCGAGGTCTGGGAGTTTTCTTGGCCTGCAAAGGCAAAGAAATTCACTGACATTCATGTTCCTAGTATCATCTGACAATGAAATTGCTTTAACATGTACCAAGGAAGACTAATGGCTTATTTAAAACACTTTATTCCCCCACAGGGCCTAGAAGACTCACCGAAGGCCAGACCTCTTCACAGAGGGTGCCTTAGAATGTCACTGCACCAGAGGCCAAGAGAATGAGGGAATGGACAGCTGGCAGCTATAAAGAGACAGACAGTGACAACAGCACACATGGAAACAATGAAGAGCTTCAGTCATGTCAACAGTGACCATTAAAGCACATGGAGCTCAAAATATTTTTGCTACAATACCAAACCATAATTTCTGTGCTTTGTCTCTTCCCTGTGCAGTTTGCTTTTCTTACTATGATTGCATTGCAATTCACTTGAAAATTACATTTCTGTTGAGGAAGAGCCATTTTTTCTTTACTTGTTCTGCAAACTGCCTATCACACTTTTGGGCTCTGAATACTGTGAACTGACTGAAATAATAAGGACACTACTTTTTCCAGCCGTGAAAGAATAGGAAAAAGTCTCCACTCTTTTGCTTGCTCATGGCAAGCAAATACCCTTGGGGCTTCAATGTGGGTTTCACATGAGTACAAATTGTAGAAGTTCAAGCTCTCGATGCACATTATGGATGAAAGACCATACAGTTCTTTTGCTCTAAAAACAAAAAGGCATGGCCACAGGGGATCTGCCCACTGAACAGGGCATGCCAATCATCTCACATGTTGTAATCCTACCTTCAGCATGCCTTATAAATCAATTCCTTTTCTCAAGAGAGAAATGTTTATCTTAAAAAATAACAAATTTCAACAGCACAAAGCCTAACTATGATGGAGAAATATTACATGGAATTCAATTAAACAGGACTAACCATGATGCATCATATGACTTTTCTTCTTCCAAAAATAATATTTAAATGTCTCTGAAATGTCACCACAACCCTAACTAAGCCTTTTTGCCTCAAAAATCAAACTGAGGAAGTCACCTAGATTGTCAGGGGAAAGGTGGGTCAAGGTGTATCTGCAAAGATGTACTAAGTTCTTCTGACCAACTACATTCACATTTCAGCCTTACTGAAACTACCTAATGAGAAAAAAAAAATCAAGTAGTCAGACTTATCATTCTGTTGGCATCCTGAACAAATTACCTTTAGCTCATTGACATTCTAATTTTCTAGAAACAGGCATAGTTATGCTAGAAAGGTTATGACTTGTGTATTTATCTTGGTTACAATTATTCTATGCTCTTTTCACTTCCATAAGATATAGCATAAATGAGAAATCCCATTTTATTTGGTTTTTGTTAGCTGTAAAATGAAAGAACTACTGTCTTATTGAAAGACTATCTCTCTACTCTAGTTTTAGCCTGGAGATAACAGAACAAGGAATGGATGGCAGGGTGAATTGGAAATGGATTGTGGCTCATAACCTGGATTTTACACAGCCCAGAATGACACCCAGGAGTTTAGAAGCTGGCTCTGCACGAGAGTGATTGTAGCTGATGGTTTCAGTGAGTCCCCACCACAAAGCCATTCCGTTATCAGTACCAGAGTGAGACATCTCAGTGGTAAGCTGGTGTAAATGAAACTTGTGTGGTTCCTGTACTGCAGACACTCCGTGAATTCTGACCTCAGTGCTGTCTCATTCTACCTGCACTAAGCCCTAAATGCCTCCCAGGGCTTATCCCTGTGGAGCAAAGCCCCAGTGAATGTTAGTTCTGAAATGAGCAGGCACATCGGATAGCATGTGCAGGAGGTACAGAAGTGATTCAGGAGCCCAAAGAGGTCTGGCACATGAAAGGGGACAGCTTGCCTTAACACAACTATCCTTGCCCTCTGCTTCCCTCTCTGGTGACTGATGACTTTCCTGCTGGCAAAGAATGAGTGGAAACACCTCGTTTCACAAACTGATGCATTATGGTAACTGGTGCAGTATTTTATGCAACATGGTACAGATGAAATTCAAAAGTAAGCTGAGTGAATTTAAGGTACTTCTGAGAAACCACCCATGTTGTCTTTAAATTCACAAAGGTCACTGGTGTTCTACAGGACAGCAGGGAAAGATACTTAGGACTTAGTTTTAATAAGGCTGCTTTAAAAGTCCATACTGTAAAACACCATATTATTAAGAAAGGAAAGATTATTTCACTTTTACACCATTCACATAATTTGCCTACATTTTGCATTTCACCTGCAGGTCACTTTTCTTTTCATGACTGTGCTGCCTTCTTTCCTAATTGGAGGCGTTAGCACAAGGCTGCCATATCTTGTGCCAAGGGATGTTATTTAAAACCAGACAAGATTCAGCTTTCTTTGACTTCAAACAAAACCTTATGACCACCTGTCAAATGATCCAAGGTTCAACAGACCCATGTTTTTTTGCAAGCATCACTTCTGGCCTTAAATCAGCCTGGCAGCCTTCTTTTAAGGGTGGAAAATAAACTCCCCTAGGAATAAGCTAGTGGAGGCAGCAGACATGTAAGCTATAACACAACAGTGAAGAGCAAACAGAGAGTTCTCCTATTTCTAGTGACATCCAGCCACATAGGATTTACTGCTATGGCTTTTCAATAACCTGAGTCCTATACAGAGTGAATGTGCTATAGGCTGTTATGAAGTGGTTGGCAGAGACTCCATAAAGGTTACAGGAGATACCCAAGCTTCACTGAATAATGCTCCTTCCCTCCTTGCCTTTTAGATAAAAGTAAATATTGCAAGGTCATATGCAGCAGAAATACACTGCTGACAGCACGTCACTGTGGAAGCTCTAATAAGCCCATAGGTGTTTGTGCATATATGTCATATTTGACAGCATGCACTTTCACAGTTCCTGCAGGCAGCATTTTTCATCCCAGCTGGCAAGGGTTTAATGGCTTTTCTATTAAACTGGTTGTTTTTTTTTAAAAAAGCGGAAAAACATGTCTTTTCTGTTCATTATAAACGTGGAACTGATCCTGAAGGGAACATGGCAGAGACTAGTAGACTGAGGAAGCTTTCAAATAATTTCCATTTTTGAAGATGAACTATCAGGGTACTTAATTTAGTTAAGTCTCAGTATGGCTGTAGCCTTTTTTCTGGATACAGTTGATAGGGTTTTTCCTTAAGGAGAAATGTGTAAACGGAAGCAAAAAGAGCTGCTGAAACAGAAGATGCCTTCTTTTGGTGGCCTTCAAGACTGAACAACTAGTGAATTTTACTGAATTTACTGTTGTTCAGAGGAATCCCATATTTCCCATTAAATGTAATCATACATTGGGATAACAGGTACTGCAGTCACTTTCAGCTTTTGACATTCTTGTAGGAAAATCAACTGCTTCAGAACTCTGAACGCAGGGAGATTGAGTCAAGAAGAATGTCGATGAGGTGCATGAAACCAGCATCCTCTCTCCAAGGCTATAATTCAGCATTCAAGTACAGACAAATGAGATGTGGACTCTTCAGACCTTTGTGATTTCACAAACTTGATGTTCAAACCTCTGCCAGGAACTAAATATCCCAATATGAAAGCCAAAAATTACAGGCCTGACTCACAGTGACCATCTTTTGCAATCCTTTACACACTGGTCCCTTCCAAACTGAACACTTACAAACACGTCAGTGAGTTTTCATACAATTTTGCAATTTGCATAGAAAACAGAACTGAAGTAGGTATGAGCACTGGATCTCAGAGCTAGAAAGTTTAAATAAAACCAACTAATTCTAACAGTTCTTTTTGCAGTGACACTTATCTGGGATCCCTTTCTAGCACTGTTTCTAAGACAAAAGCTTTCACATGCTGTAGGTACTCCAAGGATGATTGCTAATGTCAGGTTTGAGTGGTAAATGAAGTTTTCACTGCTGCTTCATGTATGATACTTGTCTAGTGCGTGTGAGAGGCTCTATTTATAAAAACAACATGGTACATTTGACTGATTTTGCAAAGAAACTAATGCAAATCCACAAATGCCTTAAGGGTGACTCTGAAACAAATTAGGATAGAATGGTAGAGTGGTTTGGTTGGAAGGGACCTTCAAGATCATTCAGTTCCAACCTCCCTGCCATGGGAAGGAACGCCTTCCACAAGAACAGGGTGCTCAAAATACCCATCAGCTGGGCCATTAACTCTTCCAGAGATGGGGCATCCACAGCTTCTTAGGACAACTTGTTCCAGTGTCTCACCACCCTCACAAGGAAGAATTTCTTCCTAATAAGTAATCTCCATATGCCCTCTTTACTTTAAAACTATTACTACTCATCCTACCACTACCTTCCTTGACAAGGTCAGCCCCATCTATTCTATAGGGCCCTTTTCAGTACTGGGAGGCTACTGTAATGTCTACCAGAGACGAATAATGAATAATGTTGTACATATGCTTTCCTCCTTTGAAATGCTGTATAAGCTTTATCACTTTTGAAGGTTTCAAATACAAATTGCAGAATGCCTCTAAATGGAAGATTGTCTTCATTTGAAAACAGCAGACAACTAGAGCTTAGTAACCATTCTACATTACTGCACAGCCCACAAAGGGCTGTTTTGAAGAAATCCTAACTTGTTACAGCTAGGTGGAAATCAGATACCACCTTTTATTAAAGTAAAAGCATCTACCTTGTAGTAAATGAAGTGTACAAGACCCAAACCACACAAATAGGGTGGTGAAAAATGATATAAAAAGGCATAAAAGACAACCTCCATGGTCCTCTACCATTCAGTCTGCAATCCTTGAAGAGAGAGCAATGTACAGAAAACACAATTTGATACTATTGCTTGAAATATTAAAGTTTGTTCAAGGGTTTGATAACAGCCTGCAATTTGCAGATTTTAATACGTTGTGTGAAGGAGATGAAGGCTGATCAAGGATCATGGTTCATAAACAATTAGAACATAAACCATTCTGAAACATAACAGCACTCAAAAGAATCAAAATATTTGATGTTTTCCAGGGGGCTTAAGTACTGGGTAAAGCTAGCACCACCTACACTATAGCATACAGAATAATCTTGGCTTCATAGAAATAATAGGGGCAATTTGTTCCTTGGCCTCTAGATTTCCAGCAGGGCTATCAGTTTATGACAGAGGCTTTCTGGCACATGGGTATCCACTCAGTCAGAAACAGAGTTGCAGCTGCCATTTATTTCATGATCACCTGGAAACCTTCAGAGCTGGTAAATGTTGGCCTTTATAATTCAGATACTTTTAATGTAGTACCTTTCCTCCCTAGCCAGTTGCTTCAAAAAAATCAAATAATATCTGCCTTTCCATTTTGTCAGTGATGTACCCTCTCATGGGTGCTGACACTTTCTTCAATTTTGCAGTTATTATTTCAGATAGCTTAGAAAGATCTCTCCTGCCTTAGCACTCAACGTATCAGCTGGGACTTAGAATGATCTCAATTATAAGAGAACTGTCATTTTTGGGGGAAAAATCTCTAATGTCCTGTCATAGTTCCCTAATATGATGGTCTGGTTGAAACTAAAACATTTATATAGTGAGAAAACAAAGACACCTTTAGCCTAACATTTATTCTTCTACAGCTAGAAAATTACCTACTTCAGTCATGAACAAAATCAATCTTTATCTTCTATACGCAAAGGAACTATTCCACACTTTCCCTCTCCCCCTTTTAGCATGTACTTCCATTCACAAAGTACCAAGCCTAACTACATCACTCCTCATATGCACATAGCAACTTACTGCAAGGAGAAAACAGGAAAACCCCCTATAGAGAATGTGTGTGTAGTGGTTCTTAATGATTCTCCTGTTCCCTGCAAGGTAGTGTATGTATGTATATATATATATATACATATATACATATATATATATATACACACATATACACACAAACATATATATACGTTTAAATTTAATCTTACTAACACACAAAGAGGATCTATAGTTTGAAAAAAGAAATCTGTGCGTTTTCATGAAAGCAAATAATTCTTTCCAGTCAGCTCTGCTTACACCTCGCCATGCATGGAACACTCATGGTGGCAGGCAATGGCTTTGTGCTGCCTCGATAACAAGCCAATTACAAAGTATCTGAAAAATGTGGCCTCCTATAAAATTACTCTGTAGTTAATGAAGCACAGATATTGTCCCTAAAATGGAAAGAAAACCAAAAAGCAAAACCCAACAATCCAGAAACCTGTCTATTAGATGTAGTAATAATCTGGCCATGAAATGATAAAGGTTTGACAACCCATAAATTGCAATCATCCAGTTTGGCTGTTGCGAAATTGCTTGCATACAAGTCACTTCAAATCCAATAACCTTTCCTGAAAGTTTGATTATAAGTGAGATTATAACTCTATTATATTAATCACTGCAGACGAAGCAGACAAAAAAACCCATACCAGACAACACCCTAATTGAGAACAATAAGAAAGATGAATAACATATGGTGGTTCACATAGGTGCCATGGCATTGTAATTGCTAAATTCAATTAAAGGGAAAAAGAAGTTGAAGATTCTGCTACTGCTGTGATTTGCATACTACAGTTCAAAAAAGAAAGCCTTTCATAAACTAGACTGTACTGGAGCCAATCCTACAACAATAACAGCAAAAAAAGGCAGAACAGTTTTGGATAATAAATGCCAATATGAATTTGCAGTAAATATGCATACATGACAAGAGAATTGTTCATAAAAAACATAATAAATATTTTGCATTTCTGTAGCACTTTTCATCTGAGACTTAAAATGGGATTCATAACAGATTAATTCTCACGTAAGCAAATGTCACACAGGGATTTAATTTACTTGCCCAGAAAGGCAGCACATTTTAAGAAAAGGCCAGCAAGCTTTTAGTGGTATCAGGTAACACTGTGAAATAGGACAACAAATGAAGCAGCTCTTATCCAACCAAGTCACATCTAAGGACAGAGGCATGTATCCCCATTTCAAGACCTCAGCTGGTATCCACAACCGTCTTTTACCAAAATATGTCTGCTGCTTAGGCAAAAGAAACGAGACTGTCTTGCACTCTCATTGAAGTTAGATTACAAATTTTCAGAAAGGTGGAAATACCCTTGCAGTTTGCTAAAGGCAGGGCACCTCCTTGACTCATCTCCTCTCTATGGCAAGTATGTGGCTTACAGACTGACACATTTTGCCCTGGGGAGAAAGATGGAAATGAAACAAAATGTTACTACATTGATCATTCAGAAAGCACTACTGTGACTGCTCAGAGATGTTCTTCAGAAATGTAACCACCTACAAAATTACTGGAGCAGCTGAACAGACCTGGAACTGTCTAGCACACAGACAGGCACATGTAACCTCTCTGAGGACTTTGCACAGGTAAATTTAAAAGGTAGTAAAACAATGGTGAGAGGATGCAAGGTGAGTACCTACAGAACAAGACAGGACCAAGATCACAGAAATTTATATTTACTCTAAGCAGAAGCACAAGACACTGAAGTTTTGTCTGTTGTTGGGCTTGTGTCTCAAAATACTGTTTTTCAGTGTTTTGTTAGGCCAAAGTTTTAAAAGCCTAAACAAAAGAATGCCTTAAAATGAATTAGGATTAAGCATACCACAGTCATTAACAGGCTAAACAGCAATATGCTTCCAGGGCACCGTGCTGCCTCCAGCCAAACCTCATTATCCTTCTGAACTCTAGTTAGAGAATAAATGGATTGACCTATTTATTTCATGTCTAAATTTTATTAGAGGATTAACTTATTTATTTAGCATTCAGCAGTGGCAGCAACAAAGGTATTTGTATTCTGTGAAGTGGTCTAGGAGGGGTAAAGGGGACGACTGAATGAACTTTGCTGATGGAACTGGGTGGGTGAATTCCTGCAATCAATGTCATTTCCTGTATGGATCTCTCTCTGCTCTAGTGACAAGCACAGAGCAGCTTTCTTGCTGGCTTTACACACTCATTCTTCAACCACTGATATTCATTTTGCATTTTGCTTATCTCCCGTTCTAGTGTTTTTCCACCTGTGCATGCTGGTTTCTCTTTAGCTACTTACTTATCTGCTTGAACAATTCTTGCTGATACTTCATAATCTCTACCAGCATCTAAATCCTGCTTGCCACCATGATCCTCCAATTTCCTCCCTCTCTCCCTGCCTTGGGATTCAGTCATGAAATCAAAGATGAATCAGATACCAGACATACACATTGTCATCAGATTAAATTTATCACAGCTGCATGTTACATGTAATGAGGGAAACTGAAGGGGGGAAAAATAAAAATGAGAAAACATCACGAAATATCAGACAACTGCTCAAATTTATCTCTGGGATCAAGCTATGCTACAAGCCTAATAAATGCATAATAAAGTGTGTAGAAGCCAAGGCCATAACTCAAATGAGATCTGGCTACCAGCACAGGAGACTCAGCAGCAAACACTATGTTTGACAAAGTACAGCTACCACACAGTTCAGGGCTCTGAATCCAGCACTTTATCGTCTTTGGTGAGACTTTTCTTTTTGCCCCCATATTTTATTTGTAAAAATCAGAACTAGACCTTCTTTTAAAAACTTTATGAAACAAGAAAACACTGAAGAGCAATCAGAAGTATTTCCTAACAAAAAATGCAATCCTCTAATAAAAAACCAAAACCAACCAAACAAACAAAACAAAAAAAAAACCTTGGCCTCATCCAAAGGACACTAAAATTTTCCATTTCACTATCTGGGGTTTGTAGTCTTCTCAACAGCTTCAGGAAGCTTTGAGATAACCTTTTTCATTTAATCTCCTATAACAGAAGTGTTTTTGTAAATGATCTTACCCTACCTTTACCAGAAATGCAGATACTGGGAACCACTGTACTACAAATAATATGAATCATGAAATATCCCTCTGATGTATGACCAGATCAGGTGAGTCTTGTTCTGTTCTAAATACAGCTGGCCTTTGTAGCACACCTTATCAAGGCATTTCTAAGGTGCACATTGCCATAACTGAATAACGTAGGAATATTCTATTAATGTAGCCATGAATAATCTGCAAACAGATGGAAAGTTCTACAAACACTTTTTTTTTCCTGTAAATCATTTGAAGTGTTCTTTGTGTGCAATATAGATCACTCTTCAACTGCTTAGGAAGTATGGGTTTTAGAGAAGTCAATATTCTTAATTCACTGTTTGAACTTTTATGTTTGTACTCTAATGCAAACACACCCTCTGACTGGATGAGCATTAAGAGGCAACACTCCTTTCTAGAACTGACTGCAGCACTTCTATGCTAAGTCAGAAAATATAAAAGATGCAGCTCATTCCTAAGAAGAGTCAAACAAGAGACAATTAAGCCACAATACAAATAAGCTATTTCAAACAGAACTATTTAGACGAGCAAGCAACATGCTTAAGATAGTGTTTGTGAAAAGCATTCCATTCTACATTTTTCAGGTAAGACTCTTCCCATCACATGATGACTGTCTGATTATTGGAGACCTCTTCTACACCAGAGACAGGGTGCTAAATATTCATCTTAGCCTTGACAACAGGCTTTCCTTAAAAATCCTTCTTACTAGGATCCTCTCCTACAAAGCACTCTGTGATCTGCTATGGATTTAGTCCCATGAGTCAACTATTCAGCTACAAGTTTTTGTTACTCCCACAGTTACTCAGGCATGGATGGTAGCAGGGTGGGTGGGGGTGGGTGCCTCTTCCTTTTGCATCAAAGGAAAGGACAACATTTCTGAAAACTGTTGTCCTATATTTTTGGGAAGATATCAGAATAAATGCAGTGTTCACAGCCAATTTCCCAGCTCAAAGTGTGAAAAATCAGTGATTTTCTCACAACAAATATATAGGTCAAAACTTAAGAATGTGTCCCAAGATATTACTTGCTGCCATGATGTGAATCAGCTCTAAGGACTGACTGACAGGGTAACTCAGAATCTTTGGCTTCAATGCTGAAACCACCAACAGAGGCAGCCAATTAGTGCCCTGCTTTGATGAAAAAGACAGAGCTCTCCAACACATTTCCCGCCGACCATCAAGCACCCTGCAGACAGCAATGACTTCCAGCACCTGGTGACTGGCTGAATTTGAACCAGTGACCCAAGTTTGAAAAGCTCCCAAACCCATTACCAATATCCTGTCTCACTGGTTTTGTTTATTGCTGTGAAGACAGTGAGCTGTTCCTACCAGCCTGCCATTCCCAAGCCCACCTGTGCCGGAAGGGGAGCAAAGAGCACTTCTCCAAGTACTTTGTTTTGTTTCAAGTTCCCCACTTGGAAAGTGATGGAGGTGTTGGCCAATTGCATAAATCAGATTTCACATTAGTAGATAATGTCAGCCTTGGGGGGAGGGGTGGGAGGAGATGAAGTGTTCATTTCCAGAGACCAGCACGTGTTTTGTGCTTCAAAAGCATCTGAAAGAAGATAAATCAAAGCAGAATATGAACCAGCAGAGCTAATTCACTGCCTCACTGTTTCATTTGGGTTGCATCTTTCTCAATCTCCTCAGCCAGGTAACGTGGCCTTTCCTTGAAAGTTACACAACAAATCAAGTGAGTGGGTGCTGGGAAGGAAAGAAGAGAGGAGGAGAGGCAAAATTTATTACTGCCTAAAAGGGAAGGTGACTCATAAGAAACTGGTATTAGAAAAGTGACAGTATGAGACGAAGAGGGAGCGCTTTGAACTCATTCTAATGATCTAATGACTAATATAATCCATTAAGAAAAGCAAGGGCAAAATCTTTTTCACTGATTAACGTTGTACCTTATCCATGTTTTTAATAAAAAAAGGTAATATATACTGCTCCTCAGCTATCTGCATGTTTAATTAAAATGCTGAAAGCTTTCAGAAAGCATTTATTTCACTCCATCAGATGAAATAGTGAGGTATCCTACCCTTCACCATGGGTCTGGAAAAAGTAGAATAAAGCAAGAAGGAGGGAAAAAAGGGAAGAACTGTATCATAATTAATACAAGAACATCTGTTGTCTTAGCAACATACCTTTAAAGAATGGTATGTGAAAACCCTAGACAAAGACTACAAGAATTTAACACTAATATTTTATGAAGCAGATGTTTTCTTAAAGCTAGAAATAGTATAAAATAACTGAAATATTAAAATTCTGCTCTTAGGCTTCAATGATGTATAAACAATGTAATTTACTTTTAGAGGAATATATAAACCTCACATAAACAATCACAGTATGTTAAAAAGAACCCAACAGGCCAACCAAACTCCATGCTCATCATTTATTCTACAATTGTATATAAATCACTAATTCCCTCAAACTGAAATTAAATACTCACTTGATGTCTATCCGAGTATTCTGCAATCAGTTAAAACTGTGAATTTCTGCTATCAGAAGACACACTCAAGCATGAGTGCAACTAAGGTTCTGCTGAGCACTGTAGAAATACCTTTCCTGCTCAAACTGACCCACTGCAGCCATGCATTTTAAAAGCATAATACATTATTAAAATAAATTCAACTCAAATGAGCAGCTGAGCTATTTCTGGTTCAAAACAGCAGTCTGAGACCCAGATCACATTTCACTTGCTTGCAGCTGAACTGCTTGATCATAGTCTTGACTGCTTTGAAAATGGAAACCTCTTGCCAAGACAGTGTTCAGCTGACTGCCTCGAATGGTGGCGAGCCAAAAGCCCTGTTCAGACACTCTTCATCCATTGGATTCTTGGCCACTAGAAAACCAACATACTCAGTGCTGATTCAGGAGACAGCCCTAGCAACTGCAATCACAGGAGTTTAAGGTGAAAAAAATAGGTGTAAGGTGTACTGAAAGAGTGCTTGCTAATTGTTTGCAATGATTTTAACATTTCACCAGTGGCTTCTTATTATTCTTAGATATTGTATTTGTACATTCAGACCACACTTGTGACTTTGCATGCCTTTGAGCAAATCACTGTTCATTGAACACTTGCTTTTTCTGTCCTTTTTGGGTTCTTTTGAACACAGCTGATCTGATCTGCTCTGGGGTAACTGGCATATTCTGAAAGACATGGCTAAAGGAGTTATCTAAAATGTTAGTGGTTTTATGTTTAATAACTCTTAGAATAACAGAGAATTTCAAAGAGAAACTCAGCACCACACCAGTATTTTTAAAAGGATTGAAGAGCTGATCCTGACATTGTGAACACCATGGGACAAGTTAAATGGCTTCAGAGCTGAGAAACGAGTCTAACAACACAATAGACAGGAGCTGAGTACTAGGAAAACATTTTCACAACAGAGAGGAGAGTGAGACTTGCTATATAAAATACACTGAGAAGAATACAAAAGGCAACAAAGACTGCAATGGCCATAAAGGTAGGGTAATCATAAATAAAAATGTCAAATCATTGATTAAAAGAAAGGATAGTACAACCTATACTGTAACAAAGCTCAGTGTCAAATGACATGCAGGAAGAAAATCATGGCAATAGTAGCTGTATGTTTTGGCAGTGACATGGAGAAGGTTGCAGTCATAACATCAGATGGTCAGCTGAACTTGGGACTGCAGTCAGGCACTGCCACCAGCTGTGCTGGGAGGCCCAGCCTGTGCTGCTCTGACATCACAGCTGAACTGGACTTGGAGCACAGGCAGAAGTTTCAGGGATCTCGTACCACACTACAGCTCTCAGTAGCAGTGACAAGGCTATGGGTCAGGCTGTGACAGGAAGCAGAGCCTGGAAGAAGTTTGATAAGGACCAGATAAGCCTTTCATAGCATCCTGACCTTGGCATCTTTTAAAGCAGTTCTTTCATATGGCAAAAAATAAACATTTTTAGCCAACTAATGAATTTTCAGGATAGCCACTGTATAAAGAATAAACTGAACATGACCTTTCTACCCTCAAAATGCTTTTCCTGTATTTCACTCTCTTGAAATCCCTACATAAATTACAAGTGCAATCTACTGCCTTTATCAGAAATTTGATATTTTCACTGTCTCTCTTCAAACAACTGAAAGTGAAAAACTTTGACAAAGTTTAGTGTGCCTTACACACTGCCACTCAACGCAGCAAGCAAAACAAATCATAGCCATCTCTCATCAAGGTGCATTTTTAATAAATAACTTGCTGGAATCAATACAAAGATTACTAGATCAATTTCTATCCACTGTGTACCCAGGAGGTCAGATGATCTAATGGTCTCCTTTGGCCTTAAAATCTATTAACTAATTTGTTTTCCACGGATGACCAACCATGACTCCAAGAACAGTCTTCAGTCTGCCACCCTGCAGAAGGAAAGGGCAGGGGAAGCGACCCTAGTAGGGAAGTGCTGCCCTGCTGCTGCACATGATGGGATTAATTTAGTTTTATCCTATACATCTTTAACTACTTGTAGCATTTTTAAGAATCTCATGCATTAAATCAAATGTCAAGACTACCATGTCACTCAAAAGCTTTTCCCAAGCTTAAAACAACAGCCTGTAAATGCAATCTCTCCGAGGCTGACTTGAACATACTGCAAGTGCTCCTCCAGCAGCGACTAAGGCTCTTACTACAACTCTCAGGCTTTATGGACCTCCCAGCCTAAGGAGACAGGAGACTGGGAGACTACAAAGGTGAATGATTGTTAAACCTGCAGTGTGGGAAAGGAAATTAAAACTAACAAAAAACCACCAAACAAACAAAACCACCAAAACAACACACCCACCACTACCAAAGAAAACCAACAAAAAACATTCTCTCCTAAAACACCTTTGAAGAATGCCCTTCTCATTAAAAAAACTTTAACAATCATCCCAAAAGATTTTATACCACAGTGTTGGTTTGATTTCTTCATATGGTCATATGTGTAGCAGCAGCACAGTATGTGAAAGAAATCTCAGCCTTATTTAAAACACTGTGCAGTCCCACCAACCCTGCGAAGCCTGGCTGGGTGCTGGCTGGCAACAGCTTGCCAGAGAATCCCCACATCTGAGAACAGAACACTTTGAAGCAATACTGCCCAGATTTATAGGAATACAAAGTCAGTGCAAGTGTGCTACCTCCAGACTGGAAACAAACCATTAGAAAATATGGAGAAAATTACAGAACAATACAATTATTGCTGGAAAAAATTAATATTACATGAGCTCTCTGCTTCTTAAAGCAATGCTGATGAAATTATTTTTGCTGTTTTTCCAAGTTTAGCCTGGTAATATCCCCACCATGTTAGCACATATATTATTACTTTGAGGACAATGAGCTGAAACACAGAGTTACAAATGTGACACTGTGATTTACTAGGCAGGACTACAAATAGAAGTGGGATTGTTTCCAACTGAATTATTAATAAAAACACGTCCAATCATTCCTTTTAATAGCCTTCCCTCTGTAGGGTAAAGTATACAGGATCCTTTAAGAAAAGACCTTTTCTCTTTTGTAAAAATAATATGTTTTTAAAGAATTTTAATGTCATTTCTCTCAAAAACTATCCAGTTATCTAATATATCTAGACTATTGTAATTTTTTATTTAAAAATACAACTGCAAATACAGTTCTACTCAAGAAGACGTAGTTGTCATTATAAGCATAAAAAGAAAGGAACAATGATGAATGCATTACAGAAAAAAGAAAACCAGTTGCAGAGACTGAGAAGCAGACTGCTTGATAGTACCCAAGATGCCCCAGGACTGTCCAAAGTAGGACTGATTCACATTTCTTCAATGAAACTATTCAAGCCAACTGAAACATGCAGTCTTTGGGAAACAAGGATGCTTCCCATGCTTATTAGACTAAAGTTTCACGAGAAGGCCTCTCTACCAGGGATGGGATTGCTGGTCCAAAAAAAAAAAAAAAAAAAAAAAGGGAGAAATGGGTTTTTTTTCCTCCTCCACTTTTGGGATAGTTTAATCAGACACATGTCTTTAGTGAAGAAAGAATACAAGTCAATCCAAGCCCTGTGAAAGTTATCAGGGAATGACAATGCTACCAGTGACTGCTACGAAACCCCATGCTGAGAAAAGGTTTTTTTCTGTGAAACCCTGAGGGATATTTCTGCAAGGAAAATACAGGAATGCTTTGTGGAATTAAACAAGCAAACAAAATCCTAACAATCTCATCTGCAGGATGTAGATTGTGCTGCCTAAACAAGTTTCAGCTCCATCAAAAATAAATCAATGTGACTGACAACTCCTCTTGAATCTCCAACAAAGAACTTGTTAACTTTCTGCCACTTTATATTGATTTCATATAAAATAATTTAGAAACCTTCTATTGCTGTAGCATTTAAGTTGATACATCATACACAGAAGTTACATGGTGTCTTTAGGTTTGGTTACCTCGGGATTTTTTGGGAGATACCTAAGGACATGAAAGCTAAGAATAGTTAGAAGCAGAGGCTTTAAACACTTCAGTTCTAAGTATAGACCGTAAGACCTTTCAATCATTCATGGCAATTGTTTTTTATACTGATTTCCTGAAAAGAAATTGCTTCAAAACCAGCTAATTTTACTTCAGATTTTAGAATCTAAGGTTCTCTGGGTCTCTTCACCTTAACTCCAAGCCCTGGCATTTCATTTTGTTTAAAAACAAAAAAAACCAAAAAAACCCAAAAAAACCCCCATACTTCCTAAGACATTTTCAGTACAGAAAGGATAGTAGTCCAAGGTTGTGTGCCTAAATGTGTGCATCCAGTGAAGGTTCCCAGGAGAGAGCTGTGGTAAGAGTTCATGTGCAGTCACTACCCTCATTTGCTGCCACTGAAGGGAGAGGGCTTGTCCCTTTCTCCATGTGCACTGCCCTAACCTTTGCAAGTCTGCAGCTCTTATGCTAAAGTGCATTTCCCCTGTAATAAATCTCCCTGTCACCACAACAGCTCAGCCCCCTGACAGTGTTGCTTCATGCTGTGGCACCAGATACAACAGTACACAGGTTGTGATTCCAACCATTCTCCCTCTCATGTAGCTCTCCAGACTTCCTCCTTTCCTTGAGCAGCTCTGGAGAAACAGAGTTTGGTCTCACATTAGAGTGAGGAAATCTGTTGCCACCTTCTTTGCTTTGACATCATTTATGAAACTTATTTAGGGTCAAATCCACATGCATTTATGGTTTTAAATAGAATTTTGAGGAAAGAAAATACACTTTCCAGTCAATTGGCTACTATACCAAAGGCACAGTCTCTTTGCAGATAAAATTTTGCTCTTGTAGAATTTGGCTTTGTATCAACTTGCACTGTAAATTGCAAACTAATGAATTTGTATTGGCAGAGGAAAATGTTTCTGCATTTACAGACTGCAGCATTTACTAGTAAACAAGATCACTAGGAACAATTCCCAGTTTCCCCAGCAACTTAGTTACTTGTCTCTTACAAGGCTCATAGTTGATTCATTCCTCTCTGTGGTCCCAGTGTAATGAGTCTACTCTTAACCACCAGATAAAATTATAGCAACTGAATGCCAAGTTTTGTGAGTTCTGACATTCTGAAACGAATACACCCAAGTGCTGGGAACAGGACTTGGTTTTACCTTGATGCCACCAGAGCTCTAGGCTTCTGCTTTAGGAGCATCCCTCAGAATCTTTGCATGGCCTTTCAATCACTGAGATCAAAATAAGATAATAAGACCAAAATAATCACTTATGTTCTCAGCCCTCCTGCCATCTCCCCATTTTGTAAAGCCGTGGAGAAACCCTTAAGCTGTGAAGCCAGAATTACTGCACCAGTGGGAGTCTATCTCCAGCTATGGAGCAGCAGTGTAACACCACTTGCCATACAGCTCCTTGTCCCTCGCCTCTCATCAGTGCCTTCCAAGTGCATTTTGTTTAGGATAATGGGAAGACACTTGTTTAACTTTCTAGGAGCTCAGCTCCCCAGGGCAGTTTTGTAACTTGAAAACTCCTTACACTTGCTTCTGATCTTCACCAATTACAACTGAGTTTTGTGTAGCAGTTAGAAACATACAATCAATTATAAAATTATGTACCTGTTGCATAATCAGTGTCACCTCCTAAACACACATTGTTGATAAAAAATAATTAATGGTCTTTATCTGTATTCTTTGAAAGCTGGTGAATAAAGATGATTTAAGAGTAATATGGTATTTCACCTGAGAAGTGAATTAAGGCACGCTACTTCAATAACAAGCATAGACATTAAACTATTACAATAAAACTTTTTAAGAGATTTGCTAAGTCTCACTCATAAGGGAAACACAAATCACTTGCAAACTATGGAAGAAGTCCACCGAATCATTGACATTACTTGTCCAGATTTAAAAAAAACCCCATTTATATAAAACATTCTAATTATAGTTTGGCAAGGTTTAAAGAAAACCCATAAATAGGTAGCACACATCTGCTATAGACAGATTTTTTACAGGCTGTTAAGTAGGTAACAGTGCCCAGGTATCTCAATCCTGTGGAGATAAAGGAAAGTCAAGTTCTGAAAGCTTCTGAAAAAATAACTCAATAAATGTACTATTCCTTTTTTTGTTGTTTTTAAACACAGAAGATAATTTTCTGTATTTTATAGATCAGTACTAACAGTAGGGTGAAGTCTAGCCATTTAAATGTATCAGTTTGAAAAACTGATAAAAGGAAAACCTTTAGCAGAACACACTATTAGCTTCTGGCACCCATTGCAATAAAGTATTGAAGACAATTAAAGCTGGCATTAAAAAAAGAAAATGAAAATTAAAAAAGGAAACACTCATCTTTATATAGAGATAAAACATGGATGTGGCTGGAGTTGTTTTATGTGCGTATTCCATACCTCCACATTAGAGTGCTCCACGCACCAGTACATCAAAGGGTGTGATACAGTATCAGTGTCTGCAGCAATATCTTAGATGTGCTGAAATTCTGGTTTCATGGCATGGGAGCTCTCACCTTCAGTCTCAAATAAAATTAGAAATGTTATCATTGTCATTGCCAAATGAGGTCCTCCCCAAGGATTAGCTCACTGGAGGTCATCATTAACTGCAACCTCTTAAAAATTAGCACCTGTAGGGGATTCTGGTTTCATTCCTAACAATTTACAGGGGCAGATATGTCATTTTACAAAGCTGTAACAGACAGCTAAATATATATTCTTACAACAACCAATACATAAAAACAAGCTTAGATTTTTAATGATTTGATGAAATTCTGTAAGATGAGAGAAATTTCCCAGAACTTAAGAAATGCTGATTTCTTCCACAATTTTTCATACACTTCTAGAGAAAAGCATGAATTCCCATCAAATAGAGCTAATATATTTCACATTTGCATGTTTCTGTCCCAGGTTAAACACAGGAAAAGAAAATTAAATTGAACAGGAACTTGTTATCACATTTCAGCACTTGCAGCCAGATTTGAAAGTGCAAACTGCATGATGAGTATTCTTTCTAGAAGTCCAGCTCAGTTTTGATGTCACACATAATATGGTTGGTTGACATGCGCAAACACCAAAGTGCAGCTATTTTCTTTTGGTTAAAGGAAAGTTGAGCTTGCCAGTATATCTGCTGTAACAGATGAAATTCTCTTTAGCTTTGCTGTTTCCATTAATCTCATTAAGGCGATGAATGACACAGTAAGACTTTCCTTAGAGAGATCCCATGCAAGTTTCTGTGCCTTTAACATCAATAAAACCAGTGAAGTAGAGGCTTCTGCAGATGAGAACTCACAAACTACTTGCTCTAAGGACAAATATTGCTCAAAACACACCAGAGGAAGAGACATTCCTCTTTTACAGAAGATGGTAACATGTTTAACCAGGAGGAGCCCTTCCAGAATCTAAGCACAAAATTTAAAAAAAAAAAACCAAAAAAACCAACCCCCCTCCAAAAAAAAAAACCCCACCAAAAAAAAAAAAAAAAAAAAGAAAAAGAGCAAAACAAACAAAAAAACCTACTCAGATTTGATTTAGCTGAAAATATCTATGACATAGGAATTATAATGGAGTGATTGCATGAGGTGTCTGGGTGCCAGGTTCCTATGTTTGTTAACCCATTTTCAGGCACTAATTTACCAAATTATTATTGCTGGGTTTATGAGCTATATTAGCAGGAACAGAACCCTTGATTTTACTTATTCTTGCCTTCAAAAGGTCTTTTTCAGAAGTTTCTTTTAAGGAAAATATCTTGTTCCATGTACAAAATCAACTTTTATCAGACCAAAGGATGTTTATACAAGTTCATTTATATTTTTCAGATGTCTTGATACAACTTTTAGCAAGAATTAAAAAAAAAATCCAGGTTTATTTCATATAAATCAGTTACCATAATTTAATTATGTTTGCAATGTTAAGGTTAACTTGTAATTGTAAGATTTGCTCACTCAGGATAATTACTTCTGTCAACATTTTGAATTTTTTAAGGGAGCAAAATGCATTTGCTACAGTATTTCAATTTTTCTCAGCTGACATCTTCACAAGGATTAAATTTTTAAAGTGGATAACCTTCAATAAAAGCTAATAAATTCCAAAGATAATTTGGATGAGTTCTGCTCATGCAGACATCCAGGGAAAAACCAGCTCAAATAAAATGCTGTAACATAGCATAGCTTTTTCTGTCTGCCTGACTCGTAGCTCATGCCAGGCTGACATGGATTAGCTGTGTGCCTTTCTGTCCTGTTTATTGCATGTTCACACATCACTTAACACTATGAGGAGTAAGTGTCTAATCATTATTTTGCAACTGTAGGACAAATGAACAATAAAAACTTCATCTTTAGTTATCACTTGAAAGTGACACTCAAAATTTTAGGGCTGAAAACACTGAACTACACACAGGACACTGAGCTATGAACACTCTTCAAGAGGACTGGCATGGGCTGCGCAGGTTTTTATTGTGATGAATGTAACAAAGGAAAAAAACATTGGTAAGGTACTTTACCCAGCTAAAACTTGAATTATAGAACAGCACGGGTTGGACCTCAAAAGATCATCTGGTCCAACCTTTCATGAGAAAGGGAACCTAGAGAAGATGATCTAACACCCTGTCCAGTCTCACCTTGAAAACCTCCAGCAGTGGGTAGTTCTTCCAGTGAATGATTGTTACTGTAAAAAAATTATTTTGCTTGCATCTTGATGAAACTTCTCCCAGTGCAACTTGTTTCTGTTGCCCCTTTTTTATGGTTCCTTGTGAAGAGAGCATGTTCTCTTTGTAGCTACCCTGTAAGTACTGGAATACTGTGATGAGGTCTTCCCTGAACCTTCTCTTCTCCAGGGAGAAAAGACCTAACTCCTTCACTCTTCCCTCGTGGTGTAGGTTCTCCAGCCCTTTGATCATCAATATTATGCTTTTTGTAAAGAAATCAGGTCTATATTTCTGCACATCGGTATGCATTTTTAATTTCAGAAGAGGTCAGAGAAGTTCTTGTCCCTGAGAAGAGCACCATTAAAACCATATTATAGCACTGAAAACACAATTCTGTTCTTTCTTTGACTTTGTTCACTACTCAGCAAAATGCCTTCTTGTTAATTATCGACTTCATCATCGAGGGACAGTTTAATCACAAGACTGTCTGCAGTTCAGGCTATCACAGCAGTACTAGCAGGGAATTTTGCACTGCACATAATTGGCCAGGTAATTAGAATACAAAATCCTTAATTGCTCAGTTACCAAACGTAAACGGTGCAGCATGTAGTGCTTGACTGGCAGAGGACTAGGGGGACCCAAGGCAGCTGCCAAGTGCCAGCTTGTCCTTCTTCACAGCACAGCCCAGCAAACAGCACGGGTGGCTCACTGAGCCCCTGTTCTCCTGTGGGGTGTGGGAAGCCCTTTCATTCTGAGGTATAAAAAGAAATTCAGCAAAGAGACTGTGTTTCAGGACACCCAAATCTACTTGAAATAAAACCATAACCCAGGACTTTTGAAAGGCAGAGGACCATCCTGTTAACAATGGCAAGTCAGGGCCAATATACTGGTATGAAACAGTACCACTGCCCAAATTGACAGCACTCTGGTGTGGCACAGGCTGCTTTTGCAGGCTGGGAACTTAGTACAGGATCTGATCTCTGAGCTACGGAGGTTTTCAAAACATCATAGTATAAATGGATGGGTGTAGCATCCCCCTGCCCTGATATCTGTGCTATGGATAATTCAGGAGTTACCACTGTTGGTACTTTAGAGCAAGAGGTACACATGACAGTAACACCAGTTCTTTCATCTGTTGATGAACAATATGAAGTGCTACATCAAAACTATCTAGATTAGCAGCTCCCTTCACTGGAAAGCTAATTCACAGCCCTAGTACTTAATAATCTTTGTCTTATTTTCATGCTAAAAGCATTTGTGGCCTGTATTTATTTGTTCACATAGTCCTTGGTCAGCACTTCCTTCTCCTTCAGCTAGACTTCCAACACTTGCCTTTCTTTCTTCAAATATACTTATAAACATCAGCATCTACTCCTCATGTTAGTAAACTAAAAAGGGCTATTTTGTAATCTCACCTGCTGTGACAAGATCCATTCTAAGAGCCCTTTTCAACACTTACTCCTATTTTAGATTTCCTTTTTCTCAAACTCACTTGAGCAAACCAGTATGCAGCACACTGCATTAGTCTCTGTTACTGTTTTATGGAATAGCAATAGAATATTCTTCTCTCTTCCAGAAAAGTCTTCACCAGTCTTACAGCTGACTGCTGTGGCAATTAAGAGACACCCTCAACTCTCTCTTACAGCTTCCACTCACAGCCAATAATCCCTGCTTGCAACACAAATTCTTACTATGCTCCATGTATCAGATTTTTCATTTTCTGCTACAGTTATTGCCTCCAGGATTCCAGTCCTAAAGGCATCACATTCTTCCTTGCTTTATTCCACTATTATATTAGCAATGCCTTTCAAACCTATGTGGTCACATTTATTCCACTGCTTCTGTGTTTCCTCTACTGTCTAGAGGCAATGACTCATAAATTTGTGTATCAGTTGGTCCAGCAATACTGTGCCTTTCTCACTGCTCCTCCTTCAGGAGTTTCTCCCTTCAGCTTGTGAGAAATCCACAGTCACACACACAGGCTTTCCAAAGGCAACTACAATTTGTTTGTATAGGAACAAGATAAGACATCTCCAGCCTTAGAATAGAACAGATAAAAATTATTCGGCTTTTACGAGAAGGAAGTTAATTCTTGTCCATGTTCCTAAATTAAACTTTTCTCTAAGGAATAAACATAACAGTGCAAAATTCTTCAGTAGACAAGCTCTTCAAGAAAGCTGCTTTCTGGGTGAGAATAAAGGAAAGTTTTGCAAGAAGCAGCTAATTCAACTGCTTGTTGTCTAAGAGCCCTGGTTATGTTAAACCTGCATATGATTCTCGTTGGAAGGAGAAATCATGAGCCAGACAATCATTAGGCAAACTCAATAATGTTTATATTATTCAGATATAATCAGGAGCTACTTGTTCTTATCATTGCGAGGTGTTTGAAAAGCACAGTGTTTATAGCACCGGGCTTAGCACCCCCTTCTTCTATTGCAAGGCACAAAAGACAAAATACTGTACTCTCAATTTCTTTGTAGACCCAATTCGGAAAAAAACACTTTGTTACAGTCTAAGGAAACCCAACGGTAAATGCATAGGACACTTTTTATTGGGCAAAGACAAATTGCCTTTGAGAAAGAGATTCAGAATTGTGTTAATCTGTGTATACATTCTGAAACAGTAGAACTTTCATCACACCAATGTCTTGTATTGAAAACATAAACAATTCCTAAAAATTTCTATTCCAGGTTCATGTAAATTCACAGTAATTAACATAACCAGATGCTTTAGACCATAGTGTAAGATCAAATATCCTGCAGGTATTAAACAAATTATTTCCTTGAATTATTTTTCTTGATAAGCAGTTATCCTAATGTGGGACATGTTCCTTAATAAGCAGACAAAACCCTGAATTTCCATAGGGCTGTGATACCTTACCTTAAGGTAGTTTAGGAAGTTACCCAGAAGCTAATTTGACTCAGTGTAAAGGATACCCAAACACCTGGATGAAAACAGCCAAGCTTTCACAGAAGTTAACCATACACATTGCACATGAACAGGGCTTGCAAGACCTCAGCACTCTTAAACCAGACAACTTTTTCATATTTAGCCACATAATCACGTTCCACAGCTTTGCATAAGTAACCTCTGTTTGTCAGGGATGGATATCGTTTAACTTATATTCATTTAACCATTATTTTTCCTTCCAAAAAATTAGATAACTTTTTGCTACCTGAATTAATGCACCAAACCCAGCCAATAAAGTGAGTACTTTATATCAGCCTTAATTTATATCAACAACACTTCACAAAAGCAAGAACCAATCTAAAGGTGACACAAGTCAAAGCAAGAAACTTCATGCAGCATTACAAGTTTCACATTATCTTTGTATCATTATTGAACTAAGTACAGGTTCAAGAATGTTCTCATTAACCTGCAAGAGTTATGAAAATACACCTCTGTATTTTAAGATTCCTAAGACTCTTAGCTACAATCTTTGTATTTAATAAAACAAAGAAAGAAAGAAAGGGGGGAAAAAAAGGAAAAAAAAAAAAAAAGAGAGAGAATTTGAGACTCCAGATTAAAAAACAAATCCATTCTCACTGGAATCTAATGGACTTGGAAAATCCCTGATGATAATCTCAACCTCACAAAACTCGAGATTTCTTCCAATTCTTTTTCTGCTCTTCATAAATAAAATTCAGAAATAAACCACATGCTACTCCCAGACTAAGTACCTGTCCATCCTTTCCTCAAGGACAAAAGACTAAGACACTCTTCCTATACTGGAAGTACTGGGCCTGCCTAAAAAACCCCTGTGATATGAACAGTTTTACCTATTTCACAGGATATTTTGTACTTTGCAAAGTTACTATCTCTTCTTTTTGCCATAGCTATGCAGTCATATCAGCAGGATAAACTAACATAATTTATCATTAATCCCCAGCCCTCCAGTCTTTACTGACTCTGGCGTGTTCTATTAAACTTTGTGTCTCATTGTAATATGATTTCAATTCAGTAACTAAACATATTTATTTTGAATTAAGATTCACAACTGGCCAAGGCAAATGCTTGTAAACCCATGGCCTGTATCATGATCTTGAGTCAAGAGAATGAGAAATAAGAAATAAAAGTTTAATTCAGAAATGAGCTAGGATTTAACTCTTTTCTGAAATCACTGCAGCAAGACCACTCTTAATGCATTTAGCAACAATTAATTCTCAAAGCCAAAACAGCTGCACATTGCTGATGCTCTCCAGATGCAAGGTAAGGAATTAAATCATGGGATAATTCAATTGGAAAATTGCTTGTAATTATGGAGAATGCAGCGTCTGCTTGACTCCTCGTGGTGATTGGTAGTTGCTTTAAGAATAGTGAGGTAGTCTGTGCAATGCATGCTGAATACAAATAAGTAGCTGTGTTATGAGAAATCTCATTTAGTTTCACAAAGATATGGTTTTAACATGATTAAAACTGTATTTGCTGACATTAATGATAATCCATTTTCACTGTTCCATTACTGCCAACGGCCCACATTCACTTGCACACAGAACAGCAATAGTCACTAATAGCACCTTGCCTCTGGAGGAACTCAGAGTACTTTTCAAACATGCAGAACGTGGTCCTATCCTAAACAATTACCCAAATATGTTGGTGTGTCTCACCTCATTTAAAATACATGCATACAAACAGCCTTGTTCTAACAGGTGATTTAAATCTCCAATGCCACAAGGCTGACAACTGCTGAAAATGAAGGATGGTGCTCCTTCACTTCAAACATTATAAGTAAAATTCTCAATAGCAACAGAAGAGAAAGCTGCAAAAAGGTCTAGTCAGAGACCCTCTAGTATCAATAGCATGGAAAAATCCAAAAGAAATTAGTCTGTTGGATTCACAGTTACCAGTGGAGGAAAGGAGCCATCTTGTAATCTCTAAACTGAGTGCATATATTCTGAAAATAACAGGATGATGCAGGATTTTACTGTCTTTTGTAGAATAATCTTACCAAAACTGATCCGGATTCGAATTACAACATATGACAGAGTCTGCTCACTATTTCAAAGTTGGCAAACTGAAGGACAAAATGGCTGCTGTATATGATCACATTACTACAGAGCTAGTAATCGAATGGGAAAAACACCTAGAAATACTATTTTTCTATTTCATGGGTCAACCATTAAAACACACAGCTCTTAATGTATGAAACTCCAGTTACGGTAGCAGTGATTATTATGACATTATATTATCTCTGCTTTAGCTACTTAAATGCTTGCCTGATATTTTTGTTGTTGTTTGGTTGGTTGTTCTTGTCAGTTTTTTTTTGGGGGGGTTGTTTTCGGGGTTTTATGGGGGGTTGTTTGTTTGTTGGTGTTTTGGTTTTGTTGTTGTTGCTTTTTGGTTTCTTTATTTTGTTTTGTTTTTTACTTTAAAAAGTTTTAACAGCAAAACCATTAAGGAACAAGAGATGAATTATTTACAAGTTGCTTCACAAATCAATCATTCAGTATCAAAGCGAAAGTTGTTATTTTTAGCAGTATTAACTACACAATAATTAAAATTGATTACAAAGTCACAACCCCTCATTAAGTTGCTGTCAATTGAGGGAAAAATTCCTCAAAAGCAATTTTTTCTCTTTAAAGTGATTGTAAAAAGATACCCATCAATTAAAGTGACATCTGGTAATATGGAAAAGGTGATAAATTATCTCCTTTTCTCAGTGCTAGTACTTTGTAGACCAAAGGTAGTGCAGAAGAGAAATTCTTACGGTCTTATCTCATCCTGAAAAGGAGAACAAACAGCCTTGTGTGGGGCCATGTGGACCCAGTCCTGCAGAGACACAAGCCTTGCATTTCAATCTAACCAAGTCTTTAAGCACATCCTGTAAATATTTGAGCAGTCCTAAGAAATAGACAAGTTCTTTTCATATTTTACTGTCACACAGCAGATACTGGTCTTTAACTTCCTCGAAATTAACCCAACAGCAGTTTTTCCAGTAACCAGATAAGCTGCTGTTTCTACAGGACACATCCCCTTTGCTAGTCTCCTTGTTTTCCCCTCCCTGAGCTACAGACCATTAGCTTAGAATTTAATTCTGAAGAGAAATAAAATTGTGAGTCCCACACACCTTTAATGAAGTTTTTCAGATTGCAAAGAGTTCACAAAATATCTTTCTTCCCTCACAAACTTGTCTCCCAAGCTTGAAGTAGAGGTTGTCAAGATGCTGTTGACCTAAGTTGCATCCTTATTTTCTTGAGTTGGTCTAATCCCAGCTCTGCAAGGGATCAAAGACGATCACCTGGATCTCTCTCAGGAATGCTCTGTGCAGAGCCAAACCTCATTGTGGCCTTTCCTCTGTCCCCCATCCCAGCCAGCAAGTGCAGAACATTCACACAGTTAACAAACACTCGTTTCCCTCAAGTATACACAATATGCAGAGGTGGGAAAAAGTAGCACAACTTTAAATTCTCACACTAACACCCCAGCTGGCATCTCTAAGGTAAGAAAGGCATGTGACCCTACGTTTAAAATAAATCAACCAAAAAACAAAAATAAACAGCAAAAGAACCCCACAAATGCACACCAAACCAAACTAAAAAAAACCCAAGATCAAAACAAGCAAATAGAAAAAAAGAACACCAACAACCTAAACAAAAAAACCCCAAACTCAAAAAACCTCCCACAAAACAAAAACCCAAACACAGCAAATAACCCACCAGAAAATAAAAAACCAAGCTAAAACAGCTGCTGCTATGCTTGCTGTTATACCTGCAGCAAGGCTTCCAGTGACACAATGCACATTTGTATCACCCTCTGACAGTGTCAGAAAAGAAAAACCAAGCCAGGATTTAGCCCAATTATAAGAAACTGGGAGCATCTTCAGCAATTTCACAAACTGGCTTATTACAGCCTGGGCTAGCAAAATTCCCCTTCCTGCAGTTTGTACCCCCTTCATCCAGCAATCCTAAAGATACTTTCAAAGGACAATACCTGATAATGATCAGAGGATGAAAACAGAGCAGGAAGGTGCTTTTCAGAATGCAGAATAAAAAAATTGCCAAAAGAAAGCCCCCAGCAAAACAACCCACACACAATCAAGAGGCTTTGATTACATTTAGGAGTGAAAGGGGCTAATCTGTACTTTGCTCAAGTTTCTGTAGTTTGTATTACCAATAGGCATTTTAGCAACAAGGAATTGTTCCATAACTCGCTTTCATTTTAAAAAGTTTAGCTTGCTGATAAAAGTAGTATAGTAGGTAACCAATCAAGAAATTAACAAATTTGTTAATTTTTCTAAGTCTTTTAGGTCATTCTCAATGCAATGCCCATTACCAGCTTCACACTCAGGGTCAGTTTTGGTGCCCCACCATCTCAAAGAATTAATGGATATAACAATGACTAAGGCACAGAGCAATCAATATGTAGCTGTAATGCAGTACATTTCACCTGCCCACCCACAAAGCACTCTGAAATGCATAATTTCATTCAGATTAAAATAAACCCCCCCAAAAGCAGAGAGTGGTTAAAAGCATTGTCTCTAATGTGTCTCTTTTCCATACAGCCAATTCCTGTCTCTTAATTCAAGGATATCCCAGCCAAACCCCTCCACACACAAAACCCCTTCCCCCAAGTTAATCAGTGCTTTACACCCAGTGAGGTTCCTCAGCTGGTTGGAGCTCAGTTATTTCAATTACACTTGGTCACTCACTCTGTAATCAAAGTCCAGGTCACCAATCACTCAAGCACTGACCCTACTCCAGCATATTCTTATGGTTGCCCTTACCTGTCCAGACAGACACCTTTCCCTGTAAATCAGCAGAAAGAAATGGAGGTGCTCAGCTTCAAGCAGCACTCATCTATTACACAAACATTCATCTAAGCACATAAGCAAATGCACAATACCAACATTACTGGAGGCATATTAGCTCTTACATGATTTTGCAAGGGTATTTCTCCTCACTGCAAGGCAAACCTGAGCACCAATTCCCAACATTTCATCTGCAGTGAAACACCCTTTAGTCCTGTCACCAAGTCCTGGCAAAAACCTACTGTACAACAGAAGAGGATGTTTAGTGTTAATGGAAGCCACCCTTCAGTTTCTAGATTGGCATAATTTTAACTTTTAGTTCTTGAGTATTCTTTAATTTTAAGACAGTTGGGAATAGTACTGCTCTATCCAAGCAGTAACCAAATATTCCAGAAATCTCCATATTCAATTCAGCCATACATATAACAAAAATCACATCTTGGACAGCAAACATCTGCCATTAACCTTCCATTTTGCAAGGTGACCACAGAGAGAACTGCCTGCAGCAAGTCAAGCACCAACTTTGAAAAGGCCTGGAGTACATTTTAATCATGCCTTGCTTCAAAGCCATTACGATTATCACTGGCTTTTTTCAGTGCAGCTGGGATCGATATTTTCTGTTCTCTAGTTGGGTGATCAAATCCTTCAGAGATAAACTCCTTCTACACCTTATTCACCTTTCTCCATTGATTGATAAACCAGCTGCATATGCTACACTGGTGGTCATACTTAAATGTCCCTAAAATATTTGCTATTAAAAATATTAATTGTCGCTGTTCACTCAGCTGTTGCCACCAATTGCAAATGGCCTGACATCTTTACTAAATAGTAGATTTTAGAACCTATTATTGTTTAACAGATACCCCTTTGCCTTTCTTAGTCATTGAGAAGGTCACTACTTTGGGAGTAAGCCACAGTTTCTGAATTAAGTTATACAATGTTTTGTACTATGTTCTTGTATTCTTGCTTTTTTGCCCTTAATTAATGATAAAACAGAGATTAACTATCCAAGCTATTAGTTCCTTGGAAATCTTGATTTGTTAAAAACGTGATAACACTAAACATATTGCCCTTAAACAGCTGGATAGGTAAACCAACAACTACAGAACTAAAATAGCTTTCCCTACTGTGCAATTGGGCACTGAGGCCACCAGAGCAATGTTTTCCTTTCCCCCATTCTAAGAAATTTCAGTATGTAAAAGTCCAGGCTGTGTGTCACAGGAAACTTTCTCCTCTAACGAAGTGACTTTGTTGACATGTAGGATCAACTCAGGCAGGCAGGTAGAGCCCGCCCTATCCATAACTGGTAGTCTGAAAAGCTGTAATTTTTTAGAGCAGTCACATATAAAGCATCCTCTGCCTCCTCCTCCTCCAATACTTTCAGACCTTCAGGAAAAACACAGAGTGGAGTTAAACCTGCATCATAATGATGTTTTAACATGGGCTTTTTGTTTTCTCCATCCTCTGAATAAACACCTTGAAAATAGAACATCCTTGAACCTTCTGCTCAAAATCAATACTGGAGTTCTGCAGCTTGGGCTTTTCTCTGATAAACAAGACTGCGACAGGTGAAAAGGAATTGTGATCTAACCTTTATTAAGCTGTTTGTGTGCCTTGAAAAGTTCTTAATGACTGCTAGAGATGCCTATCTGTGGAACACAGCAAAATGCTTCCCTTCATTGCCTGACCTTTCCACTTCCCCACTGGAAGCACATGAAAGCAGCAACACGTCCCCCACTAAAAGCAACACACAAGGTGAATTATTGTAGCTCTGTCCTTCATCAGGTTTAGCCTTTTAACACAGGCAATGGCAAGTAACAAATCTTCTGCTTCTGCTGTTTGAACATCTTTTCAAATGTGGAGAAACCTACACATCACCTTTTTTACTTGTGTTTACACCAGATAATTTAGAAAGACAGCCTCTCCCAGAAGAGTGGTTAGATTTGCTCAAAGACATAGAATGGAAAGAAGAAAAAATGCAGAACAATGGCTAAAAGCCCACTACTACATTCCTTGACTTCTTAAGGAAATGCCATTTAGAATTAAGTGGTGCTTGCTTCTCTCATCTGTTGTGACACTGGAGCATTCAGCTAACAAAGCTGACTTTCACCTGACTTTAAAACTGATAGGAGCCATTAATGGGAATTATAAATGAATTATTTTAAACATAGTATTTTCTTTTTAACAAAAGATAATCTCTTGTATTTAGCTTTTTTAAAATCCTGTTTAGTTGGGGAAGGTAAAAGATGGAGGTCAAGCATTTCTAAATTGTTTGCACTTGATAGATGAGAACGCCTGAGCTGTTGAGACTGAAAGGCCTCACAGGGACTTAGAGAAAGTGATTTCCTTTCCATGAGTGGGACACACAATGTAATTTATTGCACAGAAAGGAAGTGTTGCTCAACATAGGAATAAGGTCGAGGATTGGAGATCCCAAATCAACAAGGGGATACTGTAGTATGCACCCCAGCAGAGTTACAACATAACACGGAGAGCTATATTCTATTGCTCCCCTCAGCATACAGTCTCTGACACAGACTGTCTGTCTGAAGAGTGAGGGAATATCTGGGGAAGTCCAGCCATCAGTTTTCTTCCCTCTCCTGCTCTCCCAGTATGGCCATTCTCATCTTCATGCATTATACCATCTGTTTAATCACTGTGCTCTCAAAACAAGCAAACAAAGAAAACAGATGAAACTTCAGGGATAGCTTCTAGCTCATAATTGAAAGGATGATTATTCATTAGAAGCTAAGCAAGATGCCTGGGGCCGCCAAAACAGGCATTGCTTGGTATTATGAAATTTATTTTTTAAAGACAGAAAACAGAATTCTCATTCAGCGTCTTTTGTTTAATGCTGCAACCTCCTCTAGTTATTTTGAGTGGAATAAAATAAGCATACTCCATTTAACCTACTATAAGAGAAAACAGCTAAACTAAGAAGTTCCACGTCCTTCAAGGTAAAGGTAAATAAAACTACTTTGGTGAACTTTAATGTTAACAATTCCTCTAAGATATAATCTCAGAAGGCATGGCTAGGGGAATACTTCTTGCAACACTTCTGAATTAGTACATGTAATTGTGTCATCCCAAAAATGAGATATTACAAAAGCATTGGTATCAACACACCCTTTGCAGACTTAAATCTAAACAACTCACGTTTCACAAGAAAACCAAGGACAGAAATACTCAAAAAAAAAAACCAACCAACCAACCAATCTTCTCTTTACCCAAATTTATCTGGCAAAATGGTTAAACTGTACTTGGGTTGTCTTCATCTACCCTAAGAGCCTGACTGAATCATATTTTCTCTATCACAGTTGCAAATTAACAATTTCTTACCTCTGATTAACTGCCTGGACTTTGTTCTTGGCAAGAGTCACAGCAGTAAAACCTCTTAGCTTTTACAGTTCTGTAACTCTTCTAATGTATTCATCCAAGCACAGGTGTGTAAGATACCTACTGCAACACAACAGACACTTTATCACTGATGTGAAGAGTGATAGCAAAAATATTCCAGTTCTTGTCAATTCGATGATGCTTTTAACATAATCTCACAAAATGGTTGTGTAAAAAATCCCACATGATAACATCTATTCATTGTAAGTGGAGCAAGCCAACTTCTTGACAAAAATATTGGGGAACAACAGGCCCCAGCAATTGCTTGTAGAGGTGCAAGGCATACAAGTTTGGCACCGAGGGGAACACAGCTCACCTTGAGCTACTGATTTAACTACACTGTGCTTTAGTTTCTCTTTGATAACAGGAAGAAACCTTTCTCCCAGCTCTTCAAAACCGTATGAAGTGCCTGATTTTGTAGAGCATTCTCAGAGCCTCCTAGGTGAAGTGCTGAAGGAGCACAGGTTATTGTAATATTTGGCAATGGATGTAGTTCGACCATGGTTGCTAAGGATCAGCAAAATGCAGCCAAGGGGCTGCCAGTTCATAGAGTCTTGCTGATACTCCTTTACCATACATTACATTTTTGTGTACAGAGCCATATGTGTGAGCTGTCATTAGCATGGGAAAAAAATAAACCCACAGAAAATAAAAGCAGCAGGTAGGCTAGAAAGAAATTAAAATTAGCAAATAACTTATTAATTCATTGGGGGTTTTTTTTGTACAAATGTGAGCTTTCTATGCTTAAAAAGTTCAATTAAAAAAACCCTCTGAACACAACATGTGCATGGACATACACAAGCCTTTGGTGGTAAAGGACATTGTCCCACATTATGGAGGGAAAAAAATTACAAATGTGTGTTAATCCAGTAGTCTTTTCATGTAAAAAGGTCAAGCACAGCCAAGAATAGGACACACTTCCCTCCAGCTCTCCTTCTAATATGCCTCTCATCTTGCCAAGGAGAAATCATCATTAGGAGTGAGAAAGAGACCATTTTACAAGCCATTTATTCTTCATTGTCTCTGCCTTTTCTGGATATACTTGTTGGAGTACATTAGTCACAGGTATGCAGCAAGCCATTAGAGCATACTAACATCTGATGCACACTGAAATTAATTTTTCTTCTTCAGCTTGGGGAACAGACTGCTGGATGTTGAGTTGCATGCAAGGCTTCACTGAATTAAGGAATGAACAAACGAGATTTCTAAAATCAACAAACCCACGTGCTTCTCCATGGTCTGTATAAATACATAGCTACTCTATAAACAAACACACTGTCCTACAGCGAGACAATAATTTGCCTCTTTAGAGCAGGCTCATTAAAGGGAAATAATTTTGCAATAACAAAGCACAAGTGTAGTACTAATGAGAAGAGCAAGCTGCAAAATGCTAGAAACACCTGGTCCATGTTTTGTACTAACAGAGCATGAGCTGGAATCTGATCCTTATAAAAAGGCTGTATTTTTCCTTTTCCACAGCCCAATGGACTCTGGAAGCAAGTTTGGTTTGCATTTAGTGTCTTAATGTTGCATAAATTCCTATGGGTATGTGTTGTAACACTTGACACGTTTATGTTGCCAAGTTGGGTATCAAAATCTAAATCTCATCTAGAACAGCCAGAACTATTCATTGCAAATAATATTTTTTATTTCAACCCTCATCTTTGTATACAAAGAACTTGATAGTCATCCCTACAAATCCATACATCTCTCATTTGCAATAAGATTGATGAATAATTTTCAGTCTGTGTTACTTCCAGATCTCACTTAATTCTTCTACTATTTCACTTGTGGTGTGTAGCTGATCCTTCAATTCACACACAACAATTATTTCCACTGAGACACCGACTAAATCTTAAAGAGGAAAATAACTAATAGGAAACTGAATCCCACTTGAACTAAACAAAAGTACAGAAGTTCACAAATATTCATGGTATACCTACAGTTTATCTGAAGGCATATAAATAATAAAACTAGGGTGGCATCATATCACAGCAGTATCTTTTTAAGGATTCAACCATCTGGATTGAACCTTTGCAGACCAGAACGATCCACATTCTTCTCCAGCATTAGAGACAAGGATGCAGCAAACATTCGGGTGTGCAAGTTTTTTGTCAAAACTTGCGATAGTTTCACAAACGTTTTTCTTCCAAATAGAAATTCTCCTGAGAAAACAATTCTTGGTTTGCTGTTTCTTTTTCCAGGCCTAGGGTGTCAAGATCTCAAACTCCATGTAATGATTTACTAAATAAGAAATACCTCTGATATCTTGTTCAAAAGACACATAAGCTCGATCAATTCTGTGAGATCAAGGCATATCCTCAAACCAGTACAAGAATTAATGTAAAGGGAAAACTTCTGTCTGTCTGGTGTGAGCCCAGCTACTCTCTTTACTCTTTATTCTTTTCCCTGGTAAATAGTTATCTTTTTCTGAGAGAGTTTTTTTCCCCATTTTTTTTGTGGAATTTTAAATGACACAAGTATTTTTTCTGCTTGATTTCTACATGAAAAATAACTTCTCACCTACTTATTTCTTGCAAGCCCACATTGATTTATACTCTACTGTTTTGTTAATAAAGTGATAATCTGAAACAAAATATTATTTATTATCTTTTATTATCTGCCTCATTCTTCTTTGTCTGAGGAATAATAAATTAAAGTCAACAGCCATTTTATAATCCTGCAGTTCATTATCTCCCATTTGCTAATATGCTCAGGGCCTTAGCCTTGCTCCATTTCTTTAGTAATAATTACAAAAATTAAAACCACATTAACACAATATGCAGATACTTCTTGTTTTAGAACTTACATAAGAGCTTTTCAACTAATCAGCGGCTGGTTAGGGCACTGTCCTCATTCATCTCCCACTTCCCCTGCCATCCCTCATGAAATTTTAATCTACATTTTCCATTAAGAAGTTGTCTCAACTGGTGTTCACATTTGCAGGGTGGCTTATTACTCTTTTGATTTCTATTTGGAATGGTGGTCATACCTCCACAACTTATCTCTTCATCTGAAATTTTTATCAAGCAGCTGCATATTTTCCTGTTCCTGAAATCTTCAAATCACAGAAGCAGAAATTTACTTACTTGATCTAGAATCACAATATTTAAAGAGAAGCAGGCAACCCACTTGCATAACCATATCCGGGAGTGGTCAAGACTCTTCCCCTTCCAGTTTAAAACTGCATTTATGGTTAGAAACAGATCACTGTGACATTTGATCAGACCTGGACTCAGTTCACATGCAGTTGTTTCGGGTCCAGCTGCTGCTGGTCTTGCCTTCTTAAATACACAGGATTAACTTTGTACTAGTGGTTCTCTCTCTTCCTTATAAGATTTGACTCAAAATGAAGTCCCAACTGTAGCCTCAGATGAGGGACCACAATTACTGCCCTCCAAAGTCCCCGGGCATCACAGCATTGCAACAAACTGAGCCAGTTCTTCTCCAGAGGAAGGAAAATACAAGCACTGCAATAAGGTAACAGGAGAGGTGAATTCTGAAAAGTCCCACTTTCTGATGGCTGTTAAACCATCTGTGATGGATGTCAAACCCAGTGCTCTATCCTACAGGCTCCCACAGTATAGAAAACCCTGGGTTTGACTCAAGAGTTGAGAGGCATAGAATTCATGGCTGGTTTGACTCATATCAGTTTTATCAGAGAGGCAAATGACTCTCTGCCTTGAGCATGGCAAAAACACACATCCACACAGCTGAAAGTGCAACTTCCTTGGTCTACAAACTCCTTCCTTCTAGCCACAGACTGAGTTGTCTCACCTGCCTCCTTAGGAAATACTGCCACAGTTGCAAGATCTCCAATTCCTCATATTTCATTACAATAGACTGCAGTGCATTTGCTGGTATAATATATTATGAAGGATCATGAATAATTAAAAATTAATCACACTTGTCAAAATAAATAAATGCAGTCAGTGATGCAGAATGCTTGAATTTTTTATAGCATCTTTTTGCTTATTCATGAATTAAAAGAAGTCTAGTAATCCACAATGGAATGCCTACTCATTACAGCATGTACAAGCCCAATTCAGATCCCAACATGGGAGGTTTTCCTGTCAATCTTTAGCACATCAGTGGAACTTTAACCTTAAATCTCTGACCCTGCAGAAAGTTACATAAGTTAGATTTGGAAATGTGAGTAACTCCAGCAGATCTTCAGGGGCCTAGCTGGCAGATACACCAGTGATTCTGTCACTCACTGGCCCACTTACAAGATGGGGGGAATGGAGAAGAGTGAAATATTTTAGCACAAATTTAAAAAACCAAAACCTTGATAGCCTCCCTTCTCTAGATTTCTATAGGCAAACAGTCCTGCACTTCTTCCTACCAAATACTCAATACTTTTGCATGGCTTGATAGCATTCCCAAGGCTTTAAGAGAAGAGCAAATAATATTATATGTTTAATAACAACTTTTTTCTGACACTCCAAATTGGTCCAAAACCATTAGTTTTCTATCCTTTTTCAAAGGACATCTAAACCTGGGCTGGGAGGTGAGGGAGGATATCATGACACCAACCCTATCAGACCCAAGATCCATTAACTTTAAATATCTGGCTCTGAAAACTGACAGGTGGAAATACATCAGAAACAATGAACAGGGAAAGCAAACAGTTGTCCCTCACCACCCCTGGCCCTCAGGGACCTGTCACACAATGACTTTCTGAACCAGAAAAGGTTTTGTAGAGAATTTAGTAGCTGTGACTATTTTTCTTCCCTGCACATATCCTGTCAATTTGCACACCCACAGAAGCTTTCAGCAACAACAATACCCTGGGCAGAAAGTTCCACTGTTTCACTGTTTGTTACATACTGAAGGATCTCCTTATGTTTTGCCTGACATCTACTAATTTCACTTGATGCTGTCCAATACTATATTAGAAGAAATATCAAATATTCCTTCTGTACTCATCCTTTCAGTGTTTCGCAAACCCTTGGGAGTTTATAAATCTTTATACATATTTTATAAAGATTTTATAAGTTTCTGTGATTTTTAAACAATCCTGCATATATTCCTTTAGATGCCTCTTGTAGGCAGGGTAGCCCTAGTTAATTTAAGTGTTCCTAGAAGATAGCCATTATATATTTTAGATCATCTTTGTTTTTGTTCTTCTAAAAACTTTCCCAGCAGTACTATAAGATTTTTGATGCATGGGATCTAGAACAGAAGACTGAGTTCTAAATACAGCTGCCCCACACGTCTATACTATAGCATACTGCTCCTATTTTCTACTCCCTTCCCAGTAAGCCCCCAAATCACATTTATTTTGTGACTGCTACTGAGTTGATGCTTTCACAGCTCTATTCTTACCCCTAAATCAGCTGAAGTGACTGTAACCAGCTCAGAATCTGTCTGCATATATGCCAAACTCTGATTGTCTCTCCCATCACCTCAATTCAAATAATCTGCACTAAATTTTACCTGCCACTATTAGCTGGTTAAGCATCCCTTTTCAATTCCTTGCAAACTAGATCTTCAATCTTTTACCCTGAATAATTTAATATCAAACTCTGCCACCTCACCATCTATTCCTATCCAAAAGATCAATGATTTGTGTGACAGTACATGCTGAACATGCCAAATGAGGGGATTGCTCAGCTGTGTCTGTAACCAGATGCTGAGACACCAGAAGTTAGTTCTTACTCTGGGAGGTTTAATCCATGCTGACTTCTGATTTCTTGACACTGAGCTGTATCAGGCTGCTGGGACAGGGGCAAAAATGCAGAAGTTCTTCCAATGTCTCTCTTTGGGAGATCTACCAATGATTTTCTACTGAACGTTTTACAGAAACTCATGTGAAGCCAAATTAATCATAACAGAGGCATTTGTCTCTATCAATGTCTTGACATGACTTGATAACCAAGTGACAAGGATGAGCTAAACCATCCCAAAATCTAGTTAAGCTATCTGTTTATCTCTGTGCATTACTGTCTGCAAAGGAGATGAAATGAGATTGAGATAATTGCAAGTACAATTTGCAGGAAACAGTGGGGGTTGGAACTACTGTGCTTAATTATTTCAGATTGAAACAGACCACACAACTATCTATGCCAAACAGCTGTAATTAAAGTGATTTAAAATAGAGAGATGCTAGCTCCAAGTGTTGATTTTTAAATGAGTCTTTATACATGCAAGAGTTACAGTCATCTATGAGTTGCAGACCTGCAGCTCTACTGCGAAAAAATTATCACTGTGTCCAACATGCCTGGTAATTTAAAAAAACAAGCACACACACAAGCAAACAAACCACACAAAATAATCCACCTTAACACCCTGCAAATCTAAATCCACTCAATTTGACACTGGTTGCCTGCCCCTCAGAACAGAAGAAAACAGCAGAACACAAGATTCAGCCTAAATTGCCTATACTCCAGATTAAAAATCTCACACTTTGGTCTTAGAAATGGAATTTTAACCCAATAGGCAATTTGAAATCATCAACCAATACCACCTTCGCTTTTGGGCTACAGGGCCAGCCAACAGTCTCCCTTTCTTCTGCTTTGACAGATACATAAAACTGAATACAGACAAAGTACAAGTATACTGAAAGGAACCCAAAAGAATCATCGATTGACAATGTGTAGAACCACAGGGACCTGGCCAGGCTCTTTACCTGGAACAATAAATTTACTTCCTTGTGGGTTTTCCCCACTCCAGAAAAGTAACAGCTACTCTGCTGAATTCAAAACAAGATTTTAATTCCTAAATTTCAAGGGCAGCCAGCTTGCACTAGAATTTAAGAAAAAGAAGAACAAAACAGGCATTCTTATTTACCTCAAACTTTCCCTGAACTGTATCTTTGTAGCAAGAAATTTAGTGTGCGTGTGTATGTTCGTTGATGTGGAAATTAGAAGATATTTGCATGCAGCACAAACGTGGTCCATCTGCTTTACACACGACACAAATCACACCAAAATGACTTGGTCTGCTGATGAATCAATGGGCCTTAAAAGTTAATTTATAATGGCTATCTGGGGAAAAGTACTATACTATTGGTATGGATGAGAAAACAGAATATGAATGAAAGCAGCACGGAAAATTTCCTCAGTAGTTGCCTGAACATAAGAACTGTTACAAGCAGTCAGACTGCAGCTCTGCAAGTCAAATGCTGTCTCTAATGCTGGCTACTAAGAAAATGATCCTTTTACCTGCAGTCTTCTGTGTAAGAGGCTTCTTGACTCTAAACAGACTATTGAATTAAACATCCAGTGATGAATGTATTCTGCAAGAATTCATCTGATCTTTCTTTAAACTTACGCACACTTCTGTCACCATAACATTAATTCATGTATTTTATTAGCACTTTTTATTCAGGTACCACATGAAAAATGCCTCTGCTCACTTGTTCTAAACCTGGAACCCAACAACTTCACAGCTGCTTTCTATTGCTCTTCAATCTGCGTTTTAAAGACCTCTAACCCCTGCCACTGGAGATTGAATAGAGAATCTTTGTTTCATTTTTTCCTACTATGGAAACTGTTCCATATCCCCTGTAATTTTCATTGTCCTTCCTGACACCTCTTTGTTTTCCTGGATAAAGTTTGTAGCTCTAACTCCCCCGTTTCTATATTTGTAGGTCCATTATCATCAACATCACCTTCCAGAGAGAGGTTCCAAGCAGGTATCACTAACAGCCAAAAGGATATTAAGATTATTTTTCTGCTTTCCCAGAATTAGAAGAGCACAAATATATCTAAAAATCTTTTCAGAATTTATAATCTTAATGAAATATGCTGCTGTTCACAGATATGATCATAGGTAGGAAGAGTAATTCCATCAAATCAAATTTTCTTCCAAGAAAGGAAAAAAACATCTGTTGCATTCCACTCTTTTGAGACCTCCTAGCTCTCTTTAGGGACAGGATCTTTTTTCTTATATTAAGGACAAAGTCCATCTTTTGTTTTCTTACCAAACAGAGAACCTAAGCCCTGGACAAAAGGATATTGCCTAAAATGGTCTGCAAATTCACAAGTGGTAAACAGGACCTAAAGGAAAGATAAGGCCAGACTCTTCCAAACACTGAATGACCTTAAACACAGTCACCACAGTACAGTTCTCATCCAAATACCATTCATGGCATGGGCCAGCCCAATTCAGATTTTACACAAGACTGTATTTGTTACTTTGTTTCCCAGATATATGATGAAGCTTGCCTTTAGATGAAAACATTTCTCATGTGCAGAAGGACCCCCCTTTTGTTTGTCACATTGTTTTCATCATTGTCTGCTGAAGCAAAGGGATTATGGCTGGCTTTAACATTTCAGGAAGACATGTTTGTTTGGGGGGATTTGGGTTTTTCTGTTAGGGTTATTTTTGGGGGCGGGAGCAAGGGTGTTTTTATTTTAGAATTAACCACTACACTGATGGCATTACACAGTTGTATTCATCTTACCTTTGGGTGTGCTCTCAGAGTGATCTCTTTCCAGCCCATCTGAGAGGTTTAGCTGTGAGACTTCCTCTGCACTCAATCTGACCCAGGCATTGTTGTGGGTTTCCTGATCTTTTGAGGTAAAGGAATATTCCAGCTCACAAGGAGATTCAAAGTTGCAGTCAAATACTGGAAACAGAAAATGGACACAAAACATACCAGGTTAATTAAATCCTGTCTCCTCTGCACTGGAAGATATGTATACATATACATGTGTATGCATACTCATTTTATACTTCAGTAAGTTGGGGCTTGATTTTTTCCATAATGAGGTAGAAAGAAATAGGTAATTCCATAACCAGAGAGGCACAAATGGGCCTGAAATGGGCCGCACAGGGAGGTTCATTATGGAGGCAGCATCAAATCAAATCAAAAAGAATGCCCAAGAGCCAGTAATTCCCCTTCAGGACAGGTCAAAGGGCAGTTCCGGATAAAGTGGGGAAAGGCATCATCTGGACTGAAAGGAAAATACCTTAGCCAATGCATAAAATGGGACAGAAAGACAATCTCCTCTGAGATGCTGCTTCAAATTCAACCAGTGCAGACTCCCAACGTGATTCATGCCCATGGTCCACCAGTGAGCACAGGTCTCTACCAAGAGAGTCATATATCCTGGGCATATGGAATGTGCTGGAAGCCATAGGGACTGTACCCTGGGAGGTGACATTCTGACCCCCTGGGTTTGAAACTCTTTCTTGAGACAACAGAAGCAGCAGAAACCTGACTTGCTGCTGCAAAACTTCAGCCTCCAGGCAGCACAGCCACCAACTACCTCCAACAGAGATTTCTCTTTTTGAGATATTTCTCTTTCAGAAAGCCATTACCCTGCTGGTACAACTATGATTCACTTCCCAGTGTCCAGCTTACCATCACACCATAGTTCAAGTTGCTTAACACAACATGCAGTAAAAACCTGCAAGGATTTTAGTTTTAATTGTAAAGATCATTAAATTTTCTGGAATGCCCTGTATATGTTTGCTTTTGTCACCACAGTCAGCACTCAATGCAATATTCAGTAAGAGAAAGAAATTATTTCTGAACTTAGTGCTTCTGAACAGGCTAGATCCATTTGAAACAGCCCAAGGAAAAAACTACAGCTGCTCTTCAGTCTTCTACAGTGTCTTTCTGTCCTGCCATGCTATGCAGGTGAAACAAATAATCTGAATTGACATTAGTGAAATTACATGATTTTTTTAAACTTCAATTACATTCCCTATTAAACATCTAATTTCTTCTCTGTGGGTACAGATTTATGTAGTTCAGCCTATTCTCCTGGTGATAAAATATTTTCTAATCTGAAGGTTAATACTGTTGCCCTCCTGCTATACTTTTCCCAGCTAATTTGCCTTTTTAACAGCAAGCTGAAAGGACCAGTGTCTTTTTTCCAGTTTATATTTGATTTTCTTAATCAGCTGCTTAATCATTCACTCAGCATTTTAAATACTTCACAACAGCAGGGAAACCATGTACCATAAGGAGTCCATTTACACCACAAGCAACAGAAACAAGGATTACACACATTTCCTTGAATCCAAATGCACAAGCCCCTACTCTCTTCAGGCCTCTAAGTTATCAATATAAATTCCATGATACTTGAAGCACACTTTAATTTAGGCAGCAGGGAACTGTGGATATATTCATGCAGTTTACTACTGCAATACTATAGCCAAACCTCAGACCACTTATTTCTAGTCCCTTAGATGATCTTTACCAACAAAAACCCCAAAAAACCAAACAAACAAACAAAAAACCTACAGAAAACCTCCAAATGAAAAACCTCAAAAAATAATTTTTAAAAAAAACAACCAAAAAAAACCCAAAAAACCAACCCCAAGCCCAACTTTTTTTTTAACTCTATGAAGTGTTAGGAGTCTGTTAAACTTTGTACCTAAGCCCAGATGGACAAAAGAGCAACCAAACACTCAACTGCACATTACAGAAGATGTATTATCTTTACTAGTTACAGGGAACACCTTGAGCATTATGTATTTCAAGGCATCATCAGAAAAAACATGGAGGGGAGAAACAGCTCATGCAATGATTTTTTTGATGGAACTCACTGGATGACAAATGGGAAAGCCCAGGCCAAGGACCACACATGGCAAGAACAATCATTTCAAATCAACTATTTCATTCTTTGTGCACTTCTCTTCCTGATTAATCTCATATTTTCTTCAGCTTTCCAGCAGCTTTGCAGCAGTCACTGCTTGCTTCCCCTCCTCTCCTGCCCAGCTGCTCGGAACAGAAGCCTTTGTGCTCTCTAACCCTCTTGACCCAAGCAGAGAGGCCCTTCACAGATATCCACAAGGCTCTCTCATTCTCCTCCTCCAGTCCCCCCGATTGTCTGACTGTGGTGCCACAAGCACTCAATAGCCAGCTCTGCTCCCCGCTTTGGTCTCACTTTCCAGAATCCCCATCACAAAAGAAACCTATCAATCAGTTGTGGAGCCCTAAACACAGCAGGCCTCTGACCTACAACTGGTACAACCTAATTGGGGTATGTGATTATATAACAGGCCCCACATTTAGTGTTATGACCCCTGCAGACAGCTCAAGCCTCTGCCCGAAGGGGCGAAAGTAAAGGAAGAAAAGGCAAACAGCAATGCCATTTTGCCATTTCCTTGCCTTGCAATGAATAGGCTACAGAGAAGTGGACATGATCTAACATGCCTGCTGTGGTCACACTGAGTGTCCTTTAAAACAGGTTGTTCCTTGGAAGAGAGAGAGACTATTTGGTTTACACAGCCCACAGTGTCTGTGATTCAGTGGAAACATATTTGCAACTTTTACATGATTCAATAGTCCCCTCACATCACCAGAATATCGGTACTTTTCAGAGGCTCTTATTTAAATTATTCCTGTATCAGACGCAAATTTCAACGCTATTATCCTATTCAGTACAAAGAAATGATGACAAAGAAATGCTATCTGATGCAACACGGAAAAATCTATGCAAACAGCATCCAGTCTCCTAAGGCTAACATTAACCTCCTACCCTTAGGCTTTCCTTCTCTCACAATGTCCTTCACTATCGACAATGCAATATACTTCATAAAAAAAGAATTATATACAATAATTTTTTTTTCCACCAAGAAGCTGGTCTTGGTGTGTTAGCTATTACAAGACCACATAAGCCACACTTGCAAATACAAAACCTTCATAATACTTGAATTGCTGACACAAATCACCTGCCATTTTTTACACCCCTGCATAAAAAAAATAGTGTTTCTCCTTCCTTTTTCACTTTTGTCTGAACATTTAAAGCTACATCAAGTTTATTGTTTTCTTGCCCAGTTAAGCACAGAAAGCAGTAGCCATGTGCCATTGGAAGCTGGATAAAGGCCAGTCTGCCTTTCACTGAAAAACCAAACACTGCAGCAAAGGCAATTAAAATGAACACAACTTCTAGTGATTATTTTTTAAACCCACTATCAATATAAATTGACTAGATACAGAGCTTTTAGACTTGAGGCAGGCCTACTGTGCCTAGTCAGTAAAGTGGGGTGCTTTTTTTGTGATTTCTGATGATTTTCTAAAAGAGCTGTCACAGAGATTTAAACCAAGTACAGATATTTATGTCAGAGCATATTGACACCACAGATCCTAAATGTAATAGGAATTTAAGTTCCATATAGAAAAAAAAATAGCAAAGTCTATTTTTAAACAATAATTAAAAAAAAAAAAAAAAACAGAACAAACAACCCTTTGTCCAACAATCTCTTTTATCTGCAACTGGGCACAAGAGAGGCAGAACACATAATTTATTAGAAGTCTATTTCATCATCATTACACCTTTAAAGAGGAAAAAAAAGTGATGCTTATAATCAAAATAAGATAAAAACCTGTTTAAGAAAGGCTGTAGACATAAATCAGTTCAGCTTCTGGTATGTAAAAAGATACAGAATATTTACCACAGACTGAAAAGCCAATTAAGCTACTATTCATTTGAAAAGACAGTGGAATCTGTGTTTGTCTGATGATGTTAGGGTCTTGTGAGTGTTTCAATTTATTTATTTTTTATCAACATATCTAACAACAATAATTTGTGCACAAATAACTACCTGGAAGCCACATCTGTATCAATTAGACTGATTAGAGTTTTCTAATAAACAAATGTCTTAAAATAGTAGTATAAGTAATAGAACCAAATGACAGTAATCCATGGGAAGTATTCTTTTACCTTCCAGTAAGTCAAATTACAGATCATTCACTTTTTGGGACATATTGGATCATTTGTGTAACCACACATCACAGAAATATACCTTATTTAGAATAAAAATAACCTCTTTTAGAGAGATAGATAAAAAAACTGTTGTTGTTAAGAAACTATTCTGATTATTCTTTCTTCAGCTGGCCAACAAATGATTAGGTTTATTTGGTCTAAACCACCTCTCCTTTCAACCACAAAAATCTTACCAGCAGGTAGTTAGTTTCCTCTTAGACTGCTCCTTTCTAGTTCTACACAAGTCTGACTTTAAAAGATCCTTTTTCCTCCTGGTCTGCTGACTTTTACAAATCAGTCCTCAATTACTCCCAGCTGGGCATCCCTTTGAAAGGGTGTGGTTACTTTCTCACCACACTGCCCCAGCCAAGGGAGCAGACAGAGGCTCTCTGTTATCAGCAGGACCAGCTGAGTGAGGTACATCCTCGCTGGCTCCTCATCAGCTTACATGTGACTTAATTTATACTACATCTACAGACAAATGCACAATGTAAAGGTCACTTACACTGATCAAGTCAGGACCACAACTTCCCTCAAGAGCTCTTTCAGCAGCAACAATTGCAGCAGCAGTGTAGAAACAGATAAAAAATTCTTGCACCGGATGTCTTTTTTCAATACAAATATTGACAGATATTCCTTGTGGAGGAGACATAATTTAAATTGTATAGTAGAGATCTGCTCTGCTGAGTGAGCTTTGAGACCTCCATCAATACCCACTAACCTCTATTTTACTCATGTTATAAGGCCTATAAGCTTTTAATTTATGACAGGGAAATGACAAATTGATTTTCCAGTTATTAATCCTAGTGACAGAGCCAGTTCCTAAAGCCTTGCCATTCCCTCTGAGTACAAAAGGGCACAGAGCATTCAATCTCGGGGTTTCAATTGCCTCATCAGGCCTTTCTGAATTTCGATTCACCAAACCAGGGTGCACATGTGGGGTGCCACAAAGAAGCCTGCAGCAATTAGAATTTCTCCCTGAAAATAGAACATAAATAGGAAATGCTGTGCTCTCTGGCTGCCAGCTCACCTCCTGCTGAACACCCAGGAGGACCCAAATACAGGCCAGGTCCTTGGAAGTGAGCGTTGCCCTGCTGGCACAAAGAGGTGAAACTTCTTGCAAATGAGTTCCTGGTGCTATATTTCAGCTGTGCAACTGGAGGTACAGCAGCAATTTAAAATGAGGGAACCCACTACAAGATGGAAGGGCACAGGAAAAAAGCCCAAAGGGAAAGGGGAAAGGTGTTGGCAGTCACACAATTCAAGAGGAAAAACAATTGCAGGGTTTAATGCCTTGTTCCTGCTGAGCAAGCAAGCCTGAAGAGACACTTTTGCCTATTTCCTTCCATTGCCTAGCTCTGAGAAAGGGCAAACTGCACATTTTAAGGGATGCTCATATCACATGTATCCCTGGCAGACACTCTGGGTCTTACCACCCTTAGCAAGTGCCTGTGCCAGCAATCCCTGCCTGGTCCTTGGGCTGCTGCTCCAGGAGCTGACAAACGTGAGAGCAGCAGCATAGCCTGACAGGGGACATGGGGAACTGGGGAGGCACTCGAGGAGCCCCACGGCATCTCTCTGTTCAGCACAGCTTTGGGGTCCATCCCATCTGATGGACCTCAGCCACCTGCAAGTGCAGCAGTGAGGAGAACAGCTGGGCACCATGCCAGCTGCTCTCCCTGCCCTGAGACACAGCCCGTGTTCACCAGGGACCTCCTTTTAATTTCAAGCTATTTAGCACAAGTTAGCTTATCTCTATGTCCTTCCTTCACGCCAGCAGAAGGTCTCTGTGCACAGTGCCCTGACCTTGAAATTACTGGCAGGGCTGCTGCTCTACCCTCACAGGGCTTCAAGGGCTCCTTGGAGCTTGCTACCTGCAAGGAAGAGCTCAGTGGGGCCAGTTTCTCCCCAGCACCCAGGAGTGGTGGCTGTTGGGCAGGGTCAAGGCTGGTAGGGCTAGCACTGCTCATCCCTCTGACACCCACCTTGAAGGAAAACCATTCAGGTTTCCTTTGGAAGGGGCTTTAAGGTTAGATTGCATTCTGAAGAAAAAGTTTTAGAGGAGCAATACCTCAGGGAATACCCCAACAATATTCTGGGAAGGGTGCTCGGGGCTGGATGCCCCGCACAGAGCGAGTTGCCTGCCTCCCTGTGGAGCCCAGAGCTCTCCTCATGCCAGATGCATTTAAATTAATCCTCTGGGGAGTGAGCCACAGCTGATGGGCCACTGCTTAGAGAAAACAGCAATAATGCAGCTATTCATTTTTTTGTTAAGAGAATGGTAAAAATGACAGCTTCTACTTTATATCCACCCAATTCTTCAGCGTGCACCAGGGACTGAATCACCAAAATCTCTGACAGCTGCTTTGTTCAGTGGAAATCAAACTACAAAGAAAGGGCCAGGACTCCTTCATCAATCAATTATAAGCACAGTCTTTCAAGACAGCTACAGAGAGAGGTGTGAGGAAGGGGTGTTGGGAGAACAACTAGCAACAGCTCTCGTTTTCATTCCTCCTGCTCCAAGAAGTGTCAGAGCTTATTCTCCACACAAGAAATATTTGTCCACCAAGTCTCCCATGCATGAAGCAAAAACAATACATGAAAGTGCATTTCTAATGCCAGTTCTGGCCAAAAAAATGAAGTACTGACTAACAGCAGTTGTTAGAAAACATGCTCCAGTTGGCACAAAACAGTAGTTGGATGAACTGTCATATTTTGACAATTCATACAAGGAATCTCTTGCATGAATTTCAAAAGATCTCAAGAGAAAATGAATACTTGAGAGATGGGGAGAAAAGATATTTGTTGTCTTACTGTATGTTATTTTATTATTGAAAAATGTTGAGCTGTCATAGACATATTATCTGCAGATGAAAGACAATTTAAGGAAAAGAAAGCTAAAATTTCTCCCTAATAAGATTTTTTCTTCCTTTTTGCTTAACACAGTCTTTAGTTTAGCTTGGAAGATTCTGCTTTTCCTGACTTTCCTCCCTTTGGATTTCAGCACCACTGCACATGGCAAAAATACCATCTAATTGTTAAACGAGAATTCCTGCAAATGTATAGGGTGTCACAGCATCTGCTATTTTATATAGAGCAATTCTATTAATGGGGGTGTGAGTAACTGCTGTTAATTGAAGACTTGCCCTATTCTATTCATATGCTATTTCCAAACTACGTTAGAGTACATCTAAGATTGCAAAAAGGAGGTATTTGAATTAAGATGACACATCGCTTTCCCAATATCTTTACTAAGAAAACATTGATTCCATTTTCCTCAGGGATGAAGTAGAATTCTCCTTGTCCCTCTCCTGACTTTATCTCATCTTCTGAACAAGAACTTGCTGTAACAATCAGTTTGTATCTATGCATCTCACTATGCCACGCTGAGCCAAGAATCACAACAGCTTTATCATTCTGAAGATGTCAGTATTAGTCTGATTTGTTGTAGAAATATCAAACAAGTATTCATGGGAAGCTAAATGTAACATGAATTCATCTGGCTGGTGCCCTCTTTCTCTCCATCTTCCCTTTCATTTGATGTTCAAATGAAACATGCTGAGTTTCATGGCAGTAGTATCTACGTGGTACCCAACTGACATGAATGAAATGGTGCATATGACCTACCAGAGAAAAAATGTAATCATCTGACACCTTGCTCAGCAACTGCCATGCCACTGAGCATCAAATATGCAGCAAGAATGACCCCAGATTATTCCACAGTAAAATTAGTCCAATGCATTTTTATTTTTTTAGTTAGCAAACCCAATTCAGGAAATTAGGAACTCATCACAGACGACATTCCATTAGAAAGTGTAAAAAAAAAAACCAACAACCCTGTCAAATTAGTTTTCTGAAGACATAGAGCTGAGTGAAATAATTAATAAGTTGTTAATAGAGGCCATCCTTTGGATTAGGCTTTTAGTAGCTATTAAATCAAAGCCGTGAATAATTATGCATTCTTGTAGGTATGTGTTCCTCCTCTACAGAACTCACCTTTTCTACATGATTTTTAGCATGCTAGTCACTAGGTAGCCAAATTTGCTCTCATCCTGAGTTTTAATCCCAGTCAACTTTGGAAATCAAAGCACCACTATTTCCTAAACTTCAGGGGGCAAAAAAAAAAAAAGAAAGCAAATTATATTACATGAGAGAGGTACTTCAGTACTTTGCCTAAAGCCAGTTCAGAATGGCCAAGGGATTCAGCTTCTACAGGACAATGTGGCAAAGAGACACAAAACCAGCACAGTAATATAGGAAGAGTTAAAAAGAAAAAGCCACCTGCAACAGCCCAGCATGGCAACCTTAGGCCTGTTGTTCTCATGAAATGTGTTCTTTGGAAACAGAGTTTGGGTGGGTTGAATTGCTTTTGATTTTTGCTCCAATCAGTAGCACTTTCCCTAGCTGCCACCACACCCGGCCAGGATCATGCTCCAGGTGCAGGGCTGTTGGCTGGCCCAGGGGGATGGAGAGGATGGGGCAGAGAGGGTGTGTTAAATTCATGAAGGTCTGGAGAGCAGCTGTCATCTGGACAGCTGTTACACGAGCTTAGCAGATTTTATGCAGTGGACAATTGATTTCTTATACAATACCTGCACAGGAGAGAAAATTAACATTCAACCAGCCAGGACAAGAAATGAAATATGTGGCTGGGTGCAGTTAATCATGTAGGCCCCAGGACAGAGATCCATCAGATCTGCAAATGGGAGATTAATACGCTACCACAAGTCCACATATGCAGAATGCATTAAAAGTTTGTTCTAGCCACGGGAAACAGTATGAGTGTACTTCAAGAGAACAAAATGATATAAAAACTATTTGGAGATTCTTCCTGCCTTACAGGTTGAATTCCCAGATAATTCTGACTTCACGTCCAATTTTTACTCTTTATTTTCTGAAAGGCAGGTGGATTTTACATCTCTGAGATGACTGAGGATTAATCAATGCTTGGATTGAGACAAATCTAAAAAACCTCTAGACAAAATAGAAAAAAAGTCTTGTGAATGCATCAATCAAGTATCTTCTTGTGCCAACGATTATCTTTTGGGATTGCTGCATATGGTTTCGAAGATATCATCAGGCACTGCTCCTGCCAGAACTTCCAGAGAGAGAGTCTGTCAGAATTTTTAATTCTGAGCAAAAGAGAACTTAGTTTGGCAGAGGAAGAAGGACACCACATATCAATTTACTCACCCTTTCAATCAGAGATTTCTCTAATAGCAGAACACAGATAAAGTGTAATTAAGACAACTAATATTGCCCCACTCCAGCAATGTCAGCCAGTTAATTAGATGGGTCCCATCAGATGATTAGGCAAACAAAGTTTTCATAGAAGCTTTATTGAGTATTCTGTAATCAGTCATGCTGGGAGCAGTGAGGAAAGCTGACAGAAGAAGAAATCACTCTAGTAGTAAAAGGCTGCTGGGTTTTATTTCTGCTTACAATTTATTGTGTGATTTTGGATTAACCACTAATCAGAAGGCTGAGTCCTGGGTCCTGGGACAAAAGTACTTGCCTAGCACTTGGATGGTCTAACTTTGTGCTCTTCCTTGCTCTGCTGAGTCCCTGCATGACCTTCACAGAGCCACATAGATCCAGGGCCAGTAATCAGCCACTGAAAGGCCCTGTCCACCCTGTAATGCACAGAGCAGCTCTAAACAGAAATCCAGCTCCCTGGGAAGTTTACTAATAAACATTCCAGTGGCTATAAGCAGAAGGTATGCAGAGGAATAGAAGTTTTAAGACGTGTCCTCTTAGTCTTGGGCTATGCCTACAGGCTCTGTTGCACACACCCACATCAGTCCTCTGTGCTCAAATCTCAAGTGGCAGGAACTGTCTGCACAGTGATGCTATGGGGTGTCCCACACTGAAATGTGTGGCTTCCAGGGCTGCTGCTACCCTTTAATTTAAATTTTTGTAAATGTTAAATTTCAAGGCTAGAAAAAACAAATTACTACTGCCGCTCTTCAAGATTCTCTGGAAATTTCAAGGTGCATGTCCTGAATTACACCTACTGAGGAAAAAAACAGTTTAGATTTGTCCTGAGTGAAGATTTTATTTTGTGTAACACCTCATCAAATTCCTGCCTTTCCTTGCAAAGCAGATGGTTGGAATATGGTAGAATTTGGTCTTGTGCAATCTGCTAAAATCATCATAAATCATTTCTGCTCAGATGCAGTACATTTATCTCCATGTGATGCTGTCAGGTGGAATCAGTGCTCTTAGGCTTTAAGAACAAAGCTTTCCCTTAGAATAGTATTACTGAGAAACAGAAAGAGTTTAGGAAGAAGTAATAAAGGATAAATTAAAAATCATTCTTGCAACTTCTGAGAAAACCAAGTAAGGGAAAAAAGATTGTACTACTGTTGCTTCCAAAATGAAATTGGTGTGTCCTCATCACTCAAGCAGATACAACAGCTAGGAGCAGATATTGTATGCCAGTGGAAAGAATATATATTGCACACATAAAAGGCTGCAACATAAATTTGAAGAAATATGGGGCTCCTTCATATAGGTAGGTCAAACTTTTCCCTCAAGCAGATAATTACAGGCTTGGGGTGAGTAAATCTTATTAGCCTCTCAGCACCTTATCTCCCCGCGTAGAGACTGGTAGTAGATATATAGTAGATATATTCTACTGCAGTCACTTTCTGGATTGCACATTAGATATTGCCTTGTGCAGTCCAGTCCTAACTATGGCCATCGTACTTCACAGTGGAATGGCCATGGATAGCCAATAAATAGGTCATACCAGAGAACAGATGAAAACACATTCCTAGATTTTGGAAGGGATGGGTGTTAGGAAAGGGGATGGAAAGCAGAAAGTTTGGTACACAGCTACTCTCTTTATAATATTGGTAAATTTCAACATGCCACTCAAATGTTACAGTCTGGAACCTTGTTTTTGAGGGAGCAGGGCATGCTGGGGCAACACAGGTCCCAAGGCACCTGCATAGAGAAGGCAATGACCTCAGGCTGTGCTGGGCTGAAATGGGACTCTTGGGCCCTTGGGCATGGCAGGGGAAGGCCCAGGGGCAGCTGGTAAAGGACACTAAGGCTTACTAGTGCCTTCAGATGACGCCAGTTTGGGTATTTTACCATGAATCACTTGGCTTGTGTTGCTTTACTCCAGTATTACACCAATAACCTTGGGAAGGTAGTTATAGCCTCCTGAGGATAACATATTCATGCTACTCACTGTGTCGTCCTCTGTGGGAGAAGAAAGGGGATGTATCTCTCATGACCCAGGTCAAGTTCCAAGCAGAGTAACGAGGAGGAAGAGAAGAGCTCCTTGCTGGGTGATCCAAAGTGCTCAGACCTTTCATTAGAAAAAGAAAGCAAAGAAAGAAAAGCCCATTAGGTATGATGTAGCTGTTTGCATGCTGCACATCAAGTACAACGAACTTAAGCAGCTTCATTGACCACATGCAACAAACACCAATTTTCAACTACATCTTGGTTGTTTTTTCCTTCCTGATACCTGCATGCACAGGGACACAGGAGATTCCTTGTTTTACAGTGCAAAATTATCATCACCTAGAAAAACTGTCAAGTTTCATCTCACACTGATTCTAAGTTCTCTTTGGCCTTTCAGTCCCCCAGTTTGTTTGGGCTTTTTTTTAAGCTCTGCTAGCATAAGGAGATGCTCATATTTGGAACAGGCAAACATGTACCAAAATCAAACATGTACACAACCAAACAGCTTGTATTTCAACCACCCAAAGCATTTCAAAGATGCTTTTGGGGATTCAAATACTACAGTGCCCAGAACAGGAGAGTTCTGTACAAACCTGCACTAACTCTGCAAGACCATAATGACATTAGAGATGTAAAGAGAAACAGTGTTTGAAATAATACACAAGATTCAACGACCAAAGCAGAATTCTGCAAGCTTTGAAAGTACAAATTTTCCCTGTGAATGTTTAATTTGGGTTTTCTGAAGATATCAGGATCTTGATCTCATTTTTTGAGATCCTCAGAGGGAAGGTAGGATTTAACTGTGTGGTAATGCAGTCAGGAAAACTTGTAACGGGGAGTTTTTTTTTGGGGAAAAAATAAAAACCTCTGGATTTCTGATTTCTCACAGAAGCCATAAAAAAAAAGACACATTTGAGAGAATAATAGTAAACAAAGTAAATGGCTGAAGTCTTGGGGAAAACACTGCTTCGATTTTGTAAAATCAAAATTTAGCCCTACTTCCAACTACCACTGAAGAAAAACTGGAAAATTTCAGAGGAACTTGTCAGAAGCTTAAACACCAGGTGTTAGTTGTGCCCTATCTCGTTCTCAGGGCAATCACATTTTTAGCACTCTTGTAAGTGAGTAACTATAGCACAACCAAGAAAAAATAACCACTCTTATGTAAGAGTTGTAACTCTCTTGCTCCTTGCTTAGAGCAATAATCTTCAAGGTAAAAATGGACTTCACACTGTATTGTAAGACACTGAGTGAAAAAAAGTGGATATCCTTAATGGCTCAATTAAACCTGGTCTCTATGCTACATTACAATGCAATAACTAAATACCCCTATTGTTGTCTAGAACGTGGCAACACAGACGATCAGGCCAGTGATTTGTGACACAAGGGAGCAAACCTAGTGTCCTTCCTGCAGCTGTCATTGATGAAGTGATAGGTAACCATGGAATAATCTTTACATTGGCTTTTCCTCCCTAACATAAGACATTTCTTTCAGCAGCCCCTGATAAAGCTAGTTATGAGAACCAATGTCAGGTTTCATTATAAAAGTTATAATAGCTGCTAAAAGCAGGTTTTTTCCCTAAAAATGTGCTTCACTTTGATGCTACTATAAAATAATAAATTATATATTTATAATAAATTAAAGAAGAATATTAATAACAAATGAGCTCCTGAAATAAGCTGGTTTTCAAAGCCATGTGTGTTTTGCCTGATGTGAGATGTCTGACCAGTATCAACATCCCAGTTATGTAATATCTGTACCCAGAGACTCTCCAAAATGGGGAATGATTTAATATCCTGATCCCAGATCAGGGAGCTCCCCTAGACAAGAACTCTGGGGCTCCTTTACCCCAACCAGCCATACATGCATGAAAATATCACTCATTTAGTACTGCCAGAGAGCCAAGACCTTGGGTTGCAATCCTGTGAAAACTTCACAGAAATGTGAAAAACTGACCTGCTTCCCACCTCTGTTCCAAAGGCAAAATAACCTGAGAGAAAGTCACTGATGCATCAGTCTAATGCATCTCTCCCTAATGCATCAGTCATGGAACTTAAAATTTAATCTCTTCAACTACCTTGACCAGCCTTACTTGGGAATCACTACCATGGGAATCAGTACCACAGCAATCAGCTGAAGTACTCCAAATTTCCTGGCACTTCTCACATTTCAAAACATGCCTCTGCATATTGCATCCTTCAGAAATCCGGCTCATCTTCAGCCTCAGCTAAGTGGAAATGTTCCCTCTGGCACATTCAGATGCAGTAAATTGAGATTAAAAATTAGGTTGAACATCTGAGCAGGGACGACAAGGCAGTCCAGGCACCTGAACCTCCCCTCAGCAGGAAGAGGTCAATAAGAAATAAAATAAAAAATTGAAAGTTTTTTTCTCTATTTGTAAAGAATGGAATGGATTCACTTCAATTCATTGTAACCTTAGAACTATTTTTGCCCATATTATTTAGGGTTAATTTTGGAACTTCATCTCAAATGATTTGCTTGGGCTATTGGTCTGAGCTGGAAGACAAGAAGATTGTATCAGAAGTTATGAATCTTTCCCAATTAAGTTATCTTCCGAGAAAGATGCTGGGTAAAAGGTTTTTGTATAGCCAAGAGGCTACTCTTCACAGTGAGGAATGATTTGATTTAAGCGTGAGCTATAGGTTAGGAAAAGGAGAGACCTTTCCTCTTCTACCTCCAGGGCCTTTTACATCCAGAAAGATAATAATAGGAGACCATTTCAGCTAAATAAATGCTTCTTGTGCAGCAAGGGTAATGCAAATGTAGACCACACTCCAGCCCTTTTACAAGATAAAGGGGTTTTCCCCTCTCCAAAATAATTCAGTTTTAAGCCAAAACACACTGAGAAATTTTGTTTTCTTCTTTTTAGATATGGTAACCTCCAATTCCAGTTGTTTGTATCAGGGTACTCTGTTACTTGTCAAAAGTAATCCTAACCTTTAAAAAAAATTAATGGATTGGCAACTGGAAGCTGACAACTCCATTTTTAGTAGTCAGACGTATGGCAAGGTACAAGAGAGGTTTCTTTGATATTCCTGCCTAAAGACATATCCAGGGCCAAATCCTGGCCCAAGGTGCTCCATCACAGCAAGAAACACGCACCTGAAGAGAACATTTGACATTTCGTTTTTTTAAACTTGTGCAATGGAATCTCCTTAGGGGATGTGAAATTCATTCAGTTCACTAGGAGTTTCAGGAAGAAAAAGAAAATGGCTCAAGGCCTCAAGGCTACAAATTCATTAAATAAAATATTTATGTATTATTTTAATGAAAAATATCTCTTTAATAGAACAACCCTGCATATTCACATAAAAATGGAACAACAAGAAAAGCTTTCTACGTGGGTAATTTTTTAACAAACAGGATTTCCTCCCTTTTTTGCCTTTTCTGGAAGTAGGAAGAAATATCCCCAGCAATTAACATATGTAATTTTCTAAAGGTTAATACAGTGTAGAAATGTAAATGAATTCTTACCAAAACACTCAAGCCTTCTTTAACCAAAAAATGCACCTCCATATAACTAGATATTGCTTATTGCTACTTTTGGATAGTGCTTCATTATTCAGCTCTCTCACTTTGCTGTGTTGTATTATTCGCAGTTTCTCAGTGGTAAATCTGAGGTGACAGACCAGCATGTACCTGTCCTCTAGATTTCAGAGTTGCAACAGATGTGTAAGATAATAACTGAGATCAACATGTACTTTCAGTTACATCTACATTTAAAAAGTACTTCAAAATCATTCATGTTTGTTTGTAGCAATTATTACAATAACGTGTTTAGAAACAGCCACCATTAAGATCTGGATTTTTCAACCTCTGGGAAAGCCTGACATTTCAGAAAAAGGTTATTCCAGTTCTAAGTAAGGGGTAGTGATTTTCCACAGAAAGGATATTACGACATTAATATCTGGATTTTCCAGTCTCTGGGAAAGCCTGGCATTTCAGAAAAGGTTATTCCAGTTCTAAGTAAGAGGTAGCAATTTTCCACAGAAAGGATAATACGCGGTTATCTTTCCCCATTAAGAAGAAGAAGGACTAAACTACTCAGAACCAAGGCAACTTCATTCCATAAAACCAAAAAATCTCACAGAGAGCTGACTGCCTGAGGTAAGGAAACCTCTGTACACTTCTATGAACCAGAGGCAAGCTAAAGGCATCCTTGGGAAGAGGCAGATACAACACTGCAGGATCCTGAAGCCAAACACCTTGATCTTGCAAAAGAACTCTCAGGACCCTGTCTTTATGAAGCCCTGGCTGGCTGTGACCAGCAGGGTGTTCAGGCTTGTCGCTGTCCAGCTGAAAGGGTAAACTCCAGACATCCTCGATAAAGGATTACTGATCTCCCAGCTCCACAGTTCTCGGTTTCAGTTTTCTGGAGGGTATCCTTCCAGCCCTGACTACCCTCTAGTGTGCAAACTGGAGGAAAAAGATCTCCTGAGAATTCCCTCTCAAATTCACAACAGATCCTCACAATCACACTAGCAATACTCACACCACTTAGAAGCTTTCATTTCTCCCCTCTACAAACATACTCAGTCATCCATGAAAATGCAAAACCCCCATTATATCAAGGTGGCCAAGCAACACCAAAACCAACAAACAGCCCAAGTAAAAGCTTTGTGAATAATCCATACACTCAACCATGCTCATACAAATCACTGTCTAAATGAAATTTAGCAGTAAAATTCAAATTCTGTTTATAGTCCTGATGGAGAATGAGGCAGAGGGCAAGCTCTTTCCATGAGGTTCCTTGCTCTGAGTAGTTGGTGAGTTTTTCTTACACTAATGGATGGATGTACTCCAGGGTTTTTTTCACTAACCTCTTCTACAGTATGAAAATGTTCACTGACAGTCTGTCAAGTTTATCTTTTTCAGCTGGAAAATATATTTAATAATGCATAATGTTACAATGATTTTATGTCATATTGAAAGCCTGATGAGTGCAAATAAACTATAGTGTGTGTTTGTCACAAAAACTGTGCTGGATTGCTACAGAGAGGGAATTTGCATTTAGTGGGCTGTAGCAGACCTGTGGATAGTGAATTCAGTCTGCATGAGGCACAGAAGTGATCAACAATGCTGACTGGCAGGTGCTTGATGAGTAAATTTGGGAATAGCATACACTTCCTGTACATAAAGCATGTGTCTCTAATAAAACTGTATTTAACTCAACAGCTGTGTTATCCTTCTGGCTCTAAACACTTTTTTCTTTTCCTTTTTAAGGTTTGTTTAAAATTGTCTTTTAAACCCTTTCTGTTAGCCATGTACTTCTTCCCATCTCCTTTTCAATTGGAATATTAACTTTTGATTGAAATAACCCAAATTCCTCAAAACTGATTAGTTCAATTGGCAAATAGGTACTCCTCAGCCCCATTCTTTTTCTACTGACAAGGCAGTTCACCTACCTACCACATGCTGTAAACATTAATAGATGCAAGGAGAGTCTGTACTAAGTCTGGGCCATGTGGCCTCATCAGGGGACCTTGGATGTGGAGGAAGAGGAACACAAAACACCCAAATTGCAATTTGATCAAGACACTGCAATAGGGAAATATTAACTAGGTATAATGTGCTGCTGCTCATTACAGGAAAAGAAATAATCCACATTTTCCACAAAAAGAGCATTAAAATAAACCAATTAAGATGACCAAGCTTATAATAACTAATAAAGTTTAAAAATGTACTGCCATCTAGAGCATTCTACTGCATCTCAGGTGCTCTGCAGCTGCTGAAGACCTGCCCAGTAAGACACCACAAAACAGCCATGAATCACTGATAAAGAGCTCAGGGCCTCAATTGCAGACCAGGCAAAGAATGGCTTAATGTTGTTAGTCATCTGTGTGCGCACAAGAAACCTTTAAAAAATCCAACTGCAGGCTGAGTTTTGCTGTAATAATCTTTTACAGCACAATTAAGCACCTCTGTGGGCAACGCAGAGAAAACAAAGGACTGAGTGTTAGTAATTGAACTGCTCTTAACTCTGGTTCAGAGCCTCAAATGCCGAGGCTGCTGGCAGGACTGCGTCAAGAGATGTGATTCTCCAGCTTGCCTAGCCTGCAGCTTAGCTAAACAGGGGGAAAGCCCTGCAGCAGCAAAGCTCCATGTACAAACACATCTTCTGAATTTCAGATGCTTCTGCTTTGTATCAGCTTTTAGACATTTTAGGTCACAACTGGAAACTCGGGGTCATGATTTTGTAGGGCTGTCATTTCAACACAGGGCAGTACTTGTCTTTGGACTGATAACAGATGCATCTGAATTGCTGGCTAGATATGCAATGAAAACAAAAAGCCATTATATCTAGCTGTTTCCTGAAGCATGGACAGACCTCCAGACACTGCAGACAGTAGGAAAACACCAGGTAGAAGTTTGCAAAATTGTCAACCTTTTCACTCAGGCACTGTAAAGTACTTCAGGTTGCAGATGTTTGATTTTTTTCTGTATGTGTGGAAATAAAGTTACCCTTCCACTGTTGTCTGAGTATTTGTGTGCTGTAGCTCAGAAAAACTTCCAAAGGAACAACTGAGAGACGGAATTAATGTTTGGTACCTGTGTCAACATTGGAGAGTTCTTCCATTCACGGTCATTGGAGCCCTTCCAGCACCTGCTGCACTGGCCCTCTCCATTAAGGGTTCCTCATCCAAAGGACTTCAGAGCAGCTGTTTACCAGTATGATCATTATATACACATACACACACCACACTATACCAAAATGATCGCTATGCTAGTATATCTGCTACAGCAGTATGATTCTCATCTTGCAGACATGGGGTCCTGATCCCACATACTGCCAAAGTTAATCTCTTTGCATGTCTTGTATCACCCCTCTGCATGTACTTTCACCTACTCTGTACCCAGTTAATGTAACCTCTAGAACCACAGTGGCCAGACTTTCAAGCAGAAGAAATAGTTGTTTTGACAGTGTTTTAATAATTCATCACACACACTCACTTCAAACCATTTAGTGCCTTTACCTTGGATTTCTGCATAGGTACACAGACACCCAGCTGCAGTCTCAACAGATCTGCACACTTCCTCCATAATTTCAAATAGTGGGATTAAAGAAATAGAAAGAAACAAACCCAGAAACAACCCCCTGGTCTTTATACATGTAAAGCCCTCTTTTGTGCTACCCTGACTGTGTACTAAATCAGAATACACACACAAACTTACACCACTAAGCAGTTATCACTTTAACACAACTGCAGGTATTTAGATATTCAATGGCCCACAGCCCCTGCAAATTTTAATACAAGCTCATATTTTACTCAACATCTGCATTTTGAATGTGTCTCATGCTTTAAGATGTGGCATTCAATGCTCACTTGTTTTTATCTCTATATTTCTTGTCAGTGGACAAAAACACATGCAAAAATTCCTCAAACATTTAAATGCTGGGGAAATGAGTATTTGAAGGTTGAAGTGCAGATCTGAATCTTTGAGGTCTGCAGGAGGCTTTTCACCCTCAGAGCAGGCAGCCTGCATCACCTTTTAAAGACTTCTTTGATCAGGATGAAAATGGTGGTAATTCACTTCTCCTCTCACACTTTCATGCCTTGTCAGTACCTCTGGCTCTGGAGACATGGGTAACAAAGTTTAGGGAACATTTATTTTTCCTTTCATATACAGCATCTAAATGCCTCTCTTCCCAGTCAAAGCCATCTACAGTCACACATAACCTGCATGTTTACAATCCTCTCGTTGACTGCACTGCAGCATTGAGCTTGGATAGTGGGTAGAGGGGAAACACAGTTCAGTTTCACACACGTATTGCATATCAAAGGAAAACCAAATTTTATTCATTGCACTTTAAAGGTTCAAGTTCAGCCTGAGTTAATTTGGGAAGTGTCTTTTCTTTGGTCCAGCTGATTTACCCAGATTTGCCTGAGAACCTTCATTCCCTGTATCCCATAGTACTGCTACGTATACCTCTTTCTTTGTGGGGAAAAAAAAAAGCTCTTCTTGAAGGTGTGCACCATCCTTCTTCCTCAAAGAGCATGCATGGGGCAATGTCCAGAACAGTTTCTCATCCACCACCTGGCACAAACTCATCATAGGTGCAAGCTGGCCTTGTTTTGCTGCCTGGAACCATTTAACAATGCCAGCTGCAAATGGCAGCCAGTAAATACTGGTTATTTGGAAGAAAGCAACAGCAGCAGCATAAGTCAGACTTATTTTTCCATGTTTTTATCATTATTCCTATTATTGCTTCTGTGAAATGAGGAGAAGAAGGCTCGATAATGGCTCCATATATAGAAATACAAATCCAGGGGCTTTTTTTTTTAAATCAGACATCCCCACCCCTTCACATTTAAAATGGCCCATAAGCAAAGGAAAAAACATATGGGAACTTCAGGTAAAAGCTGGAGATTTCCTGTACAACAGAGGCATAAATCGTGATGTTTCCCACAGAAACTGCACCTCAACTGTATCATGAAGACAGAGGGAACACCTTTAGAAAGGCCACTACAGCTGCGGAGGTCTTGTCCACCTTTAATACATGAAATTGTTCTGAAATCTTGCAATTCAAAGATGGAATTTTAAAAGCAGAAACCTTTAAAATATGCCCACCATATCAAAACATAAAATGAATTCTCAGAGGAATCAGATGAAGCCCTGCATATGTACGACAGACACAAGCTGTGAAGAAGTGACAGTTATGGATTTCCTGCCATTTGCATGGCTAAACCCATTTATTTGCTGCATTAGGTACTTCTGTTAAGATATAGTGTTGCGGAGCTGCAACAAAAGTGCAGACTGTTTTGGTATCAGAGAAAATACAAGACATTTGTTATTGATAGGCAACCTGCATTATTTCTAGAAATAGAAAAAGGGTGTGATGACTATTTCAATCTAAAACACAGCTGTCTTGGCAGGAACAATAAAAACTATTTCATATTCCCTTTACTGGGAAGGATGCCAATGTGCTTATACTGTCTATTTTCACTGCAACATTTAATTTTGCTTAAGGTAAAGGACAGCATCTCTGACTACGACTGTGGGGTATTTAGATGTGAAAGCACTGCTCAAGAAAGTTCTGCAAGTGCTGCCAAAATGAAGGCCATAAAGCATCTGAGTGAGGCATCAGAAACTCCTGTCTTCACTCACACAGACACCTCTAAATTGACTATGAGTAAAGATTGTAAAAGGGAAATTGCTTGTCATTCTGTTTTTCAGGTGCTGAATTAAAATAAGAAGCAGTATCTCTGATAATGTCCTGAGTTCTTTAGGATGTTTTGGGTTCTTTGGCACAATTGTGTTCTGTATAGCTGCTTTCCAAAGATCTTAACTGTTACCTAACCCATTCACCTAAGAGAGGTGAGTGATGTAAAGCAGCTGATGCCAGCAGCCACCACTATCCCATGCTGGATGGCACCAGAGCAGATCAAATATGTGACACAAAAGAAGATGCTCCAGCTCAAGGTACCTTGTCTGTGGGGCAGGATGGCCCAGGTTCTCTCTGCTACTGCAATTTATGCTGCTGTGAAGTTCTACTCAGATTTGTATTTGGCCTCTGGTATAAAGACAACTGTTCAAATACACAACGAGACACAGTCTAAGCGAGTAGGAAGAGGCAGGTTATCATCACCTGCCTATCACAGAGAGAAGGAGCCTTCTGGTCTCTCTCCTACATATTCCTACATGCTGCCACAGCCTTCCTCAGACATGGAAAAAACGGTGAGACATACTGGGCTGAAAAGCTGGGCCATAAGGAGCTGTAAAACCACTTGTAGAAGACATGAATTACACGGAAAAAGATGGACATATAAATTACATACCTCTTATGTGTAAGGATACTAAGAAACTACAGGGTTACCTGCTCAAATTCACACTGCAAAGCAGTAGCAGAATTTAGAAAAGAAAACAACCTTTACTGTTTCCTTCTTCCCAGAAGTCCTCACTTCTGGTGGTCCAGCCCTGTCTCGGTCAAAAGACTTCACCTTGTGAAAGGGGAATTCTGAGCATCTGGAATAGAGCCTGTGTGTGGATGGGGCTGTAAGCTACACAAAAAATAAAACAAAATAGCTTTGCAGAAATATCTAGAAGGACAGGAAGATACTTCATGCCAATTTTTTGTTTTTCATTTCTCCCCGAGTTTATGTCTACCTAAATCCTTCCCTGCAACAGAGAAATAGCTTTGCTTTTCTTCCCCCCAGAAACTGCACTGTTCAAATAAGAATTTCCCAAAGTGATTACCAAAAGGTCTGTAAGAGAAATGATTACAAATGGCTGAGTTAACTGCTACAGACGGCCTCATCAGTCATCATAATGCGATCTCAGCACCAGGCTCATCAGGACAGGCAACTTGTCATGACAGATGACACCTCTTCAGGAAGCCTTCCTCCCATGACTTTTCCCCAAGAAAGTCTCCTGGGATGAGGTGCTTGCAAATAGTGGTCCTTAAGCAATAATCAAGGAGGAATCGTCACCAGCTGCCTTCATGAGCTGCTTCAGTGATGGGGTTTGTTGGCTTTTTTTTTCAGTTTTACCATTAGTCTCTGAGTGTGGAATGTTTTATCTGCGTGCACGTCTTGAAATCAAAGTAATTTTGGCAGTTGCTCGAAAGGTGACTTTAGAGATGATGATAAGAGAGACAAATGAAGAGACAGGAAGCCTGAAAAGGCTGAGGCAGCACTGTGAGCCTCCTGCTACTTTTCCACTGCCAGCCACAAATGCTGCAAAACAATTTGTAACCTATACCTCATTTTCCACATCTAGAAAAGAGTATATACTCTCTTGTACATCTGCTATGGAAACTGCTAAACTGGATTTATTTTAGTTATACAGTGGTGAACACCTTCTGTGATGAACACCACACTAACACCCATTACAAATAAAGGCCAATTTATCATCTCATAGATACTGTTTTGCAAACTGGGTCTCAAGAGCTAATTCCATTCCCACCTCTTCTTATTTGCAATGGGATCTGAGATAGATTGTGCCATTTCTCATTTTACCTTTTTATTCTGCTACTAAAATAAAAGTAATGATGCTCACTGGGTTTGGAAATCTTTGAATAAAAGGCAGTAAATATTTTTATGAAGAAATATTTAAGATAGGTTTTCAAAATATAATTTCCCTAAAACTCTACAGGCCTACCCCTCACACACAGAGCTTTTACTATGGCTATTGTTAAAAGCTTGTGTAAGAACAGTTGGTTTCTTTGTAAGACACATCTCTGTCACAGTGAAGAGGCAAAGTATTTGCAGAGAACAGTTTGCATGGGAAATCTGGCACTTGTTGGCTGTTTACAAATTGTTCATGGGCAGAATGCAGTTGATGAATAGCTTGAAATTACTCAAATATTTACTGGGAACAGATTTTAGCCCTTGGGGGTTTTTGTTTGTTTGCTTTGTGTGGTACTCCAGTTATGCACCAGTTGGTCTTTCAAATGCCTGTGACACACAATAGGTGCTGGATCTGAACAACAATATGAATTTATGCTTTGAAGGAAACTCTATAATTTCTCTTTCTTTCCATTCCACGTGTTGGAATGAACAAGAATAAAACTGAAGTTTCCTGGAAGTAAAATCTTATATAGGAAAACAGCTGGGGAGCAAATGCTCCTGTGTAAAGGAATTAAAATTAAAGTGTTTCATGTCAATTTTACAGTAAAGTATACCATAGTATAGTTGCAAATGAAGTAAATTACAGCACTGCTTCATCATAGTAAGGCCAAAATACTTCATTTTGATTTCTTCCCAGACTGAAAAAGACCTTGGCATTTTGTGTAAATTGACATATTCCCACAGGAAGTCTAGTCTTCAAAATGATATTTCTTGATGGAAAATCTGCCATTAGAAAACAACTTAAGTAATTCTAATTCTTATGCATCTGACATGATAAGAGTTTGCTATGCTGCTGCCAGAGCATCTCTCTGAGAGTCCCTTGATAGGGACCTTGAACTGGAAAAGCCACTCAGAAAAACACTCGTGGAAAGTCAACAAGGTCTTTCAGAAAATTTAGTAAAAAGCAAAACAGAATGAGCACAGCTATGGTAAACTCATAAGAAATTCAAATTTTAAAAAATCTCTATTGGCAACAAACTTCAGGTGGATATTTATTTATATTGACAGAGAGGGAACTGTATGTGAGAGGCAACACAACACACTGTGGGAATTACAACCGCAGACTGAATCCCCACCAGAGTGATGCACTGCTCGTTATATCCACACCCTGCTCTAAAAACACTGTCAGGCAGTTTCAGGATAGAAAACATACATTCTCCTTTCCTTTGCAAAAAAATACTGGCCTTTCTGTTTACAAGCTGCCCATGCCTGCAGTTGCAGTCACGCCTTTGGCTATCTCACAGTGCAAGCAGCTGATCCATCACCAAGGGCATCAAGCTGCACTGGCACTGTGGAGCTGCAGAGAGCCACTCTGTAAGTTTGAAGCCCATCAGGGAGGCAAGAGCATTCAGAGTTTCATAATTACTGGTTTCAAATTAGAAGTTTTCTGAAACAATCAGTTTTCCAAACATCTTCCAAAGCCTGCATCACATTTCTCTGTCAATGGCAGTATTAGCAAGCACAGAAACCATCAGGTGAGGATTTGGGGTACTTTAAAGGTTCTTGTCATATGGCTTAGCAAGTAGAAATAAACAGGAGCCAGTATCACCTTAGTAGTCAGCCCTCCAGAGCTTGCTATTGAACTGACTATGCATTAGCCAGGACTACAGCTTGAGACATCCTGGGAAACTATAAGACTACATGAGGAATAAAGTACTTGTACTAAGTAACTTGTTATTAAATTCTGTTGTAGAGAGTTATCCTGCATTAAAAGATTTGCTGCATGCCACAATGCTGTCTCAGAGCATCCTCCCCTCGTTAATCTGTGAGCTGTGTATGTGACTGTGTGGGCTCTAGACACGAACAGAAATTGCCCTGCATTGCACATGGCAAAAGGCACCTCAGACTCAACCCACTCAGATGATGTGTTAGAGACACAAAACTGTATTTATTACTCTCTAAGCAAAGAAGTAGTTTGTGAAGATAAGCAGCCTTCTTTCTTTCTTTCCCATTTACTAAAAGAAATCCAGGCAAAAAGGAAAACAGGGAGCATGCTTTTCTCCCATGATAACTTGATCTCAGGAAAGACCCTGCTTCAGTAGTGTTTTAATCTGTAAAGGCAAATAGGTAATAGAGAAAGACATCACCATCCTCCACATGCATTGCAATGTGCAAAGTGAGGATATGAATAATTCTCATTAGTTTCTGAATTACACAGATGTGACCAGAAGATGCAAAACAACACAGCATGGCAAGGGGATTTGTACCAGCAGCTCATCTGGCCACAGCTCTGATTCAGTTGGTGGTCAGGGTCTTGTGGTTTCGAGGATACTTATCCCACATATTTTAATACTAAGACCCCTCACCCAGGTTCTCCTCAGCGCATATCTGTCACCCCCTGAACTGTCCCTAAGCCATTGTGTCTCCCTGCTCATTGATCTCCTACAGCCAATCTGCTGGGCTGTTAGAAGCAGTGTTCAGGAAGTGGGTATATCTGCTTCAGTTTTGCCCTATTTCTTGCTCTCCCCTCCTCTACTTGAGGAAAGTAGGAGGGACAGGCTCTCTCCCTGCCCTCTTCTTTTTTCTTCCTATATGCCTGGTCCTGACCCATGACTGAGCTCAGGAGGCATAAGATTTCTCATGCCATTGAGAGAAATGGCATGTGAAATCTTCTCATACTTTCTTGGCTTTGGGAGTTAGTACCAGAGGTAGCATTGGATCTGAGGGGAGATCTTCCCTGGCATTTTACAGCCAGGTGCCTCTCAGCAGGGCAAGGATTGCTCTGGAGCACCTGAAGGACATTGAAGGGATGGCAGGACATAGGAGCAGACTGATTCTCACAGTGAGGAGCTGAATATGTTCTTCTATGGTTTAAACCTTCCTCTGTTCAGCTCCTGCAGAGTTTTCTATTAGTAGTCACCTTCTCAGATGCTTGTGCTCCCTGAGCACCCACAATCTAATATTTATCAGGGCAGTAGTGCTAACTTGCCCAGTCTGTCCTTATTACTTTGCTAAAAATAGTAATTAACCTGTTTTTCTGCTCCTTGCTATCTCTGGAGTACACCTGCTTACACAAGGTTGATCAGAATCCAGCTCACTACTCACAGGAATTAACATCATTATCTCCTTGTACAGACTGCCTGAGCTGCAAATTCACTTTCGTGGCTCTAGGTTTTAATCTGCTGGTAGCTCTTCTGCTTTCTGACCATCACATCCTGGGCTGCATGTGGGAACATCAAGAGCTTTCCCTCCTTCCTCTCTGTTCCCTATTCTGAAATGCAACCTGTCCTGTTTTCTCAGGGCATATGCCTCTGTGTCTCCAGCAGCACCCAATTTGCATTTCCATCATGACCAGCTAGAGCTGGAATCTTCCTACAGTGCATCCATTAAAAGTGAAACTAAGTGAAACTCTCCTGGATGCTGAGGTGTGCAATATCAAAATCCAGCCTGGACCCTTGGCTGGGAGGGATCTGTTTTACCTCACGTTCAGTAAGAGTGCAGAATATCATGCCAATTCTGTTGTAGTCTAAAAAGGATTTATCACAGACTTATCACCATTGACAGGTCAGTCACCGTGCTCTAATCAAAATTCAAACTGCTACTTTTAAGTCTGGGTTTTTTTTAAACCTTGACATTGCACAATCAGAATTGATATGGGATGAAATAGGTGAGGTTTCTCAGAATTTCATCTAAACTTTTTGGGATAACATGGCTTTTTTTTTTTTTTTTTGCTTTTTTTTCCTCTCTTCTACCCAGTCTTACTTTTCCAGTAATATAGATTCAAGCTGTATTCTTACCAGCCACAGGTCAGAATGCTGCAAACACAGAGGTTCTCCTTTTTTTTCCACCCAGCTTTGCAGGTGTTGGAGGTCAGTATTCAAATGATTGCTTCCCTACCTAAATTGAATGAGATGCCCCCAGCTTTTTTATAGCTCTACTGCACAGGAATCAGCTGTGTAAAAATATTATAATGGGACTTTATGTTAATGCAGGAACAGTACTCAGATGGACAATGGAAAATACAATAATTTCCTAAACTTCAAAGGCATCCTGGTGTCAGAATTGAGACAGGTTTCTTCTGCCCTTGTGCAATGTACCCAGTAGCAACCCCACAGTAAACTAAAAGAATGGTCTCAGTAAAACTGGTGCAGTCCCAGTGCTTTCAGTGGTCAGGGTAGGTTACTCACCAGAAGCTGGGTTAACAGCACCATTATTGATAGCACTCAGGTGCTGAGAGCCTCTGTGCTGTGCCAGCTTTTATTTTCAGGGGATATAATACAGGAAAGTGGAGATTCCAGCTTGCTCAAAGCAGAATTGGTTCTGCAATGCTAATAGAAGTAAAAAGCAATAAAACCCATCATGTTGTCACTAACAGATTTTATATGTGTCTGAATGTACACGGGGAGTTACTCTATTGATTAAATTAGGATGTTTTTTGAATAGTCATTCTCTAGAGTTGAATAGCATTTTAAGATTGGTAGTGAATTACATTCATTTGGGGAGTTCATCAGGACACTTTGGCATTCAGAATTTTAGCATGCTCCAGTCTGCAGTAAGAGCTAAATATCCTATACCACCTGCCTGCATGGCTGGTTGGAAGTGGAAGCAAAAGTCAGCAAAATCCACTGTTATTGTGGGCTCAAAAGCAGAAGATTGTGCTAATATGTAAAGCTCCCCTGCACTGGGCTAAGCATCAGGGACATCCTCTGCTGAAGAAATACAAGAAAATCCTCTGTGTGGTTTAAGAATTACCTCTACCAGTATCTTACCAGTGGCTAAGCTCCAGGCAATACGGAGCTGGCAAAAAACCTAAACCCAAGTGGGATACAACCTAACTGCAAAACTCACCTCTGGCAGAGTCAGAGAAACAAAGTTTCCTCTGTCAATGTATTGATTTTTCTAGACTTGGCTTATTTTTTTTTTTTTTTTAACAAATATTCTTTGGAACATAACTTCAAACTGAAATGGCAGTGGGTAGGGAGGAAAGTATATTTGTTTGCTTTCCTGTTTTTACCCTAAGAAAGTTTTGATCTCCAGGTACTCATGATCTAATGGAGCTAGAGGGGTAAGTCTACTCAGTGCTGAACATAAAGACAGGAGAGGTTTGCAGGTCAGTCCATTTCCTGAAGCAAGGAAAACTCTCCATGCGAAACATTTCTGAAGTCTTGTTAAATTCAGCAAATTAGTGGAATTACATGGAAGGATGAATAGAAGTCACTGGCGCTTAGATTTATTTTTCAATTTTAAAAAAGTTGGTTTTTATTTTAAATCAAGAATGTGGATGCCAATGAACCAATGGGTGCAGCTGGTATGCCAGAGGGTAGGGCTGCCATCCAGAGGGACAAGGCCAAGCCAGGGAAACAGGCCAAGGGAAATCTTGCAATATCCAACCAGGAGAAATGTGAAGCCCTACACCTAGGGAGCAAGAGCCCCCTGGAGCGAGACAGGCTGGGCACTGCCTGGCTGGGCAGCAGTGCTGCCAAAAGGGTCCTGCAGCACAGCAGGCTGGGCATGGGCCAGCAGGGCTGCACAGAGCACAGACAACATCCCTGAATCAAGCAAACATAGACAGCAGACGGAGGGAAGTGATTAGTCTCCATTACTCAGCAAGCGTTTGGCCACTGGAGCCAGTCTGGGATGTCCTGTACAAGAAAAATATCAGTTGACTGGAAGGAGTTCAGGAGAGACCTCCAAGCTGGTCTGGGCAGGAGCACTTGCCCTGTAAGGAGACGCTGTGGGATGGAGTCTTCTTCAGCCCTGGGAAGGAGTGTCTTGGAAAGACCTAAGAGCAGCCCCTAGAACCTTGGGGAAAGTGACTGAGAGGTGGAACTGAGCTTGTTGCAGGAATGTGCAGTAGGAAAACAACAGACACAGAGCACACAGAGCACAAATTGGAGCTGGTAAGGCTCTGACTGACATAAGGTGTGTATGAGGGGTGGGGAAATCCTGTAAGAATTATGTCAGGGGATTGGTACAGGGGTCAAGAGAGGATGTGTAGGTTTTCAATCTCTGACGGGACAAGACCCTGAGCAATGTCCTCTTAATTCACTGTTGGCCCTGATTTGAGCAGGATGTTGGACTAAAGACCTTCCATGTTCCTTTCCACCCTGAATTGCTCTAAGATTCCATGAAAATACTAGATGTGAACCACAGCACATTTTCAAGATGACTTAGAGGACTGATGAGTTTTCATTTAAGAAAATTATGGCTTCTGATGGCTTGGCAGAAATGCTTTCCATCAGCGAAAGCACAAAAGAAAATTCAGCTTGCATAAATCCCAGCAGGTCAGCACCAAACATTTTGCCTACAGATAAATTTTCTGGCTTCCCTGGGTAGTTTGATGCACTCAATAGCTTCATTTTGCAGATGGAGCAGTAGATAGCCCGTTTAAGTGACCTGCTCCTGCTTGTACAGGTTCCGTATCAGAGCCCAGAGCTAAAAGGCATGATTTGCTCTTATTTTTCACAAGAAACTCACCTTCTAAGCATTTTGGAAACATTTTGAATGCTTTGTATAGAACCTAGTACCTTTGTATAACAACTATAATGTTTTTAAGACAACTTCTTGGTGCTTCGTTGAAGAATACAATACTAAAACCAGCAGAAACTCAGAGCTTAGTACTGAGTTCTAAAACAAAAAATAAACAGAATTTCCTTTTCTTTTTAATTTTTGTTTTTCATTCTCTTTGTGTTCTAGGAAACTGGCCTAATAATGCCACAGTAATTCCATAAGTACAGTTTAATCTTAAACAATAACAACAAATGAGTTTCATTTGATCTGTTCAAACAGAGAGCATGTTTGACAAAAGTGCCAAGGGCTGCTGGTGTTAGAGGGATATTGGCAGAAGCCATTTCCTCAGTTATAGAAAGAAGCAAAGGAGGCCATATTTAGCATTTGCTGAGGCAGTTGCAGCAGATTAACTTTAGATCAATGAGTTGCTTGATTATTCTACTTCACTCTTGAGTCTCTTTCAAGGCTCCTCTTTACCAACCAGGAAAATAAAGATACAAATTAAACCACTCTCCTAGTCTTTATTTTCACTCACAAAAAAGGGATTTTTCAAAAGTGACTCCATGTCATCTGCAGCAAGACAGAGGTGCCAAAGTGTCACTGGGTGTCACTAATTACCAAGTGATGCAGTGGTTACCAAGAGGTATTTTCAGAAGGGCTTTGACAACTTTAGGTCCACTAGGTTGTGACTGTCTCCTAGCTGAGAAACAGAAAAAAAAGTACAAGATTCCTATTTTTGGTTACACGACTCCCTCTCAATTCCAAAGTACCGTTTTAACTTGTTTCCCTCTTTCTCCTTTCCCCCCACGTTCCCCTATCTCTTGCTCATGAGTCATTTGGAGGAACTGCAAAACACTACACCTGTGTGCATATTCTTGTGCCCAGCAGAGCTTAGAAAAAGGCAGACTGAGGAACTCAGACCTTTAGCTGGCAGTGAGAGCTGCACCCTTGCAAATAAGTCGAGAGGCACCAGCTTTTGCTTACAGCAAACTGCACAAAGATCCGTAAAATTGCCTTTCCAGAGCTCCTCACCTCTGCTCCAGCCCTCCTGACTATATCTTGCTTACTGATTCTGCTTAGATCCAGCTGCCTCTAGACTCAGTATTACCTAACCTGAGATCTTCCAGGGAGGAGAAAGAGCTGCCTCCTCCACATCCACAGTCTGTCGGAGTCACCCTCGGTTGTGGCCAGGATTGGATCAGCCTCTGGAACAGAAGGCTTCAAGGAAAGCCTTTCCTCTAAACACTGAACACAGCTAAGTGTCTGCCACCAGAATACCGTGAGACTGGCAAATCTATGCCCTCTGATTTTAGTGATATTTTAAAATGAATACTACCATAGAAAAATTCCAGGCTCCACTTGACTGTCTTACAAAACAATTTATAGTAATGTTTTGAAAGCTTATCTTCAATAAAACTACATCTAGAACAACCTTCTGCAGTATATAAGACTTCTCATTCTTCAGTGAGTAGAAGAAGAATAGTCTGAATTTTGTATCATTATTTTTCAAAGAAGCTATGCCTGTTTCAGAGATGAGGTCTGCCTAGCAGACAATTACTCCTTTACCTTTCTACGGCAGTCTGCCTATGCCCTGAAGCAGAACTTAAACCATCTCAAGTTTGATTCTTTTTCAGCTTTGGTTTTTTGAATGTTTAAAACAAGATATACCATCCATTTCTGGACTGACATCAGATTCTTAATGAGAATGCTCTGGGATTTCTCCCTTCTCTGGCAAAGTCCTCTGTCCTTTCAGTTGCACAAAGTAATGGAATTTGTAGCTATATAAATGCATTAGCACTGCGTGATGAACAGGCTGGTATATTTGTAGTGCAAATGAGCAGTAATGTTTTACTGCCTTGCAAGTAAGGAGCCACTGCTACAGGAGTTTTCTCATCCCTGTATACAAGATATCCATTACTCCTAAGGGTGTGAACAACAGTTCACCAAACCAAGAGACACAGTAAAACAACAGTTGACAACCTGATTAAAAAAAAACCAAAAAACCAAAAAACCAACCAAAAAAAACCCCTACCCAAAATAAAACAAATGAGATAGAAACTTGCTGCATCTTCCAATGTGCACTTAGATAAGGTAAACTCATCCCTTCCTAGACAAACTTGCTTGAGGACTTGGGAACAAGACTCCTGGGCTTATCATATCCATATCCCAAGTTCTGTCTTTTGTTCCTGTTTCTACCAGTGGTGATCTTCCACAAATTATGTGACCATCTAAGCCTTGTTTCTCTTTTGGTATTTTGGGTCATCATTTAGGCTTGTGAAAGCTAAAGAGGATATACTAAAACTACTTTTTTCTTACACTACTTGATATGCATAAGCCCATAGTGTCTTAATTTAGAAACTAGAATATAGCAGAACATTTAAAAATATCTGAACATATAGGGAGTAATCAGATATTTACTGTCATCAGATAAGTAATATTTTATAAGTCTATTAACAGACACAAGCCAAAAGGCTATTAAGTAGAGATGAATGAACTGGAGCAGATGCAGCAAAATTTAGCAATATGCTGCTACTGCTCTAACCAAACTCACAGCATTATTTGCATTATAGCATATCCTTGAAGTTTCTTCCTCCCCTTCCCTTGACTACCTCTCACTGCACATGAATACTTGGGCTCCAGATTACCCAGGAATCTTGCGTAGACCTGGACTCATACAGGAGCCATGTTTTTTTCCCAGCTGAGGTGTGGATTTTCAGAGGAATCTAAACAGAGTTAACTTTGTACATCCCACAGAGATTCCCATGAAGCAGTGGATAGTACAGTGTTTTTGTTTCAGTGTCTGACTAACATGGACTTAGTCCTCATACGCTGTACATCCATTCGGCACATTCCCCTTCTCATTGCTATTATTTGGGTGGCACTCATACAGAAACGGATCACAGCTTAAGCTCCTCACCAGATTCCCAGAAGCAGTTATATAGGATTCCTCATACAAATATGGCATAGGGGTAGCACTTGAACACTTGCTCCAGTCTTGTAATTACATTTATGCAGCTAAGGCCTGCTGGAAACCTCCAGGTTTCTTAGGATCTCGCACTGGAAGCTGAGCAGTAAAGATTTCTTTTAAGGAAAACAAACATTCAGGGGCATGTTAGCACATGAGAATCAGAAAACAAAACAGTTATATGGAGGTACTGTTTACCTTCCCAAAGTTGTTTTAGCTTGCACAAACATCCTAAAGAAAGAAAAGCAATAAAACTGAAGTGTGTAGGTCAGAATGCTCCAACTGAAATGTGTAGGACAGGAAAAGAATGAAGACTTATGTAAAAATCAAAGGTTTATAGATTGTTCCCTTTGCTCAGGGATATTAGGGAACTAATTCAATCTTCTAGTTTCCAAGTGTAGTGATTAATTAGAAGAAAGGGATTTTCATGTGTTTTACCACCTCTTTAAACCACTTAGATGGTGGAGGAGGGTTAGAAGCCTGGGAGGTTTTCAAATCTCCCTTAAACTGACAAGATCCATTCAAGTATCTGGTCATCTGATGTTTGTAACTGATAAAGAAGAAAGAGATCTTGTAGAACAGGCAGGCTGAGAGACATGGAAGCTCCCATTGGTGCTGCTTCACTGTGTCATTCTATATACATACAAAAATAAAGAGAAATTAGAAATGAAGACTAATTTCTCTGTGGGTGTGTTAAAGAGGTTTCCTCCCCCCTCCAAAGACTACCACTAGCAAGAGAAGTAGGGAGACTCAACATGTGCGTGTGTGTGTGTCAAAATTAGTGCTTTCCAACATTTTACTGGAAGCAGGACTGTGAGATTTTTCTAGTGACTTCAAGTGGTAGAAAGAACACTTTCTGTGAACATAACAAATGGATCAACCTTGAAATCTTGATGGTTTTTACCAGAAATCTCACTGAGAAGCACTAAGCTTGATTTGAGAATAGAAAGGCAGTATGAACATCTAATGTAATAAGCAGTAGACAACAGTTTGGTTCTTGGTGGTCTTACAGATCTTCCCTTAATTACACATATATAAAATGGGCACAAAGAACTTAAGAAATTATCTCTTCTTTTTTCTTTTCTTTTTTCTTTTCTTTTGCTTTAAAGCTACAGTGAGCTCCACAGGAAAAAAAGCATTTAAGGTTTTATTCTGAGCACAGCTGCTCCAGTCTGTTCCAGAGCAGTGACAAGCAGTGTCCTGAGCCTCAGATCTGATGGCTATTCAGAACAGAAGCCTCAGGAATTTGAGTAGTTTAACTTCTTTTCTGCTTACGAACAATTAGGATCTTTTTTTTCACACTATTAACCCAGTCATGCTATTTCCCTTAGTCACATTTCTATATACTGCCAACAAGTTCCTCAAGCCTTGAGAAATTTGAAAAAAACATATACATATATGCATGTAATATATATGCACACACTCACAGCTGACTGACTATAGGTAAAAATCAATTATTTTTGGCATATAATCAAAGCACTGACTTTTGGAATTTTCCAGAGAATATTTTTTTCAAAGCTTTCCCATTCATTGCAATAGAAAAAATTAGGCTGGGTTCTTAGACCAAGAGCCTTCAGATTCAAAAGGATATTTAAGTTTAACATTTAAAAGTTAATTCTCCCTTGACAATATTTAGAACGTCCATTAAAACAAAAATCATTATTAGCATTATGTAACCCTTTGTAAACGGGTCCATTGTTCAAATAAACTGACCTCTTCAGCAATTGACCTTAACATTGCTCAAAAGCTTGACAGTCAATTATCTTCTGATCTGCCTTCAATGGGCCTTGTGGCTGGAATAACCAATCCATCACCTGGAAGGTGAGTATAATAGTGTCTCACAGGCATTTCTTCCCTACTTATGCCATAAACATACTGCTGTAGAATAAGTTGAGGAATTCTATCTCAGTCCCGCTGAAGCATCCCTAAAAAGCAATGATGCATCAAGAAGCTGTTCTGCCTTGTGAATATCTCTGAACACACAATGAGATCCATGATGAAAAGTAATGGGTCAAATACAGCATCATCTAGTGTTTGGTGAAACCATCAGCCTGGTACTGGACCGTGCCTCCACCAAATATCACAACTCCATTTATTCTGTAGGACACGAGTTTTGGTGCACCACAGGAAGATGCAATTCTCTCTCTGTCTCACTCTTACTTCCAGTCAATCTGATCCCCGTGGGGCCCTGGGACCTTCTGCTGGTAGGAGCTTGCAATATGTTTGATACTCCCCTTCCCTCTCTCTGGCTTCCAAAGCACTGTCTGCCCTTCCCTGCACACCATCGTGACTCCCACACCTCCCATTCAGCCCACAAGGACATGAGCTCTCCTCCATCTCTCTGTGTGGGCAAGCCAAGGACAGTCCTCAGGACAGCACCACCACTTTGCCCAGTGAGACATGCACATGGCTGGATGAATACTGTGGATACTGGAATGGTTTTGGTGCCTGAGATCCTGTCAATGTTTGCTGCTGGGCATTTACAGTCGCCATGCTGTGAGGACTTCAATATACCACCTTTCCCCTGTGCAAATTCAAAGATTAAAAAGCTATTTACCAATAAATCTAAAACAGTGAGGGGTTTCTTTTTGGCAAGTAAAAAATCTTCTGCACTTGAACCTCTAAACTTAAGGCTTAAAGAGTGGTATAATTTCTAATATCACAGACTATACAATGTTAAGCAACAGAAATACTAGTTTACTGCTAACAAAGTAAACCTCAGCTGCACCCAATCTTGCTCACCCAAGAGAAGCTACTCCTATCCCTGGCACACACATTGCTGCAGGAGAGACTGTGCATCTTTACAGCACAGGCTTTCATAATAAACCCCATAGTAGCCTTTGTGCAGGCCTCTTGTGGAGGAAAATACAGACAGTATTTTGTGAGCTGGAGAGCAGCAAGGAAGACTGGTTGATTGAAAAGACAGACAAGAAAGCATGGGGGAGGAAGATGAAGAACAACATGCCAAGAAACAGGAAAGCAAATTACACTGGGTGGTAAATCCTGCACTGCAATTCATAACCCCTCAGTGATTCCTTAGCCCCACTGAGGTTTAGGGAAGCTTTACAAGTAGTCCTGTATTAGCCAGCAGAAACTGATGCAGCCTTCACTACATTACTAACTTTGAGTTATTCCCATTTGAGGGTGTCCCTGAGCTAGGGCATCTCACACATGCACACACACTCAGTGCTGTGCCCACACAGGGCAGCTCACAAATGATGCCAAGAGCTGAAATTTCAAGCATATAAAAATAATCATTGCTAAGTAAAGGTGGTTTCTGATGGACAGAAAAGTAAGATGAAGTGAATGAAAGATTATTACAGTAGGAGGAAAACATTTGAAATTAATAGAAGAGTTAAGCTATAGATAAACTGCCTTGTTGTTTCATGGTACCTCTTCTGACATTTAAAACATGCTTAAGATTATCCTGAATGTCAAAAGTAAATACACACCAAGGACAACCACCACAGAACACATCAGCCATGTGTCTGTTATTACTGAACTTAGTAACCATGTGCAACAGAACAACTATGACTAATGTCTATAAAAGAAACCATAGGTTTTTGGTCCTCAAAGGACTGGCCACCTCATTTTCAGGTCTGTCTGGTCTACGTAAGGGTCTAGCATTTCAGTACAAACCAAGGCCTCCTGGGTGTCCTTGGGGTCTGGGGGCTGCACTCAGCAGGGCTGGGACAGCTGCTTGTTAGCTGGGTTGGTTCAGCAGTGTGAAACAGTTTAGGATCAAGTCTACAGGACTATGCTCCACATTTACCTGCTTGCCCTTTCACATGCAAGATTGAGGGTGTTCGCCTGTCTTTTGCCCTTTTTTACATGTCAGGATTGATATGGAGACTGATCTTGTGATCAGATTTTATAATTCTGTAGAATCTCAGCTCCAAGAAACTCAGTCCCCTTAGTGTCATTATATTTCGCAAAATAATAATATTATGCCTCTTGCAAAGCTGAAGAAGTGCCCATACTGGACCACAATGCCAACAGGGGACATGCAAATTATGAAAGAGCCATTAGCTACTCCAGGGAAACATTAATGGTGTTTATGATGTGCACACAGCAAACCCTAAGCAAAATGGCCACACTAGCATGAATGTGAACAGTGGATTGTAACAGAGACAGAACTCTGAAAGTGTGCTGCATACATTTATTATAACGAGTGATCAATTGTAGAACGTGAGGAAAGCGCATCTTCTTTGAGATGAGCTCTGTTTTCCAGCTGGAGACATAGCAGCAAGTTTAGATAAAAACGAGATCTGAGAAAAACAGTATAAAGTAAGATTACTTTCCTTAATGCTTCAGTAGACTATCACTACCAATTAACAAGCTCCCACTTCATCTTGGCCATGTCTTCCATTACTAAAAGTTCCCAGAGGAAGTAATTTTGTAAGAGAGAGCACCAGAAGGAAGAGTATCAGATAGCCAACTCCAGCAAGTGTGCATAATTTATTAGGATCCTAGAAGATGGCTCTGTGGAAAAACTTTAAAGCTTTCTCTAAAGTCCAGCCACAGGGGAGGAGAATTACATTTGTTGCCACTACAAGCATTCACTGGTTCTGCCGTGACCTGACCTATCACCTCCAGCTGAAATCAGGTCCATTTTTCTATGTGTGGTTTGCAAAAAAAGACAAATATATTCCCTGCCCCAAAAACTTCCTTTGTGCTCTGAACAAAGCCACGGGAGATGTGTACTGGCAGGGAGGGGGCTGGGTCCTGCTCCAGAGGTATTTTGAAGACACTTGCCAAGCAAACACCCAGGCTCAGCATACAGGTATGAGTGTGGTGCTACACACATCAGCACCACAAGTATGAGAGCCAAGTTTTCATCAGTTCTAATCTGTAAAAACCTCTCAGGAGGATGTGAGGCACAGGCTGCCAAGTAAGTCCTGCTTGGGAGAATTGCCTGGGGCTACATACTCAGGTTTTACCTGTGATTTCATATGCAACATTACACCTTGTCTTGCAGTGGCTGGGTACATATTCCCTTCTATTAGGAACTAGTTTCCATTTTAGGACCTGAAAGCTGTTGTTTCAATGGTAAAAGTGGGAGATGAATTTCTGAAAATGTGCAAGGAAAAAAGGCAAAGACACCTAGTAGGAAAAACTTTTCCTCTAAAAAAGCTCAAAAAGAGAAACCCCTGTAACACATAGGTGATGTAGATAAAGCTACTGTCAAACTGGTGAGCACATTGTGTCACTTGTTCTACATTGCTTGGTTGTGATCTGAACTTCCCTCATATCCTACCTTTGGATAAAGGAAGGAATCACACTGTATAAGTGGTATGTGTTGGCAGGTCTGCTGAAAACACACCTAGATCAGTTACAATTAAGCAGGAAAGAAGTTTCTTTCTCATTCTTTATTCTTTATATGTATTAAAAACTTGAATTTTCAAATCCTCTCTCAAAACCAAATAGGCCTTCAAGGAGGACCATCAGACAACTAAAAGGTGTTTTTTATTTGTATGTTTTTAATAGCACAAATAAAGAATCTCTGGCAACCCATGACAGGGTGACAAATAGGCAACCATTGCAATTGTTATTAGCCCATCTGTGAATATCCACAGTGGAGCGCTCTGAGGAGAAAAAGCAGGAGACAGAAGAGAAAGAAAGTACCCTGTCATAATTTAGATTCATAAACACAGAAAATATGAACACGTTTCATTGTAGTGTGTAGCCTCTGGTGCCAGAGACCTTGGCTCATAATAATTTAAACAGCCAACAATATGAGATTTATGGAAATAATTTAGCACATCTTAAACAAAAAGTCTGGTTTACCCATCTCATACATGTGTGGAACTAACACTTGAAAAAAACAAAGCAGATAACAAAAGCCCCTGGTTTATTTACCAGCATCTTAAAAGGGTATTACTGGCTTAACTTAGGTCCCAGCTACACTGACTTGCCAATCTTAGTATAAATATTTTATAGCTATACAGCAGCATACCTGTAGATTATATATTTCCAGGCCCAATTAGCAAAAACACATGGAAAGACAAATAGAGAGTTGTGAAGAGAATTTTCAGTGACCCCCTGACCCCACGCCAACAAATGAGTGAACAGCACAGGATGTAGCTGTATCAGTGCTCACACTGATGCACAAGAAGGGGGAGCTCATGAGGGAACATGCATTTTGAAAATCTTGGAGAGGGAAAGAACATGTTCTAGCTGCTGGGGTAGACCAGAGTTAGTTCTGGGTTTGGATGCTTTTGTTTGGTTGGTTTTTTTTTCTTAATGGGAAGAGTAAAAATAAATTTTCAAAAACCCTTTCCTGCTCAGGAAAACAGAAGACTTCCAAAAACTCAAATGCACACACTTGTCTGATATGAAATGATTCCTGCCATCACCTGGAAGCAAACTCTGTCATGAATTCAGTGGCACAGCTTTAGATGTAATCTGAGCTCTTCTGTAGTAATGGCCCCTACATTTCACCCAGCTACTGATGCCTGATGGGGTTTTTTGGTCCTTTTTCATTATACTTTTATGCCCTTTTAATATACTTTATATCCTTTCCGATTCCTGTACTTTTACTCCCTGTACCTTAGCCCCACATGTTCATCACCCTTGTACTCTAGCCTAGTTCAGAATTCTTTGGAGAAGATGAAACATCCCCACAATCTCAAGAACATGAAGCACCAACCTTGAACAGAGCCTCATCCCTGGGACATGCTTTTGTAAACTAAATTGTAGCTTTTTGGGGGAGGTAATTAGAATAAGAGGGCAATTACTTCATTTGTTAGGTTTCTTATTGGGGGAATTTTAGATAGGGATACTAATTGGTGAGGTCCATAAATTCTATAGGCGTGGTACTGGCGCTCTCTCTTTTCGTCGTGGTACCACCTTTGAGGAAGGTGCACCTGGGATCCTATTAAACCAAGGTAATACCCTATTTCCTATACTGCGGTGTCTGCATCTCAATTTTTACCAGATTTTAGGCATCACTACCCCTTTATTAAAGCCCCATCTCTTCTGTTTAAAACAGAACTTCCAGAGAAGGCATCCAGTCGTGACCTGAAGGAGAAGGATTTGCTATTACACTTTATTTCAACATTTCGTTACCACCTCCCCTCGACATAAATCTGTGTTTTGTGTTGGGATTTGTCCCTTTGCACACCCAGGTCCTTTTCCTACCTTGCTTCATTGGATTAACATCCATAACTGGTGGCAGAAGGAGAAAAACAGGACATAAAGTCTCCCAAAGTGTCACCTTGATCTTCTCCTAAAGGGGCCAAGCACTTCAATTCTCTCACACTAAAGCATTTCCATTGGCTATTAAATAACTTTGCAGGCTTTTTTTCATTATGATACAGGTCAAGTGAAGGGAATGGATGACTAAATATGACCTTCAGGTGAGAGCATTCAACCAGGAAATGGGTTACCGAGGTTCTGCTTCAAAGAATATTCAGTAGTTAGACACAGAGCAAAATAGATTCTAGAGAAGTTGTTGAGAGAGAGAGAGAGTACCTGACCATCTGAGATTATCACAAAAATGGATTTAGAGGTCACTTGAACTTCTAAAGTCTGGCATTTTAATCTGCTGCCTCCCCAGTAAAATTTTGTTCATTTTTGCATAAGCCCAAGTTTTTATTTATGTTCTGCATTTGCTTTCAGTCCTTTCACTCTCACATCTTTCTGGAAACTCATATTTGACCTGCCTGTGTGTGTATAAAAAGCTTGTGTCTGGAGATCATTTGGATCCCTGCTATATTGTATGAGCAGAGGCCACAGTTTTCAATAATGCATGAAGCTGCAGCACTTGCTCCTGAGCTCAGAAATGCAAAAAGGATGTCTTTTAAATGGCTTGCAATGTGACAGAGACAAGTGAAAAGCAAGTTCAGTAAATATCAGCCTATCTCACAGCAGAAGTTCACCTCTCTGTGAGGATTCAGATGCAAATAAAAAGTTACATCCAAGTCCCACTGATGTAAATTTAGGTTAGGTACTGTGCTCTGAATTTCACGCAGGACTTTTCAACACAGTCAAATGTCCTTGTACATACCACAACAGCTCTCACCCAGAATTCATTCAATAAATTTAAGGGTCTGACTAGACAGATGTAGTATGGGAGGATAAACTAGCATGTGGATTTACAATGCAATAGCCACTCCACAAATCCTGTGCACATTTTATCCAGAAGTACAATAGGTAATAGTCTACTCTTTCTGAGGGTGCCTTGCCAACAGGATACATGAAATTTCTCCCACTGCTGCAATAAGGTGATGCCAAATACAGGCAGAGTCAGTTACAGGATGTCTGCCCTGGTTCCAGCCAGGATAGGGTTAATATTTTTTGCAATGGTCACAAGGGGACAAGGCTAGGACATGGAGGTTATTCTGTACCACCTCATGTCATTGCCAGGGGTGAGGAAAGGGACTTTGTTCCAGGGAGGATTTCCTTCTGGTTGAGTAAGTGTGGTGCTGGTCCTGAGCCAGAGGGACTGGTTGGGTGATGCTGGTTCCAAGCCGACAGGACTGGTCAGGGTGGTGTGGCTGTGGGTGGGTCGAGCTCCATGGTGAGCATTTTTGCATGTGAATCACTCCCTCTTCTGTACACTTTTGTTATTAGTATTGTTACTGTTAGTTTTCTTATCGCATTGCTGTTTCTGGTAAATTGTTCCTACCTCAACTTATGATCTTTGCCTTTTGTGCCTCCAGTTCTCCTCTCCAGCCCAGTGCAGGGGGGCAGGGAGAGGGGAAGGGGGAGCATGCAACCGGCAGTGTGGTTTGGAGAGTCTAAATCGGGGAGCACTGAACTGGAGAGTACCATTCCTGAACCACAACACCTAAATACATCCGTGTAGATGTGCCCTAAACATCAGTTTCAGATGCAAGACATAGAACCCAGTGCACATGTAGCACCTGTAGCTAAGCTGAACTGTCTTTTCTGATCAGGGAATTTCCTGGGAGTTTTGTTCAAGATTATTGTAAGCAACGAAAGTTGTGAGGACCTTGCTGTCCTTAGGTAAGTATCAATCCCTTACAGCTGACCCAGAGTCTTAAAACAGGAATTAAATAACTCTGGTTAACTCTAAGATCAGGTCTGTTTTGCACATAAATGATTTCATTTTTCTGTGAAGAGGACAAATTTGCAAGTAAAATCAGCTGTCCAAGATTTTTTATCCTGAAGTTACTAATATTGTGATTATTGAATAGTTGATTTTGTGATAAGGGCAGGGAGGGACAGAGAGATGACAGGAGACCAACCCAAAAACCATCCATGCATTTTTTCCAGATAGCAAAAATACTCAGGAAATAAGAATTTGTGTGGGATTTCACCACTTCATTTTTATTGGTTTTGTGTAATCCACTGCACACTAGGCACATATTCAACCTCGGCTTTCTTAGAAAAAGGTATTTCTGCAGAAGTTTGAAGTACAGAAACTCACATCTATCTTGAACTGTCATGTTTCCCTGTACCAAGGTCTCTGATGGAAACGTGGACACTCTCATGGTAAGAAAGTGCTGGTTGTCCTGTTGCTAAATGAGTTCAGTTCACATCCATCATAATGAAAGTAATTTGATTTAATGCAGCATTAATGGAGACACAAAAGGTACAGGAGAATCTATTGTCATTAAGTGATTCATTGATTTCCCACCAAGGTGTTAGCATTTTAATTTATTTAAATTATTTGTTGCATGCTAAATGAGCAAAGTAAATATGCACAGTATGTTTTGCTCAACTCCTACTGCTCACAGGAGCAGTGTCAGCAGTATGCCCTGCTTGCATTTGGCTCATCACAACAACCTCGCTGGAGTAAAAGTCAAACACAGCGCTCAAAGTCAAGGGCTGAAAAGTCAGATGACTCAATTCACACTGAGATCTTTACAAATGCTCTGGGGCTTAACTGTGCTGAGCGCCCACCAATAAAAAAATAGCTAAATCTCTCTGAAGTATAGGATCCCGAAGGTGAAATTTCCTTTTCAATGGCATTGCTTTGCAAAATGCTGCATCCTCATCCTACATGGGAGAATGAGACATGGCCCTGTTTCTTTAGCAGAGTTTACACCTGGCTCTGTTTCAATGCACGTTGCTTACCAGAGCTCACCTTGCTACTGCTTGAATCTACTTCATGCATCGGGAGCATTAAGAACCTGCTACTCCTCCATGCCAGTATGGTTTCTGTAGCTGATGTAAATGCTTATCTTGCTCTTTGTCTCATTTGCAAAATTTGCCATTATTTTACAATTTCTCCAGATCTCCAATACAACATTAGTTAGCAAGAAGTTTCTGGAAAATCCTGTGTAAAAACATTCCCTTTGTACAATATCTTGTAACCTCAAAGTGTTTAATTTACTTAACATGGCCACTATTACGTAGTGTTTTCTCATACATTTCATATTGGATAAAACAAAATACCTCAAACACGTCTTAAACTGTGCTGGATCAATACAGTAATTTTGTGACATTATAGAATCTATGACTAACACACTGAGTCAAGTGCAATGTCATTTGAATCTGTTCAATCTGTATTTTCATAGTTTGGCAAGGAAAACAAAAAAGATAGGTGGGCAAAGGAGAAAAAAAATCCTGTTTGGAGTCAAATTATGGGTATATCATGAGGAAAAGTGTCCAGTAAGGTTGTAATTTATAGGCTGCTGGTGAGGGCTCTCAGACATGGTGTGAAGATGGACCATGGCATCTACTCTGCCCAGCTCAAAGATGGGAAAGCCCAGGGAATATCACAGCCCAGCCACTGGGGCAGCTTTACATTTGCTCTCTATCTCAATCAATACACAATTGTTTTATGATAAATTCAACTGCTTTGGGAGGGAGAAGGGAGGGAGTGCTGAAATATGCCCTACAGTCTGGCAGAAAGAGCATGTCAGAGACAAAACTGTCCCAAATTGAGCAGACATCAATACATGGGTCTACCAGATGAATGTCTCTGTTGATACCAGAAAGAAGCAAAGCTCCTTGGTTTCAACATCTTTTGAATTTCAACAGCAACATGCAATGGGCCATCAATTTTCATTTTTATTTCATTTTCCATTTTATAAAACTGTTCACCAACATCCCTCCTCCTCCCTACCAACAACTTCAGTAGTTGGAATCCCGTTTCTTGGCTAAACAGCTATTCTCTTCAAACAAAATGAAGCAGAGCAAACACTCTCCTGCAGCAATGGACTTTTTTTTAAAGCCCTGTTCACTTCTTTGTTTGGTCTTCCAGATAAGTGTCTCAATTTAGTGTGCTGATACAGCTATGGTGAGAGATAGAAGGATGAAGGCAGGAACAAGTGGACACAGTGAAAGTCAAACTGCCTTTGCCACTAGAGACACCACAGAGTAAAGCCTTCATGCCTGGCAAAGTTGTCAGGAGATCAGAAGAAGGTTTTTAGAGACTCTTGATTGTTTCAGGGCTTTCATTTCCTACACTTGCTAAATTGTGTATCTGCACTTAGCACAAAATTTGAGGAATGGTGCCAATGAGGGTAAAGGAAACAGAAGATTAACAAGGCAGATTTGCACTTGTGAAAGAACTTTCAGACAAACGGCAATTTTTATAATGATGAATGCTCAGTCTCCTCAGTTCTTTCTTCATAGGATCACGAAACAAATTTACCATGATCTATTACAAAATGATCAGGCAAAGCTTCCACATAACCAAGGCAAATTTCAACATTGCTTTAGCAGGCAATTTCACCCAGAGGTGAAAAATGCCTGGAACAGCTTAACCAATATTGTGCAAAAAGTACGTTGTATTTACCAAGAGCCAATTTTGAGTCTATCACCATAGCATCTAAGCAAACAAGATCAGAGCCTTGCAATTATAAGAAGGATGAATCGGTTTTGTCACCCCTCTGCAAACCCTGGGTTTTACAATGGCCTTCAACAAAATAACATTTTAATTCAATGCCATTCTCCTTTCAAATATAGAATCCTTTTTTCTTTGACATAAGAATGAAGGATTAGGACATATACTTTGCTTGTGTATTGATACAACACTAACAACTATGTAATAAATCTGTATTTTCAGTCTCTGTAGCCATGTTCAGTTCAGTTTTTCTACTGTTCGGTCAGGGTGTACCATGAAGAAAGAAGTAAGATCATCTTTTGTTAACAGTAATCTTACAAGGTAGTGTAGAAGGGAAATAGTTCTACTATTAAAGAAGGATCAGGCTGTGATTTTGGCTGAGATTCTGGAGATGTGACTACTTTTATGAAATGACACCTGATAGGTGTGTTCAGACTTGTGGAACTACTTGATTGGGTTATGTTTTACTGGACTCACAGTCCTGGGCAATTCAGTCACACCAGGGTTTTTCTATCACAATCAGGAAGGCAGTGTCTGGTACCTGTGGAGTAGCAGCTACACACAGGCTGCTGAAAGTAGCGGTGATGACTCCATGCATGACTGAACTGAGGTGGAATCCTGCTACAGCAGCCACTCAGAGAGAAAGTGTGAGCCATCCATCTTCCTTAATCTCCCTTTATGCACTTTCCTGTTCTGTATTCTACCATTCATATTTATTCAGTATTTTGGGATTGCTTTATTTTCATCCACCCTATGCAGTTACTTGGAGGAACTTACTGTGCTGCTATCAAATTGAAAATAAAGCCAGGATATTGGATCACAGCCTGCATGATCCACCAGACATTGCAATTCAGAGAAAGCTCTGTTGGATCAGATTGAAAGACGTGGCAGAATCTGAACACTAAAAAAATGTTTCCTAGAGGAGCCAGTTGGATTTGGAGGCATATAATCCACAACACTGCTCACAACCTTTTCAAGCATCTCTGTCTGCCGATAAGAGTCACACAACAGTTGCACCAAGTCACTACTCAAAGTTAAAGTTACTCGTGTGATGCCTAGGGTGTGCACAGTGCTGTGCAGGTGCATACCTCACATAGAATCAGGCCCACTGCATGTCATTAAGTAAATCTGATGTTTCATTGGCATTATGCAGTGTTCTTGATAGGTTTTACAAATTACATCTTAATTTCTGTCTCAGATTAATAAAGCAAGGCTGATCTCTCTAGAAATAAAAACCTTTGGAACTAAAGGGAACTCACAAGAAATAGCAATACAAGCCTTTTCTCCTGTGTAAATCATCTCCATTTTCCTATTTAGCTCCTAGAGCACCATGAATTAGTAAATCTCAACATGTGAAAAGCACCAAGTCATTGTTACCATTGCATGTGGAAGGAAAAGCCAAGATCCAGTTGATAAGAGGGCTCAGAGCAGTAGCAGACAGGAGACTAAATGGAAAACCCTTGTCAGAGTAATGCTTTCTCCTCAGAATTAATGGAATGACATCCTGAAAGCATGATAGTCTTGGCCATCTCAGGCTAGCTATTAAAGAAAATCTCTGGGAGAACAAGTCACCAGAATGGGCCTATATTCTTCTCTTATCTGTAACAGCAGGTCAGAGATGTTCACAAGTGCTTCTTAAATGGGAACAAAATGGCCTAAGCAGGGTTTGTCCAGAAGTTCTGAACCGGAAAGTTGCAATTTTTCTTCCAGCCACTACTTTCGACAGTGAGGCCATCAGATACACCCAACGAGGGAACCAAAGCACTGTTTAGCAGCACAAAATGTTAGTCAGCATGAGGGTAACAGCAAGACCTGTAAAATGAAGGGGAGTAGGATTGGCTCACCCACACAAGATGCAGTAATAAAGCCAGAGAAGTCGTGCATTTCTCTGAATTACAGTCAGATAGCTCAGCAGATAATCTGTAATATTGTCAGTTCATAGAAAGATGGAATTTTCGGCCAAATAATTCGCTTTGCTTTAATGAGCTCATTGTTCATGAAAACTTCCCAGTTACTTTAAAAAAAGGAAAGTAGGCACAGGAGTGAGGTACTTGAATCCTGGATAGAGTAAAATATTCAAGTGGTTTAGAAGTGAGCAGAGAGTAGAATTTTAAGGAGGCTGATTAATGCTTTAGCAAGTTACATGCAAGTGAAAGTACATCACAAATGGAACAGATCAGCCTTTTTGAAGGAAATGGATATTGCTTTTAAAAAGCATATCAAAGACCTCCTGCAGGCAGGCAGTATTTCTCTGGTGCAAGATGTCTGTCTGCAGGCACTAAGATCCCCTAGAAGAGATGCCTGCAGATTTTGAAGCCACACTGAGGGGAAGAATTCCAGGGTTAAAAAGGGACATGGGAGATGTAAGCTGAGGTTTTGCAGGAGAAGCAAATCTCAGAGCCCCCTGATGATTTTCTGGGTGGTTAGAAACAATGCTGGTGGGACAAAATGACCACTGATTTAAAAGAGCTGTTTGGGAAACTGTCCACTGAAGGAAAAAAAAAAAAAAAGCAAGCTATTTCCATGTTGAGTTGATCCCTCTCCAAGGCCAACCTCCAGGTTTACCAGCTGAATTCCTGTTACATTATCAGCACCGTGCTAAGACCAGCCCTTGCTTCTTACTCCTATCCTTAGTGTGGAGGAAGATCTCTCTCTCCAGAAATGGTTTCTAGCACTGATACTTCCAAATCTTACTTTGAAATGGAAACATGAACAATCAAATATTTGTTTAAAAAATTTCTTCTTTTCCAGTGACAGATGAGGAGCTACACAGAAGAAGAGATATTGAAATTTCACTTTCTTAGCATTTTATCTTTCATTCCTTTCAATGAAAAGGAACAAAGCAATCAAATATTCTGTGCAGTTCTTGTAAACTCAGCATCTAACCAAGATACCAGCATGCAAACCAGGACTGACAGAAAAAAAAAGCAAAACTCACTTGTCTTATTTCACTGGGGAAATAAATGAAGAAGTAATACACAAAATAGATGGTTAAAAGTAATTATACTTACATAGTACAGTGCTTGAAATGCTTTTTTCCCCCTCTAAAAAGAGAAACTAGATTTTCAAAACACTTGTACAGCTGATTTTTGGTAATGTTCTAGTGAGTATGAAAGAAGCCTTTTCTCATAATTATATTATTTTTATTTTGAAAGCATTTCATGCAAATAAAATAAACAGGTGAAGACAGCCAGATGAATGGGATGAGACCCTGAGCAACCTGGTCTAGTGGAAGGTGTCCCTGCCTGTTGTGGGGGCTTTGAATGAGATGATCTTTAAAGTCCCTTACAGACCATTTTATGATTCTGTGATTCTGTGAATAGAAGGTGAGAATATGACCCATTCACTTAAGAGTTGGACTCAATGATCCTTGTGGCTCCCTTCCAACTCAGAATATTCTGTGATTCTGTGAGAAAAGGAGGGAGGGAAAGAGAGCAGGAGAGAGAGGGATGGGGTGGAAGAGGAGGCATAAAGGGAGACACCAAGAGGGCTAAGCTAGCCAGCTAGCTTCAGTAAAGTCGAATAACCCTGAATTAAGTACTTAGAAGTAATAGCAAGTGCATATGGGGATCCGGATGTATAATGTATGTTTGGAACAGAAATAGAAAGAACAAAATAGATCATATTTCAAGGAAAGAGAGAATTGGAGAATGAGAAGAGCCAGGAAGTAATATAGTATTTTTTCCCATTACTATAGGAACAAATCTAAAGGCTGTATATCAGCAAAGGAGGCAGTTAGAATATTACAGAATGGATATAAAATCTGTAAAATATATGCAGCATTATTCAAAATGTATTTTCAAGCAGAATAGTAACTGCGTATCTCCTGGCTCTGGCTGTAATACCAGGATTTAGACAAAGCATGCTGGGGAGCTAACCAAAAGGAAATGGAGAAATGCCCAGCATGTTTCAAGGACTAACAGGAATGTCATCAGCAAATAACAGTAATAAAGGCCAACAGATGATGCCACAGTAAGGCTATTCACAAACGTTGTCACATCCTAGAAATGCCCAAATATGATGCAGTCTCATGGCTTTCCAAATTTTCCAAATCTGTTCCATGTAATAACTCTAGCCTCCTCTCATGCCTTCTTTCCTCTGCACTGTCCTCTCTTCAGCTTTCCCAAAGTTAGATTTCATTAGGAAAAAACAAACCAACACACAAAACCAAAAACCACAAAACCAACTAAAATGAAAATAAAGAAAGTTTGGCCCAAGCAATCTCCTCAGCTTTGGGTTCTTCCAGAGCCCATGCCTCACCTTTATCAAGTGGAGCATTAGGTCCTGCCTGCCTCAAATGCAGTCTCCAGAGTGGGATTAATAACTCAACTTCAGGACTTTTTTAGCCCTTCCTTGCAGGACCAGCCCCAGTTAATAAAGCTGGTCCACTGATACTTAGTCCTGAGCCTACAGGAGAGAATATATTGCAAGTATTATTTTCTTCCTCAACTAACTAAGCTGTACAGTACAGCCAACTTCTCCCTTGTTGATGAGTGCTTTACTTTGCAAGTAGCTGTTCTGAGATTAGTGTGCAAAATATTAATTTATCACCCTTGCAAGAGCTGCCATCAGGCCCTGCAGGTAGCCTCTCGGCAAACAACCTCATAAGCACAAACTCCCCAAGAAGAAAACCTCTGTCAGCCAAACACAACTAACATATCTGGGTATGAGCTGTACCTTTACCTTCTTCCAGCTATTGGTTTTGCAATCACGGCTTGTATCATCTGCATACCACTGTGTTCCTCTGCCAGCCCACCTCAAAATAGCAAAGAAATTATTTAAAGGAAAATGTTATGGAGCCACCCAGAGACAAAGCTGGATTTGATATTATGATGAGGTACTCAGAAAACTAGAGATCAACAGGAAAATTATAATCCCACTGTGAAATCAAACAGCTTTACCTTTACACCGTGGCAGTGAAATGAATATACAACCAGAGGGGGAAATGTTTATTCAAAAGGAATAAAAGTTGTTTTTTGAAAACTTCAGACGCACTTGCTCAAGCCGCATAAATTCTGATTTTTAACCTAACAAAACCGTGCTTGGAGAAATGGTATCACTGGGTTCCCCAGTCTCACCACTTCACCAATTTCAAATCTACATCTCTTTGATTCTTGGATAAACTGCCATTTTCCCATCACAAACCCATGGACAAGCCCTGGGCTCTTTCCAATCATATGTCACCAGTAGCAGGACTCAATGGCCTGTGCTATGTAAACTGAGCAAAGCAGTCATCAGAGAGCTCCCCACAGGACAAACAGAGCTTCCTGGTAGCAGGTCCACTGCAGCCACCTCCAGATGACAACTTCTGCACAGCATCTATGAACAAGTGCCTGGCATTGCCCTCCCTAGTCCTCCACATGAGGGAAACAGGTATAAATGAGATTTTGGAAGGACCAACAGGCACCTCCAGCAGTGGTGCCAAGCCTTTCAGAGAAAAGCAAACCAACTGCAACCAAATTCAGCAAAGGCAGAGCTGGCCAACAGCTTGGTAAAGCTTAGTTATGACGAAGTTCACTGAAATGCAATGTGCAGGGAAAAACGCAGCACTACTTACACGGTGGAGCTGCATTCTCAGGGACTTTGGATAAGCCACATCATGCAGTGCAAACAGCCAGTAAGTTGGCAGTGCATTTACTTAAAGCCTGGTGATTTGAGGGACTGTGGGTGTTAGTTTGGCAGTCACTATTCTGTGTGCTGAGAGCACACAATCCCATTTGTCATGAAGGAAAAGAGGACCTGCAGGAAAGGCCATGAGCAGTACCTGTTTGGAGTGAAGTGCCGCTGAATTCCATGCTTCATCATGCTGCTGATCCAAAACAAAAATAATGAGCTGAAGGAATGTCTGGTTGCTTGTTGCCTTTTGCCATTTACACACATGGTATACGTGTAACTCAGTGAGAGCTGCTCTTACACCTGGCTCAGCTTCAAGTAGAAAGGAAGAAGCCAACTCCTTTGGCAATTTTAGCCCAGCCTGGCATTAAGGATCAACCTTAATGAGCTTTGGGTAAAAATTTCAGTACTTGAGCATTCATTAGTGAACTCCCAGTCACAGTGTGTGGAATCTGCAGGCACCACAACAGCTACAGGCTGAGGCACATACCCACTGTGCTGGCTTCAAAGCAGCTCTCAGTATCCAACCACCACATGCTGCAAAGCCCACCTGAAGGGCAAGGTACAAGGTACTAACAGGGGGCTTCCCAAACAGCAATGTGAGAGGAATACTCTGACAACTCAAAGAACTCTACCATTAGAAATCACAAGTCTGTCCCATCACCATGGAAGATGGAACATAGCAAGTGACAGGAATACGACAGTTGCTTTCGTTCGATCTATGTGAGTTTCAAATTATGGCTGTCAACTGGATTCACTGCACAGCTTATGTGCAAACATAAGCTGGATGCATTGGCATAATAAGCAGCCAATCAATAACAGTGAAAGGACAGATTAATAAAAGTTGCTTCTGTCAGAGGACAAATTGAGGACATCAGAAAAGATGAAATTCTGTGAATACAATTGCTTCCTGAGAATAGTAACATTCAGCTCTTGTTCTGATTAGATGGAATTGGTTCAGATGAGCATCAAAAACTTCTGAATGCTTTTCTAAAACTGCTGAGGCTTGTCAAAAATGCACTGCACCAATGCCAGAAAAAGACAACAAAGCAAAACACCAAAATCTCTCAAACCAATTCTGAAAGGATCCATGGGATTTTGCAGTCGTCCTTATCTGCCCCATTTGTGCCTTCCAAGTTTTCTTATCTGCTCAGTAAATTTGTATCACAGGGTACCTTCAAACTCTGAATAGGTTTGGATGAGTAAGCTGTACACTGCTTTGCCTCATGCGACTCTGAGAAAAATAGCCAGTCAGTCAAGCCCTGTTTCTAAATTCTTTACTGTGGACAGAGATGATGATATATAGGATGGAAAAAACCCACAACTTGATTTTTCTAAAAGCTGCATGAGCTAGCCACATCGGCAGTTAGAAAAAAAATCTTGTTCTGACTTGCAGTGCTGAACAAATTTGATGGATTAGTCACTCGCTGAGAACTGATATAGAGTACCAAATTACTGTATCGGACATTCCTCTGACCACAATGAATTATATTAAAATATATAAATGTCATCATTCAGAAGGTAGCTCTCTGGCAATGTTCTTAAAGAAACAAGACTCTGATGTGCCTGGCTACCTCAGAATTTAGGCACATGCATGCATGTGAATAAAAACATCATCTGAGTCTAATCTGAGACATTTTTTTATCCTATTGCCCAGGCAATCCATGTGCTCCTCATGAAAGCAAAATAACATGTTAGTGGTTGTCCTTCATCTGCTCAATACACAAAATGTCCCCAGGCAGAATTTGGAAAGCAACAGCAGAAGAACTGTGTTTTGTCTTTAGAGGCAGAAGTCGTATCCATGGAGAGCTGGACATTAATAATGGAATACTGCCTAAACAGTCATGCCATGCCAAACATCAGTGCACTTCAACCAGGAGTCACTGAAATTATCAACTACGTGTCACCTTACTCTTCCTGTCTTCTGTCCACTCACTAACAGGAGCACAGTACCTGGTGAAACAGTCAAAACAGTTTCTGACACTACTGACCTCAGAATCTGAGAATTTGCTGGTAGCCCAAACACTGAATCTCCCTCACACCTTCCAGAAAGAAAGATTTCCTTCTTAGAGAGGGACACTTCATTGAATTTACACCCAACAGCAATAGATTGAATACAAAACAACATATTCTATGCAACATGTGGATGTTATGCTGAAAACTATATTTTTACACATCTTCTGAGGTCCAAGAGAGCTTCCACATCCAGGATTTGAAGGCACCATGGCTTATCACATACAGAAGTGTAAAGCCAGTGCAGCAGGATTAAAGCCAAGACAAGAAAATAGCCCAGAAACCAGCAGGAATACACTCCTGTCCCTCTCCAACCCTGAGGTCATAAAACTTCCTGCACTTGTCACTGCACCTTCAAGAGCCAGGTACAGGAAATACATAATCCATAGAGTTAGAACAGTTACCAAACTTGAATTGAAGATGTAAGTATTTTTAATATTTACTACTTTTCATTAAAGGATTTCAAATTACTTTAGTTAAAAAAGTAGGTTTTACCAGCAATCCCGGTTTACAGGCAGAGAGGTTAGGCAAACTGGCCCACATCTATCAGCCTGCAAATTGCAGATTTTGTGACAGAGTGCAGAGCCCTCGTGCCATTCAGGATCATCTTGAATGACATTTTTCTCTCCTACTTGTTTCGTCAGTATAATCTAGCTTCCCTCAAAACCCAAGATTACTGCTATTCCCTGCTTCATGAATTAGGCAGAAAAAAGAAAGAAAAACCACAAAGCTTTTTTAATGAAAATCAGAAGTGCCAAGGTGTCGAATTGTGGTCCAGTCTTTCCATCATTCCTTCCTAAGTCTTTTCATCATCCCTTTCTAAGTCTACAGCATCATTTATTGCAAGCTTCTGGTTGGAACAACGAAAGCATCGTTTTTCTTCTGGAAAAACAAGGTTTTCATGGAGTGAAAAATTTCAGTACTATTTTTCTAATGAAAGGGAATTGCTTTTTTTCCCTGAGATTTCATGTGAAAAAGAGAAAACAGTTTCCTGATACCTCTAAATTATGCCATTAGATACTATAGAGGCTGTTTCAATCTTGAACTGGAAACAAAACACAGAATTTTGTTTCTGTCCAGCAACCTCTTTGCTGAGAATCTGCTCTATATTCATTACAGCCTGTTTCTGGCCTGTTCTCTGCCACAAGGCACATGAAATTGCAAGTCGGCAGCAAAGATTTTTTTTAATAAACTATTAAGTCAGTGATGGTACCATATGACCAGAGATATAGCACCTATATTTAGTGAAGAGTTGGGTGAGCCAGACATACAGACTTGTTAGCCTTGCCCAGACAGAATTCAAGGCTGAACATGTTCTGAAGTGTAAATGATTTTGGATGGGGATGGAGAGGAGGAATAGGGGAAGGGTGGAAAGGTACCTTGGGTTTAGCAAAAGCTGGAGGATCCTATACAGGTATTTTCCAAGGTAATTGGTTTTCTAAACAAGAGCAGTGCCTTTTAGTCTCCCTGCACAGACAAAATCTTTGAGACAGCACCATGGAGGGAATCTGTGAGACTGGGAAAGCTGAAGGCCAGTGAGGAAGTGGAGAGAGAAACAAGGGAGTAGCTAAAAACAAAGCAGTGATAACCAGCTGTCCTGAAAGGGGAATTTACCACAAGAGGTCTTCAGATCATTCCTGCAAATATTGCTGGATACAAATTCTGTAGGTGATTTCCAGAGTAAACTGAAACTACCGTATATTAGAGAGCTGTAAGGAGTGTTGGGGAAGTTACCTGCACTCAGAAAGGGACTATTTCTGTCTTATTCACAATGACAGCAGCTCACCCTTCCTTCTGGGAAGAGGAGGAGGAACATAGAGCCTTAAGTAAAAAACTGGATAGAAGTATCAGACTACGGAGAAAGTGCCCATACTGATGTACACTTAGTGATTAACAGTAATTTTCAGCCAATAATCATCAGCCAAAATGAAACATAAGACACATGTGAGCTGTCAGTATGAGGACAGGTATGCTCTAGTGCATTCCAGCAGGATGAGTTTGGACTGGATCACATGCATGGCTATTAGTGTGGACAGATAAATGGAAAGGGATCAAATATCAAATAGAAATACAGGGTGAAAAGGTAGAGGAGTGTTGTCTTTAATATGTCTGGAGATAAACAGCAGGGGACAACAGTCATTAAAGCCAAATGGTGTTATTGGCATATGAGCAAACAAATACAAATTGATGCTAAGAAAGTACACCTGGCAATGAGAACAAAGCTTCTGAACAGCAGAGGAACAAGGTTCAGCAGTAACCTTTCTGCAGCAGTAATGGGAATCAGGAAGGGAATCTCAGCTACTTTTTAAAGGGCTTTTTAAAATCTTAGATGGCTTTCCAGCTGAGATTGTGGGGAAGTAAACATGATGACCCAGTATATGCCATTCTTCCTGCATTGGTTTTGTCATAGTTCTGCAAACTGGAGAATCCTTCCTTGTCTTTGTACAGAGCATCTCTTCTTTGTCATGAGAGACAAGAGGATGGTTAGAGTCCTGTGTTAGCAATGATCTCTTTGGCCACCAAAATGGTTAATTGTAATCCTCTCATTTCCAATCTTATCTTGGAAGATTCTGAAGCCCTTCAGTTCCCATGAAGATTGATAGTATCCAGAGTAATTGATGCAAGGCTCTTCTACTAAGAAGCTTCCTTTAAGTACATCATCTCCCAGAGAAACACCATGCATGTAGCACACATTGAACTCTAACAGACACTCTGCACATATTTTCCTTATTTGTGGTCTTTTATAAAGCATCTAGTATTGCTGTAAATGTACTTGGACCTGCACAGAACAGCACATGCTAGCAACCAAATAGCAAACCAAGCAAAAGGAAGACACTAGAGTTCAAGTGCTGTCATTCCTGCCCCTTGTGAACTAGGTGGCACTGTATTTTGAGTTCTCTGCCAGATTGTGAAAGCAAAGAAGGACAAGCTGGGGTAAATGCAGTCAAACATGTTAATCTCATCATTACATGAGGTTAACCCTGAGCATGTGTTGTGGTTTAATCCCAGTCAGCAGCCAAGCCCCACACAGCCGTTTGCTCACTCCTCTGCCAGCAGGACTGGGGAGAGAGTTGGAAGGGTAAAAGCTGGAAAATTCATGGGTTGAGATAAAAATAGTTCAATATAGAAAGCAAAAGAAAAAGCCACACACACAGGCAAAGCAAAACAAGTGATTAGTTCACTGCTTCCCCTGGGCAGGCTGGTGTTCAGCCATCTCCTGGAGAGCAGGGTCCCTTCACAAGTAATGGTGACTTGGGAAGACAAATGTCATCACTCAAAATGTCCGCTCCTTCCTTCTTCTCCCAGCTCTAAATACTGACATGATGCCATATGGGTTGGAATATCCCTGTGGTCAGTTGGGGTCACCTATCCCAGCTGTGTCTCCTCCCAGCCTCCTGTGCCCCCCCAGTCTCCTCACCAGCATGACAGTCCAAAAGGGAGAAAAGGCCTTGGCTCTGTGTAAGCCCTGCTCTGCAATAACAAAAACATCTCTATTACCACCACTGTGCTCAGCACAAATCCAAAACACAGCCCCATACCAGCCGCTGTGAAGAAAACTAACAACCCCAGCCAAGCCCAGCACAGCCAGTATTGAAATTGTCATAAAGCATCAACAGCCAATTATTGTTTTTTTAGCCCAGCATAAACTGGGAGAAACTACTCTAAGATGGCACAGAGATGAATATCCCAGCAAGCAAAGGCTACATAGAATTGTCTGCACAGACAGAGAACCCTTAGCAGCTCAGTAGTTCCTTGGTAAGAGAACTGCAAACCAAGTGCTACTGCTGCTGCAGTCTCATTTGCACCGAGGGTCACAGCAGCAGCTGAAAATTGTTGCCTCTCAGGATCTGTTCAGGCATTCAGTGAAGGAAGTGAACTGGACAAGTTGCTGCAAAAGGGCAAATTCAGGGTATGTAGAAGAAAACACCAAGCAGTGGAAGGGGACAATACTCATGTCTACCTGAGCCACAGTCCAATGGACAGGATGGCACAGGACAAACAGTCCACAGAGGGAGGTTCCAGCACTGTCACTGTCTGCTATCACCAGAAGCCCATGTGAGCCTCTCTTAACAAAGCTGGTGCACAGATCTGTGGAAAGCAGTAGCCCTGGAGTGCAGACAAACACGGGGTTTGTCCTGTGGTTTAAAAATTAGCCAGAGAAATTGTGTGCTGTTTGCTGACAAAAGGGAAAATACTGTATTGTCCTTGCAGACCAAGGTTCAGTTCTCTGCCATAGAACTTGCTATGGATCTGATGTGCCCCTGGACTCTGTGAGTCCAGATATCCACATGGTATGGATGCTGAAGTTTTCTAATCATTACTTAAGGTCTTGAAGATGGGAAGACCAACCATCAGTTCCACATGCTTACTGCAAATGTAAGCACCTGAAAATATAAACTGAAAAATTAATACCCAGATGTTGTGACATTAATAACTTAGAGTGACAGAAGCTGATCATCCTTTTGAACATGTGCTTGACAACTGAAGGGTCTACACGAGGCCCACTTAATTTCTGAGAAAAGCAAGATGAAAAAGCTAAATCTTTGAGATAATTGAAGCACACTTATCTTCCCAAATTACCCATATTTCCTTTTAGTACCTTCCATCCTCCCACAACCAACTCCTGCTTGCTCAGGCAGTTATCATTGCAGGAAATAAACAACATCTCAACCATACAGCCCCTACTTGTATTCCCTCCGAGCTGCAATGAAACACAGGCTGAGGAACACAGAGAAATACTGAGAAGCAGAAGGTCTCCATTAACCTCTTCAACAAAGAACATCAAACACGAGGCTTTATTAGGCTGAGTAGGACAGCTTAAGAATTAGTACTCTTTCCTGAAAAATTTAATTAGATCATGATCAACAGCCCTAATATATTTATCTAACAATTACTAAATTAGCCAGTGCTTCTCTGAAGAAAGATTTTGGACTTCTTGTTCATAGTTCCCTGAAAATATCAACTCAACACTCAACAGAAGTCAAAAAGCAACTTCAGAAAATGTTTTTTAAAATGCAGGAAATGTCATGATGTTACAATTCTGCTCCCACTTTCTCCTCAGAGATGCCTACCTCTTCCCCTCATTCTCAACACAGACAGGAAAAGAACTAGAATTATAAAATATGCTGAGTTGGAAGAGGCCCGTCTGGATCATTGAGTCCAGCTCCTGGCTTTGCACAGAACACCCCAAGAGTCACACCACGTGCCTGAGAGTGTTGTCCAAATGCTTCTTGAACTCTGTCAGGCTTGGTGCTGTGACCTCTGCCCTGGGGAACCTCTTCCACTGAAACTAGGAAAGTTTCAGGCAACAATAGCCAACGAAAATGATCAGCCAAATGGCACACCTGGAGAACTTAAACAGGCTAGAATTCATCATCCTGGAAAAGAGATGACTGAAGTGGTTCATAATAAGGGAATATGAAATTATGACTTGGAGAGAGAAGATGGTAATTTTTTTTGTAAGTCAAAACCTAGAAGTTTACAGTACTGTCACCCAAAAACTTTTAAACCACAACTGTTTCTCAAACAATGCAGTCATTAAATTGTGACACTCAGGTCCAAAAATTCTACAGAAGTACAGAGAAAAGTTCAAAAAGAAGTGGGGGAAAAAAACCCTACAAAAAAGTCCATGAAAAGTTATTCAGTGATGATGGTGGGACTTCTACCTCAGAAGTTCCTGTGCTACAAACTGCTGGAAATTTAGGCATAACAATACCAAGGAATGTACCACTTTAAATATGCTCTACTCTTATAGTCTTTATATATATAAATATATATATTTATATATATATATATATTGTTTTTTTAATGTTATGACTATTCGCAGAGTCAGAGGTTCCTGGTCTGATCTGGTACAAACATTCAGTGTTTGGATGGTGTCATCTAGTTTTGGAAACTAGCAAGGATGATTACACTCACTTATTCCAAAAAAACAATGAATGTTACAGAGCTACACCATCAAACCTCTGCCTCAGTCTCAGATTTGTAGTACAGCTACTACATGGAGGATGTTGTTACAAGGCTGCAAACAATAGGTATCACCAACTACTTTGTGGATTGTTGCCTTAGCTGGATACCATTCGAAGTCTTTACCTTATTTCTGAATTGGTATTACTCAGATATTCAGCCATTTTCCTCCAGCCATTCAACTTGTATCAGCAAGAACAACTGAAGAAGTCTCCAGCATTACTTGTATAATTAATAAGATCAGGAAGTGCAATGACATTTGTCCAAATGACAGACCCTGTTCACACATGATGCTTTTTTTTTAAGTCATAGGATCAATCTGTGTAACTGCTATTCTGCCAGGCAAAGTTAAATATTGAGGGAATGCTGAAAATAAGAATAATTGGAGGCATAGTATTTTTAAGGCTTGTGACTGAACTATCCCAGGAGGGAAAACAAAACATGACAAGACACCAAGTGTGTTGGCTTATCTATCAGTTCATCCAGATGATAAGACTACACAATCTTTGCTGCTTGCTTTCATTTGTGCTTGTATGTCATGGGTTTAGCATTCATAAGATCATTCAGGCTTACAGAAGCCTCATGCAATATTAAAATGTTTATGCAACCCCTCTCTGTGCTTTAAGCAGCAACAAGAAGTTCCGAGTGTGCAGAGAACAAGAAAAAACAGGTTCCACATCTCAGAAGAAAACCCTACACTAATCAAACAATGATCTCTGAGCCACGTTGTGATTAATCAGAACTATAATTTTTACCTCAATTAGTGCTATTTGTGTTTCACGACTTCTGGCATGTGTTTTGGAATTTCTTTGTGGGCTCAGATGCATCAAGAAGCTAAAGACCCTGCTTTTATATCAAGAAATTGTCTCTTCAAAATAATTTAGTTCCTGCAAGTAAAGCAGTCAAGTTGTATATCACGAAACAAAGATTAAGATACCTAAAAAAGCATGACACTATGATCTACGTGGCAATTTACAGAACCACTTGCTGATTAATGAGATGTAAGTGCTGTAAGCAGCAAGCTTCAGAGGATTTGGGGAAGATCTCCACTTCACTCTACCTTGGCTTAGCAGCATGAATTGCTTCATGGCAAAATATCATGAGCAGAGTATAAAAGGAAAATAAAAACTAAGAGGGGGAAAAAAAAGGCAGGAAAGGGTTCTGCTTTGTGTGAAGGGACTCTGATGTTGACCAGCTTGCTCAGATGCACAGCTGGAATGGGATTGTTTCAGACTCACAGAGGGCTGAAAAAAGAGAACATGGGATAAGTACAGCTCTACAGAAAAGTGGTACCCTTGTACCCTCTGGAGGTTTCATGCCAATGTCTGTACTCCTCATATACCCCCTTGGAGTCTTGAACCACAATTCAGATGGAAGCAGCAGACCTTCATCCCATGCAGTTTTCATCAGCTTATTACTTTTCTGGTCCTCTCTACTGCAGAAATGCTCCATTTACACTGTGTGCAAAGCTCAAGCCTTGGTTCCCAGCTCACATCTGGCTCTCACAGTTAGCTGCAGTTTTGGCCAGAGTAAAAAAGTCAAGCTTAGTCATAGGTTTGGGTTATGTGCACGAGGGACTGCATGATCTCATCTGCTCACCACTGATACCACTGAGCAGCATACTTTATCTACATGGTGAAGCTAGGTCCTGACACCAGTCTGGATGATAACCAAGAAATTCTTTACCATCATTTCCATCAGCTCTTTTTACGACATTCCCTCATTAACTGTAAAGTTAAACATCTTACTATGTGCTGTGTATTAAAGATTTAGAAGTCAGATAAAGCCAAGCTGAAAAATTCATGCTCTGCACTTCGTATGACCATCCCTCACACAGCTGCTGACATGCTTGACTGGGAGCCCCCTGATGAGCATGGTGAGCTGTATATGCATAGCAAAGGCCCTGCAGGAACCCCTGGGTTGAACAGCAATTCTCAAAATGGCACTTTAACAAGGCACCCGAAGACTGTTTAATCCCCTGCTACCACCTTCAGAGATAATCACAAGGAGACTTCAATTGCTTTCTTTTCTTTGCTATTTTTTAAATTACCTTAAAAAGGTTTCATTATTTAGAACAGCAGGGTTTGCATCCTTTACTAACGGTTTGGAAAGCATGTGTTTGCAAACCCCCTAATTGATGTTCTTGTTACAAATAACACATTCAAACATGGTCTCTGAAGCCCACCTGGTGCCATGTGAGCAGCCTTGTACCCAGCACTGTGCTGCCTGCTCTGAGCCAGCCCATAACCTCAAGAACAGCCTGAGGTTTTCACACTGCACAGCTAAGCACAGCCTCCACTTGCTCATTTCAACCCAGTCAGACACTTCCCAGCAATACACAGCCCACCATGCATCAGCATTGGTTGTTTGATCCAGTGATGAATTCCATGTATCAACCAGCCAGGATTATTGATCCTTTTTAACTTGTTTACTTTCAAAGATTCTCAAATGTGATTCTTTTCTGAAAGAGTTTGAAGGCACTAGGCTTCACAAAAGAGAAAATGAAAGGCTTGACAAGACTCTATGCGGCATTCATTCAGTCCAACAAAAGAGCTGTAGAAAACTAACACCTATAAATATCTAGCAGTGTTTCCCCCTTGTTTCTAGGCAGAGTATTGGCTCATTTAATATCACAGACAGCTAAAAATCAGTCTAAATACACTCATTCTATTACCACCTCATCTGCTTGCTCTTAGCACACAACAAAAAACACGAAACTCTTCCCTCCAGAAAGATTTGCTGTTTTTTCATTCTTTTTTTTCTCTGCTTTTCCCTGCCCCAACTTGCTCATCTCATCTCTGTTCAGATTAATGTTATGTAAGGAATTGAATTCTCAATTCTGCTGCAGAACTGGGAGAGCATGCGTATGGCAGGGAGGAGAAGTCACTGTGTGAAGGAGAGTAGAGTCTTTTTGCATGAGATATCCCTTGATCTAGTCCAAGACTGCAGCATATCGGAGACCTGCTTCCTAGGAAACTGTCCTATAACCACAGAGTTGCAAGGCCTTATCGGGGGGATTTCCTTCGGTTTCTCCTGCTGGAGTTGCCCCTTTTGGTACAAAAGGCTTGAAGGTTTGTGGTTTGTGCAATGGAGAAAAGATGATGCAATGACCTCCAGGAGACACATGTCACCTGGCATGTGAGGCACTGGAGTGCCAGCTCTTGCTGAAACCAATATTCAAGACCTCTGCACAGACTGGAGCAGCATCTGACCGAAATGCCAGTAGTCCTGCACCCCTCACTGAATGCAGCACTACTTGATGGCTTAGCTCTCTCTGGTGATGAGGGAATTGCACATACAAACTCCTTCAGGCAGAGAAAGAAATTAAATCCCAAATTTCTACGCCCTGGGTGATCCCTCTAGCCAGTTTGTTAAATATACAAAAGAAAGCCACTGGCCATTTTAATAAACCTAACTCCCGATACATTTTTTTACAGCTGCAACTATTAAGTTAATATATCCAGAATGTTTAAGTAGTTCCAAGATAAAATATATTTCTTTCTCCATCAAATAAACTATTCTGCAGAGGTGCGACCAAGAAGAACAGTGAGGCATCATTTGACAGTGACTTCTCCAGGGCAAGGATAAATCAGCTGTTCTCTTTAACCAATGCTGAACAACAGTGGGGTCAGGATCTTATATTGTCCTCAGGCAAAACTTTAAAGAATAGAATTAACAATATTTATTTCATCAGTTTACACCCAAACAATTTGAGCTTTATCTGATAAAACCCCCAGTCAATACACAAGATGCTAGGAAGGCCTTTTAACATGGACTGGTAATCTGGCATGCTCCCAGCTCCTCTGAAATTCTGTGACCACAATGCACATGTGTGGCACCCCAGTGGCTGGGACCTCTGTGAGCATCTCACTGGGAGGTGCCTCAAATAGATGGGGGGGATGTGGCAAGCTGCTGCACAGATGGTCCCCAATCTACCAGACAGCACTTTTGGGGTTCCCAGTCTTCAACTGTATTGCCTCAGCGGGATTTTTGGGGAACGTAGGTGCCCAGGAACCTTTGTGGATCCAAGCCCAGAAAATTCTAAATTGTATTAGCATAAATTAATACTAATGTATGAGAGTTTAGATTTCTAGGTGGAGGGATTTGCCCATTCAGGTACTTCCCTCCCATTTCATTAGAGCTGCCCAAAGAGTGTAAAATTTGTGGCATTTCAATCAAGGTGTTCAAAATACAGCCTTCCAAATTCAAACTGAAAATCAGAGAGAAAAAAACCAAAGAAAGCCCACAAGAACAGTTTTCCCAATCAAACAAATTCAGCTCTATTTTAGTCTTTTTACGTTTAAAACAAAATACATCAGAATGGTAAATATCTTGTCTGCTTTTTAAAAGCTAGAAAATCAAATATCTTCCACTGGTGAATTTGTCATATTTGATTTGAAAAGCACTGATTTTTCTCTTGTGCGTTTCATTTCCAAATGAATATATACAATGTAAATGAATTTATGTAATATATACAGCCTCCTTTCAAAGGGGGCCATTTGTCAATGGTACATTAGCTGAGCTCTAAGCTGCTAGCACAACTGACACAAAAATAGAGCAACTGCAAGATAAAACTATAGGCAGCTCATTGCGAATGCTGAAACCTGTTAATGGCATATTAGGAATTTACACAGGATATACTGCAACATTTTCAGGCACCATGGGACCACAATACACACGTGTGTATGCAGTTAAAGCCCTTTCTTCAAAATGCTGTTTACTTCCTTGAATGCTTAAGAAAAATTTCTGTGTCGAGGCCAACTCCGCTCCTTATTTTTTCCCTGCCCTTTGACAGCAGCTGGCTGAAAAAGCAGGAAGAGTTAAGAAAATTTTCCACTACCTCACATAAAACTGGAAACCAAAATTGTTTTTAAAAGATCTGGCTAAACCAGGTGTGATTCCACCTGGAAACCTTGCTACAGCAGCTCACAGCCACAACAGCTGAAGCAAGTCAATCTGCTGCTCGTTGCTGCAGTCCAGCCCCTGCAGTGCACTAAACCTCCTGGGTCAGGCAAACTCACGGATTGTTGATATCCCTGGCTGAGATGCACCACAGACAGTGTAGCTGAGCTGATGCCAACCCCACAGGGGAGTTCACTTCTCCAAATATTCACAGGCAAGCATTCAAGTTTATATATTTTTGAAAGCTTGCGATTTTAAACCTGAGCATTGGAGGCTGGGTTTGCTCTGCTTTACTCGCTCCCTTCCTCCCACCTCATCAAATGAAGAAGAGATGGCTTTTCCAGAAAAACTGAACAGTCCTGTCAATTCCATAAGTGGAGGGTTGTTCTGTGGTTTTGTTTTTATTTTTTTTTTTTAAGAAAAGATAGCAAATACTGTAAGGCTTGCTGTAAAATTGCAGGAGTTGGCAAAAGTGCAGCTGTAATTATAAAGGGTTGTTATTCTCTTCTGTGTGAAGTTGCAGAATATTTATATATGGGTGGCATCAATCAGCTAGAAGCCAACAGAGCAGTCACCCCAGCACCCAGCCCTGGGCCAGAGCAGGGCCAGGCAGTGCAGGCAGCTCACCAGCCTTGCTGGCAGCACCAGTGCCTGACAATTTGGGGATCTCATACCAAGGCACCATCTCCAGCACTGACATGGTGACACTCCAGCATTGCTCACGAACGCTGGGGCTGCAACAGCCCAGAACACAGCAGGTTTTAGCTGTATGGATCACAAGAGTGAGTGGGGAAGATCTAGTATTCACATAAATTATAGTTGTGACTTGACACTGCAAAACTCCTAAGATTTTTGTTTTTTGCATACTATCTATGCAAATTTTCAGGAGTGCTACACTTTCTTATGAAATAAAGGCAGTAATACCCTGATAAAGCAGTTTCTCTGTATGATACAAGTAAGATAGCTATGGTTCAAAGCTGAGATCTGTTTTAGCCAGTACTGGCTTTTAAAAGAATGTACCATGGTTTAGCCATATATTTAGATGTGTAGTTGGTTGACAGCTGGGATTTTATGGCTTAGTTACAGAGAACTTGGATTCTCTTTGAGCATACTAGCAGAGCAGGTACTACAGCACATTCAGATTCCTAGAAAGAAGGATCTGAATTACAATTAGATGTATCTATCTAATCAAGAGCATGTCTTAATATCCTAATTATAGAGTCTCAGCAGCTGGATGAAATATGAGATATTGAGAACCACTGACCAAGCAATTCTAAAGGTTGGTCTAACATTTTTCGTATTCCTCAAGGGGGAAGCGAATAAGTACTTTACCTTTCTGAGGAATAATGAAGTAGGGATGAAAGTAGTGATCATGACTGACTAATACCTAACTGCCAAATAAATCTCTGTAGCTGTCTGATACCTGTATAAACAAATGCTCACTCCACTCCTACAAAGGCTTTCAATACACAGAAGAGTTCCTGTAACCTGGTTCTAGTTACCTCTGGATGAGACATACCATCCTATGGAAACAGATCTCTAGCCTGATCTTGGTTTTGATTCCTTGGAGGAAATCTGCCACATTAATGTACAAACCTGTGTTATATGTTCTGAAACTGTACCTGCTGGCCATTTCTGGTCAGCAGAAAATGGGACTGGTTTAGTGATAGCAATCCTCAGGGCTGAACTTCTGCTTAAAGGTATTAGCTGCTTCCTCTTACTATTTTGTTTCAAATTTAAATAATTTACATACTAGTGAGTATAACTGAGAAGAGACCATTAATAATCTGTACCTGGACAAAAATAGACAAGTAAATAGAAAAGCATCTTCTGAGCCAGTTCCCAACCACTCAGACTTCAGACTGAACTGTTCAACTGCCAAGTGAGACATCAGGGGAATCACAATGCAGTGCTGAAGAAAACCTTATGTTCAAGGTGAGGGGCAGCTCATGGGAGAGAAGAGGGGACAATTTCCCTCCTCATTTTCCTTCAGTGCTCTCGCAAATTTCTACCCATTTATTTCCTATGACAGAAAAAAAAACAGAGGGAAGAAAGGGGGAAAAATGAGTATTAGACCAATAGGAAAATATAGTCCTCAGAGGAGACAGCAATAAATAAATAATAAATAATAAATAATTAAATAATTGCTTTTATTTTATTAAAAAACAACTGGGACTGTGGGAACAAGAGCTTCAGCTATGCTGTTATTTAAACTTAGTACCTAAAATAAGGCGGGGGGGAATATACAGATGAGAAAAATAAATACATGTCTTATGTCCAAACTTCTTCGGGTAGGTGAGTCCAGGCCTTGATCTGTCAGAGGACTAAAGGTTGTTGGCTGGTTGTTGTTTCACAGCCCCACATTCTCCCTGTTCTTGGGGCATGTCCCTCACTTGGTGCCTGCCCTTCTCCTTGCTGATGCCTGTGTAAAGGTCTGCTACAGTCTTCAGAATATGGGTCTGGATCTAATTTATGATATCTGAGATATTATTTGCAATAAGAAGTTTTTCATTCTCTAAATATATCAGCACTAAACAACCAATGCTTTCCCAGTACTGGCCATTTTGCTGGCATGAACATACTCACATAAAGGTAGCTGAATCTAGTTCAGGGAAGAAAGCCAGCTCCACATCACATATCCTATATCTGTCACATGCATAGCACTGTCTGCTCCAGTGTTTGGATTGCCACAGCTGTGTGCTAGAGCAGCAGTGTCCAGAGTCACCCCCACGATCTCCTGAAGCTGTGCTGTGTGACTGTGTGAACATTCACGTAAAGCAAAACAGTACCCAGGCGTGGGCCACGTGACAAATCTTGGCTTTGCACACTGATAAGCAATTTTGGTACACAGTTGTACTGGATTTCACCCATTCAATCACACAGATTCATGGAGATCCATTTTAATGAGCTAATAGTCTCATTACCTGCCCATTTCAGCCAGGAACATTATACAATTATTGGGGCCCTGAATTTCAGAAGAAATCCTTGATTAAGAGCCAACTCATAACCTTTAATTAATTAGCAGACATCCAAGCACAACATCCTTGAACTTTCAGGAGAATTAGTGTAAGAGATCCAAGCAATTAGTTAGTGCATTTCAGAATCAGACAAGACAAGAGTGCATGAAAGAAAATAAAAAAAATTCAGAAGAGATAACAAGATTTAATTCCTATTCCAGGGGGGAAAAAAAGAAAGAAAAAAAAAAAAGAAAGAAAAACAGATATAAATGTACTGGTACTAATTTCATCAACATCTCCTTCTTAACATCGAAGGTGTTCTTTGCCTTTTGAATTTTTGATAAATAATCAAAAATTTTTTGATTATTAATCAAAATATTTTCTGAACTGCAGTAAGCTTGGCAGTTCAGGCCAGCTCCAAGAGACTCTCATCCAGATTTCCCCAAAGTCACCTGTCAGCAAAAGGTACAGTAGAACCTCACTGGTGAATTTCATCACCCCACCTCCACTGCCAAATTCTGGCAGAACCACAGATCCCATGAGATCAGATGGAAATGTGGTGGTGCAATTACGAGTAGCAACAGGAAACTCGTCTTTACAAAGCGTCACTAAGTAATCCGAGGTAAGTCACTTAGCCAGTCTACACATTTATATAATCCACCTAACTAACAGAATTGTAATGAGGATTAATTAATTTTTCAAGTGTGTTGAGATCCTTGAATTAAAGCAGTAACTTTTCCTTGAAGTACTTTAACCCTGCTAATTCCACACTGGCTCAAAAGTGAGCAATCATAGTACACAAACAAATCAAAATGTCCAAGAAGTATTCAAAATCTCAGGAGAATGAATCAACTCAGCCTGGGAAGAGCTGGATTCCAGCCATATTTTACACAGTCTTAAATAAGAGAGAAAAATTACAGGTTCCATCCCCATTCTAGGCCACTTCTAGTGAAATTTTATAACATCTGTTGAGTCTAAATACTTCAGACTAGAAGAATCCATTTAAGGCTATTTTCTGCAAGACCATACTATTCTCCAGGGTTACTGCTTGGATGCATTTAAGCCAAGCACCCATCAGAACACTGTTTCATGCTCAGAATGGAAAGGAGGATGAAGACCAAGATCTCACTACTAATTGGAAATGTATAATGTCACTGGGCTGCCAGATTACGACATATTAAAATCCCATTTGCCATCCATGGTTTGGCATTAGTTCAACAGAAAACAGCAAATCTGTTTGAACTCAAATTTGATTGAAAACAACTTCTATACAGTTTATTATCTGGCATGTTTTTATGACACAGACCCGACTTTTAATTCTTTCCCTTCATGGTTTTTGGGAGCCCCAGTAATTTGCTTCTACCAAAATCTTTGTCACCCTGGGCATGGAAAAAGACCTCTGTCTCACCTTTCTCAAATTTTGGTTTTGTGTATTGCTTTTTGGAAGTAGCTTTTGATGTAAAATTGTAGAAATACTAAAGAAAATTATGTGTTCAGTTTCCCCTATATAACTAACTGAACTTCAGTACGACCCTTTTTCTAGTAAGTTCCTAATCTAAGTTTTGAACTGCATGCAAATTAAAAGAAATACATCTGTTCAGAAAAAAGCCTAAGTTCCTCACATGACAGCTAAGCTTCCTAAAGTAGACTGGCATGCTGGTTTTAACACCAGCAGGAAATTAAATCAGCCACTCCCTTTCCCCTATCCCATCTGGTAAGGAAGGGACAGAAGGGAAGACTATGGGTGTCTTAAATTGAGGTAACAATTTACTAAAAGCACAGAGCAATGGAAGAAGATGCACACAACAGCGATATTAACAGCAAAAGTATACAATAAAAGAGAAGGTGTTTTACCACAAAAAGGTATTCACCGCCGGAAACAAAAACGAGGTGGTGAATGTTCCCTGGAGGTCGTGTCTGTGGGGTTTCCCCAGACAAAGGCAATATGGGCACTGCTCCTGCACGCAGCAGGATATGGGAACAAAGGCAAAATGGCAGGAGAGATCCTACAGACAATGCTTCCCTCCCACAGCCCAAAATAATGAAGGACAGTGATAAACAAGGCTCCTGGAAGTTAGATTGTCTGAACACAGGTCATGCTGCAGCCCCTCTGAGCTCAGCTCTGCGCAGGTGCTGCTGCTTTGAACTCTCTGAGACCTGTGGGTTCTGTCACTTTTCCTGCTGCTCCACAGTGCTCTTTTCAGCTCAGCTCAGCTGGATTCGCCCCCTCTACCAGACCATTCCCTGCCAACAGCTTCCCTGCCAGCACTGTTGTTTGAGCACTGTGGGTGATCTTGGTTTTGCCGATGTCCCTTTCAGCAGCAAAGGTCCGTGGTTGTGCTCCTGAGAGAACGGGAGAAGGGAGGACCGGTGGGACAGCAGAGGCACCAGGTCCACAAGGGTTGATGTTGACACCTTCCCAGAACAAGCCAAGACAGCCGAATTCCGAAAAGGCGCCCTGGCTTTTTCCGCTGAAACCACGCACCCAGCGATGATGTGGGTGGCATAGAATAACAACCTGGTCACACCCACATAGCGCTGAACTCCACCCCTCTCTGTAACCAGGACCATGGGAAGGAAATAACGCTTTCAGAGGAGCTTGCAGAAAGCAGAGCTGAAACTCTCACACTGGAGCACACATTCCAGCACCTGCATATGCTGCTTATCTTTGCATGAACAGGGAGTCTGGACTGCCCCTGTCTTTTGTTGACACAACTTCATTTGTCATTTTTGTAATAAATCACACAGAACGAAATTCCTCATGTCTCCTTAATCCCAGTTTAGGCTGGGATCACAGTGTAGATGTGCAAGCAGAAAGAAGGATATATGATCTGTAGAGGGGAGAGGGAGAAGCCAGTTTTCTTTTCAGCTACTTAGGAGATTTTTTCTTCATGTTGAAATGTTACATAGATATCTCTATGGATTTTTCCTTCATCTGGGGGAATTTTCTCAGCCATCCTCTGGCTAGCCATACATAATCCTCAATACCTTTCACTCTGTAATGCACAGAGTCATTTTTTTCCATAATTCTGTTTACCTTGACAAAAATCTCAGGACACTTCAAAAAATTACCATTTTATCACCACCAGAGACAATGGAACACAGGGCCTTTTGATGGCTTACTTACGAGCATACCACAGGGCAGTTGCAGACTCATAGGCCTTTCTTTAAGAAAATAACACAAGACCTGAACAGATATTTTTTTCTTAGCTTGACCTTCAAAAATGATCACCAAGTTGTCATGAGATCAGGAAGACCTTAGTAGATGATTCGAGAATGCAACTACCTTCCAGTATGACTAGGTCTCTTTCACATGTAGAATGAGGGACCTCATTCAGAAGCTGCCTAAGCAATAAAGAAGGCAGTGTACTCATTCCAGGGACTGCATTTGTTCATCTTTTTCCAGAGGTAAAGGTGGTACTTGAAAAAGGCTATTGCTCCAAAGAATGAGAAAAAGAAATTATACAGAAACATTCATTGTCATTTGGAATGTTACAGATCTTTCAGGATGTCCAAATATATATATAAAGAAATATCCCTTGTCCATGAATAAAGAACATTTCAGAGAGTTCAGAAAATAAAACCAAAACATGGCCATAGTTATGCAAGCCAGGCTAAATAAATAAACAAACTAAAACAAGGACACCCAAAAGGAAGAGTTTTCTACTGGGAGACAAACTGAGCCTTGACTTCAAGAAGATCTGTAAAAGTTTATCTTAAATGGCTGTTAATTCCAGCCTTTAGAGACTTCAGCCTATTTTAGGCCATGCATATGTGTTTCAATTTAAAAAAAAAAAAAAGGCAACAGAGAGCAGAAGCAAATGTTCAGTTGCATTCTGTGCACTATTGGTATCAAACACAAGCCACAATAGGATATTAGGATGATAATTTTATACATTATAATGTCCATATGCATATAAATACACATCCCTTAAGACTTACTTTACTTCTGTTGATACTTTGGAAATTATTCATCTGATTAATGAATTATACACTGAATTTATACATTAACGCCTAATACTTATGCCCAAATAATTTCTGGACTAATATATTATTTAAAAGCACGTAGGAAGATTAGAAACTGGGTTAATTTACTCGTATCTAGCTTAGGGCTCAAATTTTCTTAAAGACAAATTCAGTACATGAACAGGCAATGAGACTGTGAGGACAGGAACTTTCAGATGTTTCAGTTATCAGGGTGTTTAACAGATTATCTGTATAGAATGGAGACTACAGCATAGGTCATCCTTCAAATGGTAAACTAAGAACTAAAATCTCTTGATAAGCAATCCATGAAGCTTTGACTTCCCAGAATGGATTGATATTACGTGAAATCGGGAGAAGCAACATCCATGGCAGCAGTGACCTTTCAGATCTCTGCTTAGACACAACAGAAGCTGTCCATATTCTTGTACTCCATGGCAAATGCAGTGTCAGATCTAACTCAACAAAAATGGAGGGGAAAAAGCAGCACTTTGTGTGACAGTTACATGCAGTTCACTCTGGCATGTGGGCATACACATAAAAATCACTTCTGAAGAAACTGGTTATGTCACTGCAGTTCGAGGCTGCAATTCTCTACATAGAGAAAGCTCTGTCAGAGGGAATCGCAGCTTCTTTTCCTAAACCAGACTATTTGATTGATTTTAATCTCATTATTATCTACAGATGTCCTTAAAAGAGATGGATTTTGCACTTTCACTTCATTCATTTAGAACACACACACACAAAACAAAGCAAATATTGGGGATTGGTTAAATTGATGTTGTCAAATTAATTGGCTCCATCTCTATTATATTTTCCTAAAATAGATACAGATCAACTACTTTTGAAGATCTAACACTTGGTATGTGATGGGGAAATTCAGCATATAGTTTATGTAAGCTTTTCAGATTTTACTTATTGTTGAACAAGCAATTCCTTTTAACCAATGCATTGATTTAAAATTGCTGCCAACCTTTTGGAAGTCCAAAGGTGGCAAAACTTTTCCTTGTGTTTTATTTATATTTCACAAGTAGGGAGTTTTTGCTATTGCTGACATTGCCCAGCAGTCCTTCTATTGCAACAGCAGCTCCATCTTTCCCAGCTTAAAGAGAGTATAGGGACTTGATTATCAATTTCTTTACAATTCAAATTTCCCATAATAAAATACCTTAATGTGCTTTTTTTTTTCTTTTTTGAGAGAGAGAGAGGATAAGATGTCCTAGCTGAAACACTACTCGAAAAGAGTTTTGGCAGATGATCAGCATGGAGAATTCTCTTTTCCTATGCTTTAAAGGCTGAAAATTATAAGCAATCAAAGGACATTAAAGATGAAAAGTTGGGCAACATTTTCTATAGGCACCGTGATCTGGGCTCCAATAATATTAGAGTGCAGTAAGATGCCTCTTCAAAACACTGCATCCAAATTAGTCCTTTCACTGGTTTTTACACCATGTCTTTTAGTATGTGATACATTTTACACCATCCCATGTACTAAAATGTGATATCAGCAGTCTGTATTAATTCAGGACTTACTACTGCATATCCACAATATGGATATGGCAATGGGCACTTATACAGAGCCTCAATTATTTCAACATGTTGGCAGCTTTCAAGGGAAAATGTCATACCTTGGACCCCCTATTAAAAAACAGTTGTACAGGCCACCACCAGCAGCTCCAAGGGGAGATAATCAATTTTAAAGTGAGGTCGATGAAGCACTGAATAGATTTACTGATGATTGCAGCATGAGAGGAACTCTTCCCACCTCAGGGTTTCACATGATTGCACCACGTCTTATATATTTTTCAAATATATTCTGAAGTTTCACAAGCTCTGCATGTTAGGACACTGCAACAGAAAAGGAGCAGGGGAAGTCTTATTCCAGCATTTGCTGTACAGCCAACCATAAATATTTTGAATTCAGCTGTCCCTAAGTGCAAAAAAAGGTAGAGACTATGAAATAGAAAGCGATGGTCATGCTTCATATACTTGATGTTTTACTTTTTCCAGGGCTTTGATTATAGAATGTAGCACAGAATGAGCAGATGTGCATCTCCTGCTTTATGCTACTTTTTCTGCTTTGCTGCCTTCCCTGTTTCTCGACCTCCTGCATTACATCCCAAGGGAAAGAGATGAATTTCTGCAGGGAGATGGTGCAGTCACCATGTTTCTCTTTTGCTGAAAACTTCTTGTGTTCCAGAAGAAAAATTAAAGTAAAGGAAAAACCTGTATGATATGAGCTTAAGCCCAGACTAGATCCAGGATAATTACACACAATCGACCTCTGATAGTGGCCAAGTAGCATATTCAGCATTTAACAAAAGTTGAGTGAAAAGTGTAACAGGCAATTGCTCACTCTCCAAGACAATCACACCACAGCTTGCTCTCTCCAGAGAAGTCTCAGCTCAGTTCAGCAACTGTGTGAGCTAAGGGTGACTCAATTCCTTGCTGCTCCTAAAAATAGTCCTATAAAAAAGCAAGAATGAGGTCTCAGACACAGGAGCTAGTCATACCACCACTCGTGTTACAGCTCTGCAAATCGAGTCCCGGATTTAGGAACTTAGAGTGTATCAGAGCTTTTGAAAGTTATCTTCTGTGCTATGTGATCCACCATGTATTAGAAAACTGAATGGCCAATATGAGCATTTTACAAACTTCCCAAGCAATGAAATATATCCCCTACTTTCTGGACTACTGTTTTTGAATCTGATGCATGCAGTCACCAGAGATCTGGAAATACAGTAATTTGTTAAACTATATGCAGAGTTTTATTCAATTTATAAAGAAAGGGGAGTATGAGCAAAGGAGAGTGAAAGAATATTTTATTGAAAACAATGATCCAGATGCATCCAGAACAGCCATCCGGGAGATATATAAAACCATTACATATGGAATAGAGTTTTTGTGTTTCTCCCAAAGAAAGTAAAAATACAATATAACTTATAATTAGTACAAACAAAAACGAGGTTAAATTCACAGTCATATATTGCCAGAATGATTCTAACAGGCTGAATGGAAAAGCTTATGTAGGCAGAATTTCAGCTAGCAGAAAATATAAGATATTTATCTGAGTTACAAGACAGCAAAAATGACAGAACTACTAAATTTACATGCAGGTTCCTAAAATTAATTTTTTTTTTGTAGAACAAACTGCCAGATTGCCAACATCAACTCTATGTACTTCAGAGCCACATACTTCTGTCATACAATGTTGTTCTTATTCCCTTACAGAAAACAACTAATTTTTTGTTGCTCCAAATATAATATTTTAGTGTTTTGCACTGATTAGGTGAACCTTTAATTGTGGGACCTTCATGATGGAAACACTGCGTGGGGTGGGAGGGTGCAGGGAAAAGAACCACAAGATAATTTACATAAGTGCATTGCAATTATTCCTCCTTAATTATGCATGCAGCTGGCTCTATTTTAAGCCATGCCAGTGTGCTGTGCACACGAGCACTAAGGGTATCTGTCACTCCATGTGTCAGGCCTTTAACATTCTCACCCACCTGCCTGCGAATCACCAGCAGCAACCAAAGAGAAGCAGTCAGGCTTGTGGCCACCTGCCATTCATCAGCCCTGTCAGGACACGGCTGCTGCCTCTTCATATTTCTCTCGTGTCAAGACTTTCTTTGCGCTGTGTTCAAAACACCAGGTCGATTTGCTCTTTTCTACCAAGTTACTCTAGGAACTTCTAATTCACCAGCAAACTGAGCTGCCTCATTTTTGAAAACACAGTCACACAAATCTAAGCTGGTAGTTAAAAACAAGCTGAATTAGTGAAAAAAAAAATCACAGTTGTGTTTATATTAATTAAATTAAATAATTATATACTAAAACTCAGCCTGAATCTCCTCTCAAATGGCACTGCTGCACTCTTTTTTTCCTTCCTGGCAAAGATTCTGATTTTTGTACTAATGCTTTGTCCGGACACAAATTGAGGAAATGCTACATTTGTCCAGACTTTCAGAGCATGGGGAAACCTTATCTTTAGTACAAAATAATAATCCTGTTTCACCAGTGCTATGTGGAGATGCTCAGGAAAATCAGGATCATTCCTCAAATACATGGCACCACTGGAAAACTCTGCCATCCACAGCACAAGGACCTATCACAGCCATAAAATACAAGCATAGTAAATCTGTTCTAATAAGCCCTGGCTTAATCATCTCCACCAAACATAAAAGAAGCAAAAACTGAGATAGACACGCTCCTTCTCACCTGGCAGCCCAGCAAGTCACTCCTGTGCTACCATATATGCTCCCAGTGAATTACATAGATGCTTGCATTGTTCCCTGAGACCTGCCCACCACCTGAAGCGTGTTTGGAACAAAATATCTCACAGAGACACTGTTCTCCTGGCCTCAGCATGAAGAGTGGTCATGATGATTCAACATGAAACTGTGGAGAATGCTTGATAGTCTAAAAGAGTTAGATATGCCTAAGATAATTCAGATAATGGTCGGTTTCTTAATGGGATACCCTATAAACCATTTAGCCAGAAACCATGGTCTTTTCCCATGGAATTTCTATGTATGGACTTGGGGGTTTTGGCATTGGCAGCACCAGCCATGATATTTTACCCAAATACAGAAATACCCTGTATTTGGGAGATGAACTTGCATGACAGTCTGATTCTTACTAACAGCAAAGTAGCATCACTACCTTCTCTCCTGCCTTCTCTCCAAAAAAGAAACGGCAACAAAAGTGGCAAAATGGGAGTTTTATCTGTTGTTATCATAGAAGCTTATTTTAATTGCAAATATCGTTGTTACTTGTGTTTCATTTAAACTGCTGTCTGTGTGAAGCTATGAACTCAACTTTTAATTTGTGCTGAAACTGACACATAGTCAAGGCTGAATACAACAAAAGACAACAGGTCCTCAGACTGCACTAAATTATCAGTATAGGCCCCAACCATGTGGTAGACATTAGATAGGATGCTAAAACCAGCATTTTATTTGGTACCCCATGTAACAAAAATTATTTTACCTAGTTTTGATTTTTTCCTGGCAATGCTGCTGTAAAAGGTGTTCCACCTGCCTTTGGTATTCTACGCTACAGAGAAACATGGGGAAGAGTAAAAGATTTGGTTTTATCACACAATAAATTTTTAAAAACATGAATGCACCACAAAGGCAAATAATTCCTATGGTATTCACCACTGAAAGTCATTCATTGACATAAACAAATCCAAGGGGTTGCAGGAAAACAGTACACAGACTCATCAAACACCTTGTTCTAACAGCTATTTTTGAAGCAAAGGATATAGGCTATTAGAGTTCAGTAGATTATGAAACCACGCAAAATTCACTCATTCATGGAGATAAGATTTATCGAATCACTATTCCCCCTGTTCTTTTAAGATATTTCATAATGACACTGACAGATGAAAGGCTTGCATGCCTGGCTCCTTAGCCCAGAACACTGCCAATACTCCAAAATTTATCAAAATGACAATTCAAAGCTATTTTCCCCTAGTTATTGTAGAAGGGTCAGTTGGATTTTACACAACTCATCTGAAATGATTGATGAAAGACACTGGAAAGACAGTCACTGTTGCCTTCCAGGTATGCAATGCATCGCTCCAAGCTGGAATGCTAGACATATCTCAGGATGCAAAACATACTTTATAAAAGTTATTGATAAAACATGGGCCTCAGGGAAGCACCATTATCTTTTGCTTATAACAATACACCTATTCCTGTGAAATGTATGTGTATCTGAAAGGATGTTTGAGGAGGAAACGTGAGAGGGGTTGGTTACAGATGGAGGTTACACAAGTTGGAGAAGCATTCAATGCCAAGGTGTTGCAAAGAATTCAGGCTGTCAAAACACAATGATATATATATCTTACTAGATTAATTTTTCTCTACAGATCATAAAAGAGTAGACTGCCTTGGTTGGAAGATCATCTTGTTCCAACCCCCCTGCCATGGGCAGGGACACCTTTCACTAGACCAGGTCGCTCAGAGTTTCACCCAGCCTGGCCTTGAACATTTCCAGGGATGGGGCACCATCAGCTTCTCTGGGCAACTTGTGCCAGTGTCTCACCACTGGAATTTCTTCCTAATATCTAATCTAAACCTACTCTCTTTCAGTTTGAAGCCATTCCTCCTTGTCTTGTACATGCTCTTGTAAATAGCCTCTCTCCATCTTTCTTGTTCTGGACGGGAAACATATTTATAAAAAAACACTGTTTGAAAATATTTTGGTCGTATGCCATATAGAAGGCATATATTTGGCAATATAGAAGGTAACATCTGAAGCCACTGGAATCCTCTTTCAAACCCTCTGTACGATATCAAAAAGGCCAAAGCAGAAATTACTTATTTTCCTGAGATTTTCCTCTCATCCTAATAAAGTCAAGGCCCAAGCAGAATGCAGGCAGTTACAGGGTTAATCATACCACCCCAGAAGAAAACAACCCAACTCAAAAGAGTAAAATAGGAAAGCAGTGCTTGTTCTTCCACACCCTGACATGCTAATGCCCCACTCTGATCCTAGAAGGCAAAGGTCTACAACAGAGCTGGAAGCCATCTGTGTTTGCATCCCCAGCAATGTTAACACCACGTAGCTAAAGAGAAACAGCAGTTTCTTAGGGTTTAGTCGATAGGGTTTTGTTTGGGTGTTTTGTGGGGATTTTTTGGTTGCTGGTCTGTTTTTAGTATACAGACAAGAGTAAATTTCACAAAGAAATTAGCTATCTTCATCAATTCCTTGAAGCTAATCCAAATACAGGGCATTTCTTGTCTCTGAGAGCTTTCGTCACCTATACTCTTAGCAGATGTCTATTCAAAAAACTCACAAACTATTTTACAAACAGCAGAAAACCCTGAGGTCAGTTCTACCTACTTTCCTGCAATACATAGTCTTCAAAATTCATTTCATTTTTTCATGATAATTTTGTGATCTCTTTTGATGCCGAAAATGTTATTTTCTTTTCTTTCCTGGGAGGAACTGCATTTTTAATCAGGCTTCCCAGAAAGAGCTTTTGCTGATCTTAATGTGAAAAGAAATCTATGGAAAAAAATATGCCTGGGAAATATTACTTCAGAATGACAGAGTTTATTTGACAGCACAGAAGATGAAAAGGCTTGGGTCCTTAAATTCTCTCTTCTCTACAGACCACAGAAGAGTGTTTGGAAAGCTGAACAGTGAAATACAGTTATGCCTAGAGACTGCTTGGCATCTCCTGCACATCACAGGAACATCTGGAGAGCTGCAATTAGAGCACAAGCAGCTGCAATGCCCCCACTTGCAAATCTGAATTGTTTCACTGTCACCTTGTGCTCCCTCACTGACTGCTGCATCTACTGAATGACCTGCATTTTATAAATCAATTCTGAACTGTGTTGCATTATCATACAAATATTAGGCAGCAGTAGGTTCACTGATCTGTTAACAGAGTGGGCAGGTGTCAATGGGATGACCTGCTGTCTGTTGAGTGAGCCAAATACTAGTCCTGTGTAACAAGCAGACACCCAGGCCGTGCCCAAAAGCAGTTAGGGAACTCATGCATGACTTGGGATTCGACAATCTTGTCAAAAATCTGTCAGCTCCCTAATGAGAGGCACTGCTTTATTCTGCTGATGTGCATGGTGAGCAATCACGTATGCAGAGTACCATAAATCTGAGCATAATATTCCAAGCAGATATGCTCAGTTTGCTGGCATTCACAAGATGATGGAATAATACAGCTAAGAACATGTATCAGAGGGTACCACAGCACAGATCAAGCTGTCCTAAAAAAGCCCAGCCAAATTCTATTTCGTGATGTCTGTAGTCACAGAATGGTTGAGGGTGGAATGGAGTTCTGAACCCATTTAGGAATGGCGAAGACAAAACTTTTTAAAGTTTTTGGTGTGCCAAGAAACTGCTCTGCAGCTCCTAATCAAACTGCAATGGTACAGATATTTGCACTTCACCTTACTCGTCCAGGTAGAAAGGAAAGCCATGATGCTCAGGCCCTGCTCAGCTGACACTCTTGCAGACACACAGAGTTCTGACTGGGGCATGAGGGCTGCAGTGACCTAGGGGAGCTCACTGCCACCCATCGTCACCCATGGCCAAGAACTGACCTGGAGGCACCAGGCTGTGACTCACTGCTGGGTTTCACTGGGTAGTAGCATCAGCACTTACAAGTAAGTCACATCAGACACCAAAAAGGAGGAAGAAAAGAACAAAGTGAATGCCATGAAGTATTCCAAGATCAAAGAAGAGCAGGTCAGAATCGCTCATCTTCCCTGCAGTGTCAGAGATGGTTCCCAATGACTCAGATTACAGCACAACCTATTCAGCACAGTGCCTCAGGAGAAAGACAAATTCACTTCTATTCCCTTCTTCCTTCAGCAACATCACAAGGTTCATTGATGTCATTATTTTATTGAAAAACGAGACTCACAAAAGACCATGGAACTGCTACAAAACTTCACTTTCCACATCTATCAACTCTAGCAATTTGTCATTTTCTTGGGTATCAGTCTTACTTGTGTTGACCTCCTCAGCAGCTACAAATATAAACACTTTTACTGCATCTCAAGGGAGATGGTTAACAGGTGAAATCTTAGTTGTTTAATTCATTAATGAATATCTTCTGCTACTGAATAACACAGGAATAAGCATGAATAATAGTAAAAAATGGAGTCCTTCACTACTGAGACATCAGTTTAAAAAACAAAGTAACTCTTCATTTTACGGATGATTGCGGCTGACCATGAAACACTGAAACTGCCCTTATCTCTTTCCACTTTAAAGGGTAAAGTTGCCAGCTGCATTTCCCATCTAGCCGGCAAAATAGTTGACAAGTCAGTATTTTATCACCTTGCTGTGGAACCTCCCTTAGGTTTGTCACAGATTTAGTGCCACTCAGAGGAGCTGCACACACTGCTTTTATGAAGTGCCTTTATGAGAAGAGTTACTTGTTCGGAATGCAATATAAAAACTAGGACTTGGGAAGGAACCTGTGGAGGAAGTCACGTCAAGGCAGATCTGTGTAGGATCAAGTCATGAAATTGTCAGTCACAGCAAGGCACAACTTCCACTATAATCAGCCTTTTTGGAGGAAGAGGCTGTTTTGGGAAAGGATTCCCGTTTCCTGTAGTACAGAATCATAACACAAAACCTAGCTTGCTCAGATAGGAGGAAAAAAAAAAAAAAAGGCTTTAACAGAAAAGCTTATGGAAAAAACAAACAAATTAATTTTTCTGGAAAATAAAGCTCATCTGGTCTCTGCACTTAAGGCAGTTGAGATTCAGGTCATTAGAACTCAACTTGCCCCTCTGCTGCACCTGCTCCAGCTTTGTCTCTGATCCAGAAGGCTTTTACCTGTGACTTTTTACAGAGGTGAATTGCAAAAGTGAGCCTTCATGGAACTGCAGCTCCAGAAGTCAAGCACCTTCCCTGTCTTTGGGCATGGAACTGAAAAGAACATCTGAAACCCTCTGTGTGTGACCCCAGCAATCTGTACCAAAAATAGATGCTACAGAGAGGCAAGAGATACCTGTGTTTTACCCAGAGAACTGCTTCCAGACCTTGCAGGACTCTGCTCTCAAGAGACACAATGATCGTTTCAGGATAACAGAAGTGCTCATGAGGCTCTGGAGAGAGGTTTTAGTGAAGCAGTGACCAGTGTTGGGAGGTCAGCGATCAGGGCTTTAGACAGTACCAAGTTCTCAAAGCCACCCTGAAAGCCAGGCTTTCATTGCTAGGCTAGAGACATGCCTGGAGCAGCTAAAAAATTGTCACATAAAACTTATCTTCTTATGGCAATCTCAAGACAGAATCCAAGTTTATACTAAGATGGCTCACAGTGCACCCATAAGAAAGAAGTCTTCGTCTTGCCATCAAGATTCAAGAATCAAAATTATTAATAAAACAGATGTGTCCCAGGATGTTACCCCACAGGAACAATCAATGGACCAGTTTAAAGACTAGGAAAGAAAAGTTCTGAATTATTCTCTCTTGAACTAACACAGGAGATTAAAAGACACTTCCATGTTAGTTGTAAACTAGTTTGGATAAGAGTTTTCATTTAGGTACTTTGCCTGTTCTTCCTTCAGGTAATTCTGCTGATGTGACTTTAATAAAACCTCATCTGACCTTCCCATTATTTTCCCCTCCCTTGAGCATTTTAATCTAGACCCCATTCTACCATCCCCAAGTGTTCCGGGGGAAGAGATGAGAGTGATGATAAAAGACATATTAAGAGACAAGATCATACTTCAGCTCTTTATCAGCAGATGGGTTTGACTATCGCAGCTACTTTGGAAAGGATTTAGAGGTAGGAACAAGGCATTTTCTATCCCTTCTTGAGTAAAAAGTTACGTTCTCCTTTCAGATGGACATCTCAATTTAGTTGGCATTTTCTTTTCAGAAAGGATATTGCCTCATTTCCCCCTTTCAAAACCCTATTTTAAAAAATAACTTATTTTTGAACTTTTAAGTGATGGAAGTGTATTTGAAATAATTTTAGTATCATATACTGAGAGTTTTTTCATGGGCCAGAAAGGGCAAATTCATTAACCTTTTAAATTTCAAGTCTGGGTTATCATGCAAAAGTGCCTTACCATGAGGCGCATCCACAGTAGTGTAGGCAGAGTGAAAAAGAGGAAAGATGCTCACCCTGTTTGGAGACCTGCCTGGTCTGTTTGTTCTGTACACTACCTTGGGGTAAATAAAACATAATTTCATTTTAATAAAGGTAAAAAGCTTGAAACTAGGTCTTCAGGGATGCAATGCTTAATGAACAGTGGATGTAAACATTTTAAGAGGTGACAATCAGAACTGCCATTTCTTTAGGCATATTCTGGTAAGCCAGACAAGCACCTTCCTCCTGTCACCAAACTGATGATTTCCCCTTTGCTTGCACTAGGATATCCTCATGCCATCATTCCTCTTACTGGGTTGATGATTCCCATGTTTTGATTCAACTCAAAACCCATATGATGTAAAAGGTCTAAGAGTGGACTACAGCAGGAAGTTTGATGTTTAATGACTAACACACATGCTACAGTGCAATGGTTGTGCCCAAAGCCTCTTCCACAAAACCATTCATAGGCATGGTTCCTCTTCCACAAATTCATAGGAATTCAAGAATAAGCATTCTTAGCATCTTCCATACTCATTTGGCCTGTGTAAAGATCGCACAGGCAACTCTGTTCTGGTTACTAAACTCAGCACCAAGGCCTTCTTTTGCATTTCCATCTAGACTAAGTGCTGACAAAAAATGCCAGGTTGAAAATAAGTCCTACTTCTTATCTTCTGACACAAAATATGATGCGTGCTGTGTCTCCCTGCGCACTCACAGCAGATGGCCGATATCAAAGAGCAGAAAAGGTGGTTTCTTGCCCAGCCTGCATGTACCTGAGAGCAGGAGAGGGGAGCAGATGTACAATGGGGAGATGTCACTGGCTTCAGTAGGCTTAGGAACAGCCCCTTACGCCTCCCATCAAACTCTAGTCCAAGGCCTTCAAGAGAACATGAAAATTATGACTGCTCAGAAGCGAAACCCCTGCCTATGCTACAGCCTAAATCTGGGACATGTCTTCGCTCAGTTTGATCACTCTTACAGGATGACAGTCATTGCTTTCTCCACAGGACACTATACTTCAAAGCAAAGTAATGTACTGCCTTCAGTTACACTAATGCAATCCCCTCTGATTTATTCCTTCTACCATTTCAGTCAACGTCCCAGCGAGTCATCTACTTACCAGCTGCACATCTGCTTGACAGCTTTAGGGATCTTTCTCAAGCAATAAGTCCTGAATGTCTTTCCAGGGTCTTATGCCCCAGCTCTTTACTGTTTAGAGGATATTGCTCTATTTATCCTCAGCTTCATAGTCCTCTTAATGTTTATCTACCAGCACTGCCATCTTTCAAGCCACTGTACTAACAGATAAGGCCTTCGGCATCTGATTACTGGTCCAGTTATTATTTGCTGTTTGTCCTCTATATTTAGATGTATTTTACATGTTTGCTGGCTTCATTTCCACACACTATTATCCTTGTCAGAGACAGAGAATAACAGTTGTAGTCATAACAATGCTCCTGTAGCCAGCACCACTAACATTTTGCTAATTCTGCTCCCTGTTCATACTCCTTTAGTCATGATATTCAGGGTTAATAGCAGCTTTCAACTTACAATGGAAGGGACGGACGAGCTGCACTTTCACCTGCTGGGTTCTTTTTAATTATTTGAATACGAAGATATTTGTTTTCTTTTAAACTTGATAATTTTCCTAATAATAATACAATTACTCTCTAATTGAAAGCAGACACAAGTTATTGGTTTTTTTGCAATTATGTTTCACTTGCATGATTTGTCTAAGGTCATTTCTCCAGAGGAAAATGGTTGTAAAATAAACGCTGCAGTGCTCAGACCCAGCCATGTTCTACTGCAGTCTTATCCTGCTTTTCTTATTGGCTTGCAATTCTTAGAACAAAAATAAATTCCTGGTTTTCCTTCAACAGCCCTATCCCTAGCATGACAGACACCCCTCGGACGATCTGCTCCCTTGGTGTACTAGTGCACTCACTTTGAGGTGAAGTGGGAACTACACTTCTTGCAGCTCTTCAGCGTTCCCTGAAGAGGAAGGGGCTCTACAAATGTACAGAGGGAACCTGACTGTCCAAATCCTCAAGACTCGATCTAGTGTGGCATTGTCTATTTTTAAGCTGGAACTGTGTCTTTCATTACACTAAAGGTCTCCCTTCCCATTAATCTTGTTGAGCAGCTCACCTCTCCAAGCTCTGCTGCTCACAATTTGCGATTCCTTATTGTTGAGCATCCATCACACGTAAAATCAGTTCTAAGCACCCCATTACTCACATATTTAGAGATGTCAAAGCAAGGCCTCCATGTAGCTCCCAGAGCACTTTAGAATTCCCTTCTGCTTTCCCATCAAAAAGGCAAAAAGGACACAAGCAGACAGCATCTTATTTGAACTTACCGGGGAGGTAGATTTCCTTATACAGAAAGTTATGAGGAGAAGCAAGGCAAAAAAGGCAACTACATAACACAGTTACAGTTAATGATGCATGAACATCACAAAGTTCAGCTGAGCAAGGACCCAGTCCTGGGTCCTTCAGGTGACTTTTTCAGTGCCAATACAACAGGAGAACTTTCTTTGAAGACCCTGTATGGAAACTAAGGTGAGTTTCCTTTCTCATATTGTAATTTGTATTAAACCACCGTGCACAGCACTTAAGAACCTAGAAACCAGAGTTTTCTTTTGCTCAGCCTGGTCTTAACTTTGGTTTAGGAACCACCTCCATTCACGGTTATGATGTGTACATATAATTATGTCCTGATGAGATCAAGGAAACTGGGAAAATTCTGGGGTAAAAAATGGCTAATATGGAGTGTCTAAAGAAGTTTTATATATTTAAGAGCTTCCATTACTGGGATAAGCCTCAGAGAAAGCTGTGGAGCTCATCTCGAAAAACTTTGCATTCTCACACTCATTATTAAAAGGGAAAGTATGATCAATTGGTCTCCAGGGTCTATCCAGTAATGAATTCCTTTCCCCGGCATAGGATTGCTGTAGCTCATTCATGCACTCACTCATTCATTCATTCTGCAATTGCGCAAACAGACTCTGTAAACAAAAACCCTTCACCAGCAAACTCCCACCGTGCCAACAATATTAAGTGGCAAGAATGTGAACACCCTGCAGAGAAGCAGAGGCAAACAGTTCATTGATGCTTCTCTTTCGTCTTATCAGTATAGTTGATCCTGCTTTACAACCAATGTAAAAAGATAGGTTACACTAGTAATAAACCTCAATACATTAAGTCTCCATACAGACTGGTTGCTGAAGGCTTAATATCAGTCATAATTATTATCCATAAAATGTTATTGAATCAGATCTTAAAAGTTAATGCTGCTTTGTTTCAAGAGATAAAGGACAGTAGGCTGGTAAGGCAAAGAAGGAAACATTGAGCTTTTGATCACTTTGTGTGATTTAAAACCTCAATCGCAAAAGGGATTTAGCACTTCAAATATTATCCCAAATCCCATGAGCTGGTCTAAGCAGAGTCCAGTGGCAAGAGTGATTAGGCAGAGGATGTTTGAACTTGATACAAGCACCCAGATGGAGGATGTAACTATTTTCTTGAACTCAGGCCTGGTGAATGCTGCACTTTTAAGATAGATTGAAATGTGCACTTAGTAGGTAAGGGCTTTCCTAAGCTGCTACTTCCCACATTCTGTTTGAGGCCTTTCTGCTCACAGCATCACCTGCATTCATGGGTGTTTGCCTTTGCAGCCCTCACATTAATACAAGATGCAAAGGAGGTGCCATGACAGAAGACATCAAGCCACCGGTTAGTGGAGCATTTACAGTTAATAAAGACTGCTTTCCCTCCTGTCCACAAAAACAGAGGATCTGAAAAGGTTGGACTGATGGGCCTAGACCAACTGTATGAGGGTCAGCAAGGTGAAGTGCCAGGTCACAACTCTTGGATCACAACAACCTCCTGTAGCACTGTATTGCAGAAGCATGGCTGGAAAGCTGCCAAGAGGAAAAGGACCTGTTTGACAGGTGGCCAAGAAGGCCAATGGCATGTGGCTTGTGTCAGCAAGAGTGTGGCCAGCAGGACCAGGTAAGTGATCATCCCCCTGTGCTTGGCACTGGTGACACCACACCTCAAGTGCTGTGCTCAATTCTGGGCCCCTCACTACAAGAAAGACATTGAGGGGCTGGAGAGACTCCAGAGACGGGCAATGGAGCTGGGGAAGGGTTTGGAGCACAAGTCTGATGAGGAGCAGCTAAGGGAGCTGGGGGTGTTTACCCTGGAGAAAAGGAAGCTCAGGGGTGACCTTATCACTCTCTACAAGCACCTGAAAGGAGGGTGTAGCCAGGTGGGGGTCAGTCTCTTCTCCAAGGTAACAACAGACAGCACAAGAGGAAATGGCCTCAAGTTGTGCCAGGGAAGTTTTAGACAGGATATTGGGAAACATTTTTTCACTGATAGGATTACCAAGCATTGGAACTGGATGCCCAGGGAATGGTGGAATCACCATCCCTGGAAATGATAAAAAAACATATAGATGTGGCACTTAAAGAGATGGTTTAGAGGTGGACTTGGCAGCCCTGGGTTAAAAGTTGGACTTGGTGATCTAAGAGATCTTTTCCAACTTAGACAATTCTATTATTTTATTCAGCTTTCTGTACCCACAGTAACACTAATGCAGTTCTCTCTTTCCCTTTTTGTAGTACAATATTGCAACAATCTGAAGTCATTACTCATCTCTACAAAGAGCCAAGAAGAAAGGTTCAACATGACAGCTGGGAAGGATCAAAGTGGACCAGCATGTGTCCTCCCCTCCAAAAGCCACAGAGCTTTCCAGCCAGAAAGATACCTTGGCTCCCATGCAAAACAACTCTCATCTCCTCCGTTGGTTACTTAGCAAATACTAATTGCAATATGGACACCCCAGTGTCCTGCAAAGGAAGGACAGATTTTTAAGGTTCACCACAGGCTGTAGTTCTTCGAGAACAAAGAAGCGTGTTCTGACTTATGTGCCAATTCTCAGCCAGCCCTGACTACATTCACTCCCTGTCTCTGTAATGCACCTGTTTTGCAAAGCAACCATTAAATTTGGAAGCTTTATGGAATGCAACATTTTTCAAATCTAAAAAGTATGCCAAAGAAATCATGCAGAAGGGTAATAGGAAATACTTGCAGGGAGACCTATTCTAAATCGTCTACACATAGATAAGGCACCAAATTCCTTTCCTTAAAGATTTTATTAACCTTTTGCTGATGGAAGGAGATTACTGATTGAGAGCTAGATGAGGTCAGTGCAGCAATTATATTTTGAAACCTCTTCAAACAAGGCTCTTGTACAATGTAAGAAAAAAGTTGACAAAATGAATTGTTACTTAAAATGAGCCTTTTAGAAGAATAATTAACCTATAATAACTATTCTGGCCTCCTCTCCAGCCCTGAAAAGTAATCCTTTCTCATTAGTTTCAAGTTTAATTAGCATCAATAATGAAACAGCGCATGGAAATAACCATTGCATCACGGTCCGTAATGCTGACATACACTGCCCTACAAAGGGAAAGGCCACAGGGTGATGTCTGAAGACAGGGAGAGCCTCAGCAGATCACAGATGCTCCCAAAACTAAGAAGAAAACAATATTGCAAAAGGTATGGAATGTGACAAAACCAGATTTATTTAAAGACAAGTGTCACAAACACGGTATGGAGCAGACTCAGATAGTTTTGCCAATAACCGCTGCAGTATTTTCAGCAAGCTAGTGAGCTTCTCAACTCTAATTTCTTTTTCTTTCTTGGCCTTTTGGCTGAAGCAAAGAGAGAGACTTCACTGTATAGTATATACTATATGAGAAAATTCTATTCAGCACTTGCAGTCTAACATAATCAAATAATGCTATTTCTATCCCTGACTTCTATGATCTCTCTGTAAAATAGATATAATGATGCTTAGCATTGTCACTAGGGTGATAAGGCTAAAAGTACTTTGAGAATCCAACATGAAAGAGACTATAAACAGCCCAGACACTGATGCATCTAAGAAAACATGATACTCAACGGGCCAGGAGAAACAGCAGGTGAATGCCAGTGTACAAGTTGTAATTTGAGGTTTGCTGCAACTTGCAGAGCTCTGAAGCAACACCACAGATTTCTAATAGGTGAAGTCACAGATATTTAGCTGCATGTCCCAAGCACTACAGCAACTGTGTTCGGAAGAAACACACCAGCTTTCAAAACTGAGCTGGAAAGAAAACTTCAATAACTTCAAATTCTTAGAAGGAATATGACAGATGAAAAACACCATTTCAAGTATGTCTACCTAGACTGGTATTTTCCTAACAAACCGAGAAATACATAGCACAAGGATCCACACATGGACATCTTACAATGAACTCCCACCCTCCCACTGCAGGACACTGCATTTTCCCCTTAGACTCACCACCAAGTGTTCTCTGCACTTCACCTTACAGAAAGATATCTTCTCTCTTGATGACAGAATCATGGTTTTCCTCCATCACAAGGTTTTGTAAAACACGAGACCAGCGAGAGTTGATTGTCAGTAAGGAAATGGGGGGAAGCTTGCAAAAAGAGCCTGCACCTCTTTCTTCACATTACTGCAGGGAAATCCCAGTCCAAAATGGATTCAACACACACCCTTGTTTGAGCAAGAAAGGTAGTTCTTCTGCCTTGATGTAAACATTAGAATACCAGTGGAAAATCCTGAGATTTGCAAATTGAACTCAAGAGTTGTAAAGGAGATGAGACAAATTGTAAAGGGAATGCCCCACGTTTCTAGAACCATCTAGTGAAAAGATTTCAGCCTAGTATCTCCACTTTGCCATCTGTAATCCAGGAAGAAACAGGTAAGCCACTGAAGTTTTAGACAATCTCAAATCCCCCATTCTGTGCAAATGTCTGATATCTTAAGTAAGAAACCATAAAGCATAAACCTTCTTCCATAGCTTCCACAGCATTTTCTCTTCCCAGCCAGGACAGACAGAGCTCATTTTGCTCAGCAGTCCCCATTAGCCAACAGCAGCCAACACCTGCAGCTCCTCACTGCAAATGGAGATGGTGCCCAGCTGCAGCTGCCAAAAGCACACAGGCAGCTGGCCACAGCCTATCCCGTTCTCATTTTTGTGAGGGTACAATTAATCTTGGTCAAAGATTCACAAAGTAGTCAAATTTCAAATATAATTTGACTATTTGGCTTCAAGACAGGTGGTGTTTTAACAGTCGAAGGCAGGGCTCATAATTTCTCAAAATAAAAGACAAACAGTTTCTTGTAGCATCAAACAAAACTCTAAGTTTGCTATCACTTAGAGTGATAGCAAACTGAAGAAAATAGCAGTCCTTTAACTATTAGCAGTGCAGAAGATGGGAATAAATCAATATGGTATAATGGCTCTTCTAGCTTTTCCCTTAAAAAGCCGAAAGTTCAGACTGCACCTTGCTGCCTTTATTCCGGTTCTTAGAAAGTAAAAGCATTAGTAACCCACAAAAAAAAAAAGCACCTTCTACCAAGAGAGTTCAAAAGCAGTCAAAACTACTTTTGCTTTGCAAAGGAAGTATCTGCCACAAAGGCAAGTATTTGGTGTCACACAATGTCAATGGCAGAGCTGTGTACTGCAAGTTAATTAAGTTGGAAGTCAAAGCAGAGCTCAATTCTTGCAGCTACCTACTGAAGTTCTTTAGCCAAAGAAATGCCTGTTGTTAAAAACCTGTCTGAAGTCAGTTTGAAGCCAGCCACCAGCTCTTTCTACTGGATACACTTAGAACACTTCAACCACATCACAGATCGTACTTCACTAAAAAGGAGAGGTGATTCTCCTTCACTACAACTGACAGAATTTACAGCTTCTGCAAGCAGAGATATGTAAGTCCTACCTATGCAGTCACAGGGATTTTCTGAGTAGCCATGCTAAGCAGGATAGTGACAACCATGAAGCTACTTGGCCACCTCACTCATAAATCAAAATACTCATGTAAATTAGACTTTAGTCTCAAAATGTGTTTCTTGCCTAAATATTTAAACACATAAATAACCCCAGCCATTCCAGCTTGTCATTTTAAGCTTTCTGACATTTATTGTTCGCAAGAAAAGAAAGGTCAGACTTATCAAATCTGCATTTATGCTTCCATGACATTTTTCTCCAACCAAATCTTTCCAAATTAAAGAAGCAAGACAAATGTGGCACATTTCATAAAGGACCTTTCTCAGCTCAGCACTGCAGTCTCAGCAACCATGTTGAGCTGAGAAGTGGCTTCCCAGGAAACAGATGTTGTTGCTCAGTGCTTAAAAGAGATCTGGAAAGCAGGCAAACTGAATTGCTGTTTGCTATTAGGTAAATCACTTGTGCCAAAAAAAGTAGATCTCCTCTCTCAGTACTCTAGCTCTGAGTAGCCCAAGAGGATGCTTTGGTGTGAGAATTAGACAGGAAATATCCAGGCACAGTGTGGAATTTGCTGCCATTAGGGAAGCAACTTGGACTCTCAAAACATCATCATTCCAAGTGTGTTAGCACTGATGTACCTAAAAGGTGAGACGTTCTTTATTGAGCCAAGGCTCACCTAGTGGGGAACTTTGTAAGTGCTAAATACTGTCAATCTCCCCTCAACTTTTCTACTTCTTTTGGCTAATTCACAAACATCGTCACAAACACAGATTTTATTTCCTACCATGTAATGTTCAGGTGAGATGTGCAGTGAACCAAATGACCAGATTATTTCAGGATCCAATTCACTCAGACACTGCAAAACTGCCTTTGATTTTGAAAAATGTCTCTGTTTTTGTATAATAAAGTACTTAAGTTTCCCTGTGCGCTTCTTTACTGTAGGTATTTATTCCCTGTTTTTAAGGATAGGGAAATAAAAGCACAGCAAGTTTAGAGAAAACATATTTTTAAAATGTGCTATAAATGTTCATTCAAACATAATAAATTGTTTCTTCTGCCCCTTTTGGTGCTTGTTTATGGCTATTTTGCTGAACACACTTATGCATAAGAACATTCATAAGAACAACGAACCTAAAAGTAAACAAAATTTGCAGAAAACAGACCTAGAAATCATAAACACATTGTGCATAATCCTGGCTCTCAGTGAGGATCAGCAACACCACCTAACTGGGAAAACAAAACCATGTGATCACATCGCACCTCCCGTGAACCACTCAAAGACTGAGCATCATTTCTAACATTATTTGTCAAATAACCAGCAACAAATTTGCAAATCCTGACGGTGTTACTGTGAAAGTCTCATGCCTTTTGCAAGCCAAATTTTTGTGGTCAGCATGGAAACAGTGGACAAGGCATCATGAGTCAAAAGTCATAAGCTGTGAGTTTTCTTGAGTTTTCTTAGTGCTGGTGGAGTAGGAAAGTGGCTTGGACAGGAACAGGCAGGACAGCAGCAGGATCAAGGATGACACTGCCCACAAAGCCAGGCAAACCCATCACTCAGCAATTGTTTCCCTCTTCATGAGGCATGTACAATTCAAGAAGAGGCACTGTGAACGGATTAAATCCACATTTCTGGAGAGTACCAGTGACAGGAAGTCTAGAGGGAAGTGCTACAGACCTAATAGGGCAGGAAAGACTGGGAAAGGTGCTTCTCAGCACACTCATGATTTACTGTGATTTAGCAACTGGCAATCTACATGCAGCACACAGTTACCCATGACAAGCCAAAGGTAGAACAGGAAAATCTCGATTTGCACATGTTCATATCTACAATAAACTCAAGTGCAACTCACACTATTCTTAAGCTTTGGACTGGCAAACCTGGCCTGATAGATGAGGCAAAGCACAGAACTCCAACAGAAAAGAGCAAAGCCACTTGCACTAAAACAAAAACCTTTCAGAAGCCCGATGGCAATGCCTCAGTCTTATCCACCACATTCTGCCATGCTTTATCAGAAGAACAAGATCAGATCTCAAATGTGGCACACAGCTGAGGATGAGAGAAAACCAGAGGACAACCGCGAAGTGACTGATGTCTTTTACCAGTTTTCTGCTCAGTATGACAACTCCTTTGAAGGCAGAGACACAAAACCAAAAAATAATAAAAGTATAACTAAGAGACCTCAATTAAATGCTGGTACCTCTAAATATGCAGAAATAATTCTGTGGACTTTACCACTATCAGATTTCAGCTTGGAGCTCTGATTTTCATTTACAAAATGCCCACTTTCAAAACCACATTTTTATCTAGTCTAAAGTTCTTTTTAATCTTTAGGCAAAGGGTTCCTCCTGCAAATGAGTTCAGGCGTATAGTAGCAGTCCCCTAAAGATGTAAAGCTTAATTGCCTCAGCATTATAATAGCATTGCTATGTAGTGAATGCAGACAGTTTCAGGGAGAATACATGTGGCAAGTTAATAAAATTTTAGATGAAGGCCACAGTGCAGGAGTAATGTTTCGCCTAGCCAGAGGATGAAAAGTTATGCATTGCTATTTAAAAAATATAATTGGAATGTTAAATCTATTTCATGAATGAAAGTACATTGACCTTTAGAGGGAAGAATGACTCATTTTCAACCCCATATGCCCCTTCTTAACATACGCTTCCCACCTTTGCATATGTAAGTAGCAATTAGTTTTCGTGGGAAGTTATTTTATGGCCATTTCAGCTTATTAAACTTGCTGGGTAAACTCATAAGAAACTTATTTAGAAACATTTGTGGCTCAGGTGCCCTATAGTGAGAGAACTAGTTACCTGTGAGGTTAACAGGAAAAAAATCCAAATAGCAGTGCAGGGTTAGGGTGGAAAGGCTCCAGATTATCTCCCCCAAAAAAGCTCAGTAACCTGTCCAGAATACACTGCTGCAGAGACCCACTGTGGTTCAACACTATACAGCAAATCCTGAAAGACCAGAACTAAAGATCACCTGAAAATCTCCTGACTATAATGTTCACACTGGCTGTTCAGTTCCCCATGGCAATGCACTGGTTTTCATTAAATACTTTTGGGAAAGATTTCCTTGGAGCCACAGCAGTTTCCAGTCAAAACCATAGACAATGAGAGCAAAGTCAACAGCAACCTGGTAGTTGAGAGGTTCGCCTCAAATACAGGAGATCTGCAGCACTGCACTCCTGTCCAAGCTTCTTTCTCCCTTCCTCTGCATTTCTTGTTGTGTCTCTTTTAAACAGAAAAGATTCAAATTAATTTGATATTTTTTCTGGTCCCAGAGAAGCACTGGGAAAAGACTAAGAAGACAGTATTGTCTGAAAGCATTTCCAAGAGAGGAAAACTCTCTTGTACCAAATTTTGAAAAGGCCAAGCTGATGCAGAAATGGTAGATGGGCTGAGGACCAGTTTCTCCAAATTGAAGCTTTTTCTTGCAGGATGCTCTGTTCCCACAAGGATGAGGAAGAAATCTGGCATCAAGAGTATTTGCATGAGAGCCCTGTAGAAATTCCTGTGAACTTTATGCCTTGTCTGCTAAACAGCAGCCCATAAGTACATCCTTTACTAATTGTTCAGTAACAGACTGAGACAAAGTGCTTTACACTTTGTGCAAACATGTTAAAAAAGGTTCAATCCAGTTAAATTTATCTTCGAGCTAGCAAATCAAAGTATAAGGCAAAGAGAATAAAGCATTATTTGCAGGACTCTGTTGTCACCCCTAAGGTCAGTGGGAATTCATCCCCTTGCCATTTTTTTCTCATCCTAAAATATAATTCATTCTTTTCTCACATAGAGGATAAATGTGGTGAAAATAATTTAGCAAGGTAATTATGCATTTTTCTGGGAAGTACTGCAACCCTGGGCATCTCCAGCAGACAAGAGGAAAAAAAAAGCCAACATATGTGAAGCAGCTTTCCATTGTTGATGTGAGGATTGTGTTGTTTGAAATCCATTTCCAATTAGCTTAAGCAATGAAGGAAAGGCTCAGTTGCCTTAGGAAGGGCTTTAGTTAAGCCCCGTACACATTAGCTGCAATGGTGTCAATAATTGCTGGAATCTGATGGGCTGGTGGATGCTGTTCGTGCTGTTATCACTGTGTCAGCACATCCTGCTGTCGACAGGGCTACACAGCACAAATTTAAGGCTGGCAGTGACACATGGTGTTCACACAGGCAGCACCTTAGCAAAGCAGGAGGAATGGATTTCCTAATGTTGTTAAACAAACCCACGTTACAAAAGCAGGGCAAAGCCATGGACGGAACAGTGTGACTGCACTAAGGTGTCACTGCTGAAAATGCAGAGGTGCAATTCAGAAAGGGATCAGGATTTTTACAGGAGATTATGAACAGCTGCAAGGAGAAGTTACCACTTCGATATAGGTAAAGGAGGTCCATATTCCTTCCCTCTGCTCCTCCTTTTCCTGCATCCTCTATGATTGACTTTGAATGACTGTATTGCAGTAAGAACAGCAGAGCTTTGTCCCCCAAATGATTTTACAGGTGCACAGCTTCCTACTGGTCTGGAAAAACATGCATTTCTGATCAATAGTGAGATAACAGACAAAATAAAGCCTGTGAGTTTTACTAGCTTTGGTTAAAACTCCATCTGCATTATATTCACTTCAGAGAACCTGCTAGTTCCCACGTATACCTTTCCCTCAGGTTAAAAACACACCTTCATCCTCTGAGAAGACAAATGCATGCATGTCCTTCAGCTCCATCACTGCTATAAGTACCTGAGTAAAGATGGCATGCAAAACTAAGTCTTCACTGTCAAAAGAGCAGATCTGTAAATCAAAACAAGTGCTAATCACAACAAATTCCCTGAACAGAAAGAAAAGGAGACAGTAGGTTTTGGTGTCTTTAATTTTTAATTATTCTTTCTTTATGGCAATGTAGCAAGGCAAGACCTGCTGAGGGGTGTTTGGCCTCACCTAGCCACCTCGTGGTGGACAGCACTTCTGTGTTATCCCTGCCAAATCCATCACAGGAATAGCTAACCTGACAGATCACTTCAGCCACAGCTGTAGGACTTACACCCAGCCTACCCTGACGGTTGATTTTCATTTTAGGCAGCAAGGAAGGAGATGGGTTCCATTTGTAGTTCTTCAGATGACTATCCTACCTTTTCAGATGAGCATCAAAAATCAGTCACTCCAACTTTGTATTCAAAGCCCAGCATCGACTTCTCTCTCCTCTTGTGAATTTACTTAAGTGTATTCTGTGGTCCATTAAGTAGGTGGCTACTCAGGGACACACCATTGATTTCTACAAAGCTCCATAAAAGGTACCTTACTTAACTCACTGTGACAAATTATTTGGACCTGCAGTCCTCTAGGTATTATATTCTTCTAGTAGGAAAGGCTGAATCAGAGGTTCTGTTAAAGGCACAGTGCACACACAGAATGGAAATTTCTCTTGATCACTGGCCCAAAACAGAGCCCCGATTTGAGATAAAGGAGTTGTCCCAAACCATGACTGCAAATCACTGCCAACCGGAACCAAAATTCTAAGCCAGGCTCTCTGTACACACAAGTACCAGTGCTGCATGAGCCTCGTCAGATGTGCAACTTCTTCTTGTACTGTAGCTGATACAGTACAGTTCTCTAAGGATCCTTTGGGGTTTTAAAAGGGATAGAAATGTCAATCAGCCTTTGTGTTTAAAGAGTAGTAATATTAATATCGATAGCCAATCATAGTGATAGTAGCATTAATGCACAAAATTGGGGGTCAGACCCAGCTTTGGAGATGTTTGTGCCGTTCCCCTGTCTGCTTGCACATAACCTTGAAAATACTTGCACCACTTTGAGGAAGCATCCCTTTTTAGGATGGTATTTTTTAACTTTCAAAGAATCTGATCTTGCTGCCCTTGGACTAATGACACTTTAACCTCGGGGTCTTGCTTGCGGCTTTCTAGCCCATAGCAAGTCTTGGCATTTCGTAAAAATCCCTCAGTACTTTCAAAACTGTGCTCCTGGCCCCACCAAAGCCCCTCGATACATTTCGCACCGGTAAAGCGCAGCCTTCAGGGACAAGCCGTGAGGGGAAGGCGCGACTGCTCGGGGGAGCTGCGCTTCCCGCATCCGCGGGGTTGTCAGTGACCGGGACGGTGCGGGGCGCTGGACGCGTGTCCCGGCGGACAAGGCGCACCGCACCGCCGGGACACGGCGGGGGCTGCGCGGGAGCGGGCGAGGGGCGCTGCCCGGCGCGGTGCGCGGCATGCAACGCACGGCTCACCTGCCGCGGAGACGTGGAAGAGGAGGCGGGGGCGAGCGGCACGGATGGCCGCCGACAGCCCTCGCTCGCTGCCCGGGAGGGCGCCGCGGCGCTCGGGCATCAGCCGCACCCGCAGCCGCCCGTCGCCGGCGCGGAGCCACCAGGCGAAGAGCTCGGTGAGGTTGAACTCCAGGTGCGCCCCGCCGGCGTCCGGCGGCGGCTCGCCGGCGCAGCCATCCCGCACGGTGCCCTCGCCCACCTCCAGCACCAGCTGCTTGGCGCGCCGCAGCCGCCGCCCGACCGCGGAGGGCCCGGCGGGGACCGCGGGCGGCTCTGCCCGCGGTAGCGCCCCACGGGCGGCGCGGAGCAGGGGCGCGCAGTCCAGGCGCAGGCGGCACCGCGCCGCGGCGCGCCCCGGCGGCCCCAGCACCAGCTCCCGCACGTAGGTGCGAAACAGCGAGGGCACGACGAAGTCCATCGCCAGGCTCCTCCTCTGCAGCCGCGAGAGGCCGGGGGTGTCCCGCGGTCCCGCCGACCCCAGGGCCAAGCTCAAGGCGAGGCAGGCGGCGGCCAGGATACGGGCGGGCAGCCTGCCCCCAGCCATGACCCGCGGGAGGCCGGCAGCGCCCCGTCCTGCGCCCGCGGAGCGGCGCCGGGGAGCGCGAAGCCGGTGCGGTGCTCTGCGGAGGCTCGTCCGGCCGGTGCTCCCGGAGCCGCCGCTGCGCGGGCTTTGCCGGCTCCAACTACCCGCCACAACGCAGGCATTACCCAGCGAGCGCTGACGTCACGCCCGAGCGCGCCCCCCAGCAGCCAATGGCGTCCCCGGCAGCCCTCATTATGCAAATACTCGGGGGCGGGGCGGGCGGAGCGTTCATTGAGGAAAAAAAATGGCCCGGCGGCCCCGGGAGCGGGGCTGGGGCTGCGCGGCCTCCGGGGACGGGGCTGGGACACGCGCGGGTCCCGGGAACGGGGGCGGGAAGCGGCCGCTTGCTGCCCGCAGGGGGAGACCCGGCGCTCCGGCAATAGCGGGGCTGGAGCCGCACCTCCACATGGCCCGGAGGGGCTGGGGGCGGGCACCGGGCGCCGAGCCCGGCTACCACCCCCGTGTGGTGAGGGGCTCTGGGGTCTCGTTCCCCGGCTGTTCTGTCTGTGCGGGCAGTGATGAACAGATCTGTCCGCTTTTCTTCCTTACTTTCCTCTTCCTCCCTTTCCTTCTCTTTCTTTCCCTTTCCTTCCCTCTGTTCTCCCTTCCCATCCTTCCTTTTCCTCCTTTTCTTCCCATCCTTTCCTTCCCGACTTCTTTCCTTACCTTCTCAAAGGCTGACGTCCATAAAACAACCCTGCATGTCTTTCCTCTGTAGAGAAAGGAAAAAAAAATGAGAAGCCAGAAATAGGGAGGGAAAAATCTTAGCGTATAAGTAATTCTAAAAAACTGATCAAAATTCTTCCATTTCATCATGAAAACAACAGCCTGAAGAAAGGTTCATGCAACAATTTCCCCTTTTTTACCCTTCATAAATACAATATAATTACTGTAATTACATTAGTGCTGTGCCTTAGGATAGCTAATCATAACTCATTCATATTTCTGGAAGTTGCCTATATGAATTAATGACTTATTATTATCTCTTTAGTTTGATACTTAATGCATGTATATTTTTATAATCCAGGTACTTTAACTATATAATCATTAGAGTGCAATTATTCTGTCTTGCAGTTATTCTTGTGCTTATATCAAATTAATGTTAATATACAGATATTGTGGAGCAGAACCACAGCGTAATGCCTCCATAATTGTAATGCCACAGAGTGTAATTGCAGGCACAATGCTAGAAAAGGGAACCATGATCTTTTCCGTACAGAAGCGTTGAGGAAGGAACTTCAGGGCAATTGCTGAAGGATTAGTTAGATAATAAATACAAAAAAAGCCACTTATGTGCTGTGTTTAGCCTCCTACAGGTGAGCTAATTCAAAGCCCATCCAAGAGGTTGGCATTTCTCTGGCTGCAAATGCTTTGGACATACCCTTGCTTTCCCCCAGCTCATCTTATTTCACAGTCCACTAGATTAACTTGCTCAACGTGTGAACCCTAATCCTTCACTTTTCAGTTTTAATGACTTTGGCTCTCGATCCTCTCATGGCCCACCAGTAGGACCCCATCCCTGGCTCTGGGACCTGGGCAGAGATGCCCTGGCAGAAGTCCCAGCACCCTAGTGCTGGATGTACCAGTGTCTGTCCCAACACTGCCACCGGGGCTGTGCCCAGGGGGACTCCAGGCAGACCTCACTGCTTGCCTCTGCTCTCTGCAGCCGGGCACCAGCCTGCACCCACAGCTCTGCCTGGCCCTGGGCCAGCTATGGGTGCTGAGTAGCAGGAAGGAGGCAGTGGCAGAGAAAGAAGATGAGGAGAAGGAGCAGGAGGAAGGCAGTGATAAGTATAGGACCATCATCATCCTCATCTGGCCCACCGGCTCCTGCAGTGCCACTTCAGGGTTAGTTGTGGTGCCACATCCCATGGTTGGGCAGGAGGGGTTCCCAGGCATTCTCTCTGCCTCCCTGGTCAGGGAGTGGATGGGGCCATTTCCATGTCCTAAATCCCATGGTCACCTTTTGGCCCCTGGCAGGCAAAGGTAAAAGCTGCTGTTCTGGCAGCTCAGAGGGAGCCATGGCTTGGGCAGCACCTCTGTCCTGCCCCCAGCAAGGGAATTTGTCCTGCCCATGTGTCCCTACCCATGGGGCAGGGCTGTGCAGGCACATCTGCCCTTGGGCTGGGGGAGCAGCAGGGCCTGGCACAGGTTCTCCTCTCTTTCTGCAGCTCCCGGGCACTGAAGGAGCTGTGGGTGGGAACACTACAAGATAAGCTGGGAGATGCTTCAGGAGCAGCCTGACAAGGGAACACAACTCCTGAGCTGAGTGGAGATGCCCCTGTGGTTGTGGGCAGCTCTCAGTCAGAGCTGTTTGACAAAACAGGAGAAGTGGCTTGGGCTTCATCCAGCTCTCTTCCTGTCCCTTTTGCATGCACAGGACAAAGGGAGTCCAAGTGATGTCTCCCAACCATCAAAGCCCTGTGGAGTTGAGCCATTGCTGTGCAGTGTCTGCTCTGGGCTCTGTCCCTGAGCTCTGCTCCTCCAGCTGAGCAGCAGAGGCATCACTGCTCACCTTGCACACCTTCTCTTTTACCCAGTGGAGGATGTTGTGTTCCAGGAGTCTGGAGAGGCTGGTTGAGGACCTGGCAAAGGTGAGAATGGCTGCCCTCTGGCTGGGCTGGGGTGCCTGGGATGTGTCGCTAATGGAGTGAACTTGCTGGGGAGGGAGGAAGTGTCTGTGATGCCACTCAGCAAGCAGAGGGATTGGAGAGCCACCAGGATCACCAGCAAGTCCTTGCCAGCGGCACTGGGAGAAATGCTGTTGTGCAGGGCAGAGAGCCCAGGAGGGCAGAGGGTCCTAGCTCTGCCACGCTCAGGCTGGTGGGGCTGGGTGGCAGCTCCCCAGTGCCCTTTCTGCTGTGGGGCTGCTCTCTGAGCACATCTTGGTTCTTGCAGGCTGATCCCAACCAAGGGCCTTCAATGGCTCTGTCTGGCAATGGAGGATGACTTTGCTGCTCACCAGGTGAGTTTTGGAAGGAAAGGCAACCTTGTGCTCTGGCTGAGCTGTGCTCACTTGTCCCATGAGTGTTACCATGCAGGTGTGGGACCCCAAGAGAGGACATCACCTGGACGAGCAAGGACACCAATTGGGTGGTAGCAACTGGATACAGTTCTGGGGGGACAGAGAGCCTCCACTGCTGCCCACAGCTTGGAGAAGGGCAGGGCAAGGGCTGGGACAGGCTGTCCCAGTGACATGCCAGCTTTCAGGAGTCTCCAAGCCAAAGCCACAGCACCAGCTGCCGGCTCCCTGCCTGTCCTGTTGCATTGCAATGTCCACTGATCAGCTTTTGGGATCTGTGGAGGTCCTCTGGTCCAACTGTCCTGCTTGAGCAGGCTCACCTAGAACAAATTGCCCAGCACAGTTCATCCACTGGTAGCCATAGGAGTCCAACGTGGGATTTTTTTCAAAGTAGGACATTTATCTTCATCCATCCTTCGTATTTACCAGTGAGCTGAAGTTGGGAGGTTTCTTTAGTGCCACATCAGTGTAGCAACAGTTGGAGTGTAAAAGAGTCAAAGGAGACTTTTGCAAAGGTCTCCAAGTTCCTGCATTTTTTGTGAAAAGGGCAGGTTTTTAACTATCGCTTCTTCTTGGTCATGGTATTGCTCAAGATTAGCAATTAAAGCAGTCACTCAAAATCAAAAGCTATTTTGTCCCCACTCCCACAACAAACAGTATGGAGTCTGGAGTAGATTATGACAGCCATGCTTTGCCCAAGCAAAGCAAGAGGAGAGAGAAATAAAAGTGGAGAAGAGAGAGAACAGAGACTATCACCAGTTCATAGATACCGCATTGGTCCTGCCATGTGGATGGTCAAGAGCTGAGGCAAACAATAAAGAGAGTGAGGGGCCCTGACCTCACTTTCTTTCAGTTACCTGTTGCACACCTCTTAATTAACCCAGATTTTTCTCACCCTTTTGTTCAAACATGCACAGCCAGCCCTTGCAACCCTCCTCCAGGGAGTGAGTTCAGGGTGGGACCTGAGCCTGAGTGTCCAGGCACAGCTGGAAGTGGGCTCAGTTCAGCACTGCCCCTTCTCCACAGGACCCTCTCTTCTAATCACAACTGTCCTGCCACAACAGTCAGAATGTTGTATTATGCCTGGTGCTTCAATGGTCCACAAATGGAAACAATCTGTAGTGCATACAAGTGTTCTGTAACATACAATCCAGTGCAGAAGGATTTCAAATTGATCTGTATGCTTCTATTCCTTTGAGCTCAGATTACTTACTGGAAATAAATGCTAAGTGGACTGAATTAATCCTGTGCTCCTGTCTTTTCATTCCACCTCGTATTCTATTCTAGTGGATAGCCTTATAAAGGTGCACAACCCTGGACTGGGAGCTACACCCTCAAATCTGCCCTCTTCACCACGTTCTTTTGGACTCTCCTCATACTCTGTCATGGTATCACATGCTAGTGAGAATGACTGTTATTGCAGATTATTGTATGCTGGGCACAGGAAATGTTCTAAAAATCTTTACAATCAGTTTATTATGGGATTTTTTCCTGCTTGCACAGATCAATCAGATTTCCATCAAATGAAACTGCTGCTGTGGGACTTCTACAGTTTTCACTTCTCAGTATTTTCCTCTGGGATTCAATCAATTTTATCCTAATGCTTAGGCTCATTTCGATGATTAGTAAGTCTCCTATTGAGTGTAACTGGGTAGACCCTAGGCACAGTTCAGATTTTCAAATAATGTATAGAATAATTTGTTACAGATAATGTAGCAGAACAATTTAATTGATTCCTTTATGCTCAGCATCTTGCTGAGACAGACCATGTCTTCTCAAATTTACTCTTTATTTTGGAAATTACACAGGCACCTCATTGACCTCTATCTTAACTACGAAGTTAAAGCTGGCCCCAGTGATAAGTCAGGCTGGCATGACTGGAGCCCTCACTTTCTGATCTTTTCTGAGAATTAGATAAAAAAATGTATTGTGGCACACTGCAGACTTCTTCCACATCCCCTTTAATATTTCTGGGTGATGTTGCCTGGAGTGGAATCAGCTATTTTATCTTTTCAGGCTCTTCCTTCTCTACTACATTTGCCCCCCTCAGAAAGCCATTGATCAGGAGAATGTTTTATGATGTGCCTGACTTGGGCACATGAGAATTTGTTTCTGGTCAGTGTCACTGGTGCAAGCTCTGTATGGACCCAAATGGCTCTGCCACCATTAGAGGGAGGGGATGTTCCCTTGGGAACAATATGGAAAAACCCTGAGGCACCTGGAGACAAGACAACAGGAGGGTGTTCTTTGCCTGCATTTGGGTGGTAATGCAGCCTTGCATGCCTAAGGCACACATGGCACTCAATGAAATAATCTGTATATGCTTGATAGGAAAAAAATAAAAAGTAGGCTTCTGAGACTAGTGGTAGCTAACACACTGTTATTTAACAGTCCCAAGGAAATTAGGTAGTGCATCAAAGCATGTAGATGTGTACTTTTCCCACTGTATTATTTTGTTTCATTCCCACAAACCACAAGAAAGTTAGAGCTGAAAACTGAAATGAAGAGGTGTCTTTATTAATAGGCTTTAAATGGAACAGGAACAGCTGTTAATACATTGAAACAGAAAAAGTGAAAATGTGAAAATGGACCCATTAATGCATGAAAAGAGAAAAAGAAATCAATGAGGGATCTCCAGTGGTTGAGTTGCTGGCCTGCTTTTTTATCTTCTTTTTTTAATTGGTCTTTAACAGGGAGAGTGGTACGGACAATTGGAAAGGAATAGAAGCCTGGCCAATACAGCTGCTAATGAAGGCCACGTAAGGAAATACTTTGTTCAACTCTGTGATAGGTTGGGATCAGCAGATCTGGACAATATGCTTCCCAGGTTTTTAATTTAGCTAATGAATTGACTCTGTCGCTGGCAATTAATTTTGAAAAGTGGAGGAAAACCAAGGTAGTCTCAAAGGATGCGGGGGGGGATTAAATACAGTGCTAACCTCTACTGTGGAGGGAAAAAGTCACATTGGTAGGTCTGCATTTCAGCATCAGCAAAAAAGTGAAAGAGAACAAGTCAGACAGGGGACTTCAGTGGGAGCATAGTGGGGTGTGAGAGCTGAGGGTGTGACGCCCATGGAAGGCACATTCTGCTGATAAAAGACTCACAGTCCTCAAGCAGTAAAATATTCATGCCAGGAAAAATGTATTACCTGTTCAGGATCTAATTTCAACTGTTTAGATGTTGGAAAAAAACCAGTAAATTGCACATATCCACATTCTAGCAAACCTTTGCCAGAACTTCCTGGGAAGTATTACTGGGGTAATAGACCTGAGCAATCAGTCAGAAAACTCTTGGAAATGGACTATGGTGTGTGAAAGATGGGTCTATAATAGACTGAGCAAGCATCAGAAATTGCTTTGCTTTAGCACTTCTGCTTGTACTTAGCTGAGAATATAAACAGTTAGCTCCTTAGGCAACACTGCTTTGGGAAGGCTTCACCACAGCCAGATGTGGAGATCTTGATTTAGAAAGGCATGTTAGAGTGTCACCAAAGCTAAAGGAGAAAAATATTGTTGAGGAACACAACCAAGCTATCTACAAGGAGATCATGTGTAAGAACAGTTTTTTTCAACTAAATTTTGGAAAGAAATAGTGACTACTGAGTATCAGCACTCCTGATAGTAGTGTACAGAGGGAGTTGCCATTTATGTTTTCCCTCTCCCACTGAATTCCCACTACAAGTCATCTGTTATCTGTACTCTGGGTGTGATGTTAAATCCAAGGTCCAGTGGCAAGGCCTCAAGGCAAAGTGTCTGTGCACACCAATTTCAAAGAGAGAGCTGAGGATGGGGACTGTTTCTAGATAAAATTGTCAGTGTCCAGACATGACGGCTTGGAAGGAAGAAGACAGAGGAAGCTGGCAATGGGATTGGTGATGCACATTTTGTTTGGGACTGCAAGACAGCAGACTTTAAGGAGAAGCAGCCTCAGTCCCTCCATGGGGTGCAGTCTTGCTTCCTAAGCCTGCTGATCTAAACTCCCTGATAGGCACCTCAGGCCACCAGGATCCAGCTGACAGCTCAACCTGTGCTTTGGTAGCTATTCCCTCACTAGGGTTAGGCTGAACAATTGCTGATCAATTAGCATTCAATTCGAGAAAGGCATGGGCTGATTTCCTTACTCACTGCCTTGCTGCTTGCAGTCCAGAGCTTGTAACTGGAGGCCAGACCTGAAGGCTTGTAAATATCCACTGTACTGACTTGAATGAAGCTACTTTGAATTTACACTAATGAGGCAGAAAGTAGATTGTGGCTCTTACTCATCAGTTTGTAATCACGCTGGCTCCCTGAGACAAAGGCAGTGAATCAACAATGCTCATTATTTCATTTACTGCTTTGCTTAAGCTACCTGCCCTTTCTTTAGCTATTGAGTGTTTCTAAAGTAGCCTTCCATTTGCCAAGATAAAGTATAATAGCCTCTTTTATTACCTTGGATTTTTGTCTTCCTCGTCATGTCAATTAGTGTTTGCATTTTAACAGAGATCCTGCCTGAAAGCATTCTATCCTCTAATGTCACAATTAGTGTTTCTTTCTGTTGGACCAATTATAGGTGATAATGTTACTATTTGACAGTGTTTGTGTTGTAATTAAGTGCCTGGTTGCAAATTTGGTTCTCAATTTCAGCCAAGCTGCTTCTTTTCATAGGTTATTCCCTGGCCACAGCTATCTACAGATCCCTGGAATTATGCATGGAAAATAAAAATAGATGAGTCACCACTTGTATGAAATATTTTCTCACTTTCATCCGGATTCATCTTTTCTCTTTTGTTACTGAGTACCCTAAGCATTTTTTCTTATTTTGTGAGAATCTTTATCAAGGACAGAGCATGCCACAGATAAAAGCAGAATGGAGCTTCTGAATGACAAGTTTAATCCATCACTTAAAGCCCCTGCTTTCAAGTGTCAGCCATGAACCACTGATTGTTAATATCACCCAGCACCAGGGTGCATCAGCACAACTGTTTTGCCCATTAAGAAAAACAAACAAATCAACGCTGAGTGTCAGGTTATAAAATGGGAAACCCCATCCTATAAAGCACGTTTGAGGACAAAAATGGAGTAAGATGAATTACTGTGTTTATAATGGGGGAAATGCCATTCTCATAAATAAAGATAGATAGATATAGATATAGTTATATAAGATTTCATCTTATTTTTAGCACTATGTAGAACAGCATGGAGACATTTGACAGCATTACTTGTCCTGTAATTCTGCTTGCCTCACCTTGCATAAATGCCAGGATCTACTTCTAAATCTGCCCCAGTTTGCATGCCTTTGGACACCAGTGTGCACAAGAGAGGTTACAAAGCACATGTGGAAGAACAGAACATGATGGAAGCTGGCAAACAGCACGTTTGTGCAGTGTGTGTTGTGATTTTCATACCTTGTAGGATCCAGCACATCACCAATGGCGTGTGACTTTTCCCCTGATCACCTGAATGAGCAATACACAGGCACAAATACAATCTTGCCTTGCTTCAGTGCCCTCAAGTGAATTGTGCTCACAAGAGGGAAAAGGCCAATTTTATGGCATTTGAAGTGATGGCTGAAATTTTAAAAGCAGTCAAGCTAGCTACAACATTCCAGTTTCACAGATGCCAAAGGACCTTGCAGTGGAATTCTGTATCTGAGAAGGAGTTTCCCCAAGAGGGCTCAGCTGATCCCATTAATTCAAAAGAGCTATATTGTGAAATGAAAAATGTTCCAGCATCATATGATGTCCTGGAGTGAAGCCTGGTCCTGTACTGACTGACACAAATAGCAGTTCACAGGAACAAAGCCTCACTGGAAAGCTCTTGGTGGGGTTTTGCTTTCACACCACCAAGAGCTCTTGCTGCTCAGGTACTCATGAGGCAGCTCCCAGCTGGGTCTTGCCTTCTCCCAAAGACATTATTCTGAATAGACTGAAGAATCAATGAAGTTTTGGACACAGGATCCCTGTCTCTGGACCTTGCAGAGGAAAAGCAACCTGTAGCTCAGCTTCTCTGAGTTGCCAGATCTGGTACTAAATTATAGCTTAGGGGATTTTCCCCATAGGTGCTCTGGATTTATAATAGACTTCTTTAGGAGTTTAGTTGAACATATGGCTAAAACATACAGACATCATGTGGAAATATTTAGAAGCACTATCTCCTTTTCCTTTCAGTGCAATGAAATAATAAAATACTGTGTACATTTCTTTGTCTCCCTTCCCTTACTGCTCTCATAGGTTCTTGGGTGTTTGATATGCTCAGGAGTCGTCTTGAGGTCATGGCTTTTCCTCTGAAGCACAGAACCTGCCTCCTTTGTGTAGCTATATCCCTTCTCCCTTAGCTAGTCCCCCTCTCTAGAAGGACACACTGCCTTCCTCCTTCGTGTCCAGACTTCATATGCCTGAAAGTCATCTGCATTTTGTCCATTGCTGCATTGTGCTTTATGGCTTCCAAGGCTCGTACTGACTTCAAACCACCTGTCTGGGATTGTGCACACCAGCTTTGAATCCATGCTGCATTGGAATGCATTTCACATAAACCCAAGGAATTTGTGCTTTTGCTGTTTCAGAGCATCAGCCAGACCACCTTCTTAGTACACAGACATGCTCCACCCAAAACTGCTGTGAATAAAGTATTTCAGGTCTGCTTTCTAGCCTCATGGCTTGAGACATCAGTAGGGTTTAAAACAATTTCTGAATTCCTTATAGGCAATAGGACTCCTGTATCTCATTCTCTGGAAATGGAATAAGTTCACTGGGGGTCTTTGGATTATTATGTTAGGAACACAGGTCACATCTTAACTTATTGCAAATGGAGTGAAAATGACCTTTTCTGAGAGGTGACTTTAAATTCAGCTGGTGTATACAACCGACCATTTTGTTTGATGTTTGTTGTGTTATCACAGAAGCATGATTTTTCCCATTTCAAAGCAAAAAATACTCAGTTACTTCCTTCTGTCTGTGAGGCTAATTTAATGCTGAGTCGAGCATTGTGAGAGAAATAATGAACAGTAAGTGCACATGCAAAAAACTTTAGGGAGTGGATTTCTCAGTCCTCTGATAAGGTGGCATTTAGGGCTGACGGCAAAATCAGCAAAGTGCTTAAAAATGAAGATGAGCCCACTGCACTTAGGAGTTGCTTTTCCTCATTAATTTCCAAATGTAATTCTTCCCCCAAATTCAGTAACTGCCCAAGAGTGGGCGACTGTAGGGTCTCCCTCAGCTGTTGGCAGGGGACAAGGCATGGTAGTGTCAAGAATTCTTGAAGAAATTAGTAAGGATATTACCTTTCTGTGTGACAAATCTCTCAAATTTCCACTTGCCTTTGCTCTAAACTTTTTTGATTGGATAAAAAGGGCAGTAATATTCAACTGCAGAAGATTTTCATTCATTTCTGAAAAATATAATGCTGTTGCAGGCACATTTGGAACATGTTTGTGGTACTCAGTAGCAACTGCAGTGCCTAACTTCAAATGGGAAAATGTTGGCTGAGGGCCTAATTTCTGTACGCAATGAACAAATGTCTTTGCCATTATCTTCAGTGAGATTGTTGCTCAGCATCTGTGAGGTGTTACTCTGTGCTCCCAGATGTTGCTGATGTCAGCTTTAGACACCCTGCCAAACACAGGAGGGTTTTTCAATAAAAAAACCCCCAAAATTATGGAATGACCTCATAATAAATATAATATTTCATTTCATTGTAAATTCAGGAAAAAATCAAAGGACTGTATATTGCAGAATGTAATGGAAACTGTCCTCAGGAGTCCTCTTCACATGCCTGCCAATTTTAATGAAGCAGTCAGTTTCAGATAAATTAGAGATATATTATCTCCCAGGGGAGATAATAGGTTAAAGAAGCCAGAGATCTGTTTCACTGTTTCTCTTGGTGCAGCATGGCTATGAACCCCCACCATGCTAATTTGGTATTGTTTCACAGGTGCTTTGACATGTATAAAGGAGCTGAGCTGTGCACAGATCTCTGAGACAAAACTGAGAAAGTTCAGCAGCGCTTGTGCTTGAAGCACTGGTGATTCTGAGAACTGAAGGAAGACCTGGTGGTTCTGGAATAATATATGATAAAGGAACCCTGTTCTCATCCTTGGATTATTAATCCTTTCTTCTTGGCTCAAGTTTCTTCTGCTTGGGTATCTACAAAAATGAAACTCATTGCCTGTGTACCATGTGAACCAAGGTTTACTGCAGTTTAAGAGGTCCTGAGATACATCTGCCAGGCACTATTATTTGCCTGAAGCAGCGTTTTGTTGATATCTTGAAGGTCTTGGCTAACAAAAGCCTCTAAAATCATTCACTGAGACAAGCAGACATATTTGTAAATGTTTCTGGTTTTCAAATAGACACAGATGCTAGAAGTTGAAAAACTGTGTGCATCCTTCCTCTGCAGTAACTCCTAGGAATTCAGTGATGCCCTCTGATCCTCTGTTCCCATGGCAAACAAAATGATAGGGCATAAAACAAATGCCAAATTTACAGATCTTTCAGGTAATGGAGAAAAAGCCAATTTAATAGAGAACTGAGTCTTTTCAAGAAAGTACTGCAGCTTTGTATGATGATATTCTTAGTGATTAAAGAGGGTGTTTTATAAAAGCTGCATAATCAGGCTAGTATTCTGTCTGAAATGACCCTTTTAGTCATCTTTCTATTCCATGGGAAGCTTTAATACTAACAAGCATAAACAAGCTAGGGTAAACCTTGAATTTACTGTTATTAATAGGTTTCAATCTGCTGCAATATCATCCCATGTCTCTCCAGGCAATTAAAGTTGTTTCTTGCTTTTAAAGGAGCTTTAATGGGTGCAGCCAATGGGCCATCTATTATCATGAATGAACTCTGTTAGTATCTTAGTCACGATCAATATTTGCTTATACCAAGTTAGGAAAAATACTGAAGCTTAGAGAGTGGTTAAATGGCTGCTGATGTTAAGACAGCAGGAAAGCCTGAGAACATTGAGAAATGTACTCTTAAATAAGTGCAGTTTGTCTTGATATTTCTGAAGTCATCCAGGAAATAAGTGCTGATGATCATCTTTTCTGACACTGGTACAGCAAATTTGCATCAAGGAGATAAAGAATTACTAATTCTCTCAGCGGGGAAAGGTTAAAACTTAACTCATTGTTTCCCCAGTCTGATGAAGAATGAGTTCTAGGAAGCAATTTTGCTATAAAATACTCTGCAAATAAGCCAAGCAGACATAGATTCACGTTCATACATGTGACTGGCCTAAGCAGGAAAGCCACTGGTAGACAGTGACTCTGGGCTATGGCCAACCAGCTCTGTAAGAACTCAGCAGTGGAATATTGTGCCCCATCAGGGGGCTTTGCTTCCCCTGCAGAGCACAGGCAGCACACTGGGGCCAGAAGGACCAATAGTCTCAGAAGGGATTAAGGAGCAAATTTCATCAGAACCATGTCAACAGCCTCCCACAGGAGTCAGCTTCATCATCCCAAATGATGACTTAATCATTCCAGAGGGGAGCTATTTGATGATTCCAATAGGGGAAGTCTATTGGAAGGGGAGTCCAGACTTTCTGAACTCTATGTTACTTTTTCTCTGATTGAGTCACTTAACATTTCTTCTTCGGTTTCCAGTTGTAAAAACTGGCTTCATACTCTGGCAATTGAAAGGCAGCTAGGAAGAGAGAAACTGAAAGAGCAGGAGAAGCTAACAAAAGAAGTTCCAGGCTTTAGGACAGTTTTTCTTTCCTTTCCTTGCTCTCTCTCTACGTTTTTGTTTTTTTTTTCATTTTTTTTTTTTTAAGTAGAGCTATCTCCAGAGCACTTGGAATGTTATTTTGTTCTGGAAGATCCTCAATGGGAGAGCCTGAAAACCTGCACTTTTTCCAGGTTTTACTGTCTTAGATGATTAAGGTTGCCTTTGCTTTAGCAAAGCCATGAAAGGCTGACCTATATTTCAAAACAGGTTAGGATATTAATTTCTTTGGGCCCTGCTTGGAAGATGTCCCAGAGTATCCACAGAGCCTGCCAAGCAAGCCATCAACAAAAGATTACAGATTCCTGATGGAGAGGTTTGTTTATGGTCTATTCCCTACATTGTGATAGAATCATTCTGGCCAGGTGAAAGGAAGGCAAGAGCTTCCAATTAATCATTTACACTTCACAAATGAATTGTTAAAGGAACAATGGGTCAGTCATTCAATCTTACTGAATCTTAATTATCTGTCTTGCAAATGAACTGAGATCACTATTGTATACATGGTGTACAGTACTGTTGCAAGTACTAATTTGTATGATACTTTGCAAAGACGTGAAAGGCTTAGCTGGATTCAACGGGTGATAAAACTAATGCCAGAAAAATGTTTCCAGGTCTATTAAACAGAAAGTTGTGGCTTCCCCAAAACCTCTCAGATGTCAGCTTTGGGGACAGGTAAGTATGATCCCAGTAGATTGTTCTGCTGGTCCTCTGAGACTGACTGACAGCCCTGAGGATAAAGAGCACTGGACAAATCAAAACATCAAAAAGTGGTTTGATTTATTCAGACCTGAAACAAAGAGGTAAACAATGGAGAACATTTTTCCAGTATGAAATACTCCCTTATTCCCTTCTTCCATTTCCTCTCATCAATCATTTCAACCAAATAAAATGTCAGGTTGTTTTTAGGTTGATTTTGTTTGTCCTTCTATTTCAAAACTAAAGTGTAAATATTTTAGTGAAACATTTTCCTTTGGGAAACAGCAAGCAAACAATTCTAGCTGTCAGCCAGAAATGTCTGTTGCTAACAAATCACTTATTAACATCAGTTCATAATCAGATTTTGACTGACCTAAATCTGCATTTTTCAAGAAGTGCAATATTCAAACAGAGAAGTGTCCAACTCTGAACGGGCAGCTGCATGAAGAAGAGGTCCAATTCTATGTCATCTACACATCAAACTTGAGTACAACCAGTGTGAAATAGTTTGTTTTCACAGGTCAGTGCAAAGTCTGGCCATGCAGAATGCTCACACAGTTTAGCAGTTCTGGGAGCTTCTTGGACATTCCTTAACTACAGTCAGTATTCAGCTTAACTCTACTGAATGCTTGGAGAGGCATCCAAGCAAGAAAACAAAAAAAAATCCAGCTGAAACAAGAAATAACTCTATTTGAATCACATGTTGCATTGCACCATTTCAGCATATCCTTTCCTGATTGCTTTATAATATTAACAACAACCACAAAAACCAACCAAAAAACCCCAAACAACAACAGAAACAGAAGGAAACCTGCTTCCCTACACAGTTATTTCTCTTACTATCCCCAACAAATGATCACACACTTTGCTAACATATTTGTTTGTTGTAAAGTAATTGAAGCATCTGTTACATTCTGCACTTGCTTTCCTCAGGCCCTAATCCAGAGGGGTGCAGAGCAAGCTCAGCTCTCTCCTGAAGCTGAAACAAGGCCCTTGGAGATTAGGGCTTCTGAGACTGTTTTATTTCCATTGACTTCAGACTTACAAGTCATTGTTTTTCATCTTTCTCTAAAGTTATTTTAATTAAAAGGAAGCAAGTCAGAAAATCCCACATTTCTCCAAAGCAAGGTCCAAAATAGCCTTGTCTCTTTGTATTTGCTTACTAGGTCCTCCTAGGAGTTAAGCTTCCAATTTAAGAGCATGTTGCATTCATGTGAAGGGAGAATGGAAATTTCCACTCTGAGAATTTTCCTTAGAATATTTCTGTTGGGAACTGTTCTGCATTAAAGAACAAATTTGCCATAGAAGAAAGTGCAACTTTCATCTTCCTAATACACATATGCTTTGACATCCGAGCAAATCACCCAGAAATAATACATTGCCAATGTTGAAAAGCTGTGCTTCTACCCCAGGGCCAGATGACTGGAAGCTGGGAGAGAGACACAGTGGTGAAAAGCCAATCTGAATCTAAGGTGCATCAGGGCAGGCTTTGGCAGTGGAGACTGGGAAATACCACCGACAGCATTGGTATAGCCCCATTTCTGATACCACAGGTCCTGCCACCTCTGTTCAAAGCAGAGAAACTGAAGTTAGGAGGGGTGAAGAGAAGAGTTGCTTTCCTCAGCAACAGAAGATCTATCTTACAAAAAGAGAAAAAAGAACTTGGTTTGTTTGGCCTAGTGAAACAAGACTAGAGATGGGAGAAAATGACTCTGTACAGATATATCGAGGAGTAAATACTGGGGAGGGAGGAGAATTATTTAACCTAAAGGATAATGCTGGAACAAGATCAAATGGATATCAATTGGTCATGAATAAATTTTGACTGGAAATTGGGGAAGGTTTCCAACCATCAGAAGAATGACATTCTGGAATAGCCTTTCAAATAGAGCAGTGATGGGCAGAAACTTCAATTTAACTTGTGATATGAGTCCTTGAAACACCAAGTGGGTTTAAAAAAAAGGTGTTGCTACATTATATATTTACATAAAATTTATTCCATGCTCTGGAGCTTCTACTGATTACCTGCCAGGGACAGAAAGAATTTTTTCCACTTCATACATAATTTTGATTCTAAGGTTGTACTGGTTTTGGCTGGGATAGAGTTAATTTTCTGCTTCGTAGCTTGTGAGTGCCGTTTTGGATTTAGGAGGAGGATAATGTTGATAACACACTAATGTTTTAGTTGTTGCTAGGAAGGCTTACTCTAAAAATCAAGGACTATTCAGTTTCCCCTGCTCTGCCAGCAAGGAGAACAAGAATGTGGGAAGGAGAACAGATAGGACAGCTGACACAAACTGGCCACAGGGATATTCCATAACAGAGAACGTCATGCTCAGTGTCAAAACTGGGGAGAGTTGGCCAGGAGGGACCACTTGCTGCCAGGGGATGAGCTGGGCATTGGTCAGAGGGTGGTGAGCAATTGTGTTGTGCATCACTTGTTTCTCCTGGGTTTTATCTGTCTCTACTTCTCCTTTCCATTATTATTATTATTATTGTTGATGTTGTTGTTATTGCTATTGTTGTTGGAGTTATTATTATTATTTGTTATTAGTATGGGGTTTTTTATGTTTTACTATTATGGGGATTTTTGTTTCAATTCTTAAACTGCTCCTAACTCACAAGTTTTAGATATTTTTTTCCAGTTCCCCATCCTGTGGGGGACAGGTGGAGTGAGTGAGCAGCTGTGTGGTGCTCAGCTGCCCACTGGAGTTAAACCATGGCACAAGCTTTTTTTCTTTCTTTGCCCTGAAGTATCAGGGGGGAGCAGAGGTAGATAGATGTACAGACATTCTTCAAAGTACTACAAGCTTCCAGGTGGCTTTGATGATGGAATTGTCCACAAATCTGGGCTTCTACTGATCCAATGTCAGTGGGTAATTTTCTCCTAGTTCAGTTTTTACTCGGGGGCATAGGCTTGTGCATCACCAAAGACCACCTGAGAATTTAATCTAACATATCCTGAATATTATTATACCCAAAATATTAGTGACAAAGTCAATCTGTTTCTTCCTGCCTGTCCTAGATGATGGCTGTAGCTGAAAATCTTTGACAACAGTCTGAAACTCCTAATAGTGTTCTGTGTTGGGCAAGGGCTGATGGAGTAAGACCAAGCAGCCATTCCACAGTGCCCAGGCTGACACACTGGGATACAGGTCCTCCTCACTGTGAGTCTTGACACTTTGAAACACAAAGGGTGATAAAGTGATGTTTCTGTTGCTACAAGAATGCATCTTTCTCAGCATTCATTACATCCACTTTGTTTTATGCCAAAGAGCAACATGTCACAGTGTGTGGTGTCATTTCCTGTTCCTTGCATCCAAACCTGAATCAAAATCCCGAGGGTTTTCAGCATGGTGAGACATGGAAAGAGTCAAGGCACTAACCATTCTGCATCATCACTAGTCAACCAGGCACTTCACCTCCCAAGATCAGCTGTGAAATATGAAGTGCAAGGGAAGTCTACATCCACACCTTAGGGGCAGTTTTCCATAGCATTTTTCTTTCCTTACTTGCCAGCATTTTTATAAGGCTGTCAGCCTCATTTTCCAACCCAATACCCTCATGCTGAACCTTCTGGCAAGGCAGAGTTTTAAAATAAGCCTAGACAGAACTCAGTCCTTCCTTTCCCTCTGAAAAAACTCTTTGCCTTTCAGCCCATTCTGGATATTACTGCCAGCCTCTTCTTTCGTCTAACCTGACCAGTGTCAGGATCTGACATGGAAGACCATTTCCATCCTACAAACTGTCCGTGGTCTCCTATAGCTCATCACTCGTCATTTATCTTCTTGATCTGCTAATTATACAGGGCCAGCTGGCTCCCAGGTCCATGCTGGGGCAGCATGCTCTGGTGCACTATCCCTGTGGCACATGACACCCATGAGAGTTGGAGTTGATGTAAGCATTTACAACTGAGATTGCTCTTAATAAAATTTTTACCCTTTCCTTTGTGTATCCAAGAAGGAAGTGCATTTAGTCTGCAGATACACTTGATCCTGAAGATTCTGCTTACCCCAGTAGCCCGTTGTCTCCACTACAGGCACGTGTCTTAGTATGTAAAGGTTAAAGAATTAAGACTTTGAATTCTGTCTGTCATGCAAAGTCCATCTCTCAACTGCTTCACAGAAACCAGTAGTGCGGCTTCAGAGATAAAAAAGAGCAGGAAGACAGAAGTAAGGGAGGAGGGAGGAGTTTTCAGCTGAGACTTGGAATGAGATGGAAAGCCACTGAAGCAGAGAAATTCCAGGTGGCAGGAGACATAGAGAAGAAGTTGCTTATCCCACCTCTGGTCAGATTGCATGAAGGGACAAAGAAAAGCAAAACTCGATGAAACTAAATGGCATTACATGTAGGAAAAAAGAAAGAAGGCTTCTCTGCACTGGATGCAGCGAATCTGTACAATATGCTACAGAGAAAGCCAAAGAGCTAAATAGTAAGGCTGGATTTTTATAAGAGTTCGGTCATTGTGTGATTATTAACAACATGCAGAACAGTGTCAAGTAACTTAGAGGTGATCAAATTTCAAAGCTTCCTAGAATAAGTCACCAAGACATGCTAACCTTGGGATGTAAAGGCTCAAACAAAATCCCATCACTAGCTGGGAGCATTACAGGGGTGTGTTTCCATCTGCAAGAACCAAATAGTGATCCCTGCTGGATAACAGACACTTGCCACACTGACCACAGCTTATGCTGTTTCTCTGTGACCTTGGTGGTATTTATGCTTGTCAATTATGCTGTTCCTCTTCATCTGGGTATTCAAATCTGAGTATTTCTTCCTTTATATAGTCAGGGAAAAAGCAAAGTGTTGTGCTTCCCTATCCACACTCCTGGAGGATTACTGAAGGTCAAAGCTGGGATAACCAGCATTTACTTCATGTAGGTTTGCTATTATCTGAGCAGTTCAATTAAGATGAGGCTGAAAGGAAAGCAGCTGGGGCTTTAAAAGCTCTCATCTCTCAACAAGCCCATCTTCGTGCCTCATATGTTTTATCTGCTTCCCTCCTGTTCTCAGAGAGCCCTGGGATTGCCCAAAATATATTCAATATATGGAGACCTTCAGTTACTGCACAGACACACAGACACACAGACACACAGACACACACACAAACACACTGCCTTTCCTCACAGGAATCATTATGATGTTTCAGGTATTCAGTAGGTTGGAATAACCAGGAACAACAAAAATTACATTAATTTCATTTGGAAAAAATAAGCATAATTTTTGGGAGAAGATAGGGAAATTCCTTCTCTCCCTTTTTAACCTGCTACATCCCAAGCCATTCTATAATATATACGATATGATATATGACAGGATTCATTAGTTACAAGGACATTCTCTGTTCACACATTCTCTGCTCACACCTTTTCATCTGCATTTGGCTACCCCCAAGACCTGATGTAAGGCAGTCCTGCCTCATTTCTTCAGGATTCCTGGCTGAATGTTCCTGACATGCACAGGCAGCGCTGGGCTCAGCAGGAACGGCAGAGGAACAGCCACACTCCAGCTGGTGAGGGCACTGCAGCGTTGGTGACCAGCTTGGAATAAAAGCACAGTAGTTTAAGTATTTATTCAGGAACTGACAGAAGAGGGCTCATTAGGAATGTACCTAGAAAGAAACTTGAGTTTGGGTAATGGGCACAGACAAAGTACTCCTGCCTCTGCTGAAGCCATCTCTGGTGCCTCAAAAAATGCAAAACTCACATGCCATAAAAACAGAAAGACAGAAACACCAGGAGAATGAGTGGAAGGGTGCTGGGTGAGTCAGAGGTCGATGGAGCAGGGAAGCAGGAGCATCCCCTGTTGGTGTGGAGTGGGTGTGAGGGCTGAGGGACACAAGTATTCTGCAAGAATCCTTCATTACCAGCTGGAAACACAAGTGAGAAACACAAGAGATTTCCTATGATGTGCTTATTTTAATTGCTACCTCTTTGAGTCCAGGACTGGCAGGGCTAAAAGCTACAAATCACATTCTGGCTCACTCTAACTGGGCTAAACTCTAAGGAGTCTAACTCTTCACTTAAAAAGGCAAAACCAATTACCAACAACCTTCTTCAGAGGACAACAAGACCAGCTTGCTAATGAGGGTCTAAGAGGTGGCCATTCCATCGTAAAAGACACACCATCCCACTCTCCATTTAAATGTCTCCTCTAATAGCTGAATTTTTGTCTATGAAGACTCAAAGTACAATATTTATTCCTACTGTCCAAACTGTTGCCCCAAGGATTTTAATGGTTACAGAAATTTTATTCCATGTAATGGAAAAGGAGATGCCCTTTAAATGGGAAATGAGGAACTATGCAGTCTGGATAATATGCTCTACTATGGTCTTCCCATTTGGCTTGGGAGCCAATACAGAATAAATTTCAGAACTTAGGTTTTGGAAGAGAAGGAAACATCAATCTATTTGCACTCTAGTTAGGTTCCCTTTACTAACTGGGCTTCCTTACCCAGTAACAGGACCAAAAATTATCCATGGGAGAAAATTCCTCAATGCAAACTAACAAAACAACCATAAAAAGGGGTCTTGTTTTATGACATGCTCCATTGGAATTGCAGCATTCTGCCTATGTGGGCATATTTTCCAACACATTATGCAGAAACAAGTCAGGGAAGATGCTGAGGATTGTAATTTTCTAATTTAATTCTGCCATTTCCAGTAATGGAAAGCCATACTATGGTTATTTATCTTCATAAGTGACAGATGCATTTCATTAAAACTTCCTTAAATAATTTCTCATGGCACTTGAAGGAGGAAAATAAAGAGTGAGAAGATATCTGTTTTGTAAGCACACACGCATCGAGGTTTTGAGAGATGTTAAACACGCAAATGATCTATGACTGCATTAAAGAGGTCAGGTAAAAAGACATTTGTCTGGTGTTTTTTGCAATGTTGATGCCTGTTGAACTCATCGTGAAGCAATCTGACATTGACTGTTGCTGGATGAAAATACGCTAATAATATCCCCATACACGGCTATAATGAGTGCCACTTGGGAGAATCCCAAAGCTCGGCGTAATGCTGTGACAGGCAGATGCTTCCCTTCCAAATACTGCTGAAATGCTGCCATGTAGAAGCAGGAGGATGCAGCAGCTGCAGAGTAAGTGACTCTGCAGAATAATTTGGCCAAGAAGTGAAGAACTTTGTATTCAGTTGAAACTGCATTTAGATAAGCAATGTTCCAGGGCAGGTGAATATTCACCTAATTTTCTTTCTGCACCAGACAACTGATAGTGGAACAATAAAATCTCTTTTGAAGAAATCTGCATCATGTACTGATGCACTTCTAAAGGGTCTTCTATGTAAAGCCCCAGCCCAGGTCTTGGCATATAGGTTTTGCATGGAAGTTATCAAAGCATCGCAGAGGGAGAGCTGTGGGTGAGATCATATACCATTTTTCTGTTGTACTCATACTCCACATAGCTCAGGGAAGCCTGAAGGCTTGCACCAGTTCCTGGAGGGTCATTAGGTCAAGGAAAATCACCAGTGCAACTGCATTTTCTGCCCCATTCGGTAAACCCATATTGAAGATGGAATGGAGATATTTAGAGGTAGCACTGTCGTTATGTACTCCTCAGTTTGCCATTTAGAGAAACTTTTTAACTTAGGGCATTGGCAAAGGCAACAGTGGCAAAGAGTGGCCCAAACTCCTGCCTCACAAGCCTATCATCCAGTCTAACAACCACTGACCAACAGTGCCAGCAAAAAGGTCAGTGGCTCGGTGAGCTGTTGAGAAAGAATTCACCTCTACAACAAGGAGGAGAGAACTTCCATACGCTGGTGGTATGGATGGATAAGTCTTCATGGTCTGTAACAATGCTGTTTTTACTCCAGGGTCCCATTGTTAAGGCCCCAGAGCTGTCAAGCAAGCTGGAAGAGTGCCTGCAGCACCTGTTGCCATTCCCCTGGCACTCAGTAGACCCCTGTCTATTTGGCCTCATCACCTTTCCCTCACTTTACATTTCCTCTCAGCAAATGAACCCAAGTGAATAAGCTATTCAAGAAAAGCTGCCCTCTCTTTGGTTCATGAATCTTGCAGTCCCCTCTCACACTTATTCCAAACTATTGACTGAACATGCTCCATTTGTTATTCTTCCCCAGTGGAGTTTGTTGACAAAGATGTTGCGCTGAGTAGTAGAGCAGTGTAAATCAGCATGGACTAGATAGGTGGTCTTTCTACACTGACTGAAGAAATGGTAATTCTCTGATGAAAAAAAAGTCACCTTCTTAATGGGAACATTAGCAAATGAGCCAAAGGTTGCTTCCTCCAGCATGCTTAGAAGATGTGGTTTCCATAAGTAGAGTGGTCTGAGTGCTCTTATCTGAATGGCAGATCCACCTGGTTCAGAGCAGCATCGCCCAGGGCTTGGTAGGAAAGCCACACTTTGGGCCACTGTCTGCCTCCTCCCTCCAGCCAACCTGCAACCAGCTGAGTGTCAGGGCACCCACAGCCCAATACCCCGTGTACCTCATCAGGAATATACCTCTTTTGAAGTCTGCAGCTCTAAAGGTGTTTTATATTATGGTCATTCTCAAGTTACCTGAAGCAGTTCACCAGTCAGCACCAGGCCTTTCAACACAGGCCCTCAATCAGCAGTATGAGTTCAGCATGAAAACTGGGGCCAGCACACATAACACCTTCCCTTTCTCTTCCCCCACTGCTCCTGAAGTCAGTCTTTATTCCTGTGTTATGGCAATGCTGTATGAGAAGGTGTGGCCCTTGCAGGCCCTTTTCCTTGCTGTCCTTGCTCTGTTGAGTCACCATGCCTCTGGCTAGCCCTGGCTGCAGGTGGGTGAGAATACCTATTTTGGCAGAGAGGAAGTCACAGAGACATAGCTCAGGGGAGCTTGGCTGGCTGCAGGAGGTGATGTCAGCTCATCAATAAAACCAAGCTTCAGAGAGGGCTGAGCTTTCTTACTCATACTCTGGTGTTCAGAGCATGACTCAGCTCGTTCCCAACGCACGACATTTGAGGGCCACACGGAAAGCTTTTCATCTGCAGCATTTTGGCTGGGCTGTTCCTACCACCACCTCTTCCTTTCCACTTGTGTAACCATCCAGGTGATTAGTTACAGCTGACGTTCAGTGCTTTTGTGGAATGGTTCTATGTTTACCAAAAAAGCAGAAGTTCAAGGGGCGAAGTAAAAATTTTCCTTGCACTTAATCACTGGTCCCACTGTGGAACTCATCAAACTTTGAGGAAGTAATTGAAGCTATTTGCACTTGTGAAAAATGGGAAAGACAAAAGTACAGGAAATTGCTTGTTGTTTCGTTCTCCGTGTCACAGCTATGATTACTCTCTTTTTGGATGAGATTCCCTTAGAAGAAGTGGCTTCCAGCTAAAGGATAAAGAGACCAGTTAGAATTTGTTTCGTTTGTTTGCTTTGAAAAATCCATTTCATGCTTTCTCTGATCCTTAAAGACAATCCTGGTGCATGCAAGAAACACCCCCCTGGAAAATGAGGAGCTGTATGGAGGGCCCAGTTGAACACACTGCTCTGCCAACTTCACCTGTCAAATATTTAGAAGTGAGGAGGGATAACTGGAGCTCTTAGTGGATCCAAGACACATGAGAAAGAACATTTTTGGTCAGAAATTGTTCTTATACGTAAAAGGATAATTTTGTAATAGAATTGACAGCTGCGCACTCTTGCTAAGTGTTTGGAACAGAGACCTCAATAAGGGTAACTATCAGATGAGGCACATGCAGAAAATACAGTAAATAGAGTGTCCTGAGCATGAGGTGTCTGACTCTGAAGGGACAGACTGGTCCATCCTCCCAGATGATGGATCCCCAAGGTAGCCCACAATCCCTCTGAACACATCCACAGCCTGTATTTCCTGGAACACTGCTTGGAAGTCAATGTAGCAACAGACTCTCCCAGGACAAAATTCCCTAACTGGAAACCACAACACTGGAACGTGAAGGGAACAGGGCTTTCTGAGAACTACTTCTCTTTGACCAAGGCATGCCAAGAATTTAGCTTAATGTCAAATACCTTGATTTCCACATAATTGCTGTGAGTTGCCTCCCTCCTGAGGTACAGGTTTATGCTGCAGCACTTAAAATTGTGACCTGAGGAAACTCAGAGTACTTCAGGAAACTGTGTCCATGAAAACACCTCCTGCCAGCCCTTCTGAGGCCATGGCAGTGTATGGCAACAATGAAATGCCTGGTAATACACTCGACCAGATCTTCAGCTGACATAAACCAGTGTGGTAACATGGTTTTCAGGCCATTTGTAATTGGAAATCAACATGATTAGGGGCATGATGCATGAGGAGAGAGTGTCAAAATTGTATTTCTCTTTTTCTTGCCTATTTCTTGGTTATTGTAATATCACTGTCATGGACCCATAGCACTCCTTTGTCTCATTGCAAGGATACAGAACTCGAGCCAATTGGGAGTATACAACACATGGACTTGTGACTGTATACGATAACAGCTGTCATTTTATTGGGTTACTACTGTTGGATAGAGTTCTTCTTTTCCAAAATTGAGATTTTACATCTGCAGAAAAGCAGGAGAACAACCAACAAAGAAAATAAATGATCCTGGGGTTTTTTTTGGTTGCATAATTTTAATGAGATTTAAATTCTTAATTCCACTGGAGTTGGCCCCAAACAAGTGATGTACTCATCCAAATGCTATGGGGATAAGAGCTATGTAGCAACTAAAATATTTAATCAGAAACGGAAATAAACCTTATAAGCATGTCCAAGTCATTTTGCATTAGAGTGAATGACAACACCTCAAACCAGTGACAGAAGCACAAAAGTGATCACTAGAAAATTAATCAAAGAGTCATAGAATGGTCTGAGTTGGAAAAGACTTTAAAGATCACCCAGTTCCAACTTCCCTGCCATAAGCAGGAATGCTAACCACTAGACCAGATTGCTAAAATCCCCATTCAACCTGACCTTAAACACTTCTAGGTATGGGGCATCCACAACTTCTCTGGGAAACCTGAACCAGCATTTCACCACTCTCACAGAAATTAATTTCTTCCTAACATCTAATCTAATCTCTCCTCTTTTAGTTTAAAACCATTTCCCCTTGTCCTGTCACTATCTGCCTATGTAAAAAGTTGCTCACTCTCTTTTTTATAAGCCCCCTTTAAGTAAGCAAGGGCCACAATGAGGCTTCCCTGGAGCCTGGTCTTTTCCACACTGAACAACCTCAACTCTCTCTGCCTGTCCTCGCAGGAGAAGTGCTCCAGCCCTCTGATCGTCTTCCTGGCCCTCCTCTGGACACATTCCAGCAAGTTCACATCTGTCTTGTGATGAGGATCCCAGGCCTGGATGTGGGACTCCCAGTGGGGTCACATGAGCAGAATCACATTCCAGGATAAGTCTGGCTTTCTGGATTGGGAGCACACACTGCTGACTCATGTTCTGCTTTTCATCTACAAGAACCCTTAAGTCCTTCTCTGCAGGGCTGCTCTCCAAGAGTTCTTCTCCCAGTTTTCACTCATGTCTGGGATTGCCCCTGACCAAGGTGCAGTACCTTGAACTTGGATTTGTTGAATCTCATTAGTGTCTCATGAGCCTATATGATTAGACTGATTTATTTCTCTTTTTTTTAATGTAAGGTATGGTACTATTTTTAATATGTGGGAAATAAATAAATCCCTGTAATAATTTGGCACTGGGTTCTGACATTTTCTGATTGTCAGGAGAATTGAGAGTCACTTGGATTTGTCAGATGGCACATGAGAAGATGCAAAGTATGGTGACAAACATGACACAAACGTAGGAGTTTAGTCCTGCTTTTATTTGTGCCATTCAGACTCTCATTAGAAACCACTTCTGGATGTTCTCTAGGGTATATAAAATCAAAATGTTGCACTGTGACTTGGCTTTTAAGGCATGCCACGTGCCTATGATGCATGGATGGGCATCCATGAGGACATACACATAATGTATACGGTAATGATGATGATGATGATTATATATGTAGAAACAGCTCCTCTGAAATTTGCTTGCACATAATTTAAATGGCCAGCTCTGTTCCTGAGTTTTGTGTCTTTCTTCCTTTATCTATAATCTTTCCTTTTAACACATTCATTGGATATAACTGATGGAGTTAAAGCTTTTGTTTTCATCTCTGCAGGGCCCATTTTTAGAAGTCATCTTGTCACTCTCTCATTCACTGCCCTTGCCCTCCCTCTTCCTTCTTACTCTGTTAAATCAGACTCCATTTTTCCTCCAATTGCTCTGCACAACCTTGCATTCTGCACATTGACCTTTCATATGCTGCCGTTTGGATCACCAGCTCTAGCCATTACATTAGCAACACACAATTACACCCTCAAGGTAGACTCAAGTGCAGATCCTACCTCTACATAAATACCTTAATGAATGGAAAGGTGCTGATGTATGTTTGAAGTATGTTTTCAGCTCACGTACGACAGAAGGATTCTGCAGAGACATGAAACCATGGGTAGTGATGGGAGCATTTCCCAAATGTTTCTGTTCTGCCACGGTGCCTTCTGTATGGTGCTGCTCTCTGAAGTGGCCAAGCACTGTGTTTTTTTCCAGAGGTTATTGCCAAAGCCACACCCAGATGTCACAGCAGGGCTGTCACATCTAGTGAGCTCAGATGGGCAGCTCTTGCTTGGTCTGAGCACTTTCAAAAAAAATGTTCTTGGTGACTTAATTGGTCAATTTTGCTTTTGATAAGAATGCCCATCCTGATAGGCTGTTGTTTTGTGATATCTGTTGCTGTTTTGGAGTGTGACGCAGCCATTACAATACCTATGCTTTTTTCCTATTAATTTTTTTTCATTCAGAATTCAACATACATTTTTCTGTGAACAAACAACATCAGAACTAAAGCAATTCTGGCCTCCCTCCCAACAAAAGAACAATCTGACAATGAAAGATGCCAAATCTGGCAGATGAAAGAATTTGCCCCATGGCTATGTGGGTAATGAACATAGAGCTATATGGGTCATGATGTAATATCTTTGTTATAGTCTTACAGTTGTGATAAATTGAGCAATATGTGAAGTGGTGGTTTTCAACCCATCCAAGGTATTGTTTGTCCAGAATATCAGAACTAAAATTTTCTCTCACTCCCCAAACCGCTGAGAATGAACTATCTTTCTCCCTTCTAGGAGGAATTTTGCTGTGAGAAGAGATGGGAATTGGACAAAAGGAACAGTGTGAGGCTATCCCATACCATCTCTGTGGAGAAAAAAGAATCAGTCTGCACAGTGCCTGCTGGGCATGTGATACTAACTGTGACATTTAGCCTAGAGGAGAGTCTCACCACAGATTCCAATATCAATTCAAATAGCCATGATTCAGCAAAATAGCCATCAGATATTATTTTACATAAACACATGTAATATTGCTCTTGTATTCTTCACTAACTTGACTTTGCAAATCGGACCTTCTCCAATTCGCAGAAATCTTGCTTTAGCTTTGTTTACAAAAAATTTCATATAAGATGGGTAAGTGTAAAAAAAGCTGTGGCATGAGTGGTCAGTGTGTTTAATTCACCAGTTCAAAGGAAGAGAGGAAAAGAGACCACTTCTGAAAGATCCCAGATGGAAACCATCTTGTTTCCAGCACAGCTGCTTCCCTCCAGCATATCTAGGTTATGCCAGTATTTGATATGATAACTGCAGTAAAATCTAAAGTGAAGTGATGGAATAAGTAAGTGTGTGGCAAAAAGAAAGGGAATTTAGTCTCCTTTTCCACTCCTTATAGCCAGGCTTATTCAAAGCCTGTCCCTCAGAGTAAAGCTTTTTCTCTGAGAAAATTCTGAGGAGGGGAGATTCTGAGTCAATCAATGACTGCCTCAGTGGATCTTCGATCAGCTGGCAAACACATGCAGCCTGTGGCTGAGGCAGCTTTCAGAGAGATGGACTTCAAATATGTAATGCCTTTTTGCTGGGCTTGAAAGGATTAATGGCAGCAAAACCTAGGCATGCTGACAACACAGGCTCTGTCAGGATAAACACAACTCTGCAAGGCTTTTGGAATTGGGAGTATAAGGCATTTCATGTGCAGAAAGGAGAACTGTTGCACAAACATTTGGAACTTTAGGTCAATTTTCATCATCCAAGGATTTAAGTCCAATTACTTCACCATTGTTTTCCTAATTAATTAGATAAGCCTGGTTGCTGGACAAGCAGGGCAGTAAGACAGCCCATAGCTGAGAGTTTCTAAGAAGTTTTATCCCACTGCTACCAGGGTTTGACTTTTTTTCCTTTGCCTGCAGAGTCAGGGTGTCACACAGGCAGGGACACTGCTGCTGGCACAGGATCTCCACAACTCCCCTCCCTCCAGCCTGTGCTGTACTGCTCCAGAGCTATCTTCAACAGCCAAGCCGCAAAGCTGGGATGAGGAGATGATTTACAGAAGAATGCAATGCCATGACATAACCCTGGCCATCAGGGAAGTCTGAATGCATTTGGGACAATCATTTTTAACTGGCAAAAAGGAAAAAAAAAAAAAAGAGTGAGAAGGAAATTACTACTTTTGATTTTGACATTTTCTAATATAAATCCTTTTCTTTTTCATCCCACTGGGATCTTTCAAGGCTATATTCAGTCACACTTACTTTCCAGAAGCTAAAACAAACGAGTCCCCCTGCAACACACAACGGAATTCAGTTCAAAGCTAAGCCTCTTGGTCAGGTTTCCCTCTGGGTCAACTCAGATAGATACAAATTTTTCTGCTTTACCCATGCTGCTGCAGAGCAGAGAATAAACTGTCTGCACAGCTCAGCCATTACAATATGTTTCCACATTTAGCCTGCTCAAGAAGCAGGTGCTGGTGGGAAGTACAGCGTTCACAACCAGCACACGTCCCCACTGACACACTTTTAATGCAGAACATAAAAATATACAATAAAAATATTTATGCAAAAGTTGAAGAATGGGCTGTGAGCTCTCAGCAGATAATTCTGTTTTCAGTGGGATAAGCAATTTTTCATATGCTTTGGCAAATTTTAGCCTAATTAAAAGAACAAGTAGGTAACTATTGATAGTATATGTGGATAAATTAGAACAATAATCTAGCCACCTATCCCAAACCTATCCAGAAATTTATGAGGACTTTGATGAGGTGCAGATAGGCCTCTTACAACAGAGACTATAATGAGGTCATCGGACTCAGAATTAGAATTTTATGCATCCTATGAAATTTTGAAACTCAGGGCCAGTGTTGTTCAGTTGCAGTAAGAGGCATGCAGAGTGGTAGAAAAATGCATCACCCCATGCATGTCACTCCTACATACTCTTAATGACTTGTTTAATCCACTGTGCTCTGCTGTCGCATTTTTTTCTTTCACCTCCTGCAAACTGACCTCTCTTTGTCTGGCTCCACTTGTCATACTTCAATATTTCAGTCACAACAACCCCATGCAGTGCTACAGGCTGGGGATAGAATGGCTGGAAAGCTGCACGGTAGTAAAGGACTTAGGGGTGCTGCTTGACAGAACTGAACATGAGCCAGCGTGTGCCTAGGTGGCCAAGATGGCCAATGGCATCCTGGCCTGTACCAGCAATAGTGTGGCCACCAGGACTGGGGCAGTGAGTGTCCCTCTGTGCTTGACACTGGTGAGGCCACACCTTAAATCCTATATCCAGTTCTAGGCTCCTCACTACAAGAAAGACACTGAGGGTCTGGAGAGACTCCAGAGAAGGGCAACAGAGCTGGGAAAGGGTCTGGTGCACAAGTCTGATGAGGAGCAGCCAAGGGAGCTGGGGGTGTTTAGGCTGGAAGAGGGTGACCTTATCACTCTCTACAGCCACCTGAAAGGAGGTTGTAGCACAGTGGGTATCAGCCTCTTCCCCCAGGCAACCAGTGGAAATGGCCTCAAGTTGTACCTGGGAAGGTTCCCTTTGGATATCAGGAAGAATTCTTTCACTGGAAGGGGGCTTAAACATTGAAAAGGCTGCCCAGGGAGGTTGTGGAGTCACCCATCACATTGTCTTGTGAAAACCTGCTTACTTCACTGCTGCAGGTGTCCACCTTCTGCCATCGTTGATGGTCAAGGTCTGGAAGTTTCCCTCTGATTATATAAAATAGGATTCAGCGCAGTTAAATAGAACAAAACTAACTGAAAAGGCCATTCTTCTCTAAGTACAATTTTGTGCCTTTCTGACTCACATTCTGGCTTCCTCCCCTCAAGAGGAAAAATCCATGTTGGATCCCAAGAGCTGGGCATTGTCTGACATCTTCACATCAGGAAACTCTGGCAGTGACTGCTCCTGCTCCCTGATGTTTGATCCCAGGCCTCCCACACACATCAAGATACAGGAGGCTCAGTACCTTGGAGGCCAGAATGGTAAGAAACACAAATCCCTGCTGAGAATGCCCAAGAGGTGAGTCAGCATGAGCAAGACCCAGATTACTGTGAACAACACACCAGCTTGAGCAATAGCAACTTAATCATAGTCAGGGAGTCAGTACTGCACTCATACCAAAACAACCACCATCTCCATTTTCCAGGATCCAGAGGAATACTGTGCCATTCAATATTTTGCATTCTGGCTGGTAAAAATCATCATTCTTTTCGCTGTCTGTAGTCTTAAAAATTGGCATATTTTCTCAAAAGAAAAATATAATTTTTTAACTTGTGATTTCAGTCAGTAAAAATCCTATCGCCTGCTTCACATGTCACTTTTCACTTTGGAATCTCATAGTTACCAAATACGGTAGCTAAAAAAGTATGGTACAGATAGGCTATATCTTTCTGAATCAATAGGAAAATTAAGGCAGGACCAATGCTTTTCACACCTTGAACTATTGAGCAAAACAGAGTCAAGAGGAGATCCACACAAAACCTCTTCTTCAACCACTGCTTGCTTGCCTGTGTACAACAGAGATGCAGAGGTCTTCGCACAGATCAAATTTAGATATTTAGAACAACTGTTCACTTCTCTAGCAACAGTCATAGGTGACTTTACATGTGGCAGGAAGATGCACAGAGTTCCTTGTTTGTAATAAAAAGAGTTGCCTTTGCTCTTCCTGTAACTCCATTTGAGACGTTATTAGACTTCATTTTATGTCAAAAAGAAACTCTGAAATGAAATGAAATCACCATAGAACCATATGCCACACTGCTGAAGCACAGCAAAAGTAAGTTAAATTCACTATTGCAGCTGCCAGGGTGAATTTGTCTGTTTTTATTGGTATATGACTCAGCTTTAATATTTTTCTAAGACAGTTCTTGATAGTCTTATCGACAAATAAGTAACATTAATAACACAGAAGAGTTGGTCACTTCCTTCCAAACACCCTAGTAAACATATTCTGGGCATAAAGGGAGGCAAAACAAACCAGAGCATCCAAATTTTCTTGTTTGGAATGGAATACTCCTAACCTTTTTGCCCTGGACAGATTTTCTCATTTGTGAGGGAAAGCATTATTCAGGGAGAAGAGTACAAAAGGTAGAAGTACCGAGTTCCCACCCTAGGCTGGAATATTGCCTGTGGGGATCTTCAGTAGCTCCTCCCACAGCCTCAGTTTCTTGTTGGAGCACAAAACACAAACAACTATTTCCCTACAGCACATACACAGTAAGGCCTTATCAAACTTTCAATGAATTACTTGGTGATTCTGGGATGAGAATATAAATGTGGAATTAGATACTACTAATTTCTAATCACTTGTGGAATTGCCCCCACTCCCAAAATAATTCGTTTGGCACCAGAGGAAGAAGTGTTCTGAAGCTTCTGGAATTAAATGGGAAAGAAAGAAAGAGGAAAGGAGAAGGACTGATCTGTCCTTAGATAACAGCTGCACAGATGTTCTCACATCTCCTAACTTCACATTTATATGATGTTGCACATCAGGAATATGAGGTTTTTCTTGTGAGCAGCACCTTTATTAAATGCTGCTGAATTAATTTCTCTTTAAGAAATAAAGTTCTTTTACTGCTGGTATTATTGGTCTGTTCTCTCCATTTTCTTACAGCTTTGAACTAAATCCTGTCACCGCTTCTTTCTCCTCAAGTGATTCAGAGCACTGCTTCAGATCACAGGGCTGCAAAGTGTCATTTGGTCTCTTTTAACTGTAACCACAGACAACAAAGGCAGCTGGCTTTGCCACGACTACTGGATTTTGTGGATGTCTGAAAACAAGCCCTAAGTGAAATATCTGTGACATTATGCATCTGTGATACCATTGCAAACAGGAGCATTTCCATTTCTGTAAGCTAGCCCCTATTCCCTCCTCCAAGAGTTTGCCATCAGTCCCTGATGCTATCACTCCCATCCTGAGGGGCTGTGTGCAAGCCAGGGATGTTTATTAGATGGATTTAATTCCTTTCAGACTCCTTCTATACGTGGTTGTGACTGACAGAGGCGGGTGCTGTTTGCAAGTGTCAGTGGAGCATGACCTCGAGTTAATACACTGAATGATGAGAGAAAAGAAGATTCATTCAGCATGTGAGCTCTGCTGAGATTAGCCAGAAGTACAGAGCACATACAAATTGCTGTTTTGTCAGCACAGCGCTTGGCGGAGTTTTTAAATATTTCAGCTATTCTAAGCCATCATCCTGAAGGCCAGGGCAACTAAAAAAAAGAGGAGGATCAAAATAGCATCTCCAATCCAAACGCCATTGTTTTAGATGTGAGATTTGGACCTGGATGCCTAAAGCAATGCATGGCAGCCACAGCCCCAGGTTTGATGTGAAAGGACTTGCAGTAACATGCACAGAACTGTTTACAAAACTCAGAGAAGGAACCACAAGATATATAGCTTTTCAGTGGTAGATGCCTGTTCAACTCCAGCCTGGCCAGGAGCAATTGAAAGCTACAAGGATCTCCACAGTCTGTCTGGCTGCTTATGCTAATTGCTCTCATTTCAGTTGCCTGTGGCCATAAGTTGGTCTTCCAGATGCCATCTCTACATCTGGTATTAGCAGAGCAGTCAGGGCCCACATAGGCCATGGTAGGTGACCTTTTCTCTTACCCAAGCAGTTCTGTCCAGACCCGAGTCTGTCTGTCTGGGGGTACTGTCTGCATTAGTGTTCAGGGCATAGATCTTATCTGTACTTGGCTAGAACGTTGGAAAGTTAGGGAAAACCCATGGGGAATAGCACTGTTGGGTTTTTTTGGTTTGATTTCCTCCCATCTGTATAGTTAGTCCTTTCATAGAATTTAAAAAACAACAGAGCTGTTAGCAGAGGTATGGGAAGAAATACAGTTTCCCTCCCTCCTCTGAGGGAGTTCTGAGTTCTAGCAGTAACTATTACCAGAGGCAGGATTGTAGAGAAGATATCAAATCTCTTTCTATCTGTGCTTCCTATTGTTGATTCTGACAACTACATCCATTTAGGGTCAGATTCTATCATACATTGCTGCTTTGAAGTCAGCAGACAATAAATGCAGAATTTAGAGCATAATAACTCCAGTACTTTCAGTGCAACGAATCCTCTGTTCACCTCTCCTCACTGCCTGTCTCCCTCATGCATGGTTCTCTTGACTTTGTATCTGACCCTGTTCTCAGAAACCTCTGCATCATCTATTTCTCTTGCAGTCTTAACTGAAGGAGCCTCTTCTCTCTATTTCCATTGCCATCTATCAGGCTTTTGAAAACAGCAAGACCCAAACTGGTCCTGTGTTTTCTCAAAGCTGATCAAACCCTTGGACAATGCTTACTACCCTCTCTTCTTACCCTTCTACCTCCTCTCTCACAGCTACCCCAGGGAAACATACAAAAATCTGCATGAGAGGCAGAAGACAGTAAATGCCTTCTTTTGTGAAAGCACCAATATCTATCCTGGGATTGCTGCAGCCCATTAAACCTAACACACAGAGATTTTGGGGTTGCTTTCTGTTAATAAACTTTGGGGATTTGTTACTAACCAGCATCTGTAGCTTTTAAGAAAAAGACAGGTTTTGCTGAAGCCTATTGCTTTTTTAATAGAGTAATTTACAAGCAGATAGAGTTAGAATACCAAATTATTGGCAGCACTTCTGTGCAACGTCTGTTTTTTTTTCCCCCAGTAACCCCCATCATCTGCTGACCCAATCCAGAGCTGACTGCAGCTGAAGTTGATACAAAAAGCACCCCACCTGATATTGGCAGTTTGTCACTCTCTATTTGCATTTTTCCTCTGTTCATCTGCTCTGCCCTCTCACATGGTTACTCTCTGCTTTTCACATGGGTCACTTACCATGGGAAGGAGTAACAAGAAGAGAAAGGAGAGGGCAGCTGTATTAACAGTTACGCAGAATTATGTATTACATATTTATATATCATTACTTGTTAAGCACTCGCTTGAACAATGTGCTTTTGTCACGTGCTGTTGTGGACAGGGTCAGTGTCACTTGCAAGGACTTGTGTACAGGGAAGAGTCATTTTGCCTCTGAAAAGAAAATGTGGCCAAACTGTCAGTGAACTGCAGAGTTGAGTCAGCAGTGCAAAATTATAATTTAAAAAGAAAAAAAAGGGGAGGGGGGTGGAAAATATGAGCCATCATTTCCTAGAGAGCTCTGCAAGCTTGCTGGAAGCCTCTTTATAGCTTTGCAAAGGCTGTGAGTGGTGTGCAGGCAGTTGCCACTAAACGGTGCAAATGGGAGAACTGCAGGAACTCACCATCTTTCCACAGCGTCAAGACTGGAAAATACCCAGAGCCTGCCATTCAGACGTGGTACATTAGACTTGCTCTGCCACCTCCTGGCCGTACCAGACACCGAACAGAATCCAATGTGCTAAACAGCCTACTTTGTATCTTACTCTCTTTCTGGTCAGGGGCCTGACCTAAGGTTCACTGAGGTGACCAAGCTGTAACCTCGCCCTGAAAAGTATATGCAGAATGAATGGGTAATTCCTTTGGGACCATAAATATGAAACAAAAGCTCTGCTGTGACCTTCACACATATATTTTAAAATACAATGAAAACATTAGAATTCTTTCTATGCCTGCTTCCCATACAAATGCGTTGTAGTAGAGCTTCTCACCTTCAAGTCGGGGGAGATCACTCCCTCTTGAGGTATCCCTGATGTTGCAATTGTCAGGCGTCATCCTCCCAAACATTCAGGAATCTGCCTTTTTATTGCTCTGTGGAGAGGAAGTTCTGTAAGTATACAAAAAAGGACTACATACTTGTTTGTTTTGTAACATGGAACTATAATATGAAAAGCAGGCTCTAGTTAATATTCTTCTTCTTTCCTTCCTAGCTTGCAATGTCTGGTAATATTTCCTACTAATGTTGGTGCAGGGATGGAGATAGATATTGACTTTCATCTCTGCACAGAATTCTAGCTTTACTGCTCCATAAACTGCTCCAAGAGAATAATAATAATATGATGTCATGATTTATAAGCCCAATATAATTTTTTACATTTTGTACAGTTTCAAATAGTATTTGCTTTCACACTTTCATTTTATCTGAACTTCTATTCAATGGAAACTCATAGAAAATCTCGAGGAGGTTGTAGCCTAAGGACATATAACCTTTGGCAATATGAGAACACTAGTAAAGAGGGAATGTAGGTTTCAAGCTCTTGTTAGTCCAAGTCTGCCCTTTAGTCATCGGTTTGCAGACCCCCATTATCCCACATTCATTAAGGACTCTGATACCCCAATAAGTGGTGTTACCCCTGTAGAACGATATTTCAGTAAACATAAACCCAGACAAAAGCAAGAGGAACTGAATTTTGAAACCCACATCATCTTTGCTCTGCAGCTGGGTATCAATTTCATCTGGTAGGAGCACACTCTTTCCTTGGTTTACATGTGTGTGAACAAGTGATGTATTTTTAATGAGATTTATTTTCATGACAGGAACCTCGTTGACAATTTGCATAAAAGACAAGCTAAATGAGCTTGTTCAAGAGTAGAACAAGCTTTCTCACATTTGTTTCCTTTAATTAACCCATATAGAATGTTAATTTTGGATTAAGTACTGGCTTATACCATCTATGAGATCAAAGTCATCCTTCCATAACATCTTTGATCACCTTGTTTTCTTTGTGTCTGTTAACCCTTTGAGGATGTAACTCACAGGGGAAGATTAGAAGGGCGATTGTTTAAATGTTCTACCACAAAAATATAGTAACTTTTTTTCTGTCTTGTGTCAAGTGAAATGTCAATTGTTAAAATTTCCAGCTGGACAGAAATTTATATTTCCAGACAGGTTTACTTTAAGTACCTAGTCATTTACTGGAATTACCAAGTCACTTCCCATGTTAATCGAAAAGAAATGACATTATATGAAACCCTAGTGACCTCCAGATGGAATTGAAACCTATTAGGTCTGAAATACAGATCTCTAACACATGTGCTAATAAGTAATTGGTAGCAGTAGACGTCTGTTATCATCCATAGGGAACAGTTGCATGGAGGAGAAACTCGATCAACCAATTTGAGGGATGTAGGATACATCCTTCATCACCAGATAATACAGATACTTGCCAACAAACAAACGTGGGGATTCAAGAATGCCTTGGATTGTTTCAATGTTGGATGAGAAAGAACAGACATAAGGGGCTGAATAGATGCTGGTTCTTCTTTCTCTCTGCTTACCCTCCTTCCTCACATCTCCTTCCTCCCCCTGCACCCTGCAGTGCTCCGCTCTCCACAGGAGAAGGTGCCAGCCCTGGGTTACAGCGTGGAGCTGCACAAAGGCAGATGAGCTGGCAGGGAGAAGCTGGAGGCTGGAGTGTGCTCACTACAGATGTCACAGCCAGGAATTCAGCTGCCAAGCTAGCAAGCTTCTACTGAGGGTGTCCAAATGAAAATCAGTCAGAGTTTATGATTTGGCCAAGATACATTTTCCTGAAGACAGTGAAAGGGGCTTACTTGATACCAAAAATGCCTTTTCTATGAAGCCTGGAAAATTAAGAGTTCCAAGACACAGTACTGTAAGATTTTTAACCAGGCCAAAATAATTGTCATACTCTAATTTCCATGTGTGATTGAACAACGTCAGATAAAATTTTACAAAGTGTGGCTGACATAAGCTGCAGGAAAGGGTGCCTAGAAAGACAGTGTTATAAAACATTTTAGATACCTACCACTGCAATGACAGCTTTCTATCACAGTACCAAAAAGCCTAATCACATCTCATTGCAGTAATGGAAACACCCCTTACCATCATTCCCACAGTAGGAAGCACGGGAGAGGCATCTTGAACCTCTTTCTTGACTCCAAGAGTCACACCAGAGAAAAGTTAAGCACAATATACACCTTATGCAAAGGATACAAAGTCTAGGCCTGGACACAGATTTGGAACAGGAAGTCTCTGTGCTGTGAAACTACCAGCATAGCCCTGGCTCTGGTGTGGGTCAGCAAATGTTCTTCCAGAAAATGCCTGTGCATGGTTTGGGGGCTGACAAAGGCTGCAGATTATTCCAAATAGACAGTTTGGGTGCAGGTATCTTGTTTTGGAGGCTGCATGAGTTTCTCTGTGTCTTGCCAGGAGTTTACTAGGTGTTTGCTAACTTGTTTACTAGCAGTTTGTTTACAAGGAGAGAGAGGTTCAAACAGGCTCATAAATCCAATGAGTGACTGTGATCACCCAGGGAGATGGTGCACCTGTAGCTTACTCCCCACTTACTTCCCCTTCCATTTATCATCAAAGAAATAGGCCAGTGGTGCTCAGTTTGTTAAACTTGTCAAGCAAGGCTGTCAAACTTCCTGTTTGGAACAAGAGTGTTTAAAATTACATCAAAAGAATAAGGAGGAAGGTAATTTTTATACCCACAGCAGGAGACCAAAAAGACACCATATCAAGCAGAGTTTATCAGGAGATGAAGCCAAGCATCATTGCTTGGAGCATTCAATAAATGTCATTAGAAAGTGCACTTTTCTCCACTTCGTTCTTATCATGACATCTCAGCAAAGTGCTAAGAACTATTTCTAAGAGGAGGTTGCAGATCCAGACAGATAGGAGCAGATACGATCACAAGAGCTTGAACTGGAAGAACATTACATGCCAGATTGAAAAAAAAAACCAAACGAATTTTTGGAGCTAATTTGATAAAAGATCAAAAAGAATGAGCATGGCAAAGTAACAACTGCAAAGGTAAAAATGACAGATGTTTTTAAATTGCCTGCAAGAGTCCAAGCATCATGAGGGGAGCAACAGTTAGAAATGGGAGAATTTTAAAATGACCTAAAGCAAAGTGAAGAAAGAATATCAAAGATTTACAAATAGGTAGAGAATAATTTCTTTGAGGAGAGGAGTGAAAAAATTACTTAAATCAGTGCCATCCAGAAATTAATTAAAATCAGTGAGTTCCAGTCCAGAGGGAAACTGTAAGCTAGATTTTAGAAAGCAATATGGTTCAGTCTGTCATCATTCCCTTTGAATCCAGTGACATAACTGGTGCTGAACTGTGTAAATCTGCAAGGAGGAAGATAAACCCATCACTGATGATAATTTAAAGCATATGATTAACAAGGAAGGAAAGAGAGAACTACCTCTCTGGTGCCATCAGTCACAAATCAGCCAGGCCTAACTCAAGGTTGCAAAACTTGGAGAAACTGACAAGCTTACAAAAATACACCAAAAGATTCTTCTGGCACTGCAGTCCCCTTCAGCTAGAAGAGTTTTAAGGCCTATTGCAGGAGCAATGAAATTGGGAATAGTTAAAAAAAAAAAAAAAGTGGCCAAGAAAGAACGAAGCTGTTCTGAGAACAGAAGCAAAAAGCAATGCATAGTCTTGTGTTTAGATCATTCAGTCAAGAGCTGTGTGGATTAACCTAGTAGGAGGTAACAGAAGCCTGCAGCTAGCTCCAAGAGCTAATACTGTGTTGAAATTTTGAAATGCAAATCTTGAGGACCAATTATGCAGAAATTCTTACTAGGCAAGTTTTTGGGGAAACCTTAAAAATAAATTGTAAAGAACCGCATGAGGCAGCACTGTGTAGAATAGTAATTGCTATGCCAGGGGAAAGAAATGAAAGGAATGTGCTAAGAATGTCATCTCTGACTCTGCTGTGAAACACTGAAGTTCCCCAGAGCACGAAGTGAGAGCTAACAGAGCACTGTAACCATCAGTACAGACACCCATCCCTTCCTACAGCAAGAGAAGAGCTGGGCATTAGAGGCACAAGCTCCAGGCCTGGAAGAACACCCTGACCTACAGAAGAAAGCAGGGTCAGTTCCAAAGCATGTCTGGAGGTTTGAATTCTCACAGCTACGCAATACACCATCAAAAACAAATGGGGCACTCTGCATACCTGATTTTGCCGAGGAATCAAGATGAAGCCCTCTCTTCAGACATCTTCAGCAAGTCAAGATTAGGTGAAATTGATTCCCAGTAAAGACATGCAAGTAGTGACTGACCAGTGTTCTGATACTTGTTTGTTCAGGAAAAAAGAAGCATGCTGCTTTCTTAAGTTCTACAGCAGTGCAGCTTCTTGTAATGAACGAGAAACCTCAGGTTCTTTTTTGCACCCTGATCCACTCAGAGGAGAATTTACAATTTACCTTTGCAGTTACAGTTAAAATTTGCCTTTATAACTGATTAATTTTCACAATTTACATGGACTGATTTTTGGCCCTGGAGTAGGTTATTGTGCTGAAGAGGCTGCTGAAATGTCTGCCATTTGGCCATTACTAAAAAAACCCCAGGAATGGAGCCCAGTGAGCCCCTTCCTTCTGCCTATGCCCAATATTCCCAAGCTTGAGGAATTGTATTCTGGTTAGCTCCCAGCTTCAGTATCGAAGAGCAGCCAGGATAGCAACATCAGCCCAGGTGCCTTCTGAACAGGAGAATCACAGAACCAAAAGAAAAGAGCAACAACCTTGTCTTTGATCAATTGCTGCTGTCTGGTTTTGAAGATGGTCCCTTCAGACAGGGTGATGTGACAATTCTGTCAGGCTGCCAGCCCATGCTCTGTCTGTATTAGAGAGGCACTATCCAAACTTGTCCTCAGAATTTCAGCCATGCAGCCTCCCTGCAGCAGGGCACTAGTAAGGGACAGTGTGAGCACATACTGCACACAGAAGCAGGGCCCAGGAAGCCTGGTTCCTTTCTAGTGCATGTTCCATCGATCTCAGGGACTAAAGGACATTTCTCCAGCACCTTGGGTTGGCACGTGGGAAGCAGGGGAAATAGTGGTCATGTTCCTTTGAAGAACACTTTGACTGTGATGGGAATCAAAAGGAGACACTGCTGTGGCTAAATAGATGCAAACCTCCTTCCCAGTGTTGGATTGATGCAACATAAAATATACAGCTATAAACTCTGTAACCTCCTGAACTAGCACAGTATTAGATTAGAGGCACCACCTTAACTCTGTTCCTTCGCGTGTGTGTACCACAGCACATCTCTGATGACACAATTATATATGGCTTCTAAAATAATATAATATTAGGCAGTTTTGTTCTACAGCCTTATTTATTACTTCTGAGTCTGTTGTCTCTACTTAATCTTTTCTTGCCTGGAAGAACATCACTCCATCAGTGAATCAGCATCTCCAGAGAGGAAATGAAATGGAGACACGTTCATAATATACAGCAAATCGCTGTCTTAACACTCAGTTAATGTTCCACAGTGGATTAAGAATTATTGTCCTAGTATTTCAGCTTAGTCCAGATTTAGTGCCCCAGTGGAAGAATTAAGGAGTAGATGAAACAGTGCATGTAAAGCTACTTTCTAGAGCAATACAGGAGCATGTTGCTATCACAGTCACTAAGGCAGGTATGTAAAAATCAAGGAGCTGTTGCAAAGTGGTTCCCATTTGACAAAACTCCGAGTAAGGGGAATAAAACGCATTTGGATACCAAAAGAAATTACAGTGGTATTGCTGGAAAGCAAACAAAGATAAGTTGGTTAAACAAAATTATTTTACTGCATGCAGTCATATTCAGAAATACGACTCGTGCCTCTATGGTCCATGTGTTGTTACGGATCATCCAGTTTGGTACTGCCTGAAATGGCTGCAAAAGGGACTTTACAGCAGCTGACGCACAAGTCCTAAACCTTTACTCACAAAAGGTTCCCCTGAGGGCTGAGGTCCTCAGTGAGGATCTACATTTGAGAGTGATTTTCTCCATAATTCCTACCTCTATCCAAGGAATATTCCTGCAGCTCCATATTTGGCCACTGCACTTCCTTTCCCTTCTCTGGCTCTGACGTGCTCTTGCAGGTTTGTGGTGACTAAGAGTTGTTGAACTGTGTGTGTTTTGATGGGATGTGAACTGTAAAACCCAGGAATAAAAGTCCCTGTGAAAGTTCCTATGATCCTTACTCTTCCTGCAATTTCAAATATCAGCTGTGCAACCATGAGCTCACACATCTGACTCACTGCTTCTAATCTATTTCCCTCAACTCAGTTTTGCTTTGGCAATATTGCCACCCCCACGTCTCTTGGTGACTGAACACTGAGCAAATTAAATCCTGATCTTTCTCTTTGACTGCCTCCTCTTGTTCTCTCCTCTTAGTTTTATAACTGAGATGCTGCCACATCCCTTTTCCTTCAGGTGAAGTAGCCAGACAGCTCTGATTGCTCACAATACTCTTTTGTACATTAGGCTATACCTAAACACAAATGATTTTTCTTCTGTAATGTCTCCAAGACTCGGGACAAATCACACCCCTGACCACTTTATCCTCTGCCTGACATTATCTCCTCTGTTTCTGGCCTCCCTGAGACTACAGCCAACTCAAAACACAGATCAGCCTCATGCCCTGCATAATTATGGTATCATTAACACTTGTTTTTCACTCCTCATCCACCATTTCCCCCTACAGCATTATTTTCTGCACAGTTTTGCTTCCTGCAGTGCCTTTATCATCCTGCTTGTCTGTTTCTGACATTTCTTTTACTGTTCTTCCCTCCTTTCTGACAACGGTGATGACTCTGAGCACCAAGTATAGCTTGTTGCTCTGTCCTCTTCCTTTCTCTCATGCTGCCATGATATAAGTGACTTGTATTTTGACCTGGCAGATCAGTGACTCTCCGTTTGCCAGTACAGCTGTCTCTGTCCCAGGAGCCAATGCACAATGTCACATATCACCCCATCTTCCTTCAAATCCCTCTTCAAAACCTATTTCCCTTTAAGACAGAGAGTGACATCACAAAACCAGAATAACCAAAAACCACAGTGCCATTGGGCTTGCTGAGAGAATTACAGCCATGCATTTCTTCCTTGTGCTACTAAAAACAGTCCATTCCGTAACAGAAAGGGAGATGATAAATGGTATTGTGGCTAGCACAGGTTCTTCCTGTGGGAACATTTTGCTATATTTCATAAACAAGATAAAGTTTGGATGTTTTGCAAACAATTTCTCCGGATTGAGTCAGTTCGGGCTTGGCCAATTGGGCCTAGGGGGAGGTCTCGGGCTGACCAATCTGGGGCACTTCTGTAGACTCTATATATATGGAATTCAAAACAATAAAGTTCCTCTTCTCCTCTCTTTCCTTGTCTGAGAACTTGGTCGTTCCTCAGCTAGCCGCTCAACAGCGACATGGTATTACTGAGCATGGTATGATATGCAGAGACTGAGAAAGAAACCTCAAGGTTTTAAGATCATTCTAAACTCACCATTTCTCCATTGAATGATACAATGTCTACATTGAACTGTGTAGCTCAATTCACCACTTCTAGCTTCATTCATCAGGCATTTTATGCACCCATTCCTGGGAAAAATACATGGAGCTGCTGGTTCTGCTGGAATATGAGACACATTTCCCACTGGCCCTGGGCAAGCTAAGGATTGGCTCAGGTTTACATACTGCAGCATCTTGATTTCTTACTTATTTCTGTAGATTGGCTCCTTTCTAATGTAGTAATTTCATTTGTTGTCAATTCCTCCATTTCTCTACATTTGTTACTGTAACCAGATACAAGATATTAAACATTCAGGAGCTACCCCATTATTAGGCTGTCTCCTTCTAGCTGGGCTTACAGAAAAATGAAGGGAATGCAATTTACTTATGACACTAACATGGGGCTGCTTTCCAGAGTTCCAGGAACACTTAAGGCTCAAAATGTCTTCTCTTACCACATCAGAAGCTTTCTAGTGAGTTCATTTCTGTATTAAGAAGTGTGCTCTCATTTTGAAGGTCCTTCATGTTGCTGCTCAGTGCAAGTCATGCTATTTGGTCATGGGGCTGCCCTTGACCAGAACACAGGCTTGTGAGTGCCTTTATAGAAAGAATAAATGGCTGGGCCTTGGGACAAGAATAGGAATAGAATGCTTGTGCAACTATGGAAGCTAAAGTCAATCATCCATCACTTCTGCCCTTCATTTTCCGTATTTATCCATGCCTCATGACAGACCGAGAAAATGGAGGGACATTCTTCCCTGTCAGGGAGGTAGATAATGCTGCCACTGTGAAAGAATGAAGTGGACTCTTATGAGCTCTCTGGCCTGTGTTTTCCACCCTCAGTGTGCTGTGATTCATCTAATTAAGGTACACAGCCTGCAAAACAAGAGGCAATTTGGAACTTCTACTCATTAGCTGGGCATGAATGGGATTTTTTTTTTTCCTCTTGACTGTCTTCATTTTATCTGCCGCAGTTCTTCATGACTCAGACTCCAGAAGGGCTCATGATTGTGTGGGTTGCCTCTGGCAAAGGCAAGTAGCTTGAAAGTGAGTGTCTGTCTGTCTGACTTTTACTTCTCTCTGAAAACAAACACTGAAGAGCCTATTCCCTGAGCGACTGACCCAACTGCTGTGTCTTCCCTGCTTGTTGGGGTACAAAATGATTAATCTCCTTCTACACAGTTCAGTACTTAAAACATATGTGAAGGAGACACAAGGGCTTTCATATTAAGCAGGGATAAAAAAAGACTTGTTTTACTCTTAATGAAGAAATAATTTCCTTAAGAACAAAAAGCTCCTCACAGCCAGTGCTTATAAATTGCTTAATTGGAAATACACATAACAGTCCTATGAGGATTATCAGAGTGCTTCTAGCTGGAATTAGAGTCAGGAAAGAAAAGTTATTTTAGAGATACTAATAAAACAGGGGGTTGTGAAGGCTTCTGGGATATATACAGATGTTTTATTTTAGGCTTTGCATATAAAGCTGATTTTTAACCAATTTGTTATTGGTTTGCAAGCTCTGCTGATTAGCCTTGAAGCAGAGAGGAATGAAAATAAAGGAACAGACCCCCAGATTAGAGAGTGATAGCTCCAGAAAGACAGACTGATTTTTTTTTTTTTTTTTTAGCTGAGACTTTAGGCTATTGGGCCAGCTACCACAGTCTAGGTATTTGACATTTCATAAATGTGCCAGAAACAGAGCTAAAGACATCTTTGGCAGTACCTTTCCTCATTTCCTGATAGGTATCAAGCCCCAATTCTTTGCTCTCTGCACGAGATGTCCACCGCACCAGCAGCACCTTGGCTGGCCTCAGGAGGTGCATAATGCCCCAGCCACCCTTCTCCTGGGAAAATGGGAAATGGTGGCTCTAGGAGCTCCACCACCTCCGACTGCTCTGTTCTAATGAGCTTTTCTGTGCAGGAGCAGTGCACCAATGGGCCTGCATCACATCCATAGGATTTACATTCATTGCTAAACACAGATATGGAGCCTCTCACCTGTCCATGGCCAGCTTCAGTCACCACAGCTTCTCCTTTCACTCGGAGGCAGCAGAGGATGGAAAATGTCCGCCTGCTCTTCATCTCTGCCCAGAAACCCTGCAAGCCCCATGCAAAACAATTTGCTTCTGTTTGTAGTTCTTTGTCTAGGGGCCAGCTCCAGGGTCAGCGTCCACGGCACCTGAGGCTTTTCTGTCACTGAATAAACCCCAAACATTTCTTTGGTGGCTGACAGCAAAGGCACCTGCACCACCTTCCTGCAGCTGGGTTTAAGTATTTGGGTTTGGTTTGGGTGCTGTATCCAAAAGCTGTGCGGTGATCATCCAACAGGCACGGGTGAGGGGCAGCTGGCAGCACTGGGGTCCCCTCACAGTCCAGGTTTCCCTCACAGTGGCAGGGTCTTCTCATGGCCCTGGAGTCACCCTGTTGTCCACAAAAATGGAATTCGTGTGCAACAATCCTATAATTACGTTGAGAGAGACACTGATTATCTCAGAATTACACAAGCCTGGGTGCTCAGTGGTATTCCACAAATCAAGCACACCAACTATCAAAACCTTTTGCTATTTATACATTTTAGCAAAGAAATTAATGTTCATTGGCTACAAGTTACATAGTTCTCTTATTAATTAGCATTCTATCTTCTGCTTATTGATGATTCTATTGCTTCTCCTGCTAATTAGTCCCATACTCAGTCCTTCTCTTCTTTTGGGTCCATGGGTTTCTTGGGTCCATGAGTTGGTGGTCACCATCTCCCCCTGCCAGAATTGCTTTTTACCCATTTGGAGCTGATTCAGCACAGTTACTGAGTTATCTTTTTAGACTCTTCCTTATCTTTGGGTCCTGCCAAGTGTCCTTACAGCCCATAAATTCTGCATTCTTTGTGTTCACTATCAGTGGTACATCCTTCTCCCCAAGCTCTGTTAACCTCCCCCAGGCTGGAGATCACTGACACACCTGGAGCCCCAAACCTTAACGAGGCAATTCCACCAACAAGTCATTTGTCTTTCAGACACCTGGGCATCAATCAGGGATTGATTCTTAGCTGCTGTTTCACGGGTTAAATCTCCTTTCCTGCTGATTAGGCTTGAAAGCATTTGAAGATGAAACATCAAAGTACGTCCTCTCTTAAGAAAAATTTAGCATAGTCCTGTTTTGCAGCATCCCTCACGGCTTTGCGATTCCTCACGGCTCCGGGGATCCCTCATGGTTCAGGGATCCCTCATTTCCCGGGATCCCTCACTTCCCAGGGATCCCTCACAGCTCCGAGATCCCTCATTTCCCAGGATCCCTCACTTCCCGGGTCCCTCACTGCTCCGGGCTCCCTCACTTCCCGGGGATCCCTCACTTCCCGGGTCCCTCACTGCCCGGGGATCCCTCCCATCTCAGGGATCCCTCACATCTCGGGGATCCCTCACTGCCCGGATCCCTCACTGCCCTGTTCCCTCACATCTCGGGGATCCCTCACTGCCCGGATCCCTCACTGCCCGGTTCCCTCACATCTCGGGGATCCCTCACTGCCCGGTTCCCTCACTGCCCGGTTCCCTCACGGCGGCAGCCGAGGGGAGGTGGCGCCACCTGGTGGCCGATGTCGGCCCGGCCGGTGCCCGCGCAGGAGCCGCCGGGGTTGAAAGCAAGAATAGTCGTCAAAAAATAAAAAACAAACCCAAAGCAAGACAACGGGGCTATGCGGCAACGATCACCTGCACAGGTGTAAGGAGCTGCTTTTAACTCTCCACGGCTCTGGCGGCCAACGAGCCAGGGCATACCTGGGAGAAGGGAAGGCTGTTGATTACTCCTTTTTATTCCTATCCTGCCTTGCCCAGCTGAGTTTCCTTATTTTATGAGTTACAATCCTTGTCTTCTCTTCTAATAGACGGTGGTGTTTGAGTTCAAAAGCCCCACAGGGCTCATATGCTACTGATGCTGAGGAGAGGGGGAAGAAACTGTCTTCCTTTGGAAGATGGATCCACTTCAAAGTTGTGGCAATTTGAGGATTGACTGTCAAAACACAGGGAGCCATGCAGTGAAGCAGACAATAGCCGAGCAAAACTGGCTTTTCAGGCAACACTGCAGGAATGAAAGAGGAAGAAAAAAACACTTAAAGCATTTGAAATGTAAAACTTAAACATGGGGGTTTCGTTTTAAAATACATTCTGGGTTTTTTTTCTTTTCTTTTAGCTGGTGAGAGAATTTTCATTAGCAGCTCTCCCAGGTACAACAGTCTCTGGATTTTTATTGAGGATTGTATAAAGGTCCACATGGAGTAAAAGCAGTAGCTACTACAAAGTGAAGCTGCAGTTGCCTATTTAAAGTCTGATCTTATCCTAAAGGGAAAGAGTTGCCTGCCTGAATCTTATAGGAGTTTCACTGACAGGTCCCACATGGAGGCTCTGCAAAACCTGGCAGGCAACACCAGTAACAAACTGGGATGTTAGCCATGGAGTCCTGCCTGGCTGAGGCAGGAGCTTTTCACTCTAAAAATAAGTAAGACTCATGCAGGGCCTTTTCTTTCACATCAGCCATGGTGCTTGCATGTGCCTTCATGCAGTATGCTGCGTATCACATGCAGTCATTTTGGAGCTTGAAATCTGAGTGTTCATCCTCTCTAAGGCAGTGTGGGCAAAGGCCCAGGCCATGACGGAGGGGGCTCCCCAGGTCTAAACATCTGCAAAAGGGGGAGAAGAATGGGCATGGATGGGTCTTGGTTTGGACCTTGTCATTTTAGTGATGTTTTTTAATTGAGGGGATGATGACCATGTGTCTTGGGGTAGAATTGAGACATTTTGAAACCTGGTTCATGTTTTCCAGAGAACACAAAGCACCAAACTGCTGCTAGAATCTGTTAATTCTGCAAAAGAAGAGCTGGGTAATTTTGTGGGAAAGATACCCTCAGCCTCCCTAATCCCAAATTTGGGTAACTTGCCATACCTTACACCTTCTGAAGCTCTCCAGATCTGAATGAGCCTGTCTAAGTAAGGATGTGAATTTGTGAGTGCATAGGGTAACACACCTCTAAGCAGAAATCTAATTTAGGCAGAGCTCTTTCTTCCTATCATTTTGGCTTTCCTTTCATGAAATCCCAAATTATACATGGCATGTAATTTTATCCCTGTCTGTCACCATGCCGGGCTCTGCAGGCTGGTAGAGAAGTAAGCCAAAGCCTGTAGCTATCAGCAAAGCTCAGTTCTACCCACAGGAGGAATCCCATAAAAAACCTCATTTGATCAAGGAATCACCTCTATTGGTGAGAAGTTTAGTGTCTGCAAATATATGCATCACAGCTGAAAATAGTATCTCACTGAGATCCGTAAACTCAGAAAAAGAGTCTGCTTACACTGTCACTACCTAACACCTTCCTGGAAGAAAAACAGAGATTTTTGTCCTGTAGTTGTTCATTTTCAGCTTCAGTCAAAGCCTCAAAATTAGAAGGCACTCTTAAAAAATAATATCTGGATTTCCCTGAAATCTCAAGGCAATGCATTTTACAGAGTCACAGAACCAAAGGATATTCTGTGTTGGAAGGGACCCACAAGGATCATTGAGTCCAACTCCTAGTCCTGCACAGGACAGTCTCAAGAATCACACCATGTGCCATACTTCTGTAAGCAGACTTTGCGCAATTCATAAAAATCTATACGTCCTTCTAATGGACAGAGCTTTTTAATTCTGCCATGTCCTGTCAGAACTGGTTTTACTGCAAAATTTACCTTCATAAAAATGGAATTGTTTGTAAATTACTTATCTCACTCAAAAGAACAGAGGATAAAGGAGATATCTGGTGAACATAATGTATTTGGATTCTCAAAAAGCTGTGGGCAACATTCCACAGCAAAGATTATTGAAGAAATGAAGCTGTCATGCGATCACAAGAGTTATTTCATGGAGTGAAAGCTGGTTACAGAATGGCAAAGGGTAGGATTTTCTGGTCAGCCTGATAAAGAGCCAGCAGTGGGGTGTCCTCGAGATTGGTGCTGGAACCAGTTTTGTTTAATATATAACCTGTGGCTGGAGAACGGAGAGAGCAGTTTTGATATTTTGAATTTTCATTTAAAACAGAACTGAAGTGCAATATTGTCATTTCGCGTGGAATAGAAACATCCATTTCCATCTTTAGTGATTATTTCCTTTCCTAATGCTTGTCAGCCTCTTCTTCATCATCCTGACATTGTCTGTGACCCTGAAGCCAAGCTCCAGGAGAAAGTGGCAGGGGGTGGTTTATGTGTTGCTGTGCTTTTAATAGCTTGTACTGTGGTTTGGGATTCTCCAGACTATTTTCCCTATTTCTGTTCAACTGTAGGATCTGCTTCCCACAAGGCATCTTGCCATACTGCCTCTCCTAATCCTTTTCTTCCCTTCCTTCCGCCCAGGTTTTCTTGTGTGAGTCTGACAACTCTCTGATAATCATTCCTCCTCCTCACAGCTCTCCACAGGGATCTGCGTGGGTGGGCATAGCTGGTGTACAGAGCACAGCTCTCCTCTCTGTATGTACTCATGAAATTCACCAGAAGCCTTCCCACCACCAATAAATTTTCCTTCACAGGAGATCCATAGGAAAATAAACACACATTTTACTAGAGCTGGAGCTGGCACTGGAAAATGATGACTGATTTTCCAAATCAAGCATCGCTTAGGAGTCACCCCCAGAGAAATCTGGCTTCTTGGCTTCAGAGCAGCTTCCAAAGTGCTGGAGGCAAATGCAGGCATCTTGGGAGCTGGAGCCTGGTGGTCATCCATGCCACCAGCTGAGTGTGGTGGTGCAGCAGAACACAGAGCATGCTCCCCCAAGGCATTGCTGCTGTGCTGGCCAGGCAGACACGGGACAGCGTGGGACATGCTAAAGCTATCAGCTGCTTTTGGGTTGACTCACTCAGGGAGGTGTGCCCAAGTAACTGAGGCGTGGGCAGGATTTCACTCAATGCATCATCTGCTTGTGACAGTTCTTCCCCCCACACAAGGGAATATACCCTTTAAATTTCTCTCTATTTAAATACCTGTCTTGCTCTGCTGTGTGGGCTCCAACTAACTACAGTTGTAAAAAGCCCAATACCTACATGAGACTGGTTCTGAGGAATGAGTCAGCCCGGGGCTCCCTTATGGTCAGAGCTGCCAGGGAATGAGAGAAACCGAATCAGATTCCCTTTCTCAAACACAGGAAACATGGAAGCAAATAAGCCAGAAAATTTACATCTTTGGGGACCACATTCTTGTGGTGGAGGAGTCAGGAGTAAATCTCCTGCTATAAAGGCAAGGAGATGGTCTTAAGCTTCTTTAAGTGAGATCAGTGAAATTATTTCCCCCTCTGCATTCTTCTGTGAAACCAATAACTTACTATGCAAGCACAGGCTCAAAGGAGATATCCTTTCATTATAGCTTGCATATATTACTGTGCCTTGAGAAGATCTGTGGGTATAGTTGGTGGGGAAGCCTACACCCTGTGACTATCATCATCATCCTCATCTTCCAAACCAGCTACCCATTATCTGAAACATTTTGGGTGGCTGTTTTTATCACAGCAACAGAGGATCTGGATGGTTTGGGTTTCGGCATAGAATCTGGTGGATCCTTACCCCATGGAGAGCACAGAGGGTGAGAGGTGCACATCTGCCTGAAGACCTTCAGCTGAGCCTACAGGAGAAGTTGGTGCTGGAAGCCTTGTCAGGGCATCTTCCTGTACAGAGAAAAACCTGAGGAAGTTTCCTTTTGGAGCTTGTTGGTGATACACACAAACCAGACAAGGAAAGTACTGGCACTGTTATGTTCATGGGAAACAGCTGCATAAGAACTCAAACCTAAAAACTGAAAATCTCTGAAACCAATTACCATTCAACCCCTATTGAGCCCCATTGAGCCCCTCCTTCTGACTCATCACCACATTTCAGCAGATCTGTGAAGTGTAGGTTCACCTCATCACTTGGGGTCATCCTCTGACAGCACTGTAAGCCTGTGAAGGGCAATATTATCTTCCTCAGATCGCATTTTTTGAGATAATGGCTCAGCAGTCAGAATGAAATCATCAAACAATAAGATAAGCCAAAGCAAAAGCAATAGATAATGATGGGTGGTTTTGACCAATTGGCTAATAAAAGACACATCAATTTTATATTGCAAGTTTATTATAGTAATACAATTAGATCAAATGATTTTCACAGCTAGTATACCTAATTATATCAGGCTATGTATATATACTTTATTTCAGCATGTTACAATCTTTAATCATGCAGTGAGTAATGTGCAAACACAATTACAGGGAAGATTCTTTTCCCCCTATAAAAGAGAAACCAAAATTACAAAAGTATGGCTTTATACGAAAGTTGTATCATACAATGAACATTCATTTGTACTTGGGCATTGGCAACATTCAGTCTTAATAAGCGAACAACAGCATCTGTCACTGCCATGCACTGATTACAAAAAATGCCAAGGGAACCGGGAACAGGGAAATATCATCAATGTTAGAGATGGAAAATATATGTCTATATACATTCAGAGTACGAAAAATGTAAAAAATATTTTCAGGGATTAAGTTTATTTGTATGCTGAAGTCAGAGTAATGGAGCCTTGAAGAACACAAATGCACAAACAGTTTGTTTTCCTTTAGTCCAAAAACATCAGTAGTGATGGAACTGACTTAAAAAGCATTACTTCAGGTGTAGGGAGGTGTAACTGAGGTCAGAATCTGGCCTGTCCTTCCTGCTAATGATGCTGCAGAAATAGACAGAAACATAGGGTTAGGAAGTCATAGATGGCTGAATTTTGCTGGCAGCCCAGTAAAAAAAGAAAGACAAAGAGGTCTGTTTAATAGATTTTTTTTTTTAATATGTTCTAGAGTACAGCGTGGCCAGCATCACCCTTTGCTGGATGACTGTAGTTGCTGGCAAGCAGAAGCCCTTGCACTTGTTGTTCAGGGGTAAAACACCCATTCCAAGAGCAAAACTGCTGCCTCTTTACAAGAGAAGAAGAAATGTCCTTACCTGTCAGCAGCAGAGCCTGGGACACACACTGACCTCGTGAAAAGGCTGCTTCCGTAGGGCTTCGCTCACTGCTGGTACGAGGAGTGCAGTGGGTGAGCACTGTCAGTCACTCGCGGGTTTGCCAGGAGAGGGCAGGCAGACACAATCACACATGTGCGACAAGAGGGCAGACAGGCACTCACACGTGTGACAAGAGGGCAGGCAGGCACACGTGTGTGACAAAAGGGCAGACAGACATTTACGTGTGTGACAAAAGAGCAGGCAGACATAAATGTGTGACAAGAGGGCAGGCAGACACGCGTGTGTGACAAGAGGGCAGGCTGACACACGTGTGACAGAGGGAAGGCAGACACTCACATGTGTCTGACAAAAGGGTAGGCAGACACACACACGTGTGACAGAGGGCAGGCAGGCACATGTGTGACAAGAGGGCAGGCAGACACATACATGTGACAGAGTGCAGGCAGACACGTGTGACAAAAGGGCAGGCAGACACGTGTGCACACACCCATCCACGCGTTTTCACTCACTCACTCACTCACTCACTCACTCACTCTGTGCTCACTCAAGTGCTTCTCACCAAAACCAAAGTCACACACATATAAACAGCTCAGTTCCCCACAATGCTATTCCTCAAAATTGAAATGAAAAAGATGTAACCTGAAGAACCAACTTAAATCCAAAGATCAGAAAAGACTTTACCCTCTCCCCTTTTCTCTCTTATGTTTATTCTTTTTCCCAAGTTCAGAAATACAGGTCTTAGCCACACTTACTCAGTATGCAGATATGCAGAATGTAAACATTGCCACACAGCACCCAACACCCTTTTTGATTAACAATGTCACCAACATATTTGCCATGCAAGCATAGGGATTTTTCAAGATCATCAGGTTGCAGGAAGTCTGTGAAATACTTTGAGTTTACTTTTGCAAATGATCTGGCTTGGAAAAAAAAAGTGACACAGACAGGGCTGAGGTAGACTTGGCCATATCTGATGTAATGTCACAGAATTGAGTGCAAAGACAAATGGGATCTCAAACTAACAGGCAGATCACCACAATATAAGCAAACAGGGTTTGGGGAGAAGATTCCCCCATTCCAGCAGAAGGAGGGCCCGTCCTGCAGTCATATTGTTACAGACAATGGAAAGAATTGTTACCACAATGCTAATGACCCTAAACTTTGGCCCACTGGGACTGCATATGGGAGGCCTGATGTGACTGAGGGCCAGCTGGTGCTTGATCTCTTGCTTAAATGGTCCGGAATAAGAGGAAAAAGGGGGCTGTTGAGTGAACTTTCCTGTGTGGGTAGCTGCCTGTTACTTAATGGGCTGGATGCACCAGAATTTTTATATGTTGGCTAGCAGTGGACCAGCAGCTTTCTTCCAGGCTGTGGTATCAGTCACAGGAGTGTCCCAGGAAGAAACTGTTAAGACAATTCATCTTCTATCCTCACTCTTGGCAGGTGGATTGAGGGGAGCCTCCCACATGGACAAATGCACACACACAAGCATCCTGCTGTCTGCTACAAATCCACCCATAAAGCCTGAAGTGCCTGATTCCTGACCTCTGCATTGATCCACAACTATTACAGACAACAAGAGACCTCTGCACCATTTTACACTCACTTTCTCCCAGTGGGCTGCTCTGGCTCTCTGAGTACAGCCTCCTGCCTTAATAGAAAGCTCTCTCCATTAATGCAAACAGTCCCTCTACCTGCCTCTTTGGATTTGTAAGATGAACAGCCCTCCCCTACCTCCTGCCTTTTCTGAAACTCTTCCCAGCGCTGAAACTCACATGGTTTCGAGCCAGTGCAATAGCACTGGATGATTTCCACTTCCTCCCTTCCCGGGATCTCTGCTCCCGGGACCTAATTACTATTCTAATAATATCCTTCACCAGCCTCCTCCGCCTCTCAGGCACCGACATCCGGATGAGATACCGCAGTGCTGTTGGGGACAAACCCAGTCCTGCTCCTCTGGACACCCGGGGTGCCACAGGGGCTGTGCTCTGCACAGTCACTCTGCTCAGCCACGGGCAGCGAGACCCTGCTCTGTCCTCTGCCTCCAGCTCCGGGTTTTCGGGGAAGTATGTGCCAGTGCTGGGGAGCCTGAGGGCTTGGCAGAAGCAGCTGAGCCACCGCTTATAATGCAAATCTGCCTTGGGCTCTGCTTTGCTTCCCAAGCTGTGACAGCTTCTGTCTGCAGCACAGGCTGCCGAGGAGCAGCCTTCCCCCAAAACCCTCACCCAACACTGACCCTGCATTTCCCCGTTCGCAGCCTCCCCCATCGAACAAGGAGAAATAGACACAGATGGAGAAGGACATGCAAGTCCCCAGGGGCAGGGGTGGAGGGACAATGCAGCACCAGGGACGTGGGATTTCAAGGGAAGGGTTAACCCCTTCACGGCCTGCTTGCCACTCTCAGGGCTGTGCTGACATTTTCTCCACCTCACAAGCAAGCCTGCTTATTCACCTGGCCTAGTGCAGGTGGCACTGGAACTGAGGTCCTCCCATGGCATGTGGGAAGAGATGGCTGGGAGGAGCATCCCAATGTCTCAGAAAGGATGTTCCAGGTGGCTGTGACTAGCATGTTCTGCAGCCTCACAGTAAATCTCCACCTGGCCATGGCTGGCACTGCCAGTGTCCTGGCACACAGCATGTATCCCATGCAGAGGGAAACTAAATGGGAGTGCTCCCTGTGCTGACGGAAAGAAGGGTGCAGATCAGCACAACCTCCTTGGCACAGGCAGGGAATTAGCTGGATGAGACACAAGCCATTTTTGCACAAAGCAATTGAGATTTGACTGCACATCCTTTCTTAGCTAGAGCCTTGTGGAAAGTAGTTTGTGTCCCACAGTCTTGGGCTCCAAATGCAGTTGAAGAGAAGAGTGAGTTCTTCACTGCTGCCCACTGCGGACCTGAGAAGTGAGTTACACTACTTCGGCAGAACAGAGGGTTGCGCTTACAAAGAGGGGGGAACGCTGGGGTCCAAAATAAGGGATGCCCCCAAAGGGAGCTGGGATTCTGCCACTGCTCTGTTGGTGCTGAGAACAGCCAGGAGAGCAGGACCTTGAACAGAGAGGGCAGCGTGGTTCAGAGCTATCCAGAAGGCTGCCCAGCTCCAGACCCGCTTTCTGCAAATTCACCCTGCCTGCAGTGCCCAGTCAATGGGAACTTTTGTAATTTCCAGGATGAGGACTTCTGTCTGGACCCAGGTGGCAAACATACTCTAATTAACAAGTAACAACTTTTAACAGCAGAACATCATACTCCAGCTTAGAATAACTAACAAATGCCTGTGGCTCTGAGACCCACAGGGAAATCAAGTTCGTGAGGTACATCTCCTGTGGAGATACATTCTAAAATGCAAGTCAAGGAGAAATAATGTCACTTAGGAAAGACAGGGCTTCCACTGTCCCTGCTCCAATCGCCATTTGTTTACTGGACAGCAAGGAAAATGGTTCCTTCCCCATTGCACAAGTCTGTAGAGGTATCAGGGCTGGGATTGCCTTTAACCCCCTCACTCCCAGGTAAGACTGGATGCTGTCCATTAGCCAATCTGTGGATCTTTATTTCCCATCCCCCAGGAACACACAGTCACTGTCCCTTTCTAAACTCACGCCCTCCACACCATGACCTGCTGTAAAATAACTTGGTAGGATCAGTAATCTTGCAGGAACTCCCTCTGCATCCCTGCAGCATCAACCATGGACTTTGTGGTTATTATTAGATTATGCTTGATCATTGTTAGATAGGAAACCTGATGTTTGAACCTTGTTGGTAGGGGATAGTATTTCTCCCAGCTCTAGCAGTGACACCATTTAAAAATCCCACTGGGCACATAGTTCCTTTTAACCCAGGTGCATTACACAGGACACAGTTATCATATTGGGAATTCAGATACACTGATACCAGCTGACAGCTAAGAAACCAAACATAACACAATCTCAACTACAGTTAACCCTTCACATGCACAACAAAACAGAAAACAAGGAAGGCTTTTGCCTTTAAAAGTGCCGTGCCTGCAATCAGCTAGAAAAGACATTTAAAATCTTGTCACAAAATATTGGATTTTCCAGCATAGCCTAATAGGTTAAGTACTAAAATCACACTAAAATGCAGAGGGTGGTGGATGACCAGCTCCTCTAAGTTGCCTTTGAAAATCCAAGACCCATTGAATAAAGTCAAGGAAAAACATTTACCACATTTTTTGCCGGTAGCTTTTTGCCATAGGATGGTAAGGGCTTTAGTGCCTGAGGTATAGGTAGTTCCTGGATGCTTTTAGGGAAGTGGGAAGGGGGAAGAGTCTGGAGAATAGTTTGCATAGCTTGCAGATATAAAGAAGCAGGTGTGTTCCCCACAAGGCTGTTGAATTTGTCTTCTCCCAGCAAAGCTGTCCAGTGATCTGGATGCTCCTGCAGAACTTTCCGCATCTTAAACTGTGGGTTGGGCATGAAGAGCAAGAGGTAGTCGAGGCAGAGCTTCTTTGATGCGACATTGACTTTGGAGTCCCACATCTGCTCCAGGATGACGTCCAGCGGGGTAAGCCCTTTGCTGTCCTCTATCCTGGGAGATGCTCCATTCCCGAGGAGGATGAGGACTGTTTCTGACCTCAGCAGTTCGCAGGCAAGGTGCAGGGGTGTTTTCCCATCTTCCAGATGAAAGCAGCCAGCCCTATTGATATAGGAGTTCAAGCTGGGGAGCTTGTGTGCAATTTTGATGATCAGTCCCAAGATATCTCTCCTATCATATGTGACCGCCATGGCCAAGTGAGGAGCAGAGGATGGGCAATAGCAGAAGTGTTCCCCAGGCACCTTGAGAGCCTCCTCTGGAAAATGAGACAGCAGATACTGAGCATAAGGCAGGTGATTATGCACCACTGCATACAGAAGGGCTTCTGAAGGTGAGTAGGTTCGTAGGCTGGCATTTTCCTCCCAGTAAAAATACTCCATAGTTCTCATGTCTTCCAGCATCCACACAGGCTTGTGATCTCTCACAGCCTGGTAGAACATATAGGATAAGAACTTGCAGTGCCTGCTCTGATCATCCTGCAGGCTGGCCTGGTTACTGGCCATGGCTCAGCAAATAAAGAACAGCTCCACGCAAAATCACTCCAGACTGTAAGATCGGTGCACTTGGAATGCTGATCCCGATGCTGCTGCAACCTTCAGGCTGTCATTGCTGCCTGGACTGCACAAGCTGGAATGCATGGGCTGATCATCTCCACCCATTCATTGTTTTTCCCCTCACTGCAGTGGTTTTGTTTAGGTAAGCACAATCCCACAGGCTCAGTTAACCCGTGCCATGCAAGCAGATGGTTGGTGAGTACATCCCGCTCTGCGCGTGGCACAGGTTACTAAAACGCTGTCAGACTGCCAGTGATTTTATACACACACAGCCACAGAGAACAGAGGGAGAGACTAAAATTAGCTTGAGAGGTGAGGCGGATTTCTGTCTGCATTTCGTGTCTAACCAGATCAGCTCATACACTGCAGCAAGTGAAATAGCAATATTCCTCTATTTTTTTTTCATGTCACTCACACACACGCAGCTCATTATATAGTAAAAAATATGTAGCAGTGTAAAATAGTCCACAGCTGATAATAGGCACGATTCCATGCTCGGGAATTCAAGGGATTGGTAGCGGTAGCACTAGGAAAGGATCCCTATTTTATAAATAATGGTATGGCTGGCCACTTAAGAGACACTGATGTTAATGGATTGTCTATAAGGCATTAGTGATGTTTGAGACGCCAGCATTAATCTCTGCAGAGAAAAGAGTCAAACAGTGTGTGCAATAACAATGCCCAGAGTCATAAAGCACATTGCTGGGTTTAAACGCCTGCCTTTGTTTAGCAGGGACATACCTGGAGTGCCTCTGCTGCACAGCAAGGTCATGTACAAAAGGTTAATGGCCAAACCCCACTGGAGGGTGGGGAGCTTTGATCGAAGCATTTCTCAGATGTCCTGCTCTGGGGCTGGGGTCACAGCCAATAGCAATGGGGGGAAGTGGGATTAGTCAATCAGACTTGTGCAATGCCCTGGTAAGACACAGAGGACCAAGGCCTACAGGTTTGAGGAGAAGTTCCTATTGGATGATGCAAAAGGACTTAGCCAACGTTAGTTCCACAGGAAAGAAATTAACTAAGAGTCGTTCATGGCAAGCTGTGTTTAAGGAAGGAGGGTTTCCATGTATCTTATAAATAAACAGATTGCAATAAAATGGTATCTCACCATTTTGATAGGAAAACAGGGTTTCTCTTTAAGGGAAAATACAGCAAATCAACAATTTTTTTTTCTCATTTAGCAAGAAGACAAACATATATTAAGTATATTCAAACTAGAGAGAATTCAAGTATCAGATCACCAAATGTTTGGAGTTATCCAAAGAGAAAACCAAAGCCACTCACAAAACTGGGTCTAGATCTTGAACATATTCCAAAGCATAATAGCCATTTAGCTACCCTCACCTGCTGCAGATGTCAAGATAATGCTCCCCAGGGAAGTTCTCACAGCACCCAGCCTGTCAAAGTTCAAGGAGCATCTGGATGATGCTCTTAATCATACAGATTAGTTTTAGGTAGTCCTATGAGTTGACTTGGTGCAGAGACACATTGAAGTCAAGAGACAAATGTTCCACAAGTATCTCCAAGGAAGAGGGAAGCCAAAACCCCAGAACCAGGAATGGCCATCAGGCTTATGGCAAATCATCTCTACACCACAGATGTTTCCAGGACGCGAAAACATCTGTAATTACACGGTAACATGGTACCATAGTACCTTGTAATTACAGGTTGCACTGTAATTCTGCCCTGGAAGCCCAGCACAAAACTAGGAGAGTACCTCATGTGGTTTGCTCACCTCTGCATGGTTTCACATGGCACAGATCTGTCTGCTGTGGTGGCTCCTGTCCTTGGCCTCTTTTGTTTTTTTATGGAGTTTAGAAAAGCTGGTGCTAAAGGAACAACATGTTTGATGGCAATGCATTGCTTCTAAATTTTATTGCAAGCATAATGCATCTGTAAAACATTGTAGAACCATTAGAAATGGAAGACGTTGATGTGGAAAGCTTTACTGAAGAACTGGAAGAAGACTAGGAGTTTGGAAATTTCTAGTTATTTATTTTAATTTTGATCTGTGGCTAAAAAAAATATCTCCTAATTCATAAGATGTTTGTTGTGGCTTTCCTCTTTGACATAATGCAGTCTAGAAGATTATTAGAATCAGTTTTGACTCATAGAGAGAGCACCCAAGAAAGCAAGAACAAGTTTGAAGAGAAAAACTGAAAAACAAAAGCTGATTTTACCCAAAACACCATTTACCTTTTGATCTGAGGCTGCGAAGCTCTTTAGATCTCTCCTGGGCAGACGCCTTTTTCACATTTTGATGGTCATTTCAGCTCACAAAGTATCTGGTTATTTTGAACCTGTGAAAAATCTAGAATGTTTCTGAGCTATTTAAAAATGTCCTTCAAGTGTTATGCTCAAAATATTGTTTCTGGGCAAAATATACCTTACATATAAAGACAAGAACTGAATATTAGTAGAACTGAACAGCAGATTTTGGTCACTGGGACTGAGGATAAATCGCTTGTTTGGCTGGAAGTGGGGCTTTCACATTTGTCATTTCACTGCCTGATGGAAACAACACATTTCTCTCATTTAAGGGAAGGGCAGCCATGCCACAGGCTCTGATAGTCATGGGGCCCATTTGAGCTCAACTCAGCTCCTTCCCCCATGTTTTTGCCTTTGCACAAACAGGAAAAGCTTCAAGGAAGAAGCTGCTTGGGAAACAGAAGAACAAAAGGCTTTGGGAAAGATTGGGACCATCTCCAGCATTCTACCTGTGCCAAAAACTCCAATAAGATGTTTCTTGCTCCCCTTCTGCCCTTCTCCAATGATTTTAATTGGCAGCTGTTTCCAGCCAAAACTGATTTCAGTTCTTGTGTGCCTTTCTACAGGATGATCCAGCCAGGACATACAAAGAAGTCAGATATCAGATGCCTGAGCACAGAACAAGAGAACTAGAGAAACCTGATCTCTTGCTTCAGAGCCATGCTGTCATTCAGGACCCTGGTCTTTTTCCTTTTCTTGGGAAAGAAAAACTGATCTGTTGGTGATGGATGATAACCCTTCAACCACTGTGAGGCTCTAGAAAATGCTTGCTGTGTCCTGCTTTGCACGACCAGCCCAAGCTGTGCAGTGCAGCTTGGGGACACACTGTGTGACGAATTAGTGCCCTTGTGCAGAGCCCTACTGCACCTCGAGGCTGCTTTTATAAAGCATGAAGGGTTTCTTTTATGCCCTGCTACAGGCTTACCAGCTCTAATTCATCCAGCTGACCAAACCAGGCTTGGGGGTGGTAGAAAAATCTACAGTTTGACCTGTCCTGGATCGCAGAATATTTCACATCTGTTTGCAGGGTTCAAACAGCAAATGACAATCTCTGACTACATTGCTAGAGGTGGGAAATGAAAATAAGCAGAGATTTACCACTTTGGAAAGCCTTTGAATTACTTGTAATGGGATCAGCTGATGTCCACCATGCAGAACAAATCAAACACCTGCAGAACTTTGGAAGTAAAGATAACTATCTCAAATGCAACAGCTACATGCAATAAACATTAAGAGGGACTCATCTAGAGACAAATTGAGGATTTTCAGGTGATGTCCGTGCTGCTGGTTGAGCAGTGCTGTAAATCAGACATGTCCTGCTTGTACTGCTACACCCAGATGCCCACCTGGACATTGTACCAAGACCTGGAGCACTTACAAGTGTTGAGGAAGCCAGGGCAACACCATGTTTTCCTGCATGTTCTTGTTTATCCAGCCTGTGAAGGGCTTGACCTATTGTATCCCAATTTCCCCCAGTGCTTCACTGCCCAAGTGCAGTTAGTCTGGAGCTCTGCTGCAACAAGCCCCAAACAGCATGCACATATCTGAGTGTGCTTCTGCCTCTTCCTTTGTCCACTTTTAAACTCAGGGTGTAGACAGAGCCCTTGATGCAGGAAACATTTCCAGCATGTCTGGGTGTTGACAGGGAGCAAACCTTTGGGAAGCAACGTGACAGAGTGTTGGCCACCAAGAGCAGTCAGTGCAACAGGAGCATGGTGACAGCAATGCCAGACAATGAGCTGCCCTGCTTATGGCAAAATGGAGCCTGCTGAAAATGTGATAGCATCTCTACAGCTGTGAAAGCAGGGAAGTGTAAGACTGAAGATGGATCTTCACATAGAATCATTTGTGTCTCCAGTGTCACAGGATAATTTAGAGAGACACCCTATTTTATAAAATAGCTGGCTGTTGCCTATCTCTACCCTAGGTGAAAGCTGAATGTGGGGTTTTTTTATGAGCCACTCTCATCTCTCCAGGCACACATAACCCCAGTGTGTGTCAGTGCATGGCACTGGCCATCTGCAAAGGCATGCCGAAGCTCTCTGGTTGTCACTATGTGACCTGAGTGGCAGAGACCTGTGGCACAATACCAGCTGTGGCCCCTGACTCTGAGGCACAACCTCCCTTACCTTCAGATGAAAGATGTGGGGATATTGAGTCTTTTCAAAAGCCATCTTCCTCCTAAGCCTCAGCTCAGGTTGGGGTCTGAACAAGCCTGAGCAAGAGGGATGGGTGCTGAGGCCTCAAGTTGGACTGGACTTGGGACAAAGAATGAGCTGGGCCAGGAGATGGGTCAGGAGCAAGACCCACAGGAGATGGCAGAATTGAGGAGTGAACTTCCTCAGAGCACTGCAGAAAACATGAAGCAATAAGGTGCAAGCTGTACCATCCTGTGTTCTGAACAGGGCTCCCATGGATATGAGATCCAGTGCCCAAATAAACTGTTTGGCTTATTGGGCTCTCCATTTTCAGGGAAACTGATGTGAAAGCCAGTGAGATTGCCAGAGCCTGAGGACTGTCAAGTTCTGCACGCTGGTCAGGGCATAATCCTGACCACCATAAATTAAATGCTTTTCCTTTGTCAGCTCCCAGGGAGGACTGCCCATTTCTAAAGGCACTCGGTAAACACTGGGCTAACTCCAAAGGAAGGATAATGATGTCTCCAACTCTCACTGAATGTCATATGTATCTTCAAATGTAGGTTGGATCAAGCGGTGTGTTTGTGTCTGGAGGATGAGATGTCAGCTCAGTTTAATCAGCTATAAAAACAACAAGACTCCTTTTATTCCATTTTTTGAAAATGCTTTTGAGACCTGATTGCACAGAGCCTGCACACCAAGAATCAAGTGTCTCCCATTTCTGTGAGCCCATTTGTTTCAGTTCCCAACTGCTATCCTAATTTGAGGCTACATCTCTCAAGGCAGTACATAAATAGACAGATTACCATGCCTCTTCCAGAAAGTAACCTGTCAGCTGAGCTCTGTTTAAAGAACAAAAAAAAGCCCTTGCAGACAGTCTGTGCCTACAGATACATTGAACCAGATGCTGTTTTTCCAGGGAAAGGCTGAGACTGTGAAACAGTTTTATGTCATTGGATGTTTTCCTTCCTCGTGATGATTAGGGGTGTCGGTGCCCTGTTTCACCACTACCCTATGTAAATGTCAAGGCTGTCAACTGCTGAGAAAGCATTCAGGAAGGCACGAATACATTTAGCTTCCAATACTGACAAAACGCAATGCTTTTTTACACAAGCCATAATTAACCTGCGGAATTCAGTGCTACACGATATCAGCGAGAATAAATGTTTGACAGTCTCCAAAGTAAGATTTTATTTTTTCTGTAAATTAATGTCTTTGTTCTGTGCAGGAGCTGACACTACACCAAAACTGCAAATCCAAGGTCCTACCACCACGCAGATGGGCAAATAAATAAAAAACTACAGCTGTGCCATTCCTAACAAAATGATGACAAATTTGTCTGAACCTTAATAGTCGCTTTTGTGCTGTTTCAGTATTGCAAACAAGAGCTGCTCAGAAAGTTAACTTCTGGGTATTTTTATGGGGGAAATGCCACGAGACTGAGCTGCTCTGCAGGATGTATCAGTTTCATTGCATCTGTTGACAAAACTCATGGTCCAAAAAGGGGTGAACATATTTTTAAATTATTTTTATTGAATCCACTACAAAAAAAAAAATCCAGGCTGTGAGCAGCTCTGTAAAACCCCATAGTCTGCAACTTATAAGCCCATAATTAACTGCTGGAGGTCACTGAAAACAATCTTCAGCCCTAGTATAATTAACAAATTATTTGTCAGGATAGTCTTTACGGTATCTTCTGAGGTCTCAGAGACTGAGGGAGATTTCAAAGTTAATTCAGTCATCAAGAGTGACAGTTCCTGTGCCCTGCATTTTATTGTCTCACAGAAAAGTTATTTCATCCAGAGCCAACAATAACCACTCACCACTATGTTCTCCACAGTTTCCAGTGGTTTTATCTGAAAAGGATTTTTAATCTGGGAGAAGTGCACAGTCTGATCAACAATAAGCTTTTCAGAACTACCTGAAAATTGTATTGTCCAAGTAAATTTCCTCTGGACTTTATTATCTCTAATGCTTTGTTCAAATAATTGTATTGGAAGAGTGGATTCCCTGAACAGGATACTTGTGATGACTCAGACAGTGACAAATTACTTCTACTATTACATATAATGAGTTCAGATCCTGCAACCTGCAGCTGGTCACCATTTTCCTCCATCTTTATGGTTTAATGTATATGTGAAATCAGCCACTGAGAATTCACTCAGGAGCAGATGGATTACTGGCAAAATGAATGCAGGACATTCCATAAGGCTGCTTAAAGAGGAAGCATTTTGGTACCTCACAAATGCTTTGAGCACTTTTAGATTCCCTTTAAGTTCATTGAGGTACAGTGTTTGCTCAGAGTGTGAGCTTTCTGTGGGAGGGCTGCCTCAGGGCTCCCTCATCAGCACCCAGAGAAACACCATCCTGGACACCTCTGAGCTGTGTGACCATACAAATCCTATCAATACCAGAAAACCCGAAACAGCTGCAAGTGGGTAACAGCCCTTAGTGTCATCCCAGCCAACAACTGCTGAATTGAACACTAAAGGAGAATTTAAAGATCTTCACAAAGTCACCCTTTTGCTGACTGAAGCCTCTGGCTCATGTATCTACTTCAGTACAGAAAAATAAATTCCATTTGTGACCTATTAAACAGAATGAAATACTCATCAGTAGTGCTCCAAAGGATGTTGGATTGCCTCAGCATGCTGCAGGATTTAAGTTAACGACTCCTATATTTTGTTTTAAAAGAGTCTTCTGCCCATTGTTAGCAAAAGTGTCCCCTTTTGATAAAGTTGATACCTAGTGATGAAGAAACAACTTTTACAACAAACTAAGGTGAGAGGCAGAAAGAAATCAGTTGAATTTTCAGATCACTGAAATTTAGAAGAATGGCTTAAATTTCTGATATACATGTCAGTTGGATTCTGGTTTTCCTTTGAGCAGTTTTGGTTTTGTTTCATTGTTTTTGTTTTCTTCAGATGAAAACTTAAGAAGTAGAAGCTCTTTCCCTCCATAACATGAAGTCTGCACAAAGTCATGTTTACAGCCAGCTTTCTGGGTGACACATCAGACTGCCTTTGCAACCACTTGTTCAAGATGTCAACAGCAAGGCACTGAAATCAAACAAAAAACTCAGTGTGGACCTCTTCTCTTAATGGCATGTGAGATAATTTGAAGAAGAAGAAGAGTTCTTTACACCACTAGCAGTAAAATTCCTCAGGGTGCCACCCTAATAATAGTGCAGGCTAATGAAGGGCCATGGCCTATATCCATGTTCTGGGACTGCAAGCTCCCCTCTGCTCAGCAGCACATGCTGCAGTTGTCTTGTGTGCAGCACACTGAGCATGGCTTCTCCCCTCTTCCTCCTTGCCTCAGGCTTTGCCTTTCTGCACCAAACTGTGGTCAGTGAATGGAAAATCCAGGCTCTGGGAGCCAGGACTTAGACTGGAGGGATGCTGCTTTCCCTGGCCAGGATCATGGTGCAACCTCACTGGATACTGGATGTGCCCTTCCTTTGCTTTGCCTGGCAGTGATGTTGACAATGACAGACAATTCACAGGGGGCTGCTCCCTTCAAATGCAACATCTTGAGCCATTTGAGATGGGATAAGGACACAAGGCACCTGCACAGAGCTGCTTGAAGGGCCTAGTGAAGCTCCTTACCTTTCCACAAAAGTAGCTGGAGGCCAGGGAAAATAATCTGGAGCCTCTGATTTAGCACCAATGTGATTTCACATGCTTCAGCAGCCACCCTGTGTGACAAGAGTGGGGATTCCTTCCCCATGTCAGAGCTGTTGCTTAAGGACAGGAGGGTGGCACTGTGCTGTGCACATACCTCATCTTCTGAAAGCTGGATCAACTGTGGACACTGCTTGTTCAAAGCTACTGGAGGCTTCAGTGGAAGCACTACAGCATTTTTATGGAAATGGCTCTCCTCTGAGTTGCTCCAGGAAAACCTCTGATGAGATCTGACCCTGTCAGGGCAAAAGAGCAATCAGGGTTCCTACAACAAGCTCTCTCTGTGGTCCTTTTACCTTCAGGGCTGCTGTGGAGCCCAGGGACCCCTTCCACAATCCTGCCATGCCAAGTCATAAGGACAGCCCATGGAATTGCAGGAAGGCTTGTCCCCTGAGCACTAGAGCACCTGGGAACTGCACAGCCCTCTGAGAAAGGCTCCCAGCCAGCCTTCCCTCCCGACACCCCACTGCTCTGTCAGGCAGGTGACAACAGAGCCAGAACTCCTCGTTCTTCAGCAGCCTGGATAAACACTGGCAGCAGCTAGGGATCAGCAAGAGCCTTGATGCTGGCAAGATGCAATGTTGTTCATCCCTAAACGAGATTTGAATTCGGAGATTTAAATCTTTATCTGGGATCTGAAAATACCCTGAAAATAGAATCATCTTTATGAAACAGAAATTCACTCTCTCAGCCAGCCCCAGTTGTCAAGGCTCACTCCTTCTCCAAATGAGACCATCTGTCATGGAAACAGGCATCTAACTTTAACCCAGATTTGAAACTGCTGGCTTGGAGGTTTGTAAATAAATCCCAGCAACACCCCAACTGTTCTTGGGCTCACACTGAGGGGCCACATCTGCTCAAAGTAAAAAAAAAATCTGAATTTACATGAGTCACACATCAACTCATTCTATGTAAAGACACTGTAAAAGCAATGCCAAAAAAGAGCTGTCAGTGTGCCAGCAATACCATGTTTACATTAAAGCCTGTCAAATACAGCCCTAAAACACTACATAAATAGGTGGAAATACTGAACGTGCTGCTGCACGAGAAAATAGAAATGTTAAACTATTACAGGTGACTAACAGGCGTTACCTTCCTCATCCTCTTCGTCAGGCAGAGATATTGTCCTCCTGACAGCCACGGCTCCTGGAGCAGAAGGTGGCTGTCAGAAGCAAGCCTGCTCTGCAGCTGGAGCTGTTCTCTCCCAACAAAGCCCTGCTGGGCTGCTGTCCTATTTGGCAGCTTAGTGCTAAAACAGAAAATGCAAGCTGTAAAAAGTTGGTGCCACTATATATCAGGCCCAGACAATAATCTGGTTCTCTCTCTTAAGTACGTTGGCATTTCAGAGCCTTCATGATTTTTAACATGTGACTTTTTGTAAGAGTGAAGAATTACTCTTTACCCTATTTTACAAATTGGAAACTGAGGTGGACACAGAGTTAGTGATTTTCCCAAACGGCAGAGGCAACCAATGTTCCGTCCCTTCCCATTGTATTGGTTTTTGACATTCTACAAGTCTTTCTGGCTACCTCAGATTCACACAAGAGGTCGGACCAATATTTAACTTGAGCATTTTAGTGTCTCCGTGACCTTTCCTAGCACCTGGTGAGTGAACAGGGAGTTTTGGAGTCCAGGCTAAAAGAATATGAATTCTACATGATTTAAAATCTGTGCACGCTAGAGGTGTTCTGTTCACATGCTCAGGCTTGGCTCCCTCACCAGACATCAAGTCAGGAAAGAATTTTCTTGTAATCAGCTTGGCAGAAACTGTTGGATGTTTTCTTCAGTTTTGAGGGGGTTTTGCCTTATATAATATAAATGATGCCACACTGCGCGTTTTGGGACAATCTTGATGCACACTTGTGACCATCCTGGATGCTGCACTAGGATCATTTTCCCAGCTGATGGCTGTGATTGCCTTTCTTGGATTCTCCCACTAGAGGGGCTCCCTCATTTCCCTTAATCCATTCTGCAAACGTTCACTGCTCATCTCCTCAGCCCATAAATTCTTTCTTCTTACTACTGTTGTTCAACAACTGGATATTGATAACAGTCTCTGATTTATTCAGGAGATCACTGCTGTCATCAGTTATCTGAATTTCCAAATAAGCATCTTCATCTTTTCTCCCACACAGGCATGTTCAGGACAATGAAAAGAAAATCCCCATCACTGTCTCTAGGACTGGCTCATTTTCCTCTCCCAGATCCGTGTTTTAAACTGTGTTTAAACTGCAAAAAGCACCCACAGAGTGCTGGCTGGTGATGTGCTGGCACTGCTGCCTCTCACATCACCCACCTGTTCTCACAGCACATGCTTTCTTAGCAGCACACCTCAGTCTATTGTCAGGCTGTGGGTGCTCTGGGGACAGGACTGTCATTTATTCTGTGCCCATGCAACACCTAAGATGGCCTTATCCTGGTGGATGCCTGGGGTTATTGGGAACACACAGCAAACTGCCCCTTGCAGAGCCTTGTGGTGCCTGGTGCCTTCCCACTCCTATCCTAATGCCTGCTCTTAGAAACCTCCCTAATCCCCTGTCAAGCTTTCCTCATCCCTTTTCTTGGAACTCCTCACTTTGTGGACCACATTGCTTTCACCACATCGTTCTGCCCATGGTGTCTCAGCACATTTCTGGCATAACCTTGCATCCAGCCCTTGTAACTATGCCTAGAAAAAAAATGGGTGGGCACATGGCTAGGGGACAACACTATAAAAGGAAAATGTTCTTTCCAAAATTGAAACCAAGTTTGAGAAGCAGGCTTGAAATATTTAATTAGCAGTTTAACCATTTGTATTTATTTATGTTTTTATTAAGTTTCTCACCATGGACAATAGAAGTGTATGAATTTGTCAGCTCACCTGTCTATATTAGGCTTAAGATTCTGTTTCATTTTTATGATGTAGTTTAGGATACAATATGTTTCCTTTTTTAGAACATCATCCTATTCCCTCTGCAAAATCTTGTCTGGATAGATTTCATGGAGTTTCTTGGGATAATCCCACTTGACCAAAAAACCTGGTACTCCATACATGCATAGTCACACTGACTCATAGCTGCTATTTAGCATCCTGGGCTCCTGCATACCCATGATAACATGAATCTTAATGCTGTATAAAATACACACCATGCAGCCAATGCTTTCTGGAAAGTCCTGGAGTCATTTTACACAGGCTGTTCTATTCACAAACATATGTCTGATGCTTCCCAGAAACTGCAGTTAAGGACATGTGCTGGCAGTGTCAGGGTAATCCCTTAAGGCAAACTCAAGAGTACATATGGTAAATTTTCCCATTACACCTTACTCTCAGGAGTTTAGGGAATTGTGTGATGCATGGACCAGCTGACACATGGATTTCACACCTTAGGAAGAGGTAAGACATGGCATACTGGGCAGATGACCTTTAATGTATATTTCAGTGATTTTCCTCTGCACTTCCTCTATAATTGGAAAGTGCCAATTATTTTATCTGTTTACAGTTTTCCAATAAGACCTCTAGCAAAGGCAAAATCAGTTAAGCTCTGAAAATCATCCACTAAGCACTAGAATCTGTTTCTGTCAGCTGGCAGAAAACAAGCAGAAAAGCACTTCTTGATGAGTGCCTGATCGTTGAGAAGCAGCATTAGAATGAATCACCCTTTGCCTGCCTCGCTATTCAAATGTACCACTGCAGAGTCTGCACATGAAATAAAGATGGAAAAGTCTCCTCACCGCCGAGCATCCACAAGGTGGTGCCATTCAATAATCTTAGGAGAAGAGCTGCCACTGATGCATTGAGGAGGAGAAACCAAGATCCAGCTTCCCTTAGGAAATTCGAACTATTGCACAAGAAACTCGGTTTTCTAGACCTTAGGCCAAGCATCACTCGAACAGCAACTTGCATTTAGTCAGTCCAAACGATCATATCAAGGATTCTGGCTGCTGCCTCGTGTCTCCTCCAGCCTCTTCCCTGTTGCAGGGTTGTGTCCACTTCTGCACGCAGCCCTAGGAACTTTCCTCCACATGAGATGGCTCTGCAGCACAAAAAACCTCACAGTCCAGACTGTCTCCCTATCAGCACACCTCTATGTCAAACAGAGACCACCTTTAACCTCATGGCCCAAAACAGGCAGGTCAGTTTGCTTTGGATGGTTAATAAGCACTGGGAAAGTCACTGGCAAGGGTTACTGTCAGCCCTCATGATAATTCCCATTCCCATACAGAGGCTGTTTGTTCTTCCTACATCATCATCTTTTGTTCACAGGACAAACACTGTCCTCCCTTGGTGATAGACTCAGGATAACTGAGTCAACAGAGTGAAGAGTGGGAGCCCCTTGTTTTGGTGTTAGCAGGACATCACCAGCTATACTCCACATCAGTTTTTGCACTCCACAGAGATGGCCAGCTTATTTTCTAGCAAGCTTTGGATGAACAGAAGATTTTGAGGACTTGGAGGCTTCTTGCCTATATCAGATTCAGAGAGGTGGCTTAGAAGTGTACCCTTCCCTCAGCCCCTGCCTGAATCCCTTGCTCTAGCAAAGCTCCTCTGGAGACTGGGGTTAGTTTTTGTAGGGTTCAGCTGGTTGTTCCTAACCTGAAGGCTATCTCCTTCCCTTCAGGCTTTGTTCTTTGCTGAATGTCAAACTGCCTGCAAGATCAGTGACTTCTAAATCATGTAAACAGCATATGTTGAGCAGACATTAAAATTGTTGCTTGAGGATGCATACTGCCTGTCCTCATAAACACAAGCACCAGATTAGCAGAGCAAGAAGCTAAAACAATCTTTCAGAAAGAATTACAGCTCTTTTTTACAGCTCTTTAACAGATTAAATTGCTTTTTTTTCCCAGTCAACTTCATCAGCGGCACTATTCAGAATCCTAATGAAATTCACATGATAATCCAGCTGGGGGTCTTGAGAGAACCTCTGCCTGTGGCTGTTCTTGACTCCATGGCCTGGAGGAATGCAGAGGAAAATTGTATTAACCTGTCCTTCAAAGGCAAGGAATTAAACTTGTCAACATTGTGGTCCAAACTGTGTCAGTAAGTCATATGTTTACCATTAAGCAATTGCCAGAACAACATAGGTAAAAGAGCAGGAAAATGGTTTTTTATGGCCTCAGTTACTCCTAGCTGCTCTTTACTGGTGGAGTGCCATAAAGACAAAGGACAAGGAAACAATGGGAGAGAATCTCCAAAGGTGATGCTCAAATGAAGTATGAGGAGTCACGTGTTACAGGAAATAAAGGGACAGAAAAGCAGAATATAGCATTTATCTTACTCGTGTATTTCTGTCCTCTTTTGTTATCACCTCTGTAGAGATCTATAAAATCAGGAAGGGCTGGGGGATGATAAATGGTTCATTGTGCTTTCTTGTATGAGAACAAGAAATGAAACTAGCAATTAGCAAGCTCTCCACAAGCAGCAGGAAGTGGTTCTTCACATACGGTTCAAGAAATCTGTAAAACTCATTGCCAGAGGAGATTTTAGATTCAAACCTTTACACAGGTTCAAAAAGCAACCAGACAACCTCATGGGTGAAAAAAACCCATGAGTGCCTTTGACAGCAGCTCCTCCCTCAGAAAGCCTGTGTGCTCCTGAGGAGGAGGAAGGCAGCCAGCTCTGAGAGAGAGAAGTTACCTATTCCAGACTGCTTGGTGGAGGTGAGGCTGTACCTGGGTTGCTGTGTCTGGCCTTGGTTTCCCTTCCCAAGTCAAGGGGGATGTGGAGAAACTGGCAGGGCCCAGTGGGGCTGCTGTGTGTTCCAGAGCCTGCAGGATGTACCCCCTCAGAAAGCTGGAGGGAGCTGGACCTGCTTGGGCTGGGAAGGTGTGTGAGAGGTGAGCTGGAGGTGGCCACAACCACCCACCAGAGAGATACAAACAGCAGGTACTTTTCAGGAGTAGCGGACAATACAAGAGCTGGTATCCAAGGTTTGCTGTTTGGGAGACCCAGGTTGGACTTTAAGGGAAGATATTTGCAAGAGGAGACCTGCAGAGGGGGCTTTCAGCCAAAATTTCCATGACTTGATGCGCATCAGTTTCAAAACTGAACACTTGCATTTTGCAGGACCCCCCCCCAAAATTGTGGTGGGGGCTTTCTGAGACAAAATCTAGAGAGACACAATATATTTAACATGACAGCTGAGGGCACAGCTTTCTTCTTATTCCCTGATTTGTACTGACACCATTACAGGTTTCCAGAGAGAGAGTCTGTTATTTATTCACCTCACTAAAAGGCCCATTCTCAGTGTCACTGCGATGACTCTGTTCTTTGTTTGTATTGTGACAGAAGCGATGCAGTCACATCATGCTCCAATAAAGAGGCCCTGACCTCCAACAGTGGCTCCATGGGAAAGAAATGAGCACCTGCTAGGAAGCTGGGTGCCTGTCATCCCAGCCTCCCTGGTCAGGCATTCACAGGCTATTTTGGACCTCAACTGCAAGTCCATTTGCAGTTCTGCATGACTGAACTTGTCAAGCTGTGGTCCTAAAGCAGCTCACTATTCACAATATTAACATTTTGTTAAAAAAAAACACGGGGTACCCAATCTTCTCAGCTGGCTGAGACACAGACCCAGAGCAAAATGGCCAGGATGCTCCCAAACAGTCTTCAAGGCAGAGAAAATACCTGAGCACAGCATGGCTGGGGGCTAAAAGTGAACACGAGAGCAGCACGTCGGCCTACACACTGCCAACTTTTGTTCAGGCATTTGGGCTCCCTGAGTAGGATTTTAACAGAGAACAGCAAGTGAGATCTGAGGTTGTGCTCAGGGACATCCTCCATACCACAGAGAGCATCATCAGACTCTGGTTGCTGAGGAAAGTATAACGAGGGAGGAGGAAAGAGCAAAACAGACTGATATGAAGAGCTTGGGAATGGAAATACGTAAGGTTAAGGATATATAAGAAAGAGAAGATCATTGTTGCTAGATAAAAAAAGAGAGCATCAAAGGAGATATGTACTGAAGGAATAACACCACCCTCTTCTAGACCACCTGTTGGGGCAAAGAAGCCCTACTATGTGTATAGGGAATTGCCTCTCACCTTATGCAGAGGCCTGCTGTGTTTTATCCATACTTCAGCCTCATTGCTAGGGAAAAAAACAAAAACAAAAAAAAAAGCTTGTCTGTAATTCCTTAGTGGTGATTTTGTGGAATCCTGTCAATTGTCCACTACAAAATGTCCTCTGTTCCCTTTACTCTGTGTTAGGATGGGACCTATTTCTGTCTGAAGTGTCTCAACCAACTCTAGATAAGGATATCCTCGAGATTAAATACTTCATAACCCTGGAATGTCCCAGAGCTTTCCCTCTGTACCTTCCTCAGCCTGACTGAGATGTTATAACATGGGAAAGTCAGGGAGCTTTTCAGAGGAAAATATTTGTGAAAAAATATAGGGAATATGGGAAATCTGCCCCTGCTTCTACCCCCACTGGTGTAGGATAACTTCTGCTATATTTAGTAGATAGTGTTTTATCCAGCCAGGTTTTACATTACCTAGTATTTGTATTGTTTTGAGATGACTCTCCATTGCTCTGGGATGCTGTTGTGAGGAAGTTACCTTGGTACTATTCTTTATTTGGATTAATCTCATCAGGACAGATGAGCCCAAGTTAGACAGTCTGCACACAGAATTTTAAGATGTGATGATTTTGGACCTGAGGCTCCCCAGGCCAAGCAGCCCTGCTCTAGATCAAATGTTAAATTTCCTTAATGTCCCATGGTGCTCAGATCTGAGGGCTTTGAACCTGATTCCATGTTAACATGTCATTTCTCTTTATTACAGCTCTCCTGTGCTAGTGCAGAAACTCTAATGGAGGAGCCACAGGCTACCACTTGCAGCTGCAGTCCTGCTGTTTGAGGACCAATCAATCAGACAGCAGTGGAACATCACATCTCATATTCTGAATAGGCAGGCTCTTCAAAATGTTTTCCAAGAAAATTATCTGCACAGAGTTCTGTAAAAATCTAATTCTATCCCATTAACCAATAGCTTACAACCAGCCCAGAAAAGAAATCAGGTATAATAGCCCTATGACAAATGGGGTAGCACTTAGTCAATTCATTTATCTATCTACTAAATGGATGTTTTAAACCCAAGAGCCTCACCCCTTAACCTCTCTGGTTAATGTTTCCAGATGACATGCCAAATGTCTCCATTTTATAAAACTACATTAAAATTAGAGATGGGAAAAGTCTGGTCATCTTGGTTAAACAGGATTCTACCATAAAAAATAATACTGAAATTGTATTAACAAAGCTTCAAGACTGTTCTGACATAAAAAGAACCAATACTCATTCTCCATTTTGCTGTACCAAACTTGCTTATTAACTGAGTCTCAGCTCAGGGCTCCAGTTTTGTACTGGGGTGCCCACTGTACAGAGATAAAAGAGAAAGGTGGCCCATGTGCCAGCCACCCAGCCCAATGTGACATAAAACACAACAGAGATGCTCCTCACAGGTCAGCCCTGCTCAAAGTAGTGGGTCAGAGCTGAGTCCCGTGCTTTGCAGTGTATTTAGTGCATGCCATCAGTCTAATTCTCACTGCATTTTCCACAGAGCTCGTGACAAATAATTTTAGGAAGGAATTTATAGGATGACCTTGAAGGTGATGCCATGGTGTTTAAACAGGGGAGCTTCTCTGCTGCATGGTGTAGAGTGGAAAGAACACCTTATCAATGAGACTGTTGTCCTTTGCTAAATGGAGACATTTGAACTGCAAGAAAAGAGGCAATCAAAGCCCTTTAAGGCAAAGGTAAGACATTTGGGGTTGGTGCTGCTGACAGAGGAGTTCTGCAAAGCAGTGGCAGGGGGTGATGATGGTGCCAGGGTGGTGTGGTGACCCCCTTTTCCCGCCTCTGCTCTCTGCCCTCTCTGCTTTTGCACAGCATCTCACCCAAATGGCCCCACTCTCTGTCAAATATGCCTCAGCAGACTATTCTGCTGAGTGGCCTCTCAGATGGGCTCTGAGGTTTCTACTCCAGCTGTGGCTCTGCACACCCTCCACAACGGTTTTCATCACCACATAAAGTAACACAAAGCAGCAGAGACATGCAGGGATGAAGAGTAGATCAGTCAGCTTTCTGTGGCTACACAAAACTCCAGGGGTGTTGCAAGGAGTCTGGAAGTGCTGTTCTCTCAGACTGCCCTGCACCACAGGCTCTCTGATCCACAGCTGTTCATTAGAATGTCAAAAATCCGTAAAAAGCTGGAATCAGGAGTGATCCCCATCCTGAATGTATTGGGAAAGTAGGGTATTCAAAACTATTGATGCTGTCAGATTTCCAACTGGGAAAGTCACTGGGTCATAGGAAAGCAGCTACTGAAAACTTGGACAGTTGTAATTGAAGTCCCAGGCTGGATACGCAGCAGGGAGGATGCAGCTCAAAGAATGAAATATCCATTAGAAAGAAAATATATCACAAATTTTATGTTTGACTAGGAAGACTATGGAATCCTTGCCATTTGAGATATTTAAAATATGCTTAGGATGACCATGAAGTACTTTCTCCTGCCTTAGCCTAGGAGGTAGAATCAATGATCTCCTGAGCTGCCTTTTGACTCTCCATTATCTGAGTCTCTGGTATCAAGTACCGCTTTTCTGTGTCAACAACATGTCACTGAGATAATGAACTGGACTATCTTGGGTTTTTTCCCTGGGAGTCTTAATACTCTGTGGCACCTGATGCCACCAAATAATTTTTATTGCAGTCTCCTGTGGGGATTTGTGGTCAGCCATTCAAATGCAAGCTGCCCTCACTAAGCCTCCATGGACAAATATTTACCTGCAGCAGAGCACACGCAGCTGTAGCTGCAGGCTCCTCTTTATTTATAGCTCACTAGCACAGGCAAGCTGCAGTCTGCCTGTCTTTGGTCACCTGCTCAGGGCTGAGGTTAACACATGAGTAAGCAGTAACTTCCTAAAGGCTAAACTGTATTTGCGGAAAAGATCACTTTATCCCAGTCACCACCATGGACAGATATAAAGTAATCCCTACGGACATGTGAAGGCTAAGCCTGCTTATCTGATGGTGTGAGGTCAGACAGAGGGACTGATAGGGCCCTGTGTTTATAGTAATAATTGGGATTGCTCTGCAAAAAGACATCCCTCAAAGCTTTTCTTGAAAATATTGCCAGGTCAAAATATAAATTCTTGAGAAAATTAGGGATTTAATAATATATCATCTCCTATCAGGATACTTTGAATCACTCAAACACAAAATAGCTATGAGATGTTTTCTTAGAGAGCCCTAGTTTATCAAATGTCATCTGGCAGGGTTAAGCTGATTAGCACTATGGTTAGGGAAGAAACTCTCCCCACCAAGCACGGTTCTTGGCTGAGGCAGCCAAGGTCTTACCCAGCCTCTGTGGTTGGGCACAAGCTGTGGAAGACCCAGAGCCAAGCATGGGCTGACAGGCCAGCAGCACTCTGGTCCAGTTGGCTCCAGCCTTTCCCAATTAAAGAGCTGGGTTATCCCTGCCTTCTCCCATATCAAGACACCTGACTGTCCACAGAGGGAAGTGCACACTGTTCCATGGTCAAATTTGGCTGACACTGGCCAATGGGCTCCAGATTTGCTGAGGAACCAAAGGGGACACAGATGGAAAAGCAGCGTGAGAGCATAAGCTTTGTTTCCTTAGAAAGCCAGGCTAAAATGTCCTTCTTGGCTTAGAATAGCAAATACAGCCTCACATGTGCACAGCAAGTGCTTGCTACAGCCTCTTGTCATCCCTCACTACAAAGCCATGGAAGACCTAGGAAATACTGCCATACCCCCCACTCTTAGCTATGGCAGCTGAGATTCTCTCCTCCAGGAATTTGGATGCACTGTCCAGAACTCTGCATATCCTGCTGTGTGGTGGACCTCATCTCCTCTTTCCCATCTACCTCACCAGCTCTGACTCCAGCCCTGAATACTGCAGCTGCTCTGCTTCTTCACCACACAGAGGGATCACCTCTGAGAGAAGATAACTCAGTATTAGCAGGAATACAGCTGTGGATTATCCTGTAGCCAGGCTCTGCACACATGTAACAAGCCCCACAAATTTTGTTCCATGATAAATATTTATAATGTATATAATATAATAATTAATTATGCAATGAATTTCATCACATCATCTCTGGGATGTATCTTAAAGAGCAGAATCTAAACAAATACCTCATTGACCCAAAGCAGCTCAGGCTTCCCTCTGTGTGTTGGCTCCTGTCAGCCTGTAAACTGTGGAGATTCACGAACAGCATCTGGCCTTTCGAGCAGAGTGGGTTGGTCAGTGAGACAAGGACTGTAGGTAGAGAAAGTCCCCAGTTCACAGCAGCTTGTAAGGTGGACTCTGTGGCAGAGGAAAAGGGTGAGGGGTCTTTCTGGAGGTGGTAGATGCTGAGAGAGAAGCAGTAAAGGTAGGTAGGAAGCACGTTTTGGAGCAAGTTGATGGGCCTCCTTGAAAAAAAAAAAAATAGCCTTAAGAGTTGTGCATTTCTGCACAATTTGTGTTACACCAAGGCATTTGAATTTTAAGAGGGTCCTTCAAAACAGCGTTCCCTGTAAGCAGTATCCTGGCTGCCTCCTCATCCCTGCAGTGACTAATACATGTACTTGTCTTGGAGTGTCCAAAGTCCTCCTTGTCCCCAGCACAGCTGCCTTCTGGCCTGGGGCAGAGCAAGTTTTGTGGCCAAGAGGAGGTGAGGAATCAGTGTGGAGCAGTGAGAGGTTCATCTTCATCAGAACAGGAGCAGTCCTGTGACCTGCTGAAGGGATAAGGCAACCTGGTCCATTCTTTGTCTCCTGTGTGCATGTGGAAGCAATGCAAACTCTGGTGTCGCTTTGAGCAGCTGCTGAGGAATGACCCAGTTCTCAGACAAGGAAAGAGAGGAGAAGAGAGCTTTATTGTTTTGAATTCCATATATATAGAGTTTACAGAGGTGCCCCAGATTGGTCAGCCCGGACCTCCCCTAGGCCCAATTGCCAAGCCCGAACTGACATAATCCAGAGAAGTTGTTTGCAAAACATCCAAACTTTATCTTGTTTATGAAATATAGCAAAATGTTCCCACAGGAAGAACCTTCTAGCCACACTCTGGCACAACCCTGGCCTATATTATTCATCAGAAGTCACTTGGTGGGATTTGGCAGTCAGCCAGTTCCATGGAGTGCTTCCTTCTTACAACCATCACCATTTCACATTCCCTATAAACATCTGCAAATTGTCCTTCAAATCACAGCTTTAATTCCTCTTTGCTGGCACGCCAATGAGAACTGTGGCTCACCCAATAGCCTCTGATGTGTTCTGCCCTTACCTCATTTTCTGGTTTTTCCTTCCTTGTGCTTCCTTCTCTGAAACAAAGGATGCCAAATCTCAAAATGATTTTTGAATGCTGTTTACTCCCAATCTGTGTTGTTTCCAATTCTATGCCTGCAAATATAGGATACTGTTGGAGCCCAGTATGAAAGAAAATATACCAGCATATGGTTGGCAAATGCCGCATGCTCAGCTCTTGTCTCTAAATGCTGTTTCCCAGTGCTTTCTTCAGGGAATCAACACTGATTATATGTGCCAGTATATTTCGTTGGATTTGGAGGATCTGCAGATCTTTCAGAAAAGTGGAAGCATGCAAAAGTACCTAGGCAACCAAGAGCAGTTTACTCTATGGTGGAAACTGCAGTTACACTTGAAATGGTTAAACCCAGGTCTAGGCAAGAGAAACCTCAATGACTCCTGCACCCTTTAATCCATTTACAAACAGCAGTTGATGTCATTTGGATAAACATCTGCTGGAAGAATGAATGAGAGCCACCACTTTCATATATGAGTGCAAGATTTCTTCAGGGTTTCACAAGTTTATGATCAGATGCTCCCAGGCTCCAAGCCCTCTCCCTCAGACATTGCTGCTGCTGCTGCTGCTGCTGCTGCTGCTGTTTTGCTTCTAGATTCTCTCTGGATGGTGAGGCTGGAGCTGAGATGATTTTCATCAGTACAACTGAGGAGGTTACCAGGCCCCACTGCCCAGGCTGCCTGACTGGTGAGATGGCTCAGCAGGCCTTGGTGCAGCCCTTAAGCTGGCTCAAGTTGGCAGCCTCACATTGTTCTGGTGGGCAGGCACCAGTCCTGCTCTGCAGCAGGAAGGTTTGAGCTGGCAGTGTGGGATCCACCTCATTGGCCCAATGTGAGCCACCTTCGTTTGGTATCAGGACCCTATAACTCAAGAAGCTGGAAGTGTTTTGCACTTTTTTTCCAAAAAAGTTCATATTTTCACATTTTAACTTGATCCCAGGAGCTTCTCACTGTAAAGAATAAAAAAACAAAAACAAAACTAACACAAACAGTCCACGGCTAATACGAACAGAGAGTTCTCCTTCTGCCCCCCAAAATACCACTCTATATTCTTCCTCTCCCTTGCCCAGGAGTGCCATGTTGTCCTCATGGACCTTTTCTTGGCCAGTGTGCCACAAGCAGGTGAGATGGGACTGAAGATTTCAGCCTCTTACTGGAAATCAAATGAAAAGCCCTGCAAAAGCCAGCAGTGACTAATCCACTCAAATAATTAGTTATAGGACAGATGACGACAATTTTCAGAACCCTGTGAACCGCTGTCACTGAAAACACTTTGGAAATTTGTCCATGTGCTCTCCGCATAGGTCCCAGATATCTTTGCTTCTTCCCTCTCCCATTTCAATCCAGTATCAATCTTTTTTTTCAAAGAGCATATTTTTAGCTCCTCTGAGAGGAAAAATGGGCTAATGCTGGGAGATTTTTCCACTGCACAGGTAACAGGAATTACAGCATGCAGGTGGGATTGCTCCCCCCAGATGGAATTGGCAATCATTCCCCACCGATGGTTTCTGTCAGTTAATTAAAAAGTGCTGTCCCCCTGGAGAGCTGTCCACACAAGGTCTCTTGGCCCAAATTTTCCAGGTGGTTTAGTTCCACTGGTGGGATCACAATGGGGGCCACCAGCAGAGATGTCAACTCCAGACAAAATTAATCATGAGCTTGGGCTGAGAATCATTCCCCACTCAAAGCGAGATGGGATGGGAAAGAAAAATAAAGGGGGAAGGTTACATTCACTATAAAAATCTGCATCTAAAGATCAAATCTGTTCCTAAGTGTCAGCACCAGCCTGAATTATTGAAGCTGAAATTATTTTCCGAGGTTAATTTTCCTTTCCTTACTTGTGTTATCCTGCCTAGCAACAGAGGTGACCTCTCGAGGTTGCTTCTAGCAGCGTTTCACATGGCTATGTTTGCTCACTGTCTGCAGCTCCTTCCCATCCAGACAGCCCAATGAGAATAGCCAGTTTCTCTTTCTCCTCAGTATTATCCTCCAATTGCTATGTGACAGCCCTGCTTTGTGGCATGTCATGTTACAAACACTGTCAAGGAAAATTTAAATCCCCCAGAAAACAATTCATCTTTAAATAAAAATAAGTATCTATGAATCATGCCTTTTAAAAATAAGCACTTATGAGAATTCACACTGTCTTGAGTAGGAAAAGCTTCTGTTTGGCTCTAACAAAATCAGAGTAACTCCGTGACACAAATGTCTGGTTTCACAAAGCTTTTCTTCCCTCCACTTCAAGAAGGGATAAAGAGCAGACCATTATGGTCCCAGACAATCCCTGTTTTCTCAGCTTCTCTCTTTCAAATCAGAGTGAATTTAATCTAAACTCTTAATTATACACCCGATCCTAAAAGCCGCTAAAATAAGGTGCCAATTACACACAGCTCCTCGGTGATCCAGGCAGTGAGTTAATCACTGTCCTCACATCTGGTGCAGCCCCTACTGCCTTGCAAATCCCTGCCTGCAAACTACTCCCAACTGGGAACAGATTAACCCCTTTCGCTCAAGCATCCGAACTGCTCTAAAGGCTGTAATCAGGAATATTCACAACTGCAACCTGAAATGTTTCCCTTTCAGCTTCCAGGTCCAACTGAGGGCAGTACCAAGGCTTAAAATAGGAAAGATATGGAATATGTCTGTGAACAAAGCTTGGAATTGACTTCCTTGATACCCTGGAGAGTGTAAGGCTATGTGCAGTGTAGGTCCTGAGAGCCTGCAGTCACAACAAGCACAGGGGACAGGAGAAGGAAACTGCACGTATTCACCCCATCTCTGCATGCTGTTTCTGTACTTCAAAGGGGTGCTTATGCCTGACTTCTTTGCCTGGATGTAACCCATTCCTTTACCTCTCTTCTACTTTAATACATGATTTTGTATAGAAAAAACAGTTGAGGTGTGTTTCTGCCATCACACAGAGCACTAAAGGTGATTTGCTTGTAGGACTGACAGCAAAGTCTTTTCATTTTGCCAGCCTTTTTCTTGGCATAGATTCATTTGAGTGTCACGTGGAGACCTCCTCTCCTGTTCACCATAGCACAGATGGACCTCTTCCCTCCCAAGCCACAGTTCAGCCTTGCTACGGCTCCGACAGTTATACATAAAACTACCAGGAGAGCAATGTCAGGAAATTATTTCTTATATTTTCCTTTCCATTTCACATAGGCTGGTTTCTAGAAATGAGGAAAACCATCAGCATTAGTTGAAAAGTTGAGTCCTGCTCAGCTGGTAGGAAAAAATTCCTCGATGCTGTGGATCTCAGTTTGAGAGCTGGTGTCATGAGCCAAAAATTGATTTCTAAACTGTCCTGTCTCACGTTGAATATTTATAATTCTACAACACTCTCCCGAAGAAGAGGGATCACATAACTTAGCCCAGGTTTATATGACGCCACAAAAAGCAAAGCAGTGGTGAATCAAGCTGTGCACAGCAAGGACAAACAGCCTGTAAGAAAAGTCCCAAATGCTGATTTGCTTAAGGCAAGAAAACCATTGAGTTATGCTATTACAGTGGGATATGCATAAAAGGTCTCATTTGTAAGGTGGTCTCCTGCCTTAACAAAGCACCTCAGGCTATTTTCAAGTGGTTTCTATACACAGTTATTTCAGCTCACTGTTTGCTCAGTTTGCTTACTTTAAACAGTGGTGACAAGATAAATATCTCTGGGTTCCAATTTATTTTATGTTTTTCAGCTTTGTCCCAGCATTACCCAGACTGTTATGTTGAACAGCTGACTCCGGGCTGGAGCTTGCCCCTGCCTACATGCAAATGAACCATCAAATGGTGGGTTTGGGCCAAAGAACTAGGAAACAGATTAAACAAACAAGCTGCAGAGCAGTAATTTAATAGCTAGGACACGGCTAAGTATCATCTGCCCTCAAGTGCGATGAGTCAATTTAGGCAGAGCTGTGCCACACAAAAGAAAATCTCCCAGGTTACCCAAGATGAAAACCCGCGATTAATGCAGTCTTGATTAACTTAAATTGATCATTTAACAACTATCTCTTGCTCGGTCCCAACTCTGTTTGCTCACAGGGAAGGGGGCAGGGAGGGGCACACAGTGAGTCACTGCACATTGACACCCACCCCCTGCCCCAGAGCCACCGTGTTCATTTTGCAGCAGCAAATGACAAGGATTAGTGACAGTGAGCCAGCACAGATACCACTATGTGGGCTGCCCGTGGAGGGCTGTGTGGCAACTCAACGTGGCTCATGTGTGCATCACTGTCCCCAAAGTTAGGGATGTAGGCAGGAGTGATGCTTCACATGCTAATGATAGCCACTAATGGTGTTTTCAGAAACCGGGGATAATTAACAACCACAGAAAACTCACCTGCCTGACACATGGTTCAACTCTCAGTCACTTATCAGGTACTCAAGTGAATTTGCCAGGGAAGGAAATATTTTCCTGGTGTTTCAGACCGATTTTGACCAATTAATTTTTTTTAATCCATCTCTTGGCTCTGTCATTTTGCTTTCCTGCCCCTTGTTCTGAGCTGCTCCTTGTATTTCATCAGCTCCTATTTTTTCACATGTAAGTGTCACTGGATTTATCTTGTTTGCTCGCTATTTTGGGGGAAGGAGTACTGCATTGGTCTATTCCTTTGGGAGCTACCCACAACAAGTACTCCAAACAGAAATACATTTGCTCATGACTTACATGACCTGGGAGAAACCAGCTCCCTTTGCCTTAAGGCACTCACACTGTGTTCACTCTGAATCTGAGTTTGCTTCTCAGCTTAAGGTAGCAAGGGAAGGGAAAAAAAAAAACAACCCCCAGACAAAGCCTAAATCCCCAGCAGGTTTGACTACCAGATTTTATCTGTCAGGGGAGGAGAAGCATGGAAGGGCTCTGAGAGATCACAACTGAATTGATAGTGGGAGAGAGGGAAAGAGGAAAACACAGGTCAATTGACTATCAAGTTTAAAAGCATCCCAGTCCTTGTCATGTGCTTCTTCTTGAATTAGTTTGTTCTCAGCTATCTAAAATTGGATCTCTCCAAAGTGAATTAGAAGCTGCCAAGTGTCTGCATGATTTTGTGGGCAAAAATCTGCAAGGGATTGGAATGAGATCAGACATGTTTCTCTTGCTAACTGATCAGATTTGAACCCAAGATTTCACCAGACTGAGGTCAGTACATTTCCATGGAGAAAAGTCACACTAAATTATAATAGTTGAGTTTTTGAAAAACAAGAATTAGGAAACTCCAGCATAAGTGCTTTACCGCAAGAAGTTCAAATGAATCTGTTCCTATCATCCACTTCCTTGGCTAGAGGTGTGCCATTTTAACTAAAATATTGTCATGGCTCTGAGGGCACTAACAGACCTGAGCTGCACTGACTGGTCTCACCAGGGGCTGTGTTTAGGTCTTGTGGGACTATGTGCCATCACTGAGGCCATTGCCTGTGCTGGGACTGTCTCCAGCTGCTGGCTTGCCTGCCCTTTGGGAACATCAGGCCATTGCTGTGCCCTGGCAAATACTCTGGAGGCTGTTTTCCACAATGTGGCATTCAAGGGCTGGGAGTGCTTAGTTCAGTCTAAAGAGTCTTTCCAAACTAGACTAATTGGTATAGCTTTTAACAGGGCACCTGTGAAAGTACATTTGTTTTTTGCTGTTTAGAGGCTCATGAAGGGATGAGCACTTCATCTAGCCCCTCACATTCCAGGCTGAGGCTGCACTATGAGCTAAGTCCCAATTGCCCAAGTCTCTCTGAAATGAACAGGAGTGAGGCACCTACATGATGCCTTTTAGAAATCTGTCTAAACACTAATAATAATAAGTAGCTGTCACATTAGCAGATGCCTAGAAGCTTGACTAATAATGATGCAACAACAGTATGATGAAATATTCTTCCATGCTTTATTAGCAGGTTACTGGGGGTTTTTGCTTTTGTTCCTGCTTTCTGCCCCCTCAAAATGCATGGAGTATCCATCTCTTCCCCTAAAGACTTCCTCTTTCGGGACCTAGCCTGCCATGCCCTCCATCCTGTGCTCTGCTGAGTGTCCCATATCAACTGGTCACTGCTGCAGCTCAGCTCCCTGCACTGTTGATGCCCTGTTGACTGCCTGTGCTACACTTGTTGATGCACAATCACATGTGAAGGCAAATATCCCACTCATGTCATGTCCTGCAAACCTAGGAAGGGAGCTTGCTCACCTCTGCCAAATGTGAGCAATCTGCATGTAGAGTCCTAGTGAAATGGGAAAACTCAATCAGGCATATTGTGGCTTGCTTACAGGAGTGCTGTGCCACAGTTTTGCGAGCCCATCTGAGTTTAAACCTGTGGTAATTCTTACTCTTTCTCTCACCTGTTTCACTGGCTTATGAGTGACTCAGGCTGCCTTTACTTAAAGTCCCTTGCTAGCATAACTCAGAGCCTGCCCTGTGCAAGGCCAGTCACATGTGCTGAATAATTACATTACTCACCATGTAAGCAACTGGCCACATGAAAACCCTCAAGCACCCTTCCTTTGGGCTCTCATCCAAAATGGAGCCTGGAAAGCAAACAAATGGAAGACTTTTTGCCTTGTTCTCCTGGCCTAACCCTGCCATTCCCCCTCTAGCAGGACAAGGGGCTTCAGATCATTTGCTTGTGCTCTCTTGTGCTCCTTATTTTTATCTCTGCAGCAAGAATTGCATTGCTTACTCAGTTTAGCAAAGTATTGAAAATCTTTGTGTGTGTAATACTGTGTGCTCTGATGTAAGACCTGCAGAGAGCCTCCACCTTTTTGATACTGTTGTACCTGGGAAGGAAAGAAATCCTTTCTCACTCCAGTGGAGGTCTCAGGAATGCCCTGGAATAAATCATGGATAATCTCTCCTAGGCTGACACAGAGGCAAATATGTTCCTGTTTACTCAGCTGTGCAGCTGGGCTGCAAGGGAAAGCCCCCTCACCGACCTCTGAAGCACTTGCAGAAGGGGAGCTGGGCATTTTCTGTTTCATCAGGTGTGGGCTCCTCTCACAGGCTTCATTTGCTGAAACACACTGTCCCTACAGGGAGTGGTGCCACCCATGTGTCATGGCTGCCAGACAGAAACCAGATGTGAACTCTCCTTCTCAAGGTTTCTCCATCCTGGAGAGTGGTGGTAAACATGGACACACATCTGCTGAGCTCTCCTCCCAGTCTCACATGCATTGTACCTTCACCGTTTGACTATTTGACTGTAACCGAAGATTATTAGGGTGTCAAAAGGATCACAAAACAAGTCTCTACCCTGCCATTTCAGTGGTATTGATGAAGCTGTTTATTGGGTAGATTTCCATGTCCTGTCCCCTTCCCTTGAATCTCCTTTTTATGTGGGCCACCTGTTTCTTCCCCCAGGCTCTGCTTGCCTTTTTCACTCTGCTCCCTCTGAATTTAGCGTTTTTCATAAATGTCTTTGGGTAGATAACTGTGAACAAAAGAGAGTAGTAAGTCTAGAGTGGGACCGGCTGTTTTCCTTTAAACAGGCTCACCTCTGACACTCAAAAGTGTGCCTCCTAAGCAGGGGGTGGTATTGTCAAAAGACTGAAAGCAATCCTGAATCGGCTTCAAGACCTTTGAGGAAATGCTGTGTTGACTGTAGGTGGGAAACTCCACCCAGAGCTCTAGGAACAGCAAATGGGAAAGGCTGACAATGCCACAAAGATTTCTTCTCACTCCTGTCTATGAAGTGACAATTGTAATGGACCAATTTCATCTCTTGGTAAGTGCAACCAAAAAGAAACACTTACGGGAATTCATCTGGGCCTCAGGTGTGTATACATTTTTATATACCCAAGTTAGTAGACTCCTGTGATTATACAAAGAACCCAGCAATCCAGTGCAGACATTAAAGTGTACTGCTCTGTACAGGCTCTGAATGTCTCTGCATGGGGCCCTTTCTAGCCCAATCTGTCTTTGTTCTCACCCAGTGCTCACAAACAATAGGGACAGCCCAGATCGTCTGATGAAGTCCACGTGCTTTGGAGTAGCTGCTCTCCCCCGAAATGTTTATCTTGTTTCCTGGTAGACAACTGTTGTGATGTTTTTCTGTGCCAAGGGAACGGTTCCAGCTTTACCTTCTCAGCTGAGGATAAAAGCTCACTTGAAATCACTTCCTGTAAAATACAGGGGAGTTGGCAGCTGGCTATTGCATCACCTGGGTCAGTGGGGCAGCACCCCATGGCATGTTCTCTCCACTTGCACACATGTGCATCAGACCAAGCCTTTGTGTGGAGGAAGTGGCATGATCAGGTGGCTGTCATCCATGAGTGGGACACCTGACAAAATCTCCCCCGAATGAAAGAATGATCACATATGTGATCTTGCTGAGCACTGCCACTGGACAGGATTTGCAAGACAGGATTTGCAGACTAAAACCTGAAAGTTCTTATTCCAGTAACTGTCCTCCACCATGGAGGACCAAAAAGAGAAGGCTTAGCAATGAAAAAACCCTACAAGATCCTTGCCCCACTGTGATATGTTTGTATCACCACTCATCCTACTTAGGAACCTTGCTTCCTTTGCTAGGGAATGGCAGTGAGGCTTGCTGCAATAGTGCTTGGCTTCAGAGGGATCTGTGTCTGTCCACCAGCTTCCCTGAACTGCTGTGTGCACAGCGATGACTCCTCGTTTCTGCAGGAGAGCGTTCTGCATTCCCTGGCATAGGGCCTGCTTACTGGCTCCATTCCTGATGTCTTAATAATGGCATGGAAATTCAAAGTCCCTCTTTGCACATAAAGTACTTTCTCTGATATGGCTCCTGGGTCTTTTGGGGTTTTACACTTAAACGTCTTTTAAAATCTGGGCAACAGCTACTAGGTATGGTGACAGGGTAATGAGAGCAGCTCTGTCATTATTGAGAGGGTATGGAGGGACTGCTTCATCACTGACCTTCATCTTTTGATGTTGAGATTAACTACAAATAATTTCCCCTGGCAAAAATACAGCCATCTGAAAAAGTATCTGTAAGCAGCATTTGCACCTGTGTCAGCTTTCAGGTGAGCCAAAAGCAATAAATGTCTGCTTGTAATATCAAATGAAAGGCAATTACCTTTGTGTGTGTCAATAGGCTTACCTTATGAGAATGAGGCTGCAGGCTGTACCATCTCCTCTGAAAAACACAGGCTATCAGTAGCCACTGCCAAATAACAAGAGCAGCTCATGGGATGAACCCAGCCTTTGATGCGAGGCAAAGCCGAGAAAGCATAGAGGGGGCAGCAAGGAGTCACGCTGTCTCCCAGAGAGATCACAGCCTGTAAGCCTGGCTCTGTATTTCAGCTGCCTCCTCTCTGCTGCCAGAAATCCTGGGCATGGAAGAAACAGCAATGGAAAATCCCACTGCATCATTGTCCCACCTCAGGCATGCCTGGTTTGGTGGGTTTAACTTTGCCACACAGGAATCCACAAGTGTACCAAAAAATGATTAGTGGCTCTGGAGATGGAGCAGGAGCAAAAACTACCGAGCTGTAACATTTTCTTTTTAAAGAAAACATGCACAAGCAGCCCCCAAGCCCTGAGACTAATTCTGTGGGGTGTACTCAGGTCCCACTGAATTCCACTGAACTTCTGTCACAGGTTTTAATTAGATCAATATGTTGGTGTTTGAGTTTCACTACACAGTTCTGTCTGACATTGTGATTAATTCCTCAGTTACTCAATTATCTCTCAAATGCTTCCTATAGAGTTGCCCACAGCAGTGAAAAATGGCTTTAGATGGGGCAAATATTAAATGTGGGTCTTACTAAGGCTGTCGGGTGTGGACATCTCCCCTTTCTCTGGTTCATTAAGTTCCAGATCTAACACAGCCTTTTTTTGCTCAGTAGTGCTGCAGAGAGGACTGGCTCCTCCAGAGTAATCTGAGCTATTGTGATATGAATCAGCTGTGGAAAAGGCCCAGGGTCTTCCCAAAACCTGGCATAAGAAGCAAAGGAACAAACTGCTGACTGCACTGCATTTCCTTGTGTCAGAGGAGAATTAATTAATGTTTTCAGGCTGCTTTGAAAATTAAAAGTGCCATGTGGTACAATACTGCCGATCCTGTTTTTCACCCTGTAGCTGATATGTAGCATGTCCCTTACAAGCTAATTGGAAATTGCTTTTGGTATTTTTAGTGGTTTTCAGCAGAGCTGCTACAGCCTGCTGCTTTGTTCTATTAAACGTGCCCTACCTCACCCTCCCCTACCCCCCTTCCTCTAAGCTCCTCTGTGAGGGAAATAAAAACATCAGTCCCTGGCACCATCTGTCAAGCACAGGCTAATCCATTCTCTGTTTGTCTCATGGTCAATTTGGTTTCTCTCTGATTGGTACAGCTACCCTTCTTATTGCTGAGAATTTAATTCCATTGATAGGTTTGGGCTTTGCTTTGTTTTCACGGTAATATTATTATGATGATTGCAATATTCAGACATCCAACCCCTCCATATGCCCAGACTGGAGAACGGTACTTAAGCAAACCTGCAACCTCCCAGTAAGGTAGGGAGCATCGCTCTTCCCCTCTTACAGAGGGAAAATGAGGCAGGAAGAACTCGCTTGCCCTGAGATGTGCAGATATCTCAGCAGCAGAGATGAGCAGTGAGTCACAGGGCCCCAGAAAAGACCTAGTCACCAGTGCTGACTAAAGCACCTCTGCTTTGACCCTCTTTCTGCTCTGTTTTGGCTTTGTTTATGGTGATCTCCATGGGAGATGTGCAGAGATGAGTAAGACGTGGACCTTCATATAGCTCCTGTGACAAGACGGAGCAGATCCACCAGGGACACAGCTCATGGTTACCCAGCAAGGCCCCGCAGCAGATCAGGTCAGCCTGTTAACAAAAAGGGCATGTTAGACCAGTTATTTCCTCCACTTGCTGGTGGCAAATGGGACCCCAGGCACAGCCTTTATGGCTTCCTTCTAATATTCTCAGTATTTCTGCTATCCCTGTGCCATTAACTAAGCAGTGATTGCTGTCTGATGGACTGCTCCAACACCTTTCATTCCCCTTGCATGATCTAGAGACAGGCTGATGACAGGTCAGTAAGAAATGTCAGTGCTCAGCTCTGCTCAGGATCAGGCCAGAGCTGACCATACTGAAGAGATCTGATTTTTCTGGAGGTCTGCCCAAAGCAAGCAGCAGTTCTTAACACATTGATGTTGACTGGTCACTGACTGCCTACCCTCATGCAGGCTGTTGTGTATCCTTCTACCCAGACATTTCTTTTCATAAAAGAATCCTTGCAAAAGACACAGGCTGAAGAACAGCTGGGTGTGTAAGCATGTCCTGTGTGCTGTACATTCATAGAAATGCCCCTTGGCCTCTGTGTGAAATGCCAGAAGAATCCTGCTGACTCATTCTTTCCTGCCATTACTGCAGCTCCTCTGGTGATGCCACATGGATAGATGCAGGAATGAAAATTCTTTCTTTAGAACAGAAATCCTTAAAATGACATGGCTTGCCCCATAGAAGGTAAACAGGACCTTTTTGCATCTCTTTTTCAGAACAAACAACTCAAAAGGATTTTTTTTCATTGTATTTTGTCCAAGACCACTATTTGCCCAAGGAGGCAATCAGTGAGCACTTAAGACTAGCAGGGAACTGGTAGCTCTTGCAACCAATGGGCAAGCAGGACCACACTTTGCCTTATTCTCCTCTGATCTTTCATCTCTACAGTGGGCAGTGTTTAAGTGTCCTGCAAAGGTTTCTACTTGAATGGCCTGAAACTCTGCAAGCAGCATGAGTCACGGCTTCACTGAGGTGGGGATGTGGTCAAAAGTCATCTCTGTGCCTCTCTACACCTCCAACCCTTGCAGGGCCTCATAGCATGGTGAACCTCACAGCTAGGGCAGGCCAAATCCTCAGGAATTCAGGTGCCTGGAGACAGGACTCCCCTTCTTCCCAGCCAGGTCTATGGCAATGTGCTCTAGGACTGCAGGGAGGTCTGGTGTGGCTCTGGCATTTGGCTCCCCCAAGAGTGGGTGTCTCTGCCACGACTGTGAGGGAGACAAGGGGTAGGAGCAGATGGGGAGTGGAGGGCACCAGGCTCAGGGCAGAGGCTGAGATGGGACTTGGCAGGTGGGGAAGGGCGGAGTGCTGCCATAAAGCTCCAGCTTTGGCTCCCACACTGGCTCCAGGCCTGGCTCCATCTCCAACCCTGGCCCCCCAATCCCTGGGCTGCAGCACTGAGCACTGCCCCGACCCCTGTCCTCAGCACTAGCGGGAGTACTGCGCTCAGCTCTGAGCCTCTCACTTTAAAAAGAACATTGAGGTGCTGGCGTGTGTCCCCTGAAGGGCAGCAAGGCTCGTGAAGGGTCCAGAAAACACATCTAGTGAGGAATGGCAGAGAGAGCTGGGGTTATTCAGCCTGCAGGAGAGCCCATTGCTCTCCACAATTACCTGACAGGAGGCTGTAGTAATGTGGGGGCCTCACTGATCCATCTGGGAGTGACAGGACCAGAGGAAATGGCCTTAAACTGACACAGGGCAGATTCACATTCGACAGAAAAAATTTTCGTTGTTAAGGTGGTGAGGTATTGGAATAGGTTGCCCAGGGAGGTGATGGTCACCATCCCCGAAGGTGTTCAAGTGGCTCTGTGTGGTGTGTTTTAGTGATTTAGGGGTTACCGTGGTAGTGCTGAGTGGACGATCGGACTGGATGATCTTAAAGGTCTCTTCCAGCCTTGGTGATTCGATGACTGTGTGATTCTATAACTACAACTCCACTATTCCGTGACCCGGCGCGCCCCGCCGGCCGCGGCCGTGAGGCGACCCGGGCTGGGCGGGGCGGGAGGCGGCAGGGCGGAGCCCTCGCCGCGCTGGGGGCGGAGCCACCACGGGGCGTGGCTTCGTGCGCTGATTGACAGGCGGTGGGCGGGGCCACGGCGGGGCGGAGCCGCGCGGCCGATCCGGAGCGCCGGGGCCGTGGAGGGCGGGGGAGACACCGGGCACGGAGCCGCTGCCGCCGCTGCCGCTCCCCGGCGCCAGGTAACCGGGCGGGGGCCGCGCTCGCCCCGCGCTACCCGGGAAGGCCGGGGCGGCTGGGGAGGGAGGTGGCGGCCGCCGCTCCGCGCCGCGGCGCTGTGTCTGTCGGGCCGCGGCGAAGCCCCGGGCGAGCCGCTCCGCTCCGCTCCGGGGGCAGACGCGGAGAGGGGCAGCGGCTGGCCCTGCCTGACCCGGTGCGTTACCCGGCGCCGCGACAAAGCACCGGCCTTCCCCCGCCGCGTCCCCTCCTCCGTCAGCGTCTCCCAGCGCCGCCCAGCCTTCCCGGCGGGGGCCGGCACCGAGCACCCCCTCTCCGCCGCCGCCGACACAACTTCCTCCCCCGGCCCCGCACCGGGCAACTTTTCGGGCCGGTTCTTGCGCCGAGCCCCGGGCGGGTGGGCGCGGGGCCGTGCCCGGGCCCGGTGTGGGAGCGGGGGCGGTGAGGCGGCTCGGGGAGGAGGGGTGGCGGTGGGCCCGGGCACGGCCCCTCGGTGCGGCGGAGGCGGCGGCGGTGCCTCCCCGTCAGCTGTTTCCTGCTGTTTGTTGTCAGGGCTCCTGCGCTCCCGGCAGCGCCCGGCCGCGGCGCCGGGGGGTGGACGGGCCGGGCCGGCCCCGGTTGGCCGCGCGCGCCCCCGTGACGGCGCGCGGGCCGGGCCGGGCCGTGCCGGGAACGCCCCCGTGCGCGCGGCTTTGTGTGTGCGCGGCACCGGCACCGGGATCGGCACCGGCACCCGGATCGGCACCGGGATCGGCACCCGCAACCCCGCAGCGCCGCCCCGGGCCGCGGCCGCGGAGGTTACGCGGGGGTTGAACCGCCCTGCCCGGCCGCACGCCTGACGCATCGCCCCCTCGCCGTGCGAAGGTGCTGCTTGCTGAGCGCTGGCCGGCGGAGCAGCCCCGAGACCCGCCGGACAGGTGCCTCCGGCCGGGAGCTGTCACACATCCAGCCGCGGTGCGTGTCTGCTCTGTGGAGGTGCTCGCGGCTCGCTCCGCAGCGAGACACACTGGCCTGCTAGCGCTTGGGTTGGGGTTTTCCCCGTGCAAGTATGGATCCCCGGGCAGCTGGAATAATCTGCCGGCGGTTTTCTGCTCTGGGAAGGGTTCTAAGTCAAAGCCACAAGGAATGCGGAGGGTGTTGTCTGTCCGGTTCATTTGTTACTCTGTTCACAGCCTTCAGCTGTACTGTGCAAGCAGATGTAGATAAGATTAATCCAGCGTGTTTATTTAAGAATGGAGGTCGTGTTTTGGACTGATACAGCCGTAGAATTTAATAAATTATTTGTCTTTAGTTTCTTTAAACAATAAACACGGGTTTAGGGTTAGATTGAGGGAGTAACAAAGCAAGTACACGCAGTCTTATGAGAGAGAAACAGGGCAGGGCTCTTTTGAAAGTGGTATCGCAGAACAACTCTTGATGTCAGCAGTTAATGGCCCTAGATTAACCATTAGCTTAACTAATGGTTATGACTGATGGCTGAAAGGGAGGGAACTTGCTCTGTAGTTGTAAACATTCCCTCACGTGACTACATGCAACTGCTATATATAGTCATATATATATTTGTATATAGAGGTTCTTTCTGGGTGGCTGAATTCAAGTTGTGTGTGTGACAAACGAAACTGTCAGTTTTTAAGTGCTGCTCTCTTTTTCTAATGTAGGCTTTAGAAATACTATTTGGAAGCTTCTGTCATCTGCTACTTTCACTTCCTTAGTTACAGAAATACTTGGAGATGCAGAGCTTATTGTTTGTATTTTAATAATGATGGGTGAGTTTCAGGTGTGGTTGCCAAGTGTGTGAGGACAAATGAAACTGCATCTCAAAGCCCAGCAGAGAAGATGACAAGAACAGGCTGCATTTGTTACCTGTCACAGACTGAGAGCTGTACACATATTTAAAAATGTGTATTTATTTAACACGGTAATCATCACGAGCTTGAAGGGATGTTGTCCAAGTCAGGTCGTTGGTTCACGTTTGTTTACTAACATTTGACCTATGTTGAAATCCTGAGTTGCTCAGCTCTTACTGAAATACGTAATTCCCTTAAGCAAGATCTAACTTAAAAATTACTTGTTAAATGTGTAGATGAAATGCCTGTACACTGTGGATGTTTTTTAATAAGGTGATTCCTAATTTTGGAGCCTTTACTTATATTAGCACCTTTTTAGTTAATAAAAAAATTTCTTGGTGATATGCAGTTAGTGTATTAGCACCCTTTCTGCCTGCTGGATATAGCTGGTTTGGAGGTTTGGAAGATAGTTGTCTTTACAACATTTCTTGAAAGGTTGTTTATTGGGTTTTATTTTTAATGACTCATGAAATCAGTGATGTCTTTGGGTGAAGTTTTGCATCTTTTCAGCGCTAAAATTAATGAAAATGGAAAATGTGTAGTTTAGCTTTCAGAAGGTTGCAAAATGGATTCACAGATAAAATTGTCTCAACTGCTTAAGCAGTATAAGAATAAATTTATTACAAAACAAATACAGCTTTCTTAAAAACAGTGGAAGAATTAGGAAGGGGACAGGAGGAAAAGGAGGGGAAAAAGAAGCAGGGAGACAGGTGTAGATGCTGGTTTTGGGCTCTGTGTAGTGGTGGGAAAGAAAATTAATCTGAGTCTGATACCATTTGTAAACTAATACTTTTATATGTTATCTAGCAAGAGTATTGTGAGGGTTTGAGTTACTCTGTGGGAGATGCTGAGATAGGGGGGCTGTATGAGAAACAAGCACCTGTCTGTGTGGCTCTGCTCTCTGTAAACGTGAAACAAACTACTCTGGATTAGTGTTTGCATTCACCACTACAATGGTCAAAAATTGAAGTGTCAGTATCCCAGTGCTCACCTTACCTAGGAAAAAAGCCAGTGTGCAATAGAAAATGAGACTACTGCAATTTGCAATACAAAATTGAACTACTGCAAATTGCACAAGGGTGTTTTCATCCTTCAAGCAGCCTCCTGTAGGCAGATGCTGTGCCCTGCATCTGGGCACAGCTTTCATTGCTTTGCCAAAGCCTCTTCTGTCATTGGACTGTATTAAGTTCCTTTTACAGTTTGCTACAGTAGCTGGATGGTTCTAATGAGCACAGCAATGCTGTTCCAGTTCGGTTTCTCTCCACATTTGGCTACATGTGGTGGTTTCAATTCTGCATGTAGGCAGAGCCCAGGCCCTGTTTACTTGGACAGTCGGAGAAGTTGGTGGCAGACACTGAATCTCAGACCTCCTAAGAGACTGACCACGAGTGTATTTTCGGATGCATCCCCACTTGTGAGCAGCAGAAACCTGGGAAGGTAAGGAGCAAGTTGGTTTTTTTTTTTTGCTTACCCAGTGATTCTTTGATGTGTGGTCTTGTGCAGCTGTGCTAAGAATTCTCTCTCCTCTTTTGTCCATCTCTGAGATGAGAAGAGGAAGCTTAAGCCCAGTTTCTGAGATGCAATGGTGAAGTTTCAGCCTGGTTCCAGGGTAAGTACATCTTGAGAATGTTTCAGTGTGCTTAAGGGAATGCATGACCCTTTTTCAAAGGGTAGGGAGTGCTTATTTGCTCGCAAAGGAAAATATTTTTAGTTGGTAAAATGGTGAAAGAGAGGCTGTCACAGTTTTTTGTCCTTTAACTGGCAGCTGTTCTCTGTTGTAGATGTGAAACGCAGTAGATGGTGCTGAAGCAACACTGAGGCTCCTCCTGTGAAATATCCACAGTCCAGTGTATATAGAGAAAGTGCCTGCTGGCTCTCCCAAGTGCTGACAGTCCTGTGTCTTCAAGAGATGCATTCCAGGACCAGAAATCACTGACTGTTAGTTTTAAACATGTTAATAAATAATGCTTTGTGTTGCTTTTTCATTCTTTATTGCTTGTGAAGGTAGGCAGATGAGGTTGTACCAATACTAACCAAGTGGTGCTGCAGGTGGTTTCAGGTCTGTGGGCAGATAGTGGTCAAATTTTAGCTGTTGAATGTCAACCCTTTGATATGATTGTTGCTGAAATCAACACCAAAAGTGTTTGGGAGGTTTGGAAGCTGCTGCTCTGGGAATACCATTGTAGCACTCAGCCACAGTGCCCGTGTTTCCTGTCTGTCCATGCACTCACTGGGAGAAGCATTGCAGGGAGGAAGTCTTTCACAGTATGATTAAAAGTGGTGTCAAGGTTTGTGCTGTCAGAATAATGTACTGTCAGCAAGCCTGACTAGGTGGGTAATGTGATCTGTCCTTGATTGTTTCCCTGAAGGTCCTCTCAGGAAGGTGGTCTGGGTGCTAAATAATGGCAGTGTCATCACCTCTAAATTCATAAAAGTACCCCTCTCTTGTAACTATGGAGATTTGACAAGCAGTAGATATTTTATATCCCATTAGTGAAAGGAAATAAGTCTGCCTTTCTTACATTGCAGCCATTCATTTATTATTATGACTTGTGTTTGGTAATTAGCATGAGGGCAGAAGCACTAGAATTTAATCACTGGTACATACCCAGTGAAGAATGCTTAGCTGATTTTAAAAGTGAAATCATGGGCCAAAAATATCTGTTCTTTCCTCAGCATTCGGTTTTGTGAATAACCAAGATCACTGTCCATTGCTCCTGAAAATTCTGCAGGTAGCATGATGGAACTGGTGTGACACAGCAGTGTCACTTTCTGGGGCTGTAAGTAGCACTAGGGCACCTGACTGGCTCTCTGAACCAGTGGAAGTTATTTTCCTTGTTTTCAAGTGTAGATAGTGGATGAATGGCTAAGTGCACTTACTGCATTTTCATCCTCCTCTTTGGAGGATCTTAAGCTTTAGAAATGCTTTTATATTTCACAATTCTTTGGCTTCTCCTCATTTCAGAGTGCCCTCCCACTGCCTATAAAAGCTGCCTATAAGTGGCTTTTTCAGATAATTTATGCATGTGTGAACATAAATAGATGCCTGCACCTTTTCGATTGGTAGTGAAATTATAGGAAAAAATCTACACAGTTAACTTGGGTGACTTTGTACCCACCTTTGTACTTCTGCCTGTAAGGGGCAGGAGCCAGAGTGCAGTGGAAAATTGCTTGCCCTTGTTCTGTTGTGCTTCTGTTTTTCTCTTGTGTGCAGTATACCCCACAGGTATTTGGGATCCCCACAGTATTCGGGATCCTTAAAAAAGAAAAGTTTTTATGCACAGCAAGTACCTTCTGATTTGGTCTTAAGAGTGAATGCTGTTTTTTAGCTTGAGGGAAAACAAGGGAGGAAATAGTGTGAAATGGTTCCAAGTTGAAATTAGCTTTTCTATTTTACAGGAGAGGAAAAAGTAAAATTTCCATGTTAGCATTTTTAGAAAATTCATGATCAAGTGTGGCATTTTAAGACTGCATTACTAGCAGTCATTTTGTAATTTTTTTCTTACTTTTTACTACTGTGAGCCATAACATAAAGGTTAATGTAAGGTGAACAGTTTTATAATGCATCAACTGGACCTTTACAAATTCATTGAATTCAATAATCAAAACTGAGGACTGAGGTAGCTCTGGCCTGCTATGTGTTTTGACTGAAATCTACTAAGGGGTAGTTACTTTACTTTTAGTTAAAGAGGTTACTTTTTCAAAGTTAGACACTCTAGTAATGTTACAGTATTTTACCAGTTTCTTAAGAAAACATACGAAAAATCTACATTGTTCTGACTGTTATGGTGCTGACTGTAGAATTTAATTTCCTAATTTTTTAAATGTGTATTATTTCAAGAATATACATTTCCTTGTGCACTGTATTTTGAAAAAATGTGTTCTGGAACCAGTTGGTTTTGTTAGATTCTGCTGTGACTTTAGGTTACTTTCAGCTCTTTTAAGGTGATGTAAATAATTGAGGATTCTAGGTCTTTCATTACTAGGCAGATTTTTCAGCCTTACATCTTTGAACATATTTATTTGTGCATTTATTTTAATGTTTGATGTCTTTGGGACTCAAGACTGCAGTCCATGCCATAATGCCATATCCAGAAGTAGCACGTGTATTTTGCTGTGACTTCTAACTTGCTTGTGAGAATTGCACTTGTGGTCCCTTCTGAAGTATTTAATTTTCATTTTTATCAAATTTATATTTTTACGTCTCTGGATTACTGTTTTTCTGAGGGCACTGACACGAATTATCATTTTAGGCAGGTGATGTACTTGCAGTCTTAAGTGTTTAGATGTATTTTTCAAATGTCATGCTCTGCAGGATCAGTCTGTGTAAGGGATCTGTTCTGACCACCAAGCTCAGGGTTTGTGTTGCTCTTGGTGAGATAGGGATGGGTTTGATTTATTTTATATTAGCTTCTAAAAATACTGACAGTGTGGGCATTGTGTTTACTCTGAAAGAAATACCCCTTTGGATGCTGATTCCACACTTACTGTAACTTATGATCAGTTAATTGTTTTGAATCCACAATACAATCAGCACAAATATAACATTATCCAAAATTAGTAAGGATGGCACATGGAGCTAGGCCAAGTGCCTTATGGGCATATCTGTTACAATTGCCTTAATTGCTTGTATTTGTGGTTTCTTCTGGATGGAGACTTTGATTGATACTTGTTTATTCACACTTATTGTCTGTTGATTTTCCTTCATTCTGTCACTATTCACTTTTTTTTTTTTTTTTTTTTTTTTGCTTTTGCTTGCTGGGAAAGATAAAGGCATATTAGAAAGGTATAAATCTTAAAGGAATCTAATGAAAATGCTTTCTGTATTTTGAGTGGAATCACACCTCTAACACTCAGACCTGTTTTATTTATCCTTTGAAGAAGAGACATGGGTATTATATCACCTTTAAAAGGAAGAGTCATTACATTGCTTTTAATTTTTATGTATCCTTCAGATGGGATATAGAAGATTAATAGTGATTTGAAAAATCTGAAGGTAAGGAACCTGAGCTAAAATCACTCTGTTCAATATTAGGAACCCTTTTTGTTGCCGCACATTGTAAGAAAAAAGTGTGAAATAAAGCAATTGGAAAAAAACCATTATGACAGTGACTTCTGATTTTTACATGTAAAAATGGTGTGTTGAATTCTGTGTGTGCAGATGCAAGTTTTAGTCCATTTGCTTTGTGCATGTCAAGAGCAGGCTTTAAGTAACTGATCCCCTAAAACTTGAAATGAGTTTAAATTAGGTATTTGTGCTTCTTAATGGTGTTTGACTTAGAATGTTCAATTAGATGAGCACAAAATTTGATTGATTTCTTTATGAACAGCACAGTCTCCTGCTCTGAAAAGTAAAACCCACACAATTCTAATATTGCAATCTGTCAGATTTACTTTGCATTGCTCTGCATGACAAAAGCAGAGACAATCAGTTTTTCTGATTCCACATCTGAAGCATAAATGGAGGCACACTTAACTTGTTTGACTATAGGTGTTTAGTCATAAAACTTCTGTGGTTGAAAAGGAAATAACATCATAATTGAATACCTTTCTCATGTTATATCATCCTTCGTGATTTAAGTTTTCGGCTATATGTTCTGTGCCTACTCACTAGTTAACTTTGAGTAATTCATATTAGTTGGTGTGAAGTTAGTGAGACACTTTAATTTTCCTAAGCAGGGAAGAGGCTGATATATCAGGCACTGCAGGTTGTCTGCTATTAAGTTTCTAAGCTCTGGTTTTTTGCTCATTGGAGTTGCTCAGGTATTTTAGTGTTGAAGCTTGGATAAATGACACAGTATTTTGTATTTGGATTAGACAGCTTTAAGCATTTGTTTATAAAACTGTCTGGTGTAAAGATGGGGTGGATTGTTTATTATGTGAAATAGCATCCAAACCTTTCCTGTGTTGGTGTGGATATGAGACCAAGAAGTGTCAAGTCAAATACAGCAGTCAGGCTGGCATACCAACATTCTGGGTGGTGGTGTTGTGTGATTGTGTGTCATAAATTGTGCAAAGCTTCGGGGAAGTGACATAATAAATATGTATTACAAAAAGTGGGGGTGACTTGGGAAAATTAAGCTATAATTGTCTTGGTGACTCAGTGTAATTCTCAGTGCTTCATTTCTTAGTGCTGACTAAGATGAGTGAGTTGTTGGGAATGTACTGGAAGGGAATTTCAGTATTGTATTAAAGGAAGTGGAAACTTCAGAGTTTAAGAACTGTAGGGGCTAGTAGGGGGGTCTGCAAAGGTCTGAACTATATTTTAAAGGTTTCAGTTCATGTTTTTCTCATTTAATGTAATTAGTTTGTATTTAAACCATCTTTTTGGTAAAGTGGTCACTTTATGAAAGAACTTGTCTTGATGAGAGGGTGAAGACAGACTATAAGTTTAGTAATCCACCAACAAAGGAATGACTTTGGGCAATCATTAGCCAAATTGTTTTGCAAAATATTCTGCCATATATATGGGATATTTGGGGATTTAAATTTTTTTCCTGTAATACTTTTTTTTACATGTATATGATGTTTCTTTTTGCTTTCAGGTCTTGCATATAACCTTATATAAATTCTAAAAATGGGAAGAATTTTTTTGGATCATATTGGTGGCACTCGCCTGTTCTCCTGCGCAAACTGCGACACGATTCTGACCAACCGGTCTGAGCTCATCTCCACTCGCTTTACAGGGGCCACAGGAAGGGCCTTTCTTTTTAACAAGGTTGGTAAGAGCTGGAGGAACTGCTGTTTACTTTTGAAAAATGAGTCTGTGGGATAGGAATCTGTCACAAGATGGAAAAAACTTGGTGGCTAAAATGTTGTGTAATAACTATTTTAACTTCTATTTTTATTTTGTTCAACTGTCTTTGAAGTCAAATTTGACATTTGTTGTTGATGGGAAACTTCCCTAAATTAGTTTTGTCTGCAGTATTGAAAGACTATAAAGAAGGCTGTGTTTATAGAGGCATCAGGCCAAAATGCCCAGTTTTAGCTTTGGAGACTTCTGTAATATGAATCTCAAATTCACTGTGAGAGTATCTTGTGTCTGTCAAAGGGTTTCAAAGGTGTTTTCACTTTTATGCAGTTAAAAAAAAAAGTCTAGATAATATTCTGTATAATTTCTGAAATGCATTTAAGCTAACAGTAGTCTGGCACCTTAAGTTGCCACAATCAACCACAATCTCTTTTACAGGCAGGAATACTCTGTTTTAGTGTAAGAGTTTTTGATTGATCAAATTCAATAGATTGAAATACAGAAGTTACAACTTTTGAGTGAATTGTAGGATTATTTCTTAATCTTCCATGAGGACTTGTCCATTAGATTAATTGAAAAAATTGTGATTGTCTTTTGCTTTCTCTCAAAAAGTTCCTGGGCATATGATCCTTGGTGTATTTTAGTTTTGTTTTTTCTTGTAAGCCATTTGGCCATGGGCAGGGTTGATAGAGGCATCAGTAATGTCTTTACTTAACTGTGTTTTGCTCTGGGATTTCTAGTATCCTGAATCTTGTCAGCAGTGAGAGGTTTCTTTCTCATCCAATAAGCACTGGATCCTGGGGTTCAAATTTTTTTGATACTAAGTAGTGGGGTTTAATCACAGCAGTTTGATTTTTGCATGTCTGCAGCCAGAAGCTGTACCTCTGAAGCAGTCAGGTGGAAAGATGAGAAAGCAGTACAGTCCCATCTCTTAGAATCTGCATATCAGCAGTGTGGATATAGTTCTGATATCAACTTTTCAACAAATTATACATCCTGTTTTGTGGTGGTACTGCAAAAGAAGTTAAAAATACGTTTTAAACTGCTGATATAGCACACAAAAAGGTGCATTTTTTATGTCTGCATTCTCAGCCACTGATCCCAGCTTTTTCTTAGATAATTATTTCAAAAGCACCACAAGACTTTTAAAGAAGTACCCCTTTTAATATTTTGGGTTTGAGTTCTGGGAATTGGTGACCACATTAGCTGCTAGAAATGGGTTACATACATTACAAATGGATTCATATAAATCAATTTACAAGCTGTTCACTATGAGTTTCTCACCAAGGGTTGAACACAGTACTTTTGCACGTTTTCTGATAGCAATTCACGTCTCTCTCAGTTATAAACGTGAGGGTTTTACATCCTTGTGAAGCACATCTTTAAGGTGTTGCCTTCTCAAGAAGGAGATTTTCTTACACTGCAGTTTTCAGTTCACGTGCAGTGCTGCAGGCTCTTTCCTTTAAACACGCTGATAGTCATTCCCCACATTTTCTGTAGGCAGACTGATCCTTTCTGTCCCTGTGCCCTGTGTGTTTGCCCCAGGTGGTAAATCTGCAGTACAGTGAAGTTCAGGACCGGGTCATGCTCACTGGCCGCCACATGGTTCGAGACGTGAGCTGCAAGAACTGCAACAGCAAACTGGGCTGGATCTATGAGTTTGCCACTGAAGACAGCCAGCGCTACAAGGAGGGCCGCGTTATCCTGGAAAGAGCCTTGGTCCGGGAGAGCGAAGGCTTCGAGGAGCACGTTCCATCCGACAATTCCTGAAGAGGCTCCTGTCTCTTCTCAGGTTCTCTTCAATTGAAACTCGAATATAATAAAATCAACAAAAAAATCTGCTTACATACACTGTCACCTTAGCATCAGAGTCGGACTCATGGACTACAAAGTGGGAAAGATTGTGAGAATATTTCAGATGGAACCTTCCTTTCTTTATTCCTTTTATATTTTACTTTCCCTCCAGCAGCTGTTTGTAGAAAGAATGTTGTGCAGATGCTGTAACCTTTTCTCTCTTTCATTTACATCTGTTAGATTTGAGATTGTATCTTCAGATACGGTGGGCTAAAAGGAAAATTTTTGCAGGATTTGTCTTTCGTTGGAGAGAAATTCAAAGAGGTTTTTTTTTAGTTTGCACAAACTGATGTCAGCATCAAGTTGTTTTAAAACTACAGATTTTTTTTTAAAGTATATTCCAACTTTTGGCTTAAATTTTTAGTTAGTTTTTTGGTTGGTTTTTTTTTTACCCAGCCTTTTCACCTGGTTTGCTAGCTAAAGTAAAGAGATCCGAATTTGTGCTGAGTGCTAAAGGTTCAGTGTTGGTACGGCTTGGGCTGGCCCATGTGCCATATTCTTGTTGAGGTTGATTGGTAGCACAGAGCCCATTATTTCTTGTCATTTTTGACCCAAAGATGTCATCATTCCTTGTTTATTCGTGAAGTCCCATTCACCATGTAAACTGGTGTTGATTGGAAACTATTCTTGAAATAGGGCAAAACTGCTTGGCTTTTTTTAACTTTAACAGATGTAACTTATGAGCATAGTAATAATATAAAGTAATAGCTGTCTGTTTAGTCTTGCATTGCTTACAAATCCAGCTGTGTTTGTAATGATAGGGATCCACTGAGAAACTACTGTTTCAGTAGTCAGTTTTTTTCGTTTCTTTACTAATCTCATTAAGTTAGACAGGGAATTGCAAATTTTAATTCTTCTTCAAGTAGCTTTCTTTAAACCCAGAACTTCCTATGTTAAACACAGCTGCTGTGTAAAAGGAGAAGATTGCCAGCATGTTTGTTCATGCCTAGAGTTATGCAATCTGCATCTCTTGAAAAGATTAACTTAAACAGCTTGTTTTCAAATGCTGCTTCTGGTGTTGAAACCTTTATCTTTCAACTTTGTTGAACCTTTTCATTGTGATGTTACATTTTTATCTTTCTGGGCAGCAGTACATGTCAGGCTAGTAGTAACTAGTGACTTGGATTCCTGCTTTGTTCTTGTAGAGGTCAGCTCTGTTTAAAACAGTGATCTTGCTTGCCTTCTTTAGTAAAAATGCTCTTCATTAACTTAACTCAAGGGTGCCCAAACACTTTCATTGTGTCTTAAGCCATAAGTTAAGATCTCAAGGGCTGAAATTTATTTGAATGTTAGATATGTATGATTTCTTATCCAAGATATGGTTTGGTTGTGGTTTTTTTTCTGATTGGATAAATTGTGGTCAACCTGAAACAAGTTACCCACGGACGTAGAAAAGGAGGGCAACCCCACCCAACCAAACAGATCTGGGTTCTGACCTTCCAGAATAACTTTTCTTCTCTAGCCACAGTTCCATATCTGAAACGAAGATGTGGAGGGTGACTATACAGAGTATTTTTCTTAATTTTTTTTGGTTGCCAAGCGGCAATTTGGACACCCCTGACTTGAATCTACTGCCTCTTACATGTAAAGGTAGCTTTGTTCTAGAAATGTCAGATAGAAAGAAAACAGAGTAGATCACATACCAGAGCTGTGCTTGAATCAAGCTGCTTAAACAATAGTGTACTTGTGCCTCAAATGAATCAGTTTTTGCACTGAGTACAGTAGTACCCCATTATCTTGTACTCCTGTCCTTCACAGACCCTGGAAGCGCCATTAGCATGGTTCTCTGCAGTACTTTTCTTGTACTTCTGACATTACAGTACAATAAAGTATGTTTTGTCCTGAACTGATCTTTGCTGTCCTTTTGCAGTTATTTTCATAGAGTCTGTCAGCCAAATCGCATAACTCATCTTTCATTCCTTGTGTTAAGTTTCTGCAGCACAGTGACAAGCTGTTGACGAACATCTCTCTCTGTATAGGTGGCAAAAGAGTTCTGTTGATTTTGGAATGTGCCAACTAGAGCTTCATGCATACCACTTGGACACTTAAAAGCCTTCAATTTACTCCTGGTAAAGAGAAAACAGAAAATGTCTCATTTAATGGAATTCTGGGTGCCAAACATCTTTCCATGACTTTGGAAAGACAGCAAGCTAAGCAAAAATCCACCTTCTGGGGAGAAACTTGAGGTTTTGGCTTCTAAAATGGCTTGGGAAATAATGAAATGGGTATTGTGTATCTGGGCTTCTGTGACTTTTTCCTTTGTGTTCAAATGTTAGGCAGAAACCTGCTAGCAGCTGGTCAACTTCTAAAGCTATAGCTGAAGAACTGAGATGAGAGGATCATTCTGTTGCTGTGATGGGGACAGGGACATTTATTCTAACTTACATAAAGGGCATTTTAGTAGAGTGTTGGTGTGAGATGTTAAAAATTAATTTTCACAAAGCCTTTGATTTGAAAAACATATGTGAGATGAATTCATTAAAAGCCCATGAGACTTAAGCAAGTCCTCTGCAGCTTTAAAACAGTAGTCTTTGGCTTGCTGGTTTAGTTTACATGCTGTTCCCTCCTGTATCACTTTGATGGCTCTGGGAGAGTTTAGCCTCCTATATTTTGGCTGCTCCTCCTTGAGACACTTTGGTGTGTGAACACAGATAACTTATCTGTAGGGAACAAGGCCATTGGTTACAGCAGATCTAGAGACAGAGGAGACATTGCTATCTGGCATCTGCTACAATTTTGTAGCAGTGCAGTAGCCTGGGATTCTCAAACAAGGGCTGGCACAGGAAAATGTGCCACTACAGTGATCTTTTGCCTGGCATGTGGTGGTGCCTGAGGTAAAGAAGGTAGCAAAGGAAATTGCAGGGCATAACAGACTGCACCATGCGTTCCTGGATACTCAGAATCTGTGCTCTTAGGCTGCAGCTTGGGCCAGCAGTGATGCTGTGACATTTGCCTGACATGAGCTGGATTAGAGTTCATGTCACCCATGCCGTGATCTCATCCTGTGGGTGTACTCAAAACTGAAATACTTCCTTAAATTTGGAACTACCATTTCAGCAAAACAGCTTTGGGAAAAGATTGGATGGTGTGTTCGTGGAGTGTGAAAGCATTTTACTTATGCTCTCCAGGGATGTTAGAAGAACTTGTGAAACGAAGTCTGTGTCTCGTGGCTCTGTTAGAAAAAGTGGCCTTACAAGGGGCTCTGGGGTTGGCTGTTGTCACTGCCACAGCCTTATTCTTACAAGGCAAGCTTGTCTCTACAGATTTCTGCCAGAGCTGTAGGGAAAAAAGCCAGCAGATCATCAGTGGATGAGCAGGTAAGGGACAGGTGAAGCTGCAGTTCAGGACACAATTGCCAGGTACAAGGATGAGGTGGCTGGGAAGGTTCTGGCACTGGTGTGGGAAGAGGCTAGCTGGTTAATGAACCCTATTTTAGAAAACAAACATTAGCTGTGATGTTGCTGTACCATTCTGCAAAAGCCAGTAGTGTGTTGTGTTTCGTTCTTGGGCCTGCCTTCACTTAAAACAACAAAAATAAACTTTTTAAATCCAGTGAAGCTTGCTTTCCTGTGGATCTCAAGGACTTTGCAGACTCTCTGATGCCTGACAAGAATGAAATTCCTGTCTTTTTATTTTGCTTGGGGCACTATTAAGGATTGCTCTCCTATCCTGGTTTTGCAGGACTTAAAAGAATTGAGTAATTTTGGGGCCACTCTCTTCAAAATCTGGACTTAAAATTGCCCAAAAACTTCAAAAGATTGCTTTGAGTGGTGAGGAGGAGTATGACCTGGTTGATAATGTTCCTGTGCAAGCTTTTTTCTTCTTGCAGGAAATCTGAAATATGGCCAAGGAAAATGAGCTCCTGTCTGTCTCATTATGTCTTATGTGGCAAAGATATTCAACAGCTGCTGACGAGCTTGGTTTCTACAAGTGTGGAGCTCCTCTGGTCTCATGGTTACTTCCTTCCCTACCTCTATCATGTAAGAATTTCTGGTACATGTAGGAAAGTATGAGGGGAGAAATTTCACATTTGCCTTCCAGCATTTTGTTTACTGATTGTATTGCTCTACCTTGCTTGGATTTCTGTGATCCAGTAAAACTGCTGCCAGGCTGCTGCTACCTTTTCACTTAGGTAAAGCCCTTCTGGCAGAGTATTGGTGACTTTATAATCTCTCATCCCCAAGTCTAGGCAGAGGTTGTTTGGGAATGATGCTTAACTGAACATCCTACCCTGGGTAGAGGTGATGTGATGACCTCATTCACAGGACACTTCCATTGCTCTGCTGCATCTCTTTCCATCTGATGCTATTTTAAGTGCAATATGCATAAGTTTGCATTGCAGGTCCTCCTTTTAAAAAGGAGGTGACTAAGACACAGCAGTCTGTGCCTTTCAAACATGGCATTTCCCTCTGAAGGACCTTAAATGCAATTTGGTACAGACTGCTCTGTGTGCTGCTCACTTGTAAGGGGTGGCTGTGTTCCTGTTTGACTTGTTCCTGCAAAAATAAACCCCAGTGTTTGTCTGAGATGCAAGCCAAAAATCTCCCTGCAATGGGAGTTAGGATATGGAGGAGAAGCCCAGGTGAAAGTGTGTGTGTTTGTAATTCAAGTCTTGACTAAACTGGTCACTCTGAAGCAGCAGAGGTGGGAGAAATTCTCGAGGTAAGCTTGCACCTTTTTGCCTTGTGTGGGTCCAGGGAAAGTGGAAATCACTTGGGCATTGTAGAGGGTCTAAGGTCCTCTGATAAACAGAGGAGTGGGAAGTGCAGAACCAGAACTAACTTTGGTACAGGATCTGTGTTGTGTTTGGATGAAGGCAGCTGGAAAGTATTTGTCCTTCAACATCGACTCTGGTTTTGTTCTCATTATCTGAAGCATTTAATACTGTCAGGAACTTGCATTTGTTATAGAAGTAAAAGTAGGAGAAAGAACAAAAGGCTACGGTAATAATTTGCATTTTCCAAATGAGGGGTAGATGGGAGAGAGAAGGGTGTTCAGATCTTGTTTTTTGACTCTGACATGAGAGAGATGTATGCTTGCCTGACATCAAGATCCAGTGCTGTTTCCCTCTAGGACCTGGGGATGTTTAAATATGGGATTTTGCTTTGTCCTTTTGTAAGCATTTGATTTGACTGTTGTGAACATTTACAGGTGTTTGAAACAGTAAGTTTACTGGATTACAGCAGACTGCATGCCATAGCTGTTTGCAGATTAGTGGCAGATGTTGCAATAGATGTAGGTAGTGGTGTAGGGAGACACCTTTTCTGTCAGGGGAACACAAAGCAGAATGGTTCATACAAGGCTGCTTAGCCAAAGAATTGCCTGGTGGCTTTCAGCTGACTTTAGAGACAACAATCCTCTGTCCTTGGAAGAGTTTGAAAACTAATATTCCAGGCACAGCTACATGGTGAGTATAAAAGGAAGAGGACATTTGTTATTTTCAGGGGCAGATCTTTGCACATTTGCACAGTCAAAAAGGTGGGATGCTCTGAGTTTGGTGAGAACCCAGGTGCATCCCATGGACACACTGCAGAAAGAGCCCCTGTGGTTATGCTCCTGTTGGTATTTTGCCAGCAGATCTTTTTCCCCTTACTACCCATTTTTATTGTCTTTGGTCTGTCTGCAGTGATTGTTACACCTTCCCTACAGAATCAGTGCACCTTAAGGGCTTGAGGAAATGCCTGCTGTTGGCAATATTAGACAGTCACTTCTACTATCCTATACTATACCAGTGTGATGGATTAGTTGTTGCAGCTCAGAGGGATCCATGGATTGTCTATTCCATGTCTCCCTGCTGAGGAGGGATTCGTTTAACAATGTACTCAATGAGAGTGCATTCTTGGGATGAAGTTTCTCAGCGGGATTTCTTATTGTAGCCGAAAGTACATTAGAGAGATACAATTTAGGTCAGAGAAGTAGAACACTTGAAAAATGTCAGATTTCCAATGGATTGAGTAGCACATGGTTGTCCTGTCCCTGCATACATGCAGCCTGGGGATGAAAGTGGCATGTGATCACAAGAGCAAGGATGGCACCTTCATCACCCTTTTATAAGGCAGGCATTGAACTTGTAGCTACAGCCTCCATCCCACCATTCTTCTGGACTGCTGGACTTCTTATTAATTTTGTTAATAAAGGCAATTTAAAAATTACCTTTCTCATACACATTTAAGTAGCAAAAGTCAAAGAAACTGAGATTAAGTATTTGTAATTGCTGGCTTCTTCATCACTGGGATTTGAACGGGGAACCCCATTTGGTGCAGTAACCATTACTACTTAAGTCCCAGGGCTGACTGCTGCTTAACCAGCAGCTGGAGGAAGCTTTTCAGTGACGAAAGCTGAGCAGATGACAGATAAAAGCTTTATAGGTTCATTTGATGTAAAGGTTTTCATTTGATGTAAAGTTGCAGTATGGGACAAGGGATTTTATTTTCAGTTTGTATGCTAGTTCTGATTGTGTTCTTTGGTTTTGGTTGGGGTTTTTATTTTTCCCCTTCTGATACATGGAGCTGATGAATATTTTGCTCCATGTAAGACTTTGAAGGAAGAGATAGGAAGATGAAAATTACACTGTATTTCCTATCCAGGCTGCCTGAGCTTGGGAAGGTTCGTGCTCCATGCATGCTCCCTGTCAAGGACAGAACTGCACGGTGATTCATGTGCCACATTCCTGGGAAAGGGAGGAGCAGTGGGAGGTAGCTTGCTGTCTCTCTCACCCTGCTTCGTTTGCTCTGCCAAGCTGCAGGTAAGCTCAGGGCTTCCGGAAGCTTTGGCTGTCTGTCACAACAAACCGGAGGCACAGAAAAACAACAGCTTTTAACACTCAGTCCAGTGCAAATTTAGGACATAAATTCCAATGTTATTTCTAAAAATAGACACCAAGCCATTTTCCCCATAAAAGTCACTTCAGCAGCATTGGTATTGTTATGTCAAAAGCCTGAAGGAGAAGATGGGGGATGTTTGCCCAGGAAGGGAGGGGAAAACAAAGGCAGAGAAGGATGCTCTGCCAGAGGTTTTGCAGTTGCTGGCAGTGATGATGCTTAGATATCGGCTCCAGTTGCCCTGGGGAAGGTGATGCTCATCACTGCCTCCTTTACCCGTCTCCTCCTTTTTGCTCCCTTCTCTTCTCTCCCTGTCCTCTGCAGCCCCGCTGTGCTTTGTTCCTCCTGCAGCCTCTCTTTCGCCTCTTGCCACCTCCCCGCACCACCCACGGCTCTCCCTGCTGCTTCTCTCTCCCTGCTGCCCTGCTCCTGCCCTCCCCGCTGGGTTTGCAGCCGGTGACTTTGTTCCTGTCGCACGGCATCCCAGCCTGCTGCTCCCGCTGCTCCCGCTGCTCCCGCTGCAGGCTCCTGCTCGCCCCGGCGGGACAGCGCTGCTGGTGGCGTGGCCGTGCGGTGACCCAGCGACACGGAGCGGCTGTGCCCGTCTGATTCACCGGGCTGTCACGCAAACAGCGCTCACAGCCTTGCCGGCACACTGCTGGGGGTGAGGAGCTGAGATGGAGCCCTGCACACCCCTCTGCAGACACACGGGTAATGGCAAAAAGGTGTCTGCTGCAGTGACAGCCCGACCGGATTTCAAAGCCCAGCTCCGAAGTGTTGTGTCACGATTGATTAACAAAGTAATCGGACCCTTTGTTTTGAAAGGGCAGAATCACTTAAATCCCCTGAGTGTGGTTTTCAGAAATGCCTGCTTCTAGAGGAACTATTTTAGAACAAAATAACCTATCCTGAAGCAGACCTCCAGCAGGGAAAACTTCAACTGTGTAATGCTTTGTAGGCAAAATCCTAGCCAGCTGAAAAGAGCTGTGTGTTGGCAAGTGCCAAGCAGCCTTAATTTAGGAGTCATTTTTTGCACAGACACTTCAACAGGAAAGAGAGCCCAGCTGCCAAGAAGTGCTTCAGTTTGGACAAGAGAATGGAAAACTACTTTTTTGCCTTTCATTGACTATGCTTTGATATGTCCTTTCAGGATGGATACATATACCTGTTTTTCCTTGTCTTCAATGGGTAATTTTGTGAAATCTCTCAGAGGCACACGCTTTTGTCCATCTTTTAACATTGTAAATTTGTTCACAGTATTGCCTTAGAAATGGCTTAGATCAGTGACCTTTTCAAGCATTGATTAGCTGCCAAATAATCAGTGTTTGAAAGACTCTGGACCTGATTCTTCTCTCCTTTACAATTATTTTTTTCTCTTGACATCAGCTGACTTCATTGGAGCTGCTAATTCCCTACAGGTTTGGTATGAGTAGAAAGATATGAATTTATTGTTCTGTATACAAATGAATATGTATATATGAATAGAGAGGAATTATATAGACTAAAAATTAAATCATAGTAACTGGTGGGTTTTGGTTTCTTTTGACATTGTGCACATGTGCTGAGATAACCAGTCTCCTGAAGCAGACTTGTAAGTACCTCTTCCCTAAAAAATACCTTCTTTACACCTGCAAGTGTTCTTTAGAGTGTTGTGTGACTTTGCTGTTGCCGATAAATCTTCCTGTCTGCACCAGATAGAGGATCAGAATAAAACACCTGTTATAAAAACACGAAATTATTTCTTTCAGTTTTGTAGGCAGTAAAATTCCATATATTAACTCAATTGTGCCTTATGGCAAGGCTTAGACTGGTGCTGAATTGAAAAGCAGTGAAATGGCGTAATTTTCCAGTTACCTTTCAGAAGGATTCCTTTTAAGTCCTCTTAGATAAACAAGTTTGGTGATCTGCCATCTTAATTTCTTCTCTGCCTTTGCTCTTGTCTTTTGTCTCCATCTGTTCATCACAAGCTGAACACTTATTATTGTGACATCCTTCCAAACTACCATCCTTTTCCTCAAAGACCTTTTGCTCACTGTTTTCCCACCCACTTCACCAAACCCATCACATACTTTATTTTCTTGGCTTTGGCTGTTCTCTGCATCCTCTTTCTACCTTGCCAAATCCATGTTATTTCTTGCTAGATCAAGTAGGGTTCAAAGCTCTTGTTGACTCCTTTCTTTTCTAGGGAGGATGTGTGTGAAAATGCCAGAGCCTCAAACAAGGGCCCTCAACAGACATTCCACTTTTCTTTCCTGAAAACAACCCTGGAAGTCTTTAAGATTAACGTAGGGTCCTTTCCATGGCTCCCTCAACAAATGCAGTACCTCTGACTAGGCTGCTGCCTCTGTGCTTTGATTGTATCTGATAATCATCCTCAGCTCACCTTTAATAAAACCCCAAGCTGCCCTGCCTGCAGCTGGTGGTGTGTGATAGAGGTGACAAAATTAATTTCCACAGAGGGGAAGTGAGCAGTTACAGGGACCCCTAAACAGAGATACCATTATTGTCCTCCCACAACCTATGAAATAAAACAAAAGAGAATGCTGCAGCTGGGCACTGCAGTGTTTATCCATAGACAGTGGATTGCCTTGCATACTTCTTTCAATATCTTTTTTTATAGAGGGGGTATTTTCTGCTCCTCTGGTATTTTTTGTGGCCAGACCTCAAAAAGGAGTGCCAGCTACTGTCAAATGTCTACTACATGTCTTGCTTCATGTGTGTGTGGATAAATCCAGCTTCTCTGCAAAGCATCAGTGTTCCATTTATCAGCTCTATTTTAAAGATTTCTGCTGGTAACAAAATGCTGTTGCACTCCCTCCCAAAAGCATCCATGAGCTGCCCTGATGGCACAGTGGGAATCCAGCTCAGTGCCAGCTCACCTCCTGGGGGCATCTGATCACCCTTCAGCTCTGTAGCTCTGCAGTGAGATGTGCCCATTCTAACAGTCAAGGCTTGTGTTTCAGAAATATTAATATCTGGGGATATACCACATGCCATACCTTAGCAACCCTGTGTTTTAATGAGGAGCTATTTTCTGACAGCACAAGAGAGACTGTGGGAGTTTTAACATCTAGGAATGCTGGGGAGTGAAACCTGAAGCAGAACTTGGCAGCCTGCAAATTATTTATTATCTGGGAGCAAAAGAAGTGTAGGCTGGACTTCCACTGAATCATTGTGGCCTGGAGGCACAGTCCTGCCTGCTTTCTTGGCCTTTGCCAGATTTCCTCTGCCTGACTTTTAGCTCAGAGGGTTGGGACCCTCTGTCCTTTCTGGGGAAAGCCTTTCTCTGAGGAGTGTGCCTGGGCCTCAAGAGGAAAATATGTTCTGAACAGCTTTTCCTGGAAAATTCTCATTTTATTTTCCTGATTGGTCAAAGCTGCTAACAAAGATGCTTTGATTTGTCCTCATACAATAACTTCAGTCAACCTTTCCAAGGAAGCTGCTGTTGCAATTTGTGATTAAAATATTCTGGCTTTTCGTGATCTGGCTGAACTAAACATCCATGGGATTTGAGAGGCAATCACTGTTTGTGACTGACTTGAAGGACTTATAATATCTGACAATGATCTTTAGGATAAAATACATCTATATCACTTCAAGTTCTCAGGCAAGATCCCAAGTTTGCATTTGTTTCCTTCTGAGATAAAACTTGGGTCAGGTTCTTCCCAAAGCTGTGCTTCAGCATTGTTTATTGCAACATCAAGCTCTGGGACAGACATTGTTAGTCTCATGTTGGTTGAAGAAGTATTTATAGGAAATCTGAAGCAACTTTATTTCCTCAGGGTTCCACACAGAGAATGTCAGATTTTGAGCTTTTCAAGGCAGCTGCCACCTTAAAATAGACCAGGAGAATTCCTATTGTTCAGGTGACATAATGAGGCTGAGATGCAAATGCAGAGGGAAGCAGTAGCTGGTATGTTTTGACTGATTTTTTTTCATGACATCTCTCTTTCTCTGTGTCTCTCTCTCCCCCTCTCCTTAATAATAGATTTTATGGGGGAGAATAGAGGAAGATCAGGGGCCAGCTTTTGGCTGGAGAAGTTGGGATGTACAGCCTGCACAGAGGGTGAATGTGGCTTAATGCCTGCATCTGTCAGGAACTGATTTAGACATTTCCTCCTGCTCTGCAGAGGGTTGCAGTGTAGTATTAAACAGTGGTGCTTTCCTAGATCCCCCTGACCCAAAGGAGGAGAGCAGGAACAAGGAGAAGTTAATAGCTGGTGGCCAATACATTCACTGTAGATTCAGAAGCACTGAATGGTAGTCCTTGCCCCAAAATGTGTGGGTAGGTCCTGATACCCAGCACCAAGCCTGCCAGAGTTCAAGAAGCATTTGGACAACACTCTCAGGCACGTGATTCTTGGAGTGTCCTGTGCAGGATCAGGAGCTGGACTCGATAATCCTTGTGGATATTCTCTGATCCTTGCAGACCATAAGCATTGCACTGTGGGGAGAGTGCGATGGTCTGTGTGTCACCCTAATAGAAACTCTGCTGAGGAGCACAGGAAAACATATCAGTCAAGCTTCGTTGAATCCAAGACATGCTCACAGATTGTCTGAGTGAATCAGCAGTTATCAGTACTGGGCTACTGTTGCTGAAAAATTCTACTTGTTTCAGGTAGAGTCAGAAGGACAGTAGGTGGTAGGTACAGCCCTGGGAGTGAAGCCCTGTGTCCTCTTCTGCCACCAGCTTTCCCCTACAACCCCTTTTTCCTACAAGGTCAATTCAGTTTTTGTCTTTCAAGTTACCTCCATCCTGTGTGAAATAAGAGGGCTGTGGAAGAGGTAGAAGTTGTCTGTCAGAAGTACTATTTTGTCAACTGAAGAAGCCATGACAACATAAAGCTACAGCATGGTTTCCATCACAAGACTAACTTGAGTCAGTTACTGCCTTTGGAACATCTGTGCTGCGGGCTAAAAGTAGACTTTTCTACCAGAATTGAAGGACGTTGAAGGAGTCACAAAAAATAGCCTAAAACAGGGTGAGGAAAAGAGGAATATCAGATAAGGGAAGAGGGGTGGGGGGAGGAAGAACAAAGAGTGGAACAACTAATTCCTCAAGTTTCCCTGCTTTTGTTGTTGTTATTCTTTTTCAGCCAGACTGGCGAGTTTATGGGTTATGTCAAATGGTGACACAGTGAGTGGAACCACTTTTGAGACTGCCCTTGCTAAGACTCTTAATAATAACAATGTTCCTGCAAGGAGTTACCTGCAGGAGTAATACCACTGCTTACTTCTGCTGGGACTGGGAAGTTGTAGGAGACTTACCTGAGGCTTTTTCCAGATGTGTACCAGTTCCTATTTTGCCACTGTCCTATGTTATGCTAATTTCTATCCTCCCTGCATTCCTCCTTCTAGGAATGCATCTATCTGCAGACAGGAAATGTGAGAGCACAATAACCAATTGATATTTTGCCTGTAAAAATGCAAACCTATGTCCTGGAAGGACAAAGTTGCTTCTCTATGAGAGAGATTTGAGATACCCAAAATAGCTGGGATGTAGGGGGGAATATTTTGGAGTTACTTTGTGATGTGGCAAGCAAAACAGGTCAGTTTGGGGCCTGCCTGTATTAAGGCAACCTGCCCTTGGACATATCACACTTGTTTGGATGACTAAACTGCACAAAGGAATTATTAAAGAAAAACATTTCTATTTCTATATTCATTTGAATACCTCTGAGTGCTTTAATAGGCTTGGGAGATGCTGGGGAACAATCGACAGAGGAGCTGTTCTGTGAATCTTGCAGCATTTATTTCTATGAATGGAAACTTTCCTTATTCCCTTTTTATTCAGACATCAAAAGGAAAAGAACAATATGACAAAGGGGAAAGCTGAGGCTTATGTAAAATATTTCTCTGTATCATTTTTGCCAAAGGAAAGAAGAAAGGAAACAAATACCATTGAGTAAATGGTAAATAATCTTTTTTTTCCCTTACCTTAGTCTATGCACACTTTCACTACTTCAGTGTATTAGGCATAAGGTACTGAAATGATTATATGTCACACTCAAGAGATAATTTTGTGGTTCAGTGCTATTTTGCAGAAGGTACTGAAATGGTTTACATCTCAGGCTTAACAGAAAATGTACCCTTTTTTTAACAGATACTTTGACGTTGATTTGCAATTTGGGGAATATTGGGGACTCCAGATTATTTAGTCAAAGGCCATCTAAGATAATGAGCAAGAAGACAGGAATAAAGTTAATGTTTTAAGAGTCAGGCATGCAGGGGTGTGTGAAACACTTGGTGCTTTTAAGATGTGCCAAAATGTCTAATCACAAGGCCAGGAAGGCAACCCAGCACACAGAGGAATCTGGATGATAAAACAAATTGACGACTGCTGTAATTAAGGAGAGTTTTAAAGCCCCCTTAAAAGAAATTAAGGCTCTGCAGTGTTGGTAGGAGATCACTGTCTGAGGGATGCAAAGTACCCTGGAGAAGGGGGGAGGTTTATGTGCAGCATTAAAGGAGGATGGAGAATCGCTGTGGTTCCTGAGTACAGGTGTGGCTGTGCCAGGCTCACTGGCTCGGTGCTCACACAGCCACATGTAGCAGGAGCTGCTCTTCCAGTGCCTGACTTGGGGAACCTAGGGATAGGTTTGCAGGGGTTCAGGGAGCACAGAGACAAGTGAGAGATATGGGCAACTGCTTGTTCTGAAAATCGGGTTTTGCTGTTCTCAGAATAGCTGTTTTTGTAAATACTGACCTTGCCAGTTTTGGTACAGGACTGCTTGGAGATGCTCCAGTGAGAAGGAAATTTCTTCATGTTTTCGTAATTTTTTAAATTAAAATCTCCCTCCTCCCCTTCCCCCAAAGTGTATTCTCTTACTCTCCATAAGGAATGTATGTAGCCTTGGCTGGTAGGTCACCTCTTCATCACCTCTGGGACATTAACCTGTGATGAAACTCCACTGATGGGGAGCTCAGGAGAATTGTGTGGTGGATGCAGAATGAGAAGGTGTGTAAAAGTCAATGCCAAGGTAAGGCAAATCCTTTCAAATCCCCCTCTTGGCAGGCAAGAGTCTGACCAGTAGCCTGATAGACAGAAACAGTCTCTGGGCATGGCTGGTAAGGGGTGGCTCTCAGTGCTGTACTGCCTGCACCACACAGTGCTCCAGGGTGACTCTCCCAAGGGCTGCTGGTGACAGCAGGGACTAAGCTGGCTCTCAGCAGGGAGTCAGGAATTTTGTTATAAAGTATTTATGAAAGCAAGTGTCAGATATATGATGTCAGATATGTGATGCAGCAGCTGTGTCTCCCAGTGTGGAGCCTGCATCACCCATCGTCCTGAGGGGTGAGTCTGGGGTGGAAGGACTGCTCCCCCCATCATAGCTGCCAGCAGCTCTGTGTTCCCATGCAATGGGCAGTATCCCTGCACTCTTCACTGCAATGAAGAACTTCTGGAGCACTGTGGAAGTAGAAATGCTAGGGTGTAATTAGGCTTCCCGACTGAACTTTCACCCTGGGTGCTGAAGCAGTAAACACTGTGTAATCTCTGTGATAAACTAGTTCCTGTGCTAAAGAAAGAATCCAGACTGGCCAAGAGTGGTCTTGTAGCCCTGTATTACAGACATGTACAATTCATACCCCACTATTTGTCTTTTGCATAGCACCTCTAGGGGAATGTAAGCCTTACATCCACTCTGCAAACAGAGCTCACAGCAGCAGAACCTGTTTCTCTCCTGAAGCTTTTGTAAATCAGTGGCTGCTCTTCTGACCTGACCCAGATTTGTACTCCAGTTATTCCCTGGTGGAAGAGCCAGCAGCTTGCTCTGTGTTTGAACAACATTGTGCACATCCTAAAATACCAGAGATATGATGCTCTGCACGTGGACCACTGGTGTCAGAGATGGGGCCTGGGCACACTGCTTTTCAGTGCCTGTGAGGCAGAGAAAGATTATTTAATCATTCATTGAGGAAGTGGCAGCACTGCTGGGAAAGACCAAGAAGGCCTGGGCTAGATGATGTAGCCTGGAAAGACAACGAAGAGTGGCACTCAATCAGACCCATTCTCTGAAGTTACATTTGGATGCTCATCTTTCCATCATTATTTCAGCTTAGAAAATACTTCCCTCGTGGAAGCCAATGTTGTTTTACCACTACTTTTGCCATTTATGTTGGCTAGAGAAACACAGCTCATATGAGAAGACATTTAATTTATTGTTAGTCTACTTAAAAGTTTTACCAGTGTGCTTGAAGAGTACTCATCAGTTACAATCAGGCTAAAAATGATAAACAATATCACCTAGAACATTAGAGAGAATGGTTCAAAACTAATACACAAGAGTATTTCAGCTGCTGCAGCTTTTCCCAGGCTTTGCTCACCCCTCCACTCCCAGGGAACCAGATTCAGAGGTGCTGTCTGTCCCCCAGGAGAAGGGGGAGGACTGCAGGTGTCATGGGCCCAGCAAGTCCTTTGTTCCAGCAGCACAATGACAATGGTGGGACAGTGGTCATGGTGATTCTGCCTCCCTCCTGTGATGGAGTCCACCTGGGGCTGCTTCTGCCCCATCGTTGAGGCTCCCCTCGCAGTGCTCCTCGGTCCCCAGAGCTGGGTGCATTGCATGGACCCTCCAGGCAGAGCTGTGCACACCTTGCAGAGCTGCTCCTGGCCCTCCTTGCTGTTGTGAGAGAAGTTTTCCAGCCCCAAGGTCACATTTCTCTGTTGATGCAGCAGCTGCCCGTGGGGGAGCATTTCATAGCGCCGGAGCTGCTGGTTCCCTGCATGTCCCACCCAAAGCAAGGTTCACAAACCTCTCTCTCAGGTTTTGCAGCATCAGTACACAGCTTGTGGCCTGTTTCTGGCAGTGCCCAGACTGTGTTTCATGAGCTATAGGCAAACAGACCCCTTCTGCCAGCCCATGGGCATGAGCTGTCACACACGAGTCCAGCAAGGATGTTGCAAACCCTCCTGTGGCTCAAGGCTCCTCACCAGGACCGAGCAGCTGACCTTCTTGGAGGCATTTGCTCTTTCCTACCTGGTCTTGCCTCGTGTGGGTCTGAGGGTGGCCTGTAGCTCTTGACTTTGGTGCATGGCTGCTACTTGGTTCACATAATATTTTATGTTATAGCCATGATGGTTTGCACAATTAACCGAATTCTTGCAATTCTCAGGATTACACTTCTAGACTTGCCAGCCAATTAAAAATTTCAGTAGGCAATGGGAATGCCAACAAGGAAGGATTTACACCAAGTATGATGGCCATAATCCTTTATTGTTGTTGTAGTAAGAGCACCTTGCTCACTCTTGTGATGTGCTGCAAACCTTGCTTTGGTGCCTGTGAGACCACAATAGTTACAGGTGGATGCTGTAATCTGTAACAACTGATCAAAACCTAGCCCAAATCTTACCAGGCTTTGTTCAGTACACAGTTAAAAAGCTTCTAGCAATTTTCGTGTCACTTCTAAAAGCATTGTGTAAAATCATACATTTAAATTAAAGTTACATTAAATGCTCATGCATTACCAGACAACTGAGACATGCAGAGGTGATTTCTGGATGCTGGGAATACACAAAAACACAGCTGGATCTCATATACACGATTGCATTCCCACTGGAAACCAAAGGATATATTTCATATTCACCTCTGGCTAGACCCAGTTCTAAACTGATTATCTTTTTGTAAGCAATTTGCAGGTGTAAGTGCTGCTTCCTTGCTGGTGTCTCTCCAGAAAGGCAGCTGGGAGCACTCCACCTTGCTGGGCTGCTCAACATGGCCACTGTGCAGCTCTCATCACAGAAAACCTCCTGCTGTCAGTGTCTAAAGTCACCTCATCATCTCTATAACAAAATAAAATTACCACTGCATGCATCATCCATGCAGGCAGTGATTTGGTATCCCTGTCACTGGGAACCTTTAGTTTTATACTTATCCCAGCACCATTTATACATAGGTGCTCTAAATTAAAAACAAAACCATGTTATGCAGTTGTCCTAGTATCGCAAAACTACGCTAACTGTATATATTTTTAAAATATAACTCACCCTGCTAGGAATTTCTACGCTTGATTTGTTCATCTTTGCTTCTCACAGTACATCAAACTACTAAATTTCGCAGCTATGTGTTTATTGTCAGTCAAGATGACTAGCAATAATAGGAAGTATGTCCATACTCATCAGGGGAAACAAGGTTTCTCTTATTTGGAAATGGTGACCCCCTTTAAAATGGATCCACCTTTTCCTTGTCACCACAATTTGTTAATTCTTTTCTCTTACTTGAACTTCAGCAACAACAGCAACTGCTCTAAAAAAAGATTATATTTTTTGCCACATCTGTGCATGTATGATAATAAAGCAAAATAAAAGCAAAAAGAAAGCACTAAACATCATACAATCAATAATGTCTGTAATTTGGAATTTTTACTTATTCTTCTGTGCTACCTGTGGAAGACAAAACAGCAAAGATTGTTATGAATAGTTATCTCAGTTAACTAAGGTAGAAAACATTTACACCCATAGAACTTTTGATGCTATTAAGGATCTAATAAACTGCATCTTTACATATTTTTATATAATTCATTATTTTATACAATGTATTTGCTTATGTACTTAAGCAGTTGCTCACCCATTCTCCATCATAATTGTTTCAGTTGGTTCCATCTTATCTCTGCAACAGAGTTTTATATTTTAATTTAAAAACATTACATTAATGTGTGTACTTTACCACGATAGGTCTTTTTTAATTCTGTTTTTTTATTATTTCACTTTTTCTCCACTCTATGAAAAAATGCTGGTGTTAGCACATCAACAGTAATCATGTATCACAGACTTAACTTTTTCCTTTCAGGGTGAATTCTGTTCCAAGTCAATTAGAATATTTTATCATTAGTAACTATCCCCTCAAACCTTTATAGGTACATGCATAATCTGCCATTTTCCCAGCTTCTAACTTTTTAGGCATTGGTAGAGGTTAATTCTCATTCCTCTATTTCAAAACTTTTCTCCTCATTTTTTGATACCACTCCTAAATTTCTTTGCTACATATACTTCCACATGCTTGTATGAAAACACACCTACTGCATTTAACAATATTAAAGCTAAACATGAGCTGCTTCTTTGTGTTGGTACCTCTTGAATTTGCTCTGCCTGTGATGCCTTATCAGCTGGTAAAAATGTGAAGCAGACACAGCAGTAAAGGGGAAAAGGACATTACCTTGGTTTTCATAGGATCCTAGGAGCACACTAGTCAAAGGTGGAAACGCTGAGAGCACCCGGCGTACAACACGTATACAAATTTATGGACCTTACAAATTAGCATATCTATCTAAAATCCCCCCAAAAGAAACTTAATAAATGAATTAATTGGCCCCCTATTCTAATTACCCCCCTCCCCCAAAATGAGGTTACAGCTTAGTTTACAAAAACATGTTCCAGAGAGGAGGTTCCATCCAAGGTTGGAGCCTCTAGTTCTGAGATAGTATGAACATTTAGTCTTCCCACCCTGCAGAACCCCTAAACTTAGCTAAATGTCAGACTACAAGAGTTATAAGCATGTGGGGGTAAGGTAAAAGGAGTGTTTGTGAAGGCTACAAGGAAAGGGAAAGGGTATGAAAATGTATAAAAAAGGTATGAAAAGAAAGGACAAAAAATTATCAGGCATCACTTGTACTTCTTATCTGCTTTACCTCTAACAAGAGGCAGGTGTTATTTTTTTTTTAGTGATGGTTTTTTCTTCTGGTTTGTAAGTACAAACCCTTCTGGATTGCCTGCAGCAGACCCAGAAAGAAGGTGTTACTCTTTTCTCCTTTCTTCACCCTCAGGGTTTATACCATGATGGGACCCCTGTAACCTTCCTTGCACAACCCTTTGTACCTGGAGCTCATTCCCAGTCCCACTGCTGCACATCACTGCTCACAAGCACTGCAGCCCAGCTGGTATCACAGCTCCTGTGTTTTATCAGTCCTAAAAGACTTCTTTTTTCCCAAAACAGCTTCTGCTGACTTGGTCTGAGCAGCATTTGGCATCCCTGCCCAGATTCAGTGCAGCAAAGCACTGAGTGGCTGTGGCAGAGCTCAAGCAGCCTCTGCTTTACTGCAGCCCTGACTTGTTCCTGCCAGAAAAGCCAACTTTTCCCTCTGTGTTTCTCCTATAAAAATAAGCAAACCCCAAACCCCTTAACACTTCACTCCTCCTGCATTTCCCTCATCAGAGGAGCCTTCTCAATTGGCACCACAGACAGCCTGGTGCCCCAGCTTAATATGAGACATGGATGATACCTCGAGGGCTCTGCTTCCCATCTCCCAGTGCTCCAGTGCGGGAACTTTCCCCAGTGCTCTGGTTTTGGTCTGACCATGAGCCTGGGGAAGAGGGGCACTGCCTGTCCTAGGCAATGACAGGGAGGGCAGGAGCTCTGGGCTGGCTTCCCTCTCTTCTCCCGCTGATCTCCAGCAGGCGACCCAACAAAACCCTGGTGGGAACGTTATCCCAGCGGGCCATGTCCTCTCCCTGCTTCCGGAGCTCCCTCCATATATCCACTCGCATGGTGCTTAACTCCCTCCTGGCCATGGTATTTTGTACCACAAATCGGGGGGCTGCACTGTACTGCCACTGTCTCCTGCCCTGCCACCTTCCTTTCCTCCCTTTTCCCAAGAAGGGGCTCTGGGATGTCACACCAGCAGAAGAAGTGGTCTGCAGCACCTCTGGGTCCTGCATATCCCTGGAGTTTTCTCTTCCTTTGCTGCCCCTTCCTCCCCCGGATTGCCCTCTGTCCTCCCTTGCCCAGACACTCCCTGTCAACTGCTCTTTCCTTCCCTGGATGCTCCTGGGTTTGAACTGGTGAGGAGCTCGGTCAGTGGTGGCTGTCCCCTCTGTGATAACTTGTTCTGCCTGTGGCTGCACATTTCCTTCACTTCCCTGCTCTGCTACTCCCCTCTCCCTTTTCCCAACCACTGGAGCACAAGTACGTGAAACAGGACTTGCTTTAAATCTTTCTGGCATCTCAAAAACTAATGACAGTGGGCTTGCAGGCTTATACTCCTCCGTGGAGGCTCTGCCATCTGAATTAACCCATTTTTTTCTGTCCCAGTGCTCACCATCTCTTTGGTGGGGTGTTTTTGTAGGGGCTGTGGCAGCCTCGTGCTTCATCTCTAATGCAGCTTTTAACTTTTCCATCTTGACCTCGCAGGCCCGGTGGTCTGTGCCCTTCTCTTTTAGGAGCTGTATTTTTTCCACCAATAATCGGATTGTTCCTTGTGCCTCTTCTACAGCTTTTGTACTGGTGGCAACTTTTTCCTTCAGTGCCTGATTTTCATTCAAAATGGCCTTTTTTTGTTCACACACCTCTTGATACTGGAGAACACTTTGCACTTGTTCCACGGCCACAGCTCCTTCTCGAGTTATACCCTCCTCTAGTTTAAGCTGTTGAGCTTTTATTTCTTCTTTCAGTTTCTCATTTTGCTCCCTTAGATTCTGAATTTCTACCTGGGCTGCCTGTTTGTCTTCAGCTAAGTTTTTGGCAACTAACCACACAGCCCATGCTGCTGCACCTTTTAAGGATTTTCGGGAGAAGAGTTTAGACTTGGTCATCTCTTTTAATTTGGCAAACTCTAGGTCAGCCTGCTGGATACTTCTGCAAGAGTTTGGACCCCAGGGGTTTGGTCCCCACTGAATAACCCAATTTTCCAGCTCTGACATCTTTTTGTCTCTTCTAAAATATTTTTGACTTTACAGAAAGGTCTGTTTACAAACTAAAGCTCAAGCAGGCTGAGAGAAGATAGCAGAACCTCACCCAAATCTGGGCTTGCTCCTCTGTTGTTTTTCTAGTGTACTTCTTCCCTTCAGAAGGTTTTCTCAACCAAAAAATCCCCTAAGCAGGGATTTCTAATTTATCTCTTCTCACAGACAAGCAGAGAGCTTTCATTCCTCCATCCAAGGATGGTTAGAGGCATCCCTTGAGCATTTCTCTTCCCTAGGCTGAAGGAAGAAGGCTTTCAAACCTGCTGGATTTCCCACTTCAGTATTTTCAACAAGTCTGTGTTGCCCCCAACACTGGGTGCTATGCTTTCAGCAAGACACTTGAGGTTTTGTGAACACAGAGTAGCCTTGTCACTGGTTGTCCCTGACTGCCACAGGATGGCACCCAAAAAAAGGCACCTCTAGAAGGGCTACTCACAAAAATGCCATAAGGGCTCCCCAGAGGGCTCCTGCCTTCTCTGCTAGTTCTGTGCACCACAGCTCGTGCCTTTATGTGGGCTTGAGAAACTGCTTCAGAGTTCTGACAACCTGATCAAAGAGTGCTCACCAATCCACTTACTATGCTCGATATTATTTAGAGTATTAGACAGAAAGGAGATAAAAGGGGAAAATACCTTATTAGTTTCAAAGCCACCCCCTCCCTTATCTGCTATGTCTTTCCCCAGCTTATGCTCACCCCTCCGCTGCCCAAGGATGGCTGCAGGAGTCCTCCACCTCCAAGGAGCACAATGCTGGTGGTGGAACCCCTCAGGATGCTGGTGCTGGTGGGATTCTGCCTCCTCCTCTGCTGGACTCCACCCGAGGCTGTCTGTACACCACCTCTAAGGCTTGCCTTGCCTTGCTCCTTGGCCCCCAGATCCGGTGATGTCGGCACTGACCCTCCAGGCAGAGCTGTGCACACCTTGCAGATCAGCTCCTCGCCCTCCCTGCTGCCTCTGAGTGGTGTTTCCCAGCCCCAAGGCTGTGCTCCTGTTGATGCAGCAGCTGCCCACGGGGGAGTAGCTCACAGTGCCAGGGCTGCAGATATCACCCTGTGCCAGAGGTTTCAAGGCCCCACTGACCTTCCCTACCTGTGATTTTCCTCCTGGCTCAGGGAGAGATTGCTGTGCTCCTGCTGCACTGCAAAAATGCAGCCAAGCCATGCTGCTGGAGGCCTTTCAGCACCCTTTGGAGCAGGTGAAGCAAAACTGAGTGCTTGGTGAGTGAGGTCCCTTGTGTCCTTTGACTGTCGCTGTAACAGATAGAAAGCTCTCCAAGAGCTCCCTGCATGGCAAGTCCCAACCAAAACAAGGCTGGCCAACCTCCTGGCCAACCTCTGGCACAGTCTGTGGGTCATGGTCACGCACTGCACCACCATCACCCTGCTGTGCTCCCCAAGAGCCCTGTGCTTTGCTACAACAGCCACAGAGACAGAGGAGCAAAGACCTTGTGCTTCACCCTGACCAACACTGATGCTCCTCAGCATTTTCACCAAGAGCTGCAAGGAAAGCACTGGGTCTTTGGGGGCTCAGTGGTACTGTGCAGGGTGGCCTGACTTGCCCTATGGCCAAAGAAACTCATCAGGCAAAGGTGATAATCCTACATAGAAACAATCCCTCAAATAAGCAAAGCTAGAGAAATATTTGAAGTTCAGCAGTTATTAAAACACATAAATCCCTGTTCATAAACCCCACTGTCCCCACAGATCAATGCTTTGAGAGACACGTGAAGCTTTGTACACTAGAAGAGGTAATAGGATTAAAGCTGCAATGTGACAAGACAGCTAATTTTTAATTATTTCCAACTCCTTTCTAATTTCTGCTTCATCCTAAATATTTAAAAACCTTTCCAAATGTATTTCACAAGTTTCAATAACAACCTAGTAACTGGATGTGGCATTATAGCAATTTATAATCACCTCCCAAAATGGGGATCTAAATTAATCTTTCTACATCTCATTAGTTTAGCTATCAGAGATCTTTTACAAGATAATTGGCTTTCAGTGGCTTTAATTTAATTTAATTTATTAATATCTTACATTTATATTTCATAGATGCTGTTTTAATTATTGAACTGATACATCTCAGAAACATAATTCTTTTATACAGCATCAAACTTTTGCTTTCAGGGCTCTAGAGTCTTTTTAAGATGTTTTAATGATAAATAATAAGTCCTTGTTTGTGTTTGCCTTCAGAGTGGATATCAATTTACTTTTGCCTTAGGTTCTTGCAGAGGAAAATTAGATCTTATTTTGGAACATCCTGTTTTGAAGATGAGGCTGCCTTTATTGTTAAAGCAAAGCTTGTTCCAACGTTGTAATGCCATAAAAGCACAAACAAGGGGAGGCAGAAGTAGCAGAAATAATGTGGAATAAGGTGCAGATTCATACCTGGCAGGTATTTGTGTAAATTATTCAGTGGGCTGCAGAGTTAGGGAAGCTGAGTCTTCCATGGTGCTGTGTCCCATGGCTGAGCTCCCCAGTGCTGGGGGAAAAGCTGCCCTGCCCAGAGCTTCTCTGCACCCATCAGGTGCTTGCTCTTCCTGCACCCACACCACTAGCAGGCTCTGGGGGGCTCCCCACCATCCCCTTGGCTAATTAACCCGCAGCAATACAGTATTTGGAGACTTCCAGCCTGCCAAAACTTTGGCTGAAAAGTCCTCACCAAATTGGTGAGGACAGACAGACAAGCAGACTGCACAACTGACCCCAAGAACATCCTTCCTTCGGAAACCAGCCTAAAAATATGTTCCTTCCTAGAGCAGAATAGCCACGTTGAAACATCTGACAGTAAATGTGATGATAATTGATGCTTAATGAATAATCCAGGATAGTTTTAATATTTAACTTCACAGAATACCTTTCATCCCCAGGAGCTAAACCAATTTATAAAAGGTGTACTCTTACCCTGCAGAGCCTTCTTGTACCATTAAATCCACTTTCCACAGGGAACAGCTACTGGGCAGATTGCACAGCACTGCAGCAGAGAGGTTTGTCCCTTTGTTCTTACCCAGGACCTGCCTAGAGTGAGGCCATCTGCAGCACGTGGGTCGGGGCAATCCTAGACAAGAGTACAGACAGGGAGAAGAACCCACTGAGAGCAGCCCTGATGAGGAACTGGGGGTTGTCATGGACAAATAGCTCCATATGAGCAGGCAGTGTGTACTCACGGCCCAGAAAGCCAAATAAATCCTGGGCTGTTTCAGGAGCAGCACTGCCAGTACGTCCAGGGAGGGGATCTTGTCCTTCTACTCTGCCCTTGTGAGACCCCAGCTAGAGTGCTGTGCCTGGCTCTGGGGTCCAGCAGAAAAAAAGACATGGACATCTTAGAGCCAGTCCAGTGGAGGGCCAGAAAGATGCTGAGAGGGCTGGAGGAGCTCTCCTGTGAAGACAGGCTGAGAGAGATAGGGCTGTTCAGCCTGGAGAAAAGAAAGCTCCAGAGACCATAGAGCACCTTCCAATACTTAGAAGGGAGCTTATTAAAAAGAGGGAGAATGACTTTTTTAATGGGCAGATTGGGATAGGACAAGGTGGAACAGTTTTAAACTAAAAGGAGATTTAGATTACATGTTAGGAAAGAGTTCTTTGCTTAGAGGGTGAGCTCAGCACTGGCACAGGTTGCCCACAGGATGCCACTTCCCTGGAAGTGTTCAAAGCCGAGCTGGACGGGGCTTGGAGCAATCCGGTCTGGAGGAATGTGTCCCTGCCCTGGGCAGGAGTCTGGAACTAGGTGACCTTTAAGGCTCCCTCCAACCCAAACCATTCTACAGCTCTCTGAATTTACCTCGGGCCTGTCACTGTCAGAAGCTGCCATCCAAGGCCCCACAGAGCTGAGCACTTCAGTTCCCTGGCGGGAATGAACTCCCACCCCACCTCACCCCTCAGGGGCCACCTTCCAGGCGTGGCTGTGCTCCTGAGCAACGCCCGCCGACGGGCTTTGCCCTGACACTGTGCGGGACAAGACCCCTCTCCCACCCGAGACGTGCAGATGAGGAGGGAGCAGCAAGCCCTTGCAGACCTCCCACCCCTCCGTTTCACCCCTCCGGCACACGACGGGAGCCCAGCCAGAGGGCACGGCCTGAGGGGCCGCGGGTGGCTCCGCTCCCTCGGCGGGCTCTGGAACCGGCCTGAGGGGCCGCCGAGCCCTGGGCCCTGGGGTACCGAGAAGCCCTGGGCCCGAGGTGACTCTGCTCCCTCTTCGGACTCTGGAAGCGGCCGGGCAGCGGAGCTCTGGGCCCGGGGGTGCCGCCGAGCCCTGGACCGGGACTCCCGCTGTGCCGGCGGCTCCGCCCGGGCTGCGCAGGAAAAGCGGCCCAATACCTCCCTCTGCTGTCGGCAAGCACCGCGGCACAGGCTGTCCGCAGTGCCGCCGCCGCCGCTGCCCCGCAAAACCCCCGGCAGGACATCCCCCGCAGCCGGCCGGGGTCATTTGTCCGGCTAAAGCATGAAACAAGTCTGTGTCGGGGGAGAGGAGCAACCATCGGCAGCGTCTGCTCGTGTCAAGTGATACACGAAGCCTCTGGCCCTCGGGTGAAGCAGATTTGAGTTTAGACACACACGGATTAAAGTCATGAAAGTTGTTGCTTAACAACATCCCTTCCTCCCCGTTCACAAAGGGAACAAATTTCTTGCCTACAAAGTTACTCCGCAACGCAGCTTCTGCCAAATTTGCTCTTGTAGGTTCTGACTTCTTTGGAGCAAGGCTGATCGTCTGGTGTAGGGCTTTGTCTGCTGAGTGTGGAGGGCAGGAGGCTGCAAAACAAGGCAGATGGGTTCCTGGTTTTATTGTCATGTTGGTGTTGGCCAGTTCTACATAGTAGCCTTTTAATTTTAGACACATTTCAACATTTTAAAATAACTTTATTCGTAAAAGAATGCTGCAAGTCTTTCTTCTTTCTATCCCCACTCCTGATGTCCCACACTGACTCTGCTCTTTCTTGTAAAACCTGCTGCAATGAGGACTTTTTTGCTAATGCAGCCATTCTTGGCATCACCCCTAAGCCATTAGGGATGTTTTCCTATTACAACATGCAGGGCTGGGGAGGTGGCACCTCCATGAGCCTGGAGGAGCTCCACTGAGCTCATGGTGCTGCAGCTGCTGCAGGTCAGGCTGGGACACTTTTCCCTTCTCCAGGAGGCTTCTGACACGGCTCACCCACAGTTCACGGCTTCTTCTTGACGGCTTGTTATTAAAACTGTACAAATATGAACTTCTTCCTCCTATTAATCAAATCAGAAAGAGGGTCAACTGGGTTCATTTTAGATCAATCTGAAATGAACGTTTCTGGTAGTTTGGTTTTCTCAGCAAAATGAAAGAACTTCTCTGAAAGAACTCTGAAGCCAGCCAGGGCTTCTTTGTACTTGGATTTTACCCTGCTGTCTGAAGCATTGGTGTGACTGTCTGCTGACTTGGGGTGACATTTGCAAACATTCTTCTTTAGTCCAAACCAACCTTTTTTTAGTGAGTAAATGATTGGTCCTGCCATGCCCCCAAGCTCTATTCCTATACTAGCCAGAGATGCCCAAGTGTCACCCAGGGTCAGCTCGTGACTTTGGCATCATGTGCTTTTGCCCCAGACAGGCAGAAAGGCAAGTGTATGACTTCTAGACAGCTAGGAGTGTTCTCTTCCAAAAATAAATGAAGAAATCCTCAGCTGCCACCCAGGTCTAGCTGTTCAGGAGAAGGGATGAGCAAGTGCTCCAGAACATGAGCCGAGGTCTGGATCTGCCCTTCTATGCTTCCACCACTGTAATGTGAGCATTTTTGTCTGGCCTGCCAAGAGGCAGGGCAGATAGTGTGCTTCACTGATTAAAAAAAGCAAATCCAAGTTCCATTAGGTTTACTCCAGTTAGGGACTGGGACAGGGATCTCACTACCTTTTGAAGGTGAGATACATAAAATAAAACAAAACTGTCTTCTTCCTAACAGCCCACACTGATAACTCTCTACAAATTATGTTTCTTGCAGCCAGACCCAAGTTCTGCAGCCCATGACTTCTGCTTCTGGGATCTTAAAATTCCTATTGATTTCAGTGGGATTGGGTTCAAGCTGCTTAACCATTCACCTGCTGGAGCAGGGAGCTGATCCCTTGACGGCTGCTGTCCCTGTGTGCTGCAGTGGGGCTCCCCAGCCCCCAGGACAGCATATTCCTGGCTGTTCCAGAGCAGAGTACATCGTGTTTTGTCCTTGCAAAAGGTTGTTACAAATGGTTTCATTTCAAGGGAGCTCAATTAAATCTGGGAACTCTTGCAACAAGCTCACTCCTATTGTGTCTCAGAGACTTTGCAATAGACAAAAGACAAACGGATGGTGAGGAAAAAAGCAAACAACAGCAGGCATTTCCATGGTATCCTCTTTGCTGCTTATTAGCTGTGACCTGTCTCATACTGAGTACTTAGAGCACTTCACCTGTCACTTCCAACACTGTCACGTTTCTCTTCCTAAGTTTCCATGTCTTCCAGGGAAGAAACTGAGTATACTGCCTGCCAAAGGCACCATCCCACTGCCTTTGGGAGACAAGAAATTTTGAAAATGGACATTGCTGCACCTGAGAATGACCTTCAGCTTTTGATCTCCTTCCCCGGGCCACAGGAGATCAGTCCTCACCGACGACTTCTAGCTAAGCCAGGTAATGAAACTCTCAGGACATCAGTCTGGCAGATGCTTTTTAATGGCACCTGATTGTCCTGAGTCCTGAGAGTGGCCTGGTTTCTTGGGGATTACAGCTGGCCTTGTTTCAACTTTCATCTCAGCTGAACGTGATCACCGATGTCAGGTCAGTTCTCAGAGTGGGTGGTCTCTGTACAGGTCAGTCCTTACTGTGAAAACCAGCAGGTTGCTCCTTTCTCCCAGAGCTGGTGCTGACCCTGGCACTGCCTTTCTGCAAGTCAAAGTAAGACCTTTACTTTCCTTTTCCCATTTTCCCCAGCTATAAAAATACACCTGTGGATGGGATTATCATAAACGACAATGTCATTAAATTGTGCCTTGGTCTTTGCTGCTTTGTTTGCAGTGACTCATAACGGAATTCCTGCAAATACGGTCAAACAGCAGCCAGCATTCAGCAACCACAGTCCTGGCTCTTCCCCATCCTAAATGCTGACCCCCAAGGCAGTGGGAAGGACTCTCCTGTTGATGACTCAGAGATACAGGGTCCCTGAGCATCTCCTCCTTCCAGTTCAAGCAACAGCAAACTGGCTGCTGGTTCCCCTGCCAGCTTCAAGCAGTGGATTTTGTCTTTTGGGAGCAGTCCCATGTCCTGTTTCAGCAGCCTTGGGCCGAGTAAGGAGTTGGGCTGGTTTCCCCCCCCTTGTCTTCCAAACCCCTGTGCCACCGTGCTCACGTGTTGTGTCTGGGAGTGGGTGACAGCTCACATAATGCAGACTGGCAGGTGACCACGGGAAATGCAGCACAGGTCACGTCTCTGCAAGCCAGGCTCAGCCTAAGTCTCCCAAGATGCGTCACTAAGACTCTTAGGGCTAAATCCCTCCCTGCCTAAGTGCAGCCGGCAGCAGCCCTGCAGCAGGGATGCGCTCGGCCCCCGCTCATGCCCAGTGCTCTCTGCATTTCTAACACAGCTTCTCAAATGGCTTCTTTGTGAGCTCTCCTTAACCAAGACATTACCATCCAGGAGCCCAGAGCAATGGAAAAGATTTTACCTTTCTGTACCTGAGAGCGAGGTGTGCAGCTGGGGAGCGAGACCCTGCCAGGCTGCCCTTGTCAGGAGGTTGTGACCATCCAGCAGCTTTGGCAGGGCTGTCATCTGGGGAGTCTCCCTTAGGAAAAACAGCTCTTGCACAGGACACAGTTAAGCACTTCTGCCTGCTTCTTACAGGCAGGGAAAGGGACAAGGGAGGGGAATCTGGCTGGCCCTGGGGCAGACAGAGGGTACAGCCTGCCTCCCGCCTCCCTCTGTGCCTGTGCCTTTTCTGGGGGCAGGCACTCACAGGGGAAAAGGCTGACCTTTGGGTGGCCATTGCCCATGGCAACTCTTTTACAAAGCAGCCAGCACTACCCGAGCTTCTCTCCCACAACTGTCCCCATGTGTACCCAGCCCTGTCCTAACTCTGCTGCTCTCATTTCTTGCCGGTCAGGCTCCCAGCCACCCAGCCATCTTGAATTCATTTCTCCCCATCCCTGTCTTTCCTTCTCCCTTTCTCTCCTGGGATCCTGTCTCTACTAGACTGGTCTCATCAGTCTCCATCTGGATTTCCTGCCGGTTGGAGGCAGGTCCTCAGACATGCCCTGGGCAGGTCCATTTCTGCCCCCTTCCCTTGCTCCCCACACCAGAGAGCCTTACACCCTCCCAGAGAAGAGGCAGGACACCCCATTGCCTGGCAAGGCAAATGACGGCACCTTTCTTGCCAGGGTGAGACGGAAGCTTTATCCTTTCCTTACCCATGAGAAAAAAGTAGGAATAACATCCACACCTCCTCCAGACAGAAGGGGATACCCTCGGAGTATCACCCTGCTGCCCACAGCAGCATCGATGTAACAAGAGGCCTCCTTTCACACACACAGCAGCTTTGGAAAGATTTAGTAATTAGCGCCAGAGATAGCAAAGCTGAGAGCATTTCTGAAACTGCTCATTAAATCCCCAGTTCCTTGGAGTCAAGTAGCTGCCTGGTGGCTTCTCGCACAGGGCAGGAGCAGGCAGGAGACCAGGCTGCCCCAGCTCCCTGCCTGCCGTCCTGCCCACACCCCAGCCACCATGCTCAGCCCTCCACCCTGTAGCAGGGTGTCCCATCCCCACTCTGAGGGGCTGTGTCCTTTCAGGCTGGAGATGTCCGTGTGGTCAGTGCCCAGCAGCTGCAGCATCTCCAGCTGGGTCCTGGGCTCTGTTCCCTCTCTTATAGCTCACCTGGACCAGCTCTCAGCTATCTGCTCAACTTTGCAGGTCAGCCTGGCTCCAAGCACAGGCTGGACAGGAGGCCCTGGACCCATCCTTTCTGCCCAGAGCTGCTTTGTGATTCAGTTAACCACATCATCCACATCTATGAGATATTAACCCAAGAGTTTACTGATGCACCACATCACCAAGGCTGCTACAGCACTCATGCCAACAGGGCAGTGTTGGGTCAATCCTTGGCACTCCCTAAAGCAATGCCTTAAACCAGCCTCAGGATCTCAGCCTCCCCCACCTCCATGAGTTCCCCAGGCAGTCACAGTTCAGAGCAGATCTGGAGTTATTAACTAGGGGAAATCAGGGGAGTTTCAGGCAAGAAGTTTAGGTTTGTCAGCCAAGGTGTCTGAATCTTGAGTTGTGTAGAGGAGATGACAGCAGAGGATGGTCTGGGGACTTTGCAGTCTTGTTTCTGTGACACAGATGAATATGTGCGACTCAAAGACAGGTGCTGTGCAGTGCTAGGCCCAGCTGCATATAAAAATACTCTGCTCCATCTGTCTCCACATAATAAACACATTAAAAAGGAACAAGGTGTGTCTCCAACTGTCTCCAAGGCTTTGCATGGGCCAAGCTACATTTTTTCACCTTTTTACAACAAATGGAAGTAGAGCAGTGGGTTGGTTTCAGAGGAGAGAAAGGAGTGGGAGGCAGAATATCACATCCTATTTCCTCTTTTAAACACTTGGCAAGGGAGTGAACTTTCCATTCCCATCTGGCACAAGCAGACTAAACACAGGTTCCTTTCTGATAGCCATCTGCACTCTTCTGCTACCTTTTCCCATCAGTCTTCTGCAGGCAAAATGAAAACCCTCACACTATTTAAAGATCCTCGAATTTAGGGAGTGTAACAAAATGATCCATTTTAGTTACCTTCTTTCCAAGTCACCGAGCTTCTAGTGCCAAGACAAACAATAACCCGGTTAATCAACAGGCTCAGGACATGAAAGCAACTCCATTTCCTATTTGTGAATGCACAGATGTTGTTTATCTTGGATCTCCCCTTGTTGGTCCCCCAGGATTAAATCACAGGCCTTTAGGTGGAACATGAGAGATTGCTTTTCTATTGAAGCAAGGCACAGCAAGGCTTGGCCAGCCCCACTGCTGTATCATCCTCCCTCCCATCTCCCTAATGCTGTGTCTCTCTGCTGGTCCAAGGGCTCCCCACAATAAGTGGGTGTGTCGTGGTGCTTGGGGGCATAGCTCCAGAGACACTTGCTGACACAGAGAGGGTTTATCTCTGCCAGTACCTGCCCCAGGCACACCCTCAGGATGGTGGGGCTGATAGTTCTCAAGACCCAGAGGGGTTGGGTCAACACAGGCACTGATAAGGGAGATGAGCTTCCTTGCAGACACAGATGTGGGGCCTGACTCCTCCACAGCTCCATGTTCAGCCAGCCAGCTCCACCTTGCAAGCCTGGTGAGGTTTTGGCCAGGCCAGGGAACAACATAATTCAAATGAGGTGCTACTTTTGGTCTGGTGCAGTAGCTGGTACTGCTATGAGAAAGCCATCCCTGGTCAGGCCTCTATGCCATCCCTTGCTACCAGGCACCTCAGCTGAGCTGCTGGTTTTGACTTTGTTTGTCCATCATAACCCAGGGAATCTATTGTCTCCCTCTGTGAGCAGGCTTAGCCTCTATGTGTCCTGTGGTGGTGAGACCCTGTGGTCCACAGTCCTTCATACCATCTGACATGCTCTGAAGGTCCAGGGACATTTGCCACTTGATGTCATTTCCAGCCACCTCACTCAGCCCTGGCAGCAGGGGCTGTTAGTTCTCCTGCCTGCTTATGTAACCTTAAATTTCTAGTGGAGAAGGACATCCTCATCATTCCCCATGCCTGTCAAACTGGTATGGAACCTGTCTGGCATCGCCTCATCAGCAAACCCTCCTGTAGGGGTGGCTGCACCATGGAGGTGTAGGCAATATTCACACATGGGGTCCACGGAGCATTTTGAGAGGCTCCTTGCGAGACGAGTGCTACTTCTTGCAGCATCGGCTGTGACTGCACTCACAACCTGCTTCCTCGGCTGCCAAGTGCTCTTTTGGAGAGGGGGGAACCATGGTGATAGTTTTCCATATTGCAGAAACACCCTGACTGCAAGACTAAGCTGGTGGTGGCTGAGGCTGTGTTTGGAGACACCTTCCCACCCACAAACCCTCTGCTACCGTCTGCCTACCGAACGGGAGTTCCCCCCGCAAACCCGGCACGCAGCAGGCTTGCTCCGCAGCTGCGAAACGCTGAGCAGCCCCGCGCACGGCGCGGCTCGCCCGTCTGTCCCGAGGCGAGGACAGATGGGTGCGCATCCTCCCGGGGCTGCTTCCCGCAGAGCTCGCAGCGCGGGGATGCTGCAGGGCCGGGCGCTCCCGGCAGGGAGCGTGTCCCGCACGCCGCGGGAGCAGGAGGTGGAGAGGGGGAGGAGGAGGGGGTGGAAAGCCAAGGATCCACACCTCGGCAGCCGGCCGCTTTCCCTGCTCCCCCAGGCACGCTCCAGCGTGTCTGACACCGGTCCAGAACGACTCGGAGACCTGGACGAGCGTCAGCTCGTGCCGCCGGTTCACTCTCCGGACGCAATTTCCCCGAGATGCTTTCTGCAGGACGTTCAGTGCCCAGGTTTCAGTGGCAGGCGGGGGGCCCTCCCACCCATGGCACAGGGGGGCCCTCCCACCCATGGGCACAGGGTGGCATGGGGACACCGCGTGTCCTGGGTACCCTCAGCAGCTGGGGGCTACACCAGCAGTGGGGCAAAGGGGGTCGTTTTCTTCCTGGTACAATTGCACTGAAGTCCATAGAAGTAGATGTAGGAGAGCAGAGAATTGGTCTCTTTTTTAGTGGCATGACTGAGCTGTCTGATTACATTTTTTCAACAGCAGTGACAGATTTAAGATAAAGCCTGTCCCTTCCCCTGCGGGCTGGCCAGACAATGCAGCTGCCAGAGGACAGCAGCCGTCAGGCTGCTTCCTACCATGGGAAGTACCTGGAGCTGTGCAAGACAAACCGCAGCGGCTCTTGCCGGGGGCCTTGCTGGATGAAGGGGTTACATAGTGAAGACTGTGCCCCACTATGTGTAACTGTATGGGATATGATGAGCTGGGGCCAGGATCCTTTCCCTGCTGCTTTGGGAATGGAAGCAGTAGTGGTGGATGAGAGGAGGGAGGAACCATCCTGCCACATGGTTATTCTGGACAGTGGATCACATACCAGGGATTGAGAAGTCTCACCAGGAGAAGGAATACAAGTCCCCCCTGGGGCCATGTAACAGCCTTTGGAAAGGGAGGGAAGAGCTGTTACTGAGTAGGTCCAGGACTTCAGAGCTGAGCTACTTTAGCTATTCATTCCTTGAGTCCCCAAAGAAGCAATTACTGCATCGATCCCTGTCTTAGTGGCCTCTCAGAGCAGAAGGCAAAAGGATAACTAGCCTCCACTCTTAAGTAGGAAGCTGAGGATTTTATGGGATTACTTCTTGCTCCTTGACAGATGTAGGTCCTTTTAGGTCAGAGTTAAGGTCAGTGCTGAGCATCATGGTTTGATTTAACAGGCACCAGTAAGAAACTTTCATCAAGACAGGGATGGGACAGGCTAATGACCACGTGGGACCGTGCTGGCTCTTGCATACCTGTGCACAAGCAGGACAGAGTGTGGAGATGAGCATTGCTGAGACCCATGTGGTCTGAGTCCCTCTCTCCTGAGTGCCAGGATTTGCTCCCCAAGCCTTGACCTACCACAAACCCAGAGGAGCTTGATGCCTGCCAGGAGCCAGACCACCCAGCACATCCTGGTTCAAGTTGTCCTCTGCCCGTCATCTGCAGTGTGGCCATAGCTCTTCCAAAGTCTGGCTTTTATCCAACAAGTAGAAGAGCTTGGGTCACAGGGCTGGGTGAACAGCTATCCTCCTAACTTCAGTACTAAACTTTCAGCACTAATTTTCTGCCCTCAGTTGTTTCAGCTCTTTTTAACAAAGCTGACCCTTCTGGGGAAACCCCAGGGGCTGCCATGCACCTGCTCAGCCTCTCCCACACTTTGTGATGGGGACACAGTGGTTTACCTGCTCTCACAGCAGCCAAAGCTAGAGCACTGGCTCAGTTCTGTTGAGACAGATGTACCTGACATTGAGAATTTTAGTCCTCTTTTGGTGCAAAAATATTGCTACTGGTGTAAAAGCTGCTCTGTGCTGTGATAGCAGCAATCACAGCTTTAATTACAGCACCAGAGCCAAACAAGTAAAACAGCACAGATGAGATACTACAGAAGCAATAAATTCCCCCAGTCAGCTCCTCTGTTTTGGTGCCTTCTTGAGGGCTGGATTTCCATGTTGCCTCTCTCCCTCTTATGTCCCCCTAAGGCAGGGGACTTATCTTTGTGTTTCTCATGCTCCCACTGTCTCCCTGATGCGTGCAAGTGGCTTGCCAGAAACTAGGAAGGGGTGATGTTGCCTCTAGGGTCAGCTCTTCTCAGGGAGCTACTCATCTGACCAACAGCTTAAAAAAGGGAAATAAATACCAGTGTTAAAAAAAATAAATGCTGTTTAAAAAAAAATATGCCCTGTTAAAAAAAATAAACATGTCAATAAATAAAACTCTGGGATGATGAAAAGGGGAAATGCAGTAATTGAGTAAAAGCATTCAATTTTTCAAATGAAAATATCTTCCATACACCGATTCCAGCCAAAAGGCATTTCTGTTCCCTTGACAGAATATAAATATTAACCCAGACACTCGTTGTTCTCAATGTGTCCTTTTGTATTGGCATGATCTGGAGCCGCATTGAGAGCTCACATCTTCCGCTGGCTTCCTTGAGGATGCAGGGTGCTTGGTACAACTCCAGAAAATCCAGCAAGGACATGTCCTCCTCCCCAGAATATGAGGCTCTGCTGCTCATCCATGCTCTGTCAGAGTGAATCTCCTGCAGGTGCCACCCAGCTTCAGCAGAAGGATGAAGAAGACACCTCCTTTTGCAGGAACCTGAAGGGGATGCTGGTGAGACACCTAAGTCATGCGAGGTTCACATCAGACCTCCTTCCCTGTGGTTTTGAGCCCAATTCTCTCCTGCTTTGTGGAATTTTACCTTATTGCAAATTGGCCATGAAATTCTGCCCCTCTGGTGAGAGCAATGGGCAACAGAGAAGGCCACGGAAGAGTCATGGAGAGCAGCTACGAGTGACAGATGTGTCCAGGAAGACTACAGCCTATGTGGGGACATGTCCCAGGCAGGGCTGGGTGAAACAAGGACCACTGGCCAGGGAGGACATGGAGCTAATGAGCTGTGCCACCACTGGCAACAGAGGAAAAGTGAGGAAAAGCATGAAGAAACCAAGGTCATCATATTTTAGATTTCTTGAGACAGAGAAGGATGTCCTCTGTCCTTTCGTCCCATCACTAGCCCTTCCACTCTCCTCTTGGTTATCTACAGGAGCTGTCACCATGCAAGGAAAGGCCCCAGTTCAGAAAAGCCCTTAAACATAAACCTAATTATCAGGACAAGATTAAGGTCTCTGCTGAATCGAGCCTGCAGAGCTGGATGGAACCAGCTGAGCCACCCCAAGCCAGCCTCACCAGAGGCTCCAGACTTGGCTCTAGCACGGCCCCTTCCTTCCTGGGGGGTCAGTGTAAAATAAAACCAGAGGCAACCTTGCAAAAGCAGATCCAATTCCCAAGCCCTTAGCAGCGCATCTGGGTCCATAAGATGAAACCCCTCCACTCTGCCAGCTGTATACATACTTCTTGCTTTTCAACACAGAGTATGAAACCCATTTTTCCTCTCTGCTCTCCAACCTCCTTCACAAGCAGACACACAGAGCAGAATAGCCAAACACTGAGTGGCCTTTTCTTCTCAATCACTCTTTGAAAGTCACTGTGAAATGCGATGCTATATGGAAAGTGGCTGGAAAGAATGACACTGTGAGAGCCTATTTTTTTCCAAGGAAATAAATAGATTGTGTGCCACGAGCACGGAGAGGAGAGGGTTTGTGCCAGGTCATGCACAGGTAGGGCCATGCAGGGACAGCCTGGAGTTTGTTTGAGCTGTAGTCACCACCTCTTAGGAAGATTTTCTGGGCAGAGGGACATGGGACAGTCTCTGGTGGGGCCACCAAGATGGCAGCCTGCAGGTGGCAGCTGTTTCAGCTTGTCTGCAGCATCCCTGGACATGCAAACTATTTGCAAGGGGGTAATGAAAAATGGTGAAGCAAAACAAGACACTGCACACCATGTGTGCAGGAACCCAGAACTGGGAAGAAAGAGGTTGACCACCTCTCAGGTGAGGAGGGGGAACTTTAATGCCTGAGGTGCTGGCAGGATGTCAGGAAAGCCAGAGCTTGGCTCCAATATGGTTGCGGTGATGGCCTGGATTCAACTATTTCAAAGGGCACCGGACGGTCAAATAAGGCCCAAATTTAAATTTGTTAAAATAACTTTTTGCAAAACATTAGGACAGAGAGAAATGTTTCCATGGTTTTGTTTTTAAATTCCAAGTGGGAAGAGTTTATTTTTTCACTAGGAAACTTTCCCTGTAGGATTCGCAACGCTGGCTGGGAGACAAGAACCAGCGAGCTCTGCTCCCGAATGGAGGTGACCCTAAGGGTGACCCTGAGCTGGTCACGTCGCCTCGTGCAGCCTCAGTTACCCCTTGGAAAGGGGAGGTGGCAATGTGCATGGCTGCAGAGGGGCTGGGATGCCAGCGTGGTTGGTTATCATGCGGTCAGCCCATGCTGAGTGGGATCTAAATCCAGACAAGTAGTGTCTTATATTTGGTTGGAGGCAAATCCAATGAAAACTCCTGTATTGCAAGTGGGTTAGGGGGAAAAATGGGGAAATTACTGATCTTCTTGGCTCTGTTTATGCACAGGTGTCTTCCGTGGGGATAGCAATGGTCTCTCCTTCGCCATCACTCTGCCCCTGCTGGATTGTTGCTGATTCGGAATGTAGAAGCCACCACTTGTTTGTCCTCTGTTGGTTTATGCTGTCCCGAAAAGCAAATATTATAGAGATTTATAAAATTAACAGAAGGCAATAAAAAAGGCATGAGGGCTCATCTGATTTCACTCAGCTCAGCACCCTGGAAAGCCCTTTACGCCAGCTGAGAGCCCAAGTGCTGCTGTTCCTGCCCCCAGGTAACTGGGGAGTCCCCAGTGTTTCATGCAAAAACACACAGCAGTGAAACAGGGATTTGGTGAACACTTCAGATGAGGGAACAAGGGGAAATCAGGGCAGGCTGAGCTCCATTTACTAGAACTGGCTGAAAACAAAAGAAAAAAATACCAATTTGAAGTGCATGTATCTTGCTCCTATCAAGGGAACAGAGAAAAAGCACAGGGGTTCATTCTCACTTGCAATCAAAGACTTTGAGCTGATCCCATTTTATTCTTTACTCCCATGTGCTGCTCTGTGGTTGTGGGGTCACAGATGGCACAGATTGCTTTTCTCCCTGAGACAAGTGAGGACTTGGCATTTTAGGATCTGGGATATAATGAAAACTGATTGCTCGGACATGCAGTTTCCAAGGTGGAAGCTCAGCAGCTCAAGGGTTAATTGGGCTCCCTCACTTCCAGGATATAAAGACTTATTCACAAGCGAAATCTTGTTCTTAGCAAGGTGGGAGCTGCAGGTACAACAGCCCCTCCTGCTGACCTCCGTAGCCCCAGCTTTTCCCACCTGGCTGGGGCAAGCAAAGCAGAAGGAGGCACAGCTATTATGGGACAACTCCGCTGCATGAGGAATTCCTCCCCAGGCTTATTACACACCTCCCATGCCTGGGATACCTGGATACCTTCAGCAAGACTTCCCCCAGGGTTAGGGCCAAAGGTGCAGCGCTCCTGGCACAGAGCTCACCCGCGGAAGCTCACCCTGGTGGCCATGGGCAGCTGAGCCACCCCGGCGCAGGGAAGCAGCCAAGCGCGGCTGATGGCAATCACGGGAGGTGTGCCTTTGCTTTCAAAAGGACTATTAACGCGCTTATGGTTAATCACACGAATAAATCTCGCCGTGGCTTGGAGCCAAGAGAGCAATAAAAGCACCGATCCCCAGGCCTCCCGATGGGAGTTGGCCAGGGCCAGGACCCATGTTCTCACCAAGGGAAGTAATCTGCATACTCAGCACATAGACACCCAGGGATTTTGTTCCGTGTCATCCCCCCCACGCCCCCTGAAAGGATGTTATACAGGTGGAAACTCGAAACTGTCTTCCTGTGCTAGCCAAGATGTCAAGGCAGTGTCCAGAGGACATGGGCAAAGGGCTGATCTGAGCTGCTTTTTCTCAGTGGTGGCTGCAGGGGCCATGGAGGGTGGATGGAGGGGAGGGTGAGCCCCAGCTCTGCCCCTGGACCTCCTTCAGGGACTTAGATGTATCAACTATTACATACTTCAAGGAATGAGCTTCCCCAGGAGGTAAAACCTTGAACTTCAAGCCCTGCTGAGTGTAGGAAGGTACTTAGAGAGAAAACTCAAAGTGCCTGGTGCAAGAGGAACTTGGAGGCATGTCAGTTTTTCATTGGCTTTTATTTTGTACAGACAACACCAGGAAATCCACAGCAGGTGTGTGTATGTTTGAGGGAGGGTTGCTTCTGATGAAACATTCCAGAGAATGGAGCTATGGCCCTCACATCCCACGTTTCAGCTGGACAGAGTGGGAGATGAAGGCATTTGGGGCAGGCTGTAAAGTTAATTTTAGGAGACTTGACTGAAGCAGCACTCTGTCTCTCTCCTTGCCCCAGAGTGATCTCCCAGCCCCTGCATGTACCACCAGGCACTGACTTGGGCTCTTCAGCTTCAAAAAAGTGTTTTATAAGTCATGTCTGTGTGTTCTCTTAGTGCAGAAATTAGCAAAGACAGTCCATGCGAATGTGTGTGTCCTGGGGTATGTAGCAGGGAGAGGGAGTCTGGGTGGACAGGCCAACAAAACACAGGAAAGCTGTTTCCCCAGCACTCTGGAGACTTGGCTGTCTTACTCCTCTCCCTGGCTCCAAACCTCATTATCAGGAGGCTCAAGGAGGGCAAAGGGGACTTTTGCTGTCCCCTCTGCTGCTTCCCTCCCATTAACCTTGCAGAAGGTGACTGGTGGCCCTTTGCAGGGACCTCGCTGGCACCACCTGAATTTCCACACACTTTCAGGGGCTCAATCAACTCCCTGTGATTCATTTTAATCTGGCACAAAGCAGCAGCTTGCTGAAGCCTGATGTGAAACACCCACAGACGCTCACATTATATAATATGAATCTAAGAAGATTAAATTATTTGGTCTGAGGAGACACATGCACGTATGGATGTACACATTTATACACAGTCTGGAGGGCAGCTGAATGGGGCTGAGGGCAAAGCTTCCCTTCAGACACGCTGAACTTGTGCTTTTTTAGCACTTATAAAATGGGGCAAATCGTGTGTATTTGCCTGTGCATAGACTCGTGTGTGAAGCACGGCAGCAGCTGTGTTCTGCGTTTGAAGGAAACACGAGACGCGTTTGTAACTGTGTGCTTGGTTATCCACTTTGTTGGCAAAGTCTGAGCAGCAGCATGGAGCAACAGGTGGAATCCAAACAGTCCCGGCACTAAACTTCACCTGTCAGCATGCGGCAAGATACCGCTCCCTGGGAAAGCAAACAGGGGAGAACTGTCCCCAAAAGCCCCGAGCATCTCTCAGCAGCCTCAGACAGCCTGGCCCATCCCGCGGCCAAGAGCCCGGCCCTGCAGGCATGTGCCTCGGGGCACAGCCCGTTTCTCAGGCTGCACGAACACGAGCCGATCTATGCACAAAGCCGGGAGTCACGTGGAGTTTGGGGTGCCCAGGCCTTTTCCCAAAGATGCACTTTGCCTTCCAGAAGTTTCATGTTGAGGGGAATGCAGGAAATGTGCTTCACCTATGGCTGCCCGCGGTGCTCACGGGCAGCGAACGGATTCGCCTCTCTCTCCCACTGCGCCTTCCCGTCATTGATTCATGCTGTTTTGCTAAATATAGCTCGGCCCCGCGAAGCTGCTCGCTCAGCTTTTACTCCAGCCAGAGGGTCAGGGCACGGAAGGTGCTGGCAGCAGCGGGGCTGGGCGGCCACCGCCGCTTCCCCGGCACGTGCCGCCGCGGGCCGTGTCCCCGGCCACCCCCCGCCATCACCACCTGAAGGGGGTGTGTTTGACACCCCCTCGGTGTCACCCAGCCTCCCCGGTGATGCTCGGGGTAACGCCGGGGCGTCCCTCTGCGGTCGGGGGCTGCACCCCACCTCGGCCCGGGGCGAAACGGCGGAACACAGCTCTCTGCATCGGAGCGCCCGAGCCGGCCGGGGTCGCCGCTGCTACCCGCTTGTGGGGACGTGGGGGACTCAGGGAGACACAGGGACACACGGGGCCGTGGGGACACGGGGACACGCACCCCCACACCTCCCCCCGCAGGCGGCGCGCGCCGAGGCCATTCATGAAAAAGTTGACGTCAGGCGGGTGGGCGGGACCAGATCAGGCCACGCCCCTCCAGGCCATTTAAGGCGGCGCGGCGGCGGGCGCGGGGCTCAGACGGGAGGCGGCGGCCGAGGCGGGAGGGCGCTTGCTTGTCGCCGGGCAGTGCACGCATCGTCCCGCCGTGTCCCGCAGCGCCCGCGCCGTGCCTGGGTGCCTCTCCCGCCACCCCCCGCCCGGGGCAGCCTCCGCCGGGACTTCATGTCTGTGCTGTGTCCCCTGCCCTGGTGAGTGGGCGCTTCCCGCGGGGGGCGGGCGGGGGGATGGCGGCTCTGCCGTCGCGGGGTGCTGCCGGGCCCGGGGGGCGCTGGAAGCCGAACCCCTTCGGCAGCCTCCCTGTCCCGGGAGGAGGCGAGGGGCCCCGGGAGCGGCTGTGGGGCAGAGCGGCAGTTCCCACGCCGGGCGGTGCGGTAGCGGGATGAGCTGCGAGCCGGGGCAGTTCGCTGCACTTTGCCGCGCTGGAGATGCCGCTAAGGCTGTAAAAGCCGAGCTGGAACTGGCGCCGCGCGCTCCGCTGGCGTGGAAGTCCCCGCGGTTGTAAAATAAGTCAGCGGGGTCTGAAGCGCACCGCCTTGAAAAATAAAAATTAAAAGGAAAACGAAAAACGAAAACCCCTGCGCTTGCACTTTATTTAGCGTGGTTTTTTCCTTTCCCCCGCCGCGGGGCAGAGCTGGAGGCAGCGCAGCTCCAAGCGGAGCGCTGCTGGCGGAGCGGCGCCGGGTGTGCTTGGGCTGCGCTCTTGGGGAGAGTCGGGGAGGTGCTCCCAGGGCATTGGATGTGGCTTCGGCTTACGAGGTACTGAGCTTTTTCCGCTGCCTTCCAAGGGGGGCAGGAAGGAAGGGACCAGAAATAGACTGCCTACAGCCTCTGCTGCTCGCTTCGCCGCTTGAATCGCGCTCAGCACTCCCGGAGCCCCTCAGATCACTGGAATGCTGTCTTTTGTCTCTAGCTCTGATTATCTGAGATCCGCTGAGATGACTGAAGTGATGATGAGCACCCCAGCCATGGATGAGATCGGACTAAGCCCCCGCAAGGATGGGCTTTCGTATCAGGTAAGCGCTTTGCTGGCAGCTGAGGCATTAATCCCACGTGGAATTGCCTGGGCTGGACTGTAAGCTCGGTCTAACGTACCTTTCCATAGCCTGACCTAATAGCAGGTCTTGCAGTAGTGAGAACTAGTCAACAGACTGGAATGTTTGCTTGGCAGGGGGTAGTTGTCTAAAATATCACTCGCTATCAGTGCGGGCTGGCAGAGGATTTGTTGTTTTGAAGTGACCGAGCCCCCACTCATTCAGCATTCCCGGGGCTCTGAGAGATGGGTTAAAGAAGGATTCATGCTACTCACTGGGCTGAGAGGACTCTTAAGATCTTTGTAAAACAGCATACAGTTGATCTGCAGAGAGCAGGAGGATGCTGTTTATGTTGCAACTACATCTTTTTGGTCTAGTTCTTGGTTTTCCTGACTGATGTGCCCATTTGAGAGGGTTAACAGTCTTCTGTAAGATACAGTGATAGAGACACAGCCTCAATGAGCCTTGAAATGTCACTGGAGCTATTGGTACCTGAAGGCACGGGTTGCATTCATTCTGAAAGTTCTGAACAATGTAGTTAGCTGTTAATCTCTAGATAAATGGCTGCGGTGAAGAAGTGGTCTTCAACTAGATCAAACTTCAATCCTTTTGTCTCAATATCTCTTTCATTTCCTAGCCTATAGTTAATCAAAGCAGAAGTTAGCCTCCTAGCTCCATGGTTTCCTACACTTCCAGGAGACTTGTTGATGAGATCTGACAGAGATGCTGAATGCTGGCAGATGACTTGCATCTGGTCTGTGCATTGGGTGACTCTTACCAGCAGATCCAGATGCAGGGCTCATCCTTTGCAGATGTTACACAACCTGCACAGAGGCACTTGCTCTAAGTGTGCATTCAGATGAGGTGCTGTATGTTTGCATATTTATGTCTGAAAAGGGAGCTACAAGGCAGCAGCAGTGCACCGGAGCATGAAATCGACTGAACTTTGGGCCACGGCTGAGGCCTCCGGCAGAAGCCAAAGCTCTGTGGAGGAAAAGGGGATGCATTCCTTCTTTTAGTCAGGATTCTGGCTCTGGGTAATGCAAGTTGTTTGGTTTATAGCTGTGCTGTGCTTCAGCAGTTGAGTTAGTGGGGAGTATATGGCCTCTCTTTCCTCTTACAGATGGAGTGCACAGGAATGAGAGTGGTTAGACCTGAAGCAATCAAACTAACCTGCAAGGGATGTCTTTGTGGGTCACCTTATGAAGAAACTTAACCCAGTCAGGTTAAAGGCCTCTACTTACCCATCCAAATTCCTAGTGAGAGGCAGAATCTAGGTGCCCTGCTTGTTCTAATGATCACTTCAGTTAGGCTCTTCCCCAAGTGCTAATGACCTTGATCAGTCTGCTTGGGCCAACTGGGAAACAGGCCTGTTTGGTTTTGAGTGGATCATCTGAACCTGAACATCATAAAGTGTGAGTCATAAATGCTGACAACTCATATCTATGCAGGGTTTTTGCATCCTAGATCTGTTCTCCTTAGTGGTCTAGTCATAGTTGATTTTTTTTTCAAATGCCTGCAAGGAACTGCACCTTGAGGTGAAGCAAACTGATGGCAGTAAGAGTAGAGGAGTTGAAACTGAAGACCCTTATGGCACTAGCAGTGTCATAAGGGTTGTGTATGGGTTGTGTATGAAGTCTACCTCTAAATCAGTTAAGTGTAAAGAGGATTGGGGAACAGGATCCAGCCTTCCTTCTCTGGCTGCTAGGCTGCAAATGTCACAGTGTAAGTCAAGGTAAGTTGAAAGCATCTGTAAAGGGTTGAAAACTCAACTGAGACCAGCAAGGGCAAATCTGATGCAAATAGCACCATGAACTCTTTGTTCTACCTCAGACTTTGGCACTTTGTGCTTCATCTTGCTGATGGAGAGAGTTTGGTACATGGAAAATTGTATGCTTGTCTGCGAGCTGTAGTGCAATAACTTAAAACCAGACAGGGCTAATGGAGCATGACTGCTTCTACACTGAGGCTTGTTGTTCTAAGCTGCAGCATCTTCCTCCACTCATCTGCAGAGTCAGGCACTCACAGTGTAACAGCCCTTGGCTGGCTATGAGAGACAAAAAATAAAAAGTGGAGCCAGAACTGGGAGAGGCAACCTTTTAGCTTCAAAAATTTCTCTTGTTCCTTTAGTAGAACTTGAATTTATTTTATTACAGAGATGACCTGAAACTGGGGTTCAAAATGCCCCACTTCAAGCTGTGTAGAGCAGGGACTGTCTGGAAGTTGGTCTGTAGGATGCTGCCTGTGATCCTGGGGGCTGCTTTTGCCACTGGAGGCAGGCATGAAACTGTCTGGATCAGAGGAGGTGGTACAGCACTGCTGGAGCTCTAAAGCACCTCAGTACCTGCTGCAGACAGATTTGTCTTACCAAGAGTACTGTTTCCAAGTCTTTTTGCCTTTACTTGGAAGTAAACTGAGGAAGCAAGCTCATACCCTGAATATAAACTTCAGCAATCTGATTCCTCTGTCTTGTGGAGTTCACTGAACTTCAGGGCTCCTTTCTGTCTCAGTGGTTATGAAAGGAACTTGGGTTGTCAGCTTTTTTCTTCTGAATCTTCCACTCCCTGGGGTGTCTGTCTGTCCATCCTAGATACCAGCTGAAGGTCTGCACTCCCTGGTGAAGCACTGTGCCCTTTGGTGGGCTGGCCATCACTGCTCAATAGTGTGAAAACTCAGACTGCAGAAGTAATATCAGTATTAACTGAGTTGCCTCCATAAGGCTTGAGCAAATTGTACTTCCTCAGCATAGGAATGTCTTTTCCAGTCATTAGGCAAAGTGCTTCTAAGCTTGTGTGCTAACTTCAAAATCTTTGTCTGTAAGACAGCTTTTATTACTGTTTTTTTTGACAGCAAGCTGCTGTCTGAGCCCCCCTGAAGATGGTTCAGCCAACAGATTTCAAGGGCCTGAGCAGAAGTGAGTGGTGAATTTGGGGCACAAGTCTCAGAACAGGGCAGCATAGACAAAACAGAAGATGTGACTGAAGAGATGATGTCATGCTGGGTCTTGTGCCTGCAGTGAGAAGCTATTTCTGGATCTTTAATAGATGTCCCATAATTCCCATGGGACTTACTAAACAAAAAACTCATTGAAATGCAGCTGATGGCTCAAGTTGCCCCTGCTACAAACAGATGTGGCTATAGAGGGCTTCATGCACTTCCTGCTTGGAAATCTCCAGCGAGCTGGGCCTTTTCTGCTGCCAGCCAGAGTTTAATGCACTGTTTGCTTCTTCCCAGCCCCTAGAAATACCCGTTCTTTGAAGAGCCTCATCAGCACTGCCAGCTTGTCCTCTGTGCTGTCTCCCAGCAGCATGAACAATACCACTGAAGCAGAGGCTGCATTAATCATTTCATGGAGCTGTTGTCAAAACAGTGCCTCTACTGGAATCCTACCTTGCTTCCTGGAAGTGGAGCACAGTCTGAGCACAACTGAAAATGCTTTAATGCTCAAATCTGTTCTGAGCAGATGCAGTGTCCTGAGTTGAGTGTGCTGCTTTGCTGCAGGCTGGCTGGTGACTTGCTGGTCCTTTAGGCTCCCGTGTGGGCGACTGGCCTGAGGAGGCTGAGCTTGCCTCATGCCATCAGCTGAGGTTTGGTTGTCATGGGGAGCTTGAGCTCTTTAAGTCATGATCGCATCATGCTGGGATCTGTCTAGGTTAATCACAGCCCCAGCTTGCTGGGAAGCACGTCAGAGTGGCTGAATCTGGGTAAATAGGCTTAAGGCTCTATCCAGTGGCTGTGGCAAAACCTTGGTGTTGGGGAAGTAATTTCTGGTGAGTGCAACACCTCTTCACCAGCACTGGGGAAGCACTGGCTTTCCCAGAGAGCTGTGGTGCTCAGTGCTGAGGGGCTTGAGCTGTGTCTGCTGGATCCCTCCAATTAAACTGGACCACCAAGGTGTTACTGACCCAAGGGCTGTTGGCTCAATGGAAATTAAACTTCCTCTGTAATTGTTTTCTTGTGAGGTGCTTTGTGTCTGTGCAGCCTTGATTTGTGCGGGGGAAGTCCTTCAGCAGAGCTGGTTTTTGCTGCTGTGGAAGGTCTTGAGATTGGGCTGTGCAAAAGGGGTGATTGCAAGCATGGCTGCTAGACAAGATTGGTAGGCTGAGTCAAGTGTATTCCAGGATCTGGGACCTAAATGAAGACAGAAGCAGGATATGGGATAAACAGATCCAAAAGTAATCATGTTTGCAGCTATGCAGTGCACAGAAGTGTTCCACTGAAGTCCTGACAGAAGACAGCAGCTCATCGGAACACCTCAGAGCATGTTTTTTCCTGCCTGCTTTGATGCCTTGCTACTCTGAGGAGGAAAATGGTTAGATGTAGGAAGTTTCCCTGACATCATGCCCTGAGACAGGGCAGTGTTTCTGTGGCTGGGGAGCTGTCGTGGTTCATCAACCTGAGTCACAGCTGCTGTGTACATACTTGGAGCTCGTTCTCAAGTCATGACTACTGTGTGAGTATGCATTGTAGCTGGAGAAGTCCTCTGAAGAGGACACTGAGAGATGACTGAAATATTTCCTGAAATGAGCTTGCCATGCTTCTCAATGGTAGTAAAGTTTTATTTTAAGAAGTAAAATGCTGGTTTGGGATTTGGAAGATTGGCTTGATGCTGCTGAAGAGACACAGAATTCAGCTTTTTAGTGCAGGGAGGATGAGTGAGATGTGTCCATCAGGGATGTATCCTGTACCTGAAGTGGGATGTCTCCCAGTATGGATGTTGCAGCCTTCCACAGTGCTACCACAATGAAGCAAAGCTTTCCCCCAAACCAGTAACTTAATTTGGAAAGATCTCATTGCTTTAGTCTCCCTGTAATACAATTTAAATAGTTTTCAGCCCCATGGGAGGGGAGACAAGCATTTTAACTATGGGTGTTAGTATGGAGTACACATGTGGAAGTTATTTTGAATTAACAAGTGTCACTTGGATTATGGTAGTGCTGAGCTAATCTTCTTAATTGTCTGACATCTCTCCTGCTTTTTGTGTTTCTCCATCCCTGCGAATGCTGAGAGGGTATGAGCCTCCCCAGGGCAATGAAAACTTTCCGTTCTTGTTGCCAAGACTTCATCCAAGGATAGTAGAGCTAGATCATCTGAAAAAGAGGCAAACATGGTCTTCCTAAAACCATTTCAAGCTTTTGTTTCAAGTTCTGCTTTTCCCTGCCCTTTCCAGCTGCAAGGCAAGAGTTTGGTTGATTTGTATGTGATCTGGATAAGTTCATGAGGAGAGCAGTTCCCCACACATAATCCAGAGGGGCTCGTAAAAACCAAGAAGCTGTGCTGAGTAGTGTAAGAAGCAACACGCAAGTCCTCTGTGGGTCTAGAGGTGTTGCATGTGTCTGTCCATGGCCAGGAGCTGGGGCTCAGCTGCAGGGGGGAGGCTCTGTGGAAGCAGTTGCAGCTCCTCGTGCTGTATCATGCAAGTGAAGTGGGGAAAGATACCTTTGAATTGCAGCTAAATTTGCTTTTAGGTAGCCATTTTTTCACAACCAGTTGGTTGTCACTTTTCCCCCATCAAGTGACCAGGTCAGCCAGGGGAAGGCATCTGCCTCAGCTGTGTGCAAGGTGGCTCCCTGACATGAACAAGAGGGAGATGCTGGCCCGTGTCTGTTGTCCTCTTTGTGGGGTGGGGAGGTGCAGAGTGTTCCTCCCTCATTCCTGAGCAGGCTAATGTGAGCAGAAAGGCTTGGAGGCAGGTTTTGCTGTCCTGGCTGCTGTGCCAGAGAGTGCAGAGCTCCCAGGTCAGAGCTGAGCTGCTGCATTCCCAGCGTGGAGCTTGCTGCAAGTTAGGAAGGTTTTTTTGTTCCTATTGCCTAAAGCTGGAGTGGGACCAGATAAGGCTTACAGAACCAACAAATGTAGCATGGCACTGCTGGAGAAGGAGAGAGAGTTGGTGCTTGCTTATTTTTTCCTTTATAAAGAGGAGTGGGGAGGCTGGTTGGGATAACTTTTTCACTTGGCTTCCTCAGATGTGCAGTTAGCCTTAATCTGCAGCCCTTTATCCTTGGCTCCCTGTGCTTGGCCTGCTGTGGCCTTGTCTGTCACACTGGAGGAAATCTGCCTTTCTGTATTTTTTCCATTGACTGTCCACGCCCCTTCAAAGCACAGTTGCAACATCTCCCTTCATGCTGCCTCAACGATTAAAAAGCATGACTTAGTGGAAAAAATCCTGACCTTCTTGGGTTCGGCCTGTCCTGCAGCTGTTTGAGATAAGATTGTGCTAGGGTTTTTTTTTTTAATTAAAAAAGCTGCACACCACATTTTGAGGATATTTGTTTGTAAGGAAATGACTACTACTTAGTTTCTGGAAAAAAATCTGGCAGGCTATTTTCAAAGAAATTGCTCCAATTTGACCTAATGTGCTTAAAATAATAGCAGCCAAAGGTTAGTTTAATTATTATACTGCTATTTTTCTTGCATAGGAGGCTATTTTCATGACATTATCAGCTTATGTAACCTCTTGAACCACACTTTTTTTTCCATTGCAACCTTCTAAACCATGTAATGTCAAGGGTATTTCTTTTCTCTATCGCAGGTTTAGATAACTTGATGCTTAAGAGCCACTGACTGTACTTTCAGTAATTCACCATGTGCCTGAAACTGCCTTTGTTTGGCCAAGCAGAAGCCACAAAGGTCCAAGAAACAGTTGCTGTCTCACTGGAGTGACTCATAGTGAGTAGCTTACACTGCAGTGCTCAGGTAGATGTGGCTGTGTTCAAAATACCTCAGCTGCTCTTGTGCACCTGAAAAACCTGGATGGTGGCAGCTGGGCTCTTACACCACTGTCCCCAGGAACAGATGAACATGTGCAAACAGCCCCTGATTTGTGCACCACCTTCTGTTACCTTGCCTGACTTTGCATTAGGTAGCAGCCCGATGGCTTTCTCAGGCTGGCTCTCTGGTTGCCACAAAGCTTTGGATGTGAGGGAAAAATGAGGCTGATCAGTAGAAGGCCGAATATTACCAAGGAGGTGATGCTGTAGTTAGTGGCTGCTGGGCTGAAGGAGGAGTTGATAAGGGTGTTATTTCACTTTCTGTGGCCAGGGCTTCCCAAGGTGCTGTGTACCCACATGATTGGCACGAGGAGAGTGAGGCTTCATGGTTACTGCTCAGGGCTCCTGGACGGGGAGCCTGCTTTTGTAACTGGAACCACAAAGATCAAAGCAGATCAGATCTTGCTCTCAGGCTGAGGCTGGCAGTGCTGCTCCCTGCAAGGATGCTCTTGCAATTCACTTGAATGCAGATGATGTTCAAAGGAAAGTACAGCCACATGACTTCTCACCTGGCCTACAACCTCAAGGGGAAAATGCACTTTGTCATTTTATTCTTTAGGGTGTTAAAATGCCACTCTAGTGTGAAATGGGCTCTCTGATAAAATTGTTTTGAATAGCAGGTGGTGGTTGTTTAATCTTCTGGTTACTAGCCAGGAGATCTGATGTAGCAAGTGGATTTTATCACCCAGCAGTTCCCTTCTGGATGAGCTGGGGTTTGAAGCTGTTCCCCTAGCAAGTTACCCATCAGTAACACAACCTTTTGTGTTCACATTGCAGTCTAGTCATGCCAAGCTGCTGCTAACACTGCACCAGCAGGTTTTTTCCTGTACTCACATTTTGCCTCAGTTCCTGGGATCAAAGTGTAGATCCCAGTGGCACTACAGTGAGTATGTGCCCTGGTGCTGCTGCACTGCACAAGCTTGTGCATCCATGTGCAAGCAATGGATGGGAGGGAATGGGTAAGGTAATGCTCTGTCCACCTTGAGGGGCTGGAGATAAAGGAGTCCTTGTATTCACTGCGTGAGAATACAGTGCATAACTACTGACTATGCCACAGGTACCTCTTTCCTGAAGAAATATGGTCCAGTCCCCAGCCCTTCCATAAAATGAGTGTCCTGCTGAGTTTCAGTGCTTATGTATGGTATCTGTAGTGTGCAGAATACTGCTAAAATTATCTCTAAAATGCAGCTGAGCTATTTCAGGCTGGCTCTGTGGCCCTGGAGTGATACCAGACACAGGCCCTTGCTGCAAAGGTCTGGGCTGCTCTAGCCCTGGGTTGCCATGAGCCTCCTGCCTCCTAGAGCAGGGCCTGGAGAACAAGCCTGTGCTCACGTGCAGCCTCACCAGCAGCAGGAAATGAGATCTCAGATTCTCTGATCGAGATAGCTCTGTGTGCAAACTCAAGAGCATTAATGCAAAAGCAGGGCTAGGGGGGTGTGAGGCATTTGGATAAATATCCAAAAGGGCAGGTACCTATTTGCTGAGCACTATCCAAGCAAGCGCGTCCTTTGGCAGCCTCTTGGGCAGCGCTCATTTCCATTACTTGGAGACTTGAAAAGGTTATTCACAAGTTCAAGAGTCTTCCCATCACTCAGTGGTTGACTCTGTGTCCAGACTGGTCTGCCCTGGAGACCTAAGTGTCTCGAGCTGGGTTTTGGCTGAGACTGTGTGAATGCAGCCCCCCTGACAGACTGTTCCTTGGCTCTTTCAGATCTTCCCCGACCCCTCAGACTTTGATCGTTACTGTAAGCTGAAGGACCGCCTGCCCTCCATCGTGGTGGAGCCCACGGAGGGTGACGTGGAGAGTGGGGAGCTGAGATGGCCACCTGAAGAGTTCCTCGTGCAGGAGGAGGATGAGGAGGAGGAGGAAGAAAACTGTGAAGACGCAAAGAAGGACAACAAGGAGCAATAAATGGCATCTGAGGAAAGGCAAGGGACTGCACCCTTCTGAAGGAAGAGCCACACTTTTTTTGAAAGTCTTTTTAAAAAGACAAGTTCAATTTTGCACCTGCGAGATCTTAGTTTTTTTGTATTCTCTGTATCGAGAACTGAAGCCCTCGGTGTCACCAGACCTCCTGAGGAAGGAAGGAAGTAACGCAGAGAAATGTTTGCTGTTCTCGAGATCATTATCTGTATTTTTCCGAGGCGGAGGCAGCAGTGAAATTCCAAGCACATGGCAGAGGGTGACCACACGAGGACTGCGGAAGGGGGGAGCTCGGGGAGGGGGAGGAAAGTTGGAGGTGGCAGCGTTTGGCTGGGAGCTGCCTCTGGCTAAAAGCATGAGAACAGAGCCGAAATATCTCAGATTTGCCTTTCTTACAGCTTCCATTTTGTGTGTTGGGGGGTGGAAGGGTGTCCATAGCGAAGCATGGCTACATGACTTAGTGACAAGGGGCCTGTAGCTCTCCCTGGTTCGGCACCTCCTAGGGTAAGGTGAGCGTCCATAGGAGTAGTCTGGTTTCTTGCTCTCGCTGTTGAGCCTGTTTTCCAGTCACTTTTCCCAAAGTTACTTTCTCCCCCTTTATTTGCCTTTAGACTCTTCAATGCTGAGCAGCTGTATTTGCAGGATAGTGCTAGGCTGCTGCTTGTCATCTCTCCTGTGATGCCCTAGTTTATCTTGCAGGTGGTGAGCATGAGGTGATGTGCATCAGATGTAAAGGTGCTTCTGTCTGCAGCAAGAGCTCATGTAGGTTTGAACACCTCAGATTTTTCTCTCCTATTTGTTGAGGCTGCTGTGGGTGGTCTTGTCTTGTATGGTGCCCCAAGCCCAAGGGTGGAGATTTATGCCTCCTTACCTTGGTGTCCTTGAGGCTGTGGGCTTTCATGTCTCTTAACTTGCTGGTCATTGGGCTTGAGAGGGCTGGGGTGGGGGTGTCTCATCCAGCTCTGCACTGCAGGGCCTCCTCAGTGTAGGACAGGCTGGTGGGGTGTTGTGGGGAGGGCTGCCAGACCTGGGGATCATCCAAAGACGAAACACCAGATCTAGTGTGGATTGCCAGTGGGGTTTGCAGGATGGGGTCTCTTGGGAGAGGATTAGTCTGGGTGTCCCAAGACAAGATGCGTTCCTGCTTCTTAGCAAGGGTGAAGCATTCATGTTGTTTTAATGAAGTGCAGACTGGCTTTGTGAAGTCTATGGTTGTCCTCTCTTCACCATATCCTGCCTCAAGCAAAAGGCCAGTCTGCTACTAGACAGGGTAACCTGCTGCTTTCCTGGAAAGGGATGATCTTGCAGCTTTGGGGACCAGCTTGGGAGCCAGTCAGCCTTGGGATAGGATAAGAGCAGTTACCACCTAAACCAAATCTGGGGTCATGGAAGAGAAAAAGAAATGTCAAGGCCTTAACCAAACTTCCATAATAATCCCAATGCCACCCCCCTTTGCTTATAACTGGTTCCATTTTTAAAATCTATTTGGACATGTGTGTATTTGTATTTTTAATACCTCATGAGTAGTTAAACGCTGGTGGGGTTTGGGAACTGCTTTTAACATATTGGCAGGATCGTTTTAGTCTTGTCTTGCTTGTGTTTCAACATAATGGCAATAATTTATCAGCTCTGTGTAACTATTTTTGGACAGATTGGAGTTTGGAGATGAGTTAGCACAAAGCAGGGGAGAAACTCAGTGTTCCTACACTGCAGCTGGCCTCTGGTCCAGCCATGCAGACCCAGTCAGACACTCTCCCTGCCCACCTTGGTGGATGATTGATCACCAAACAGCCATGATGTGGTGATACCATTTTCTCTAGCGATGGATTCAGCTGTTGTGTCTGTAACACTTGTTCTAGTCTTGCTGTCTTACTGGAATGAGCTTGTACACCTGCATACCAGCCAGTCGTCTTATTTCTAAGTGTTACTCTCTATTGGTCTCTACCATCTGTACCACCAAGTCAAAGCTGTATATCAAAGATATTACCATGTGGGCAGCAGTGAGATGGCAATCCTTGGACTTCAGACCTGCTGTCTGCCCGAAAGACTTGCATATTTCTGTCTGCATCTTTTTTTGGAAGTATTGTGTATATTTCTATTTGTTGTTGATCGTATCTACAGAACAAAGCACTCCAGTAAAACTCCTCCTGTTGTATGATATACATTCTATATTTCTGTAATTCTTTTTTGAGCCTCAGGGAGAAGCTAGCATTTTTTTCAAACTACATTTTTGTCACTGTGACAGTTGTAAATAAAGTTTGAAAATGCTTTCCAAACGTACTGGCTTCGTTTTGACTGCGAAAGTGGGTTGGGATGGTCAACCTTCCAGGCCATGGCTGGTCCTGGTGTTTCAGGTCTTGGGTGTGCTGACTTGCAAGGCTCATGCAAATAACTGAGGAGACTCATGTCTGTTAGCTGAGCCTGGAGATGCTGGTTTCATGCTTGTGGCTGGCCTCAGATCATGCCCTATGGCATTGGAAACCTAAGTCAACTTAGAGTGAGGGGCACCACCTTTGCCTCCCATCTTCCTATGGTTGCTCATTGCTGTGTGAAAGGCTGCAGAAAACTGCTGCTCCAGCTTATTTGTTCCTGAAAAAACCCTGTATTTATGTCTGTAATCTACATCTACCCCCTTACCTAACCTCACAGAACATGAAGTAATGGAGAGTGGAAACTATTCGTAGGTGCTGTTAGTCATGTTCCCTGTGCATGCTCTTACCCTGCCCCAAGCAACACTCATGAAGACAAGTCTTGCCTTGCTGTGTGCTTGTAAGGTCTCAGCTGAGCTACCCACGATTGTCCATTGGCCATTTTGGGTCTAGAGGGCAGCTCTTCCTGAGAAGTTGTCTGTGTCATGTCACACACCGATGGCTCTGTGCTGCAGTTCGTGGTGCTGCTGGAGGAAATGGCATTTCTGAGTGTGAGTCTGAGCTTCTTTGGTGCTGAGGCACTGTTCTGGGTGTAGAAGTCTGACCATGCCAGGATCCAGTAATTCAAACTGTGTACTTAATGGGATTAAATTTTCCACTAAACTCAGGTGATAAGCAAATACCCTGGAATACCCATATCTGTAAGGTACATGGATAGAAGTTCCTGTGATTTAGCAGCTAAGACTCTAATCTAACCTAGGCAAACAAGCTCAGCTGAGGCTGGAGTGTTATGCTGATATGAGACTGGTTAAATACACTAACTAGTGACCCTTACATTTAAAGCTTGAACTGAGGGCATGCTCAATGTGAGCCCCACAGTTCAAAGATTAATTGTATCGTGCACAACCCTCATGGATGTTTTATGCCATAGAAACATGCAGTATTAAAGCTGACCTCTCCTTCAGTCAGCCTCTAGCAGAAGTGCTTTGATTTCTTCCTCTCCTCAGGCATGGAGTTTCTTTCCTTGTAGAAGCTGCTGCAGCATTTCCAAGACGACCAGAAGTGCTGGTCTGAAATCAGTGAAGATGTTTTCTCTTGACCCAGCATGTTTTTGTTTAGAATGCAGCACTGGTTAGCAAAACTGCAAATGTATTGAACATGTCTGTTACTTCCATGTGCTTCACACCAACAGGTTTTTCAGGCTCACATCCAAATGAAGAATGCTCCTGATGGATCATCCTGTTTTGGGATGAGATCAGAAGTGTTGGCCTCTGAGTGGGGCTTGCTCAGCCAGGGGGTCTGCCTTGTGTCAGCCTGGAGCAGTGCTGGTGGGAAGGAGGCTCTTTCCTGCTCCTTGACTCTAGCTATTTGTGGCCAAACTGGAACTTGGATCATCAAATGAAAATGGGCTTGCTGCTGCATGGATGAGCCTTAGTCATCCCAAAAAATTGATGGGTGGCATAAGGACCTTTCTTTGCACACAGAGCAATGTTTCTCCTGGCTCACATTAAAACCTGTGGGCATTTGTCCTCCTCGAAGCTTTGCCCTGTAGTTGAAAATGATGACACAGCAAGCTGTGCACTGCTGTCCTGCTTAGTTGAGCCTGTGTTCACTCTCCCAGGTATTTAATTTGTAGTGTTCAGTGTACATCCACTTCTGTTTGGCTTCATCAAAGCATGCAGTCACTTGAATCTCTGCACATGAACTGCTGGCATCTGACTTTGCCCACATTTGGGTGCAGACAGGAAAAGTTCTTGCTCTGTGGAAGTGCACAGATAATTCATCAGCACTGCATGTGAGGAGCAGCCATCCCTAAGATGCAGATGCCCTTGGTACAGGTCAAAATCGTGCCCTGGTGTAACCACCCTCCTTATCGTTGCAAGCAACAGGAGAAGCTGAATTTTGTTACAGGTGAGCTGTCTCCTTCCAATTTTAATCCTGATAGGAAGTTCCCAGCTGATGAAGACATGGAGCTTTCATCCTTGTGATGCTGATCTGCTTTGAGGTGCCTTGAAGTACAATTGAAACTAAAACAAAATCCTCCAAATCTAGTCACCTAGAACAAACCAAGGGATGTGAGGAGCAAGAGCCTGTAATGCACATGCTCTGAGCTCTCAAAAAGCAATCCTGAGCATCTCTGTATAAGCAAGAGGAGCTATTATCCCTAAATCCTCACTTGAGGAGAAAAGCTGTGAGTGTTTCACGGTCCAAGTGATGCCTTTCCGCTTCTGTTTGAACAGGAAAGCAAAGATCTGTGGCTGTGGCTGGGAGAAGCACAGCAGAATTTAGTTATCACCTGCCTGGTTCCCCACAGTCAGCAGCATCTATCTGTGTGGATGTCTCTGCAGCAGGAGGGCAGCATGTGGGACATCCCTGGAGCCATGGCCCATTCCAGGCTTGCCCAGAGGCCAGCAGAGGCACAGTGACATTGGCTTTGAGCCACTTGGGTTAAAAATGTGTCACTTTCTACAGATCATCCACCCTCAGAAAGGACTGTGCAAGCCTGGCTGGAGAGCAGCTCAGCTCAAACCCATCCTTACACAAATGCAAGCTTATGAGTGCTGGTTTTAGGAAGGGGAGGGAAGAGGCTTCACGCCCATCACCTAGGGAGGAACTGAGTGCAGAGAAACCTGCTTCAGTCAGGAAATGCCTGGGACTGGTGCTAGCATTGTGTGTGTTTGTGTGATGATGAGCAGGGATGGAGAGAACAGGAGCTGCTGCAAAGTGAGGGGGGCATTGTGGGTGGGGTTGTTAGGTGTGACAGTGGGGAGCTGCTCTGCCAAAGGTCCTTTGTGGCTCCATGGTTTTGTGCCTGAAGGGCTGGAAATGCTGCCAGGACCTGCCCTGGGACACACATCGACCTCTGCAGCTCCCAACATTTGCTCAGTGGAAGTTCACCTGGAGGAAAAGAGGAGTGGGGCTTGACTTTGTCGGGCTGTGCTGATGGGCACAGCAGGAGTGGAAAGCCTGGGGTAGCAGGCTGGTGCAGTTTGGATGCCAGGACTGGAGACAGACCAGCTGGGGCAGAGATTCCTTTATTCTCTGGTCCCACCTTCCCTGTAATGGCTAAAAGGGGAAGGATTTGGCTCAAAGCAAGAGAAGTAATTTTTGTTGTTTCAAATCAGACTTTTTCCTGTCAGTGAAAAGCTTTTTCTCCCATACCATATTATCAACCCTGTGAGAGTTGTCTTGTACTTTTTCCACATTAAAACAAAAATCCCCAGCCCCATGCTTGGGGTCAGAGACCTGTGTGGTGTCCACTGAAGACAGCAAAGACAGGAGGAGATGGAAGATAGCAGTGGCTGGTGTGCAAGGGAACAGAGCCCAGAGGGGTGAACCTCCACCCATCTCAACAGGCAGCTGAGGCATAATAAAGTCAACCCCACTGTTCTGAGAGCCCTGAGGGGTGGGAAGACAGAGGGGAGAGAAGCCACAAAGGAAGCATGCACTGAGCATTCGTTCCCTGCCAGAGCTGTAACCACACAGGGTTACCGTAGCAGCGACCATCAGCTTCATCTGATAAAAATAAGCGAGGAAGTCAAGTGTATGAGAGGCAGAGGATGTCAGAAGCCGAGCACAAAAATGTCACAGCAGCTTTGCCTTCATTTTCAGTGCTTCCTTTATTCTCCCCTCAGCCAGTTCAGGAGCCTGGGCATTTCCTGCCCCATCTGTCCCAGAGGGTATCCTGCCTCTCTCCCAAACATGCCCTGGCCCAGGGATGCTGGTGGCCACACGCTGCGTGCACAATGCCCTGCCATACCTGCTGGCAGCCTCCTGCACACAGCCTGCAGCTCTGCTGCAAGCTGCAGGGATGGAACAGCAGCCAGAGCCTGGTCCAGCTGCTGCCAGGCAGCTCCCCACCTCCTCCAGGGTGGCATCAGCCAGTGCCTTTGGCTCTGGGCTGCAAAGGTGAGGATCAACACAGAGGGAAACACAGGAATAGAATCCCAGTGTGGTCACTGCCACATAGCAGCCTGTTCCTGCTGTTCTCCACGCTGAGAACAGCTCAGCTGGGGTGAGGAGATGGCTCAGGTTTGCAGCTTTCTCCAGCTGCGCCGGGGCAGGGAAAAAGGGTGACTGTGTTTACTGGGGTTTGAGCTCTTCCCCACAGGTTCTCTGCATTCAGAGGTATGAGCCAGGCAGGTTACAATCAGCTCAACAAATATTTGTCAAGCACGAGCCTTCCTGAGTGGTGTTTGACAACTCTTTTCCACTGCAGCTGTTGCCAGCCCTGCCAAGCCTGCCGTGGATGCTGCCTGTGGGGTGAGGACTGACCTCTGCTGCCACGAGAGCTGCAGCCACACTTGCCCCTGCTTTGGTGGCCGGGTGACAACAGCCCTGCGTCCCACGAGGCAGAGGTGACCTGGCCAGAGGTGGGTGGTGGGGCAAGCAGCAGAGGTGGAGCTGCTTGCCATGTTCCCTCGGGTGGGAAAACCCTTTCCAGTGTGCCAGGAGGGCTCTGAGTGTGTGAGCTTGTGGGATTTGCCCCTCAGTCCCCTGCCCTCCCCTGCTCCAGTGCCACTGCCTGCTTTACCCTCTGCACAGCCCGGTGAGGAACTGGCACATTGTGGCACTGATTTGGTGGGTTTAACCCAGTCATGCTCCAGCTGGTGGGATTTGGGATACCTTCACGAGAGGGGAAGAGAGGCAGCTTTAGAGCATGTTCTCGTGCATAAACTTGCTCTGACAGTAGGACCTGGGGGAGGTTTGCAGGGGCTCTTCAGTCCCTGCCAGGGTCAGCTGATCATGGTGGGGGTATTATCCCTGTCCCCAAGGACAAAGGGACTTTGTAGTGTGCAGTCTCATGACCTGTCTCTATCCGTGGGGCTCTCAGCTGAGCCGAAATGGGATTTTCCCAAATCTGCAGCACTCGGATGTGGATTCCTGACTGGGCCTGCTGTGGGTGCCTGTGTGTGGAAGAGGTACCCAAATTCATATGGGGCAGGTGAAAGCTGTGCTGCATACTACTGTGCACCCCACTGGTGCTCCAGATGGACTCAAGCTGTCCTGGCCTGTTCCAGGGCCTTTCCCAGCTGTCTGTTTGCTGCAGCTTGTTTCACAGGCTGCATCCTGTCCTTGTGCTCCTTTCCATACAGAATCCTTGCTACTTTTTCTCAGTAGCAGCCCAAGCGATTTCTCCAGGGCTTCCTATCCCTGCCAGGCTTGATCTGAACCACTAAACCTCTGTAACTATTCCTGACCTCTGTGAAATAGGATTGGCCACAGAATGCATGAAATATAATATTTAACTTAAGTGAGTGTTTTGTTCTTTATAGGGACTTGCCATCAGTGACTTTCCATGCCTGTCTCTTCCAACAAACCTTAGACATTTGTCTACAGAGAAGGCTCCTCATGTGATGCAACAGCAGTCACTTTTAAGGAAACCTGATCAGAAGAAATCTCCAGAGCCACTGCTGTCAGAAGAGATGGTTTATTTGGCTGAGTTTTATCCAGACAGCCAGCACAAGCTCCAGACCATGGAAAAAAGAACCCCAAAAGCTGCAGACCCTGTGATGCCACCTCCCACCCTGGCACTGGGCTAGTCATGCTAAGCTGCCTGCATCATCATTAAAATGTGGGTGTTTAGTCTGAGGTAGTTGTTAGGTATCCTCCTGTAGTCCGTGGAAAGAAGTAAACATCTCCAGAAGGTGAATCATTTTAACAGCCTATCTGGAAAGAATGTCCTCAGGCCAGCAAGAGGATGGAGATAACCATGTAGTTGATTAGAGGGGTGGTGCACCTCTCCCAGAAGGAAAGGCTGAGAGAATTGGGATTGCTCAGCCTGGAAAAGAGAAGGTTTTGGGGTAATCTAATTGCAGCCTTCCAGTACCTGAAGGGAGCTTACTACAAGACGGAGAGGAAATAGTTACAAGGGACCATAGTGGCAGGACAAGGGAAATGGCTTCAAACTGAAAGAGGGCACGTTTAGATTAGATATTAGGAGAAATTCTTTACTGTGAGGGTGCTGAGACACTGGAACAGGTCGCCCAGAGAAGTCATGGATACTCCATCCCTGGAAGTGTTCAAGGACAGGTTAGATCAAGCTTTGCTTTGGTGGAAGATGTCCTTGTCCATGGCAGGGTGGCTGGAACCAGATGATATTTAAGGTCCCCTCCAACCCAAACTATTCTATGTTTTTATGAGCTGCATCCTGATGAGCTGAACCTCACCCCTAGTTTCTTTTGTACTTTCTCCTTGTTGGGTTTGCCCCTTCACATGTCAGTGCTCCCATTCCCATAGTGTAAAAAGATTTATGCATCCATGGCCAGCCATTCTGTGTGCATCCCAGTGGACTGACTTTGCTGGAAAATTCACATTTCTTAATAAATACGCTCAAACCAACAGGACATCAATCACATGAAGTGACACAATAGGGTGAAAAAAAAACCTGATGGCGAAGGGGAAGAATAAAGAAAACACAGCAAGGCTGCAATGAAGACCACAGAGGTGGAAGGAGTGGTGTCAGGGACAAAGCACCTGCAGCTAGTTCACAAACTCTTGGAGAGGTTTGTCCCACCTGAGCTGAGGAAGACAGACCAAGAAGGCACAATCCACTCACCTGGAATCACCTCAGTTTCTCGGGAAAAGTTATTTCCACTCTAATTTTTCATATTAAGATGTTGTGGACTTAAGTATTTCTCTTGAGAATGTTTCTGTTCCCACTCATGTCAGTCCAAGTACTGTCAGTGGTGGCTCACCTGTGCAGGTTGGCTGGACAAGAGTCTCCCCACAGATTTCAGGGGTATGCTGGTCTTTCAACCTCCTCTGCTGGGGTCTCACAACCAGTCTGTCCCACCAGGGAGGAAAACACGGGGACCAGCAGCATGCTAGAGGGAACAGCACCTTCCCCTGCCCCTCACAAAGCACAGGCTCTGTAGCACCCTCAGAAACATTTCATAGAAAGGCTGGGCACCCATCAGCAGATGCAGCAGTAGGTGACAATGTATGGGTAGTAAAGCCAGCTGTGAGCAGCACAGGTGAAAGGCACTGTAAAAAACACAGCAAGAGAAGCACAACAATGAGAGGGCAGTATTTTCACTTTCCATCTGTCGATGCCTGCCTAGCAGTAACTAGAAGGAGAAGTGAGAAAATGATGCCTCTAAAGTTTTATTTCATGTCTTATCTGCTATTTACCGTGTTACGTAAAGGCTCATTCTAGAGCTTCTTCAATGATCCAATGCTTAACATGAAGATGTGTGGAAGGGCTTCAGGTTTAGCACCTATTTTCTGCACTTGGCTGCCCTGGTCCTCTGGACCAAAGCAAGTCCTGGGAAATGGCTGCCAAAGCTTTGCCTGTGACCAAAACACAGCGGAGGACTGGCAGCAGGACGAGTAACCGACAGGAGCTGATAACAGCTTGACTTTGCTAATTACTGTTTTTAAAGTCCAAAGTCACTGGAAAAAATGAGTAAAGTTAGATTTCGCACACTAATGACAAGAAGAAAGTGCACTGGAATGTCTGAGTCACCGCTCTGAGCTCTCCTAATTATACAGAGATATAGTTTTCATACGCCGTGTTACATATTACAAATGTGTGCAGACAGTTGGAGCAGCCTCGTGTCTGTCATTGTGAGTGTTGTTTACCAGGAGATTTGAGGCTGGGTGAGATGACCCAGTGGGCTGCAGCTGGGGGGAGGTGGGGGTTTGTAGGTGATTTTATTTGTTTCACACAAATTTGGAGCAAAATCTGAAACCAGGAAACTGAAATAGCAGGTAATGATTTTCTTGCCAACATGGGAGCTGGGTTTTTACCCACCCTGCTGCTTCATGCAAGCACACACTCAACATGCAATGTGCCCTTCCCTCTGTGTCTGCACAGTGCTGGCTCTCTTGGGAGTCACACAGATAACAGGTTTGCTCTGTGTGTGGCAGCCTAAGGGACATTTGGAAACCAACTCTGGTCCCAGCTTCACGGTCCAAATTGAGATGATTGCACAGGGCAGCACAGGGCTGGTTCCTGTGCTGATGGAGAGCCCTCGGTGAGGGACACTGCCCTGGGGAGGTATGTCTGCTGTCCTGGAGCAAGGCTGGAGGTACATCTGCAAGGAAATGCTGCTCTGGCAGCTCCTGGACCAAATCTGCCAGCCCTGGCTAGGAGCCTCAGGCACCCAAAGGCATCTCAGAAGGCAGAAGGTAGCTCTGCCCAGGCTCTGCATTGCTTGTTGCTTGTCACATGGGCTTCCAGGTAATCCCAGGGCAGGCAGCAGGTGTTAGGAGACAAGATTCCTGCGGGGCACGTGGACCAGGGGCTGCAGAGCCAACAGCAGCCTGCCCTGCGAGGTGTAAAGATGCCCTTTCACCGAGTGGCCTCCTGGGATGCTGGTGCCAAGGCTGTGGGCACAGTTCAGTTCCAGAGGCAGTGCCAGCCCCTGGAACTGGCCGCACTGATAGCACTTTTCCTGGATTACCTTCACACTCATGTGACGAAGCTTGCCCAACAAAGCAGGCAAGCAATTAAGGAGCTGAGGCCTCATTAAAAAAACCAACCACACCACAGGGCTTGTGACAGGTAGCTGGTGTCTCCAGCACAATTACCTGATAAGCATAAGGCTTTGGAAAAATCCAGCGTGGAAAGGGTTAGGAGCTCACTTGCGTAATTCCTTTAATAAGTTGTTTTGTCATAAACCATATGATAAACAGGCAGGAGCAGGAGCAGGGGCAGGAGGATGGGAAAGAGGAGGAGGAGGATGAGGAGGGTGGAAGGCTCCTCATGGCCCCTGCAGGCTGTGGAGGCTGTAGGTTGTTAACTGGTGGTGACTAATGTTGTTATCTATTTTTTTACCCCTTTGAAGTGGTAATGTTTCATCTGTGGTTTGGCCTCTTCATCCTTTTGTTCAAAACAAGCCTTGTTTGCCTTTTCCTTCTCATCCCCCATTGTTCCTCTCCCCTGAGATGGGAGGGATGGGTGGGGAAGCACACAGGCTCTGTGAGGGTGAGGATGTGCAGCCCCACACAGCAGAGTGGAGCTGGGGGGATAAAAATGGCAATTTATGAGTTTTGGAGCCCAGGTTAGTATCCTCTCCAGAAGAGCTGGCATCCTCTACAGCAGGGACCTCAACCCAACATTCCCCCAGCCCAAATGAGAGAGAGGACACCACTGCATTGCAACGAGGAGTTTTGTAATAATGTGACCTCCAATGGAAATAACTCCTGCTGGCTTTGTGCTAGCCCAGATTCCCAGGAAACACAGGAGTGGGGACCCCATGCCTCCCCACTCCCGGGGCAGGGGCAGCTGATCACCACAGCCAGCTAATTGCTGTAGGAAGCTGAAGATACAGGCAGCTGTGTGGTGGGCAAAGCCCACTGAATGTGTCAGGTATGCTGGTGTCCCAGGCTACTCGGTTTAGTCCCCCTGGGCCTGGCTTTCCACTGCACCAGGGTTTTTTTAGCACATTTATTACAGTTTCCATCCCCATTCCATGCCATCCCTGCTGGCATGTTGTGCCAGCAGGAGGGCTGGAGGTGCCTTGTCTGCTTTCCAGCAAAGTCCTGGGAGAACAAAAGGGGCTGAGCAGCATTGCTGGGCAGCAATTGGGTGTGCTGGGATGTGTCCTGCGTGTTGGAGCATCTCAGCCCGTTGTGTTTGCACACATGTGGCTGTGGATGTTCAGCTCCCTGTGAGACCAGGTTTTGGCCGTGGTGACAGTGCTGGCAGGGTCTGTGAGCTCCTGTGTGAGGTCACTGGGTCTTCCTCCTGCTCCCCAGCGTGTGTCAGAGCAAGGCAGGTGTGGTTTCTTTTGAGGAAAAATTCTAAACAGCTTGAATGGCACAAGAAATGGCCTGAAACATAGAGCTGAGACACAGTAAAGCATGAAAAATAGAATAGGAGGTTTCTGGTAATGGCAGCCTGGGGTGTTCTATGGTGGCAGGTCAGTGTCACGAGATGGGCAAGGGGAGGGGGGCTCTCTCCCAGCTCATGTCTACTTTTTCCCTTTTGGAAAGGCATTGTTTTTATATTTGACATCCAAACACTTTTCTCCCAGCTGCTAAACCAAGCTCTGAGTGTTTAACCCTTCTTTCTGAAGGGGTCAGGGAGGGGGCTGAACGGTGAGCCTGGATGCAAAGGTGCAAATTCAGCCTCAGCATCACAGACTATACTGAAGGAGCTGCTCTTCCTGCTTCTGGAGGGATAATTAATCCCCAGAGTTGGCTGTTGGCTGCTGTTTTGGGGAGCCAGTTTGCAAGTCAGGGACTAGAGCATTAAAGACCAGCTATTAGAGGCAGCTGAGGGTGCAGAACGGGAGGAATACTTAATTTAAACAAGAATTTTAAGCCTGGGGCCAGAGTGGCTACTCTTAAGAGAAGGGAATGGAGGGGGATCTAATTTTTAAACAAATGCCACCTCACCTCTGCCTCATGCCAGCCTCCCCTACCCCACCCCCTCCCCAGTAACAGGCTCTTTACCACGATGCTAAAGGAAAAAAAAAAAAAGAATAAAAAGAGAACAGGGAAATTCTTGAGATTCTTTCCGATGGAAAAAATGTCTCCACTTATCACTCAGTGTCAACAGCAGCAGACACCTGTGCTTAAACACCCAACAACAGGGGCAAGCCGAAAGGTAACCTAAAGCCTCTGCTTTTACCTCCCCCGGGCCATGCAAGCAGGACAATGGACTCGGACACCTCCATCAGCCCGGTGGGGCTGTGGCCAGTGACTCCAAAGCCGTGCGAAGGCAAGGCTGGAGGTGGCGAAGCTGGCAGCATCCCGCGGTCAGGAAATGCCTGCAGCCCGGCTGCTGGAGCCAGACCTCATCACTCGGTCCTTAATTAGACTGTCACCTCCTCATCCCTCCCTCCTCCCCATCCTCCCTTAAGATTTGCTTCATCCCGTGCTGTGGCACTCCCTGTTCTCCATCCGGCCAGCCTGTGTGGGCAGCTCAGGAGCAGTGTGGTGGGTGGGCATGGGAAACATGGCACACAGCTGGGGACTGAGCCCCTGGTGAGGGGATGCCCTGCAAGTGACAGGGTGATTGGCTGCCACACCTGAGCCAGGTGCTGCCCCTTTTCACCTGCTGGGAATGCCAGCCCCTTCAGGTACCATAGCTGTTGGGGATTTTTTGGTCAGCCCATCGGAGTTGCTGCTCTCTGCACTGCCTCATCCATCATTCCCATTGATAACCAGCACCCAGCCCCACCTCCATTCCCCTCCTGCCTTTCTTCCAGTTCTTGTCCATGGAAAATATCACAGTTTTGGGGAGGAGGGCCACCAGACATAACAGCAGCTTTGTGTTTTACGAGTCCTACACAATGCCAAGCTGTTGGTAGGAAGGCACCACAACCTGACAGTCTGGTCAGGGGAACTCCTGCTTCCCATGCCTCAGCCCTCACCCATCTCCTGTGTGATGTTGGGCAAGCTGTTGATTTTATACATTAATTTCTTAATTAATGCTAACATTTCAGCTTGACTCCTACTTGTGAAGAATGGAAATAACAATAATAATAATGATGATGATGATGATGATGATGATGATGATGATGATGAAGTCCATTCATAGAATTGCAGAAACACCCTGCACGTGAACCCATAGAATAATAGGATAATCATAGAATGGTTTGGGTCAGAAGGGACCTTTAAAGGTCATCTAGTCCAACCCCCTGCAATGAACATACATCACCAGACATCACTGCACATGTATCCATCCTGTTTCTTTCCCTACTTCTATTGCTGCTTTTGGCTTGGTCAGTGATGATGCTATTGAGATGTTTCCTAAATAGAAAAGATTATCTCTCGCAGTCAATAGGATTTAATTTATCCTGTTAGGAAGATGCCTCTTGGTTAAGGTCCATGCATCCCACAGCATCTGAGCCACCAAAATGGAACATTGGCTCACACCTGTCTCCAATACCTAGTAAATCCTGGCTGATGCTTGTTATCTGAAGTGCTTGGATTTGGGGTGTGATTGCTCTCAGCACCTCTTGCAGCAATGCAGATGTGTTAGGGGACTGCCTGAATTTGACCTTTCCCAGTGCAGGTTTAACTATTTAAACTCTTACTGTTTAATCCCATATTCTTTTGCTAATAGAGCTCAAAACAGTGAGAATTTTAATAGCATTGCTTTATCAATTGCAGAAGCGACTTTTTTCTCACGTTATCCAGTGTTTTTCCCCCAATCCAGCCACTAAGCAGCGTCCACTAAGCGCTGCATAATTCAGCATCATTTGGTGCCTGTAATTCTACAATTACTCTTCAAGGCTCATTTGCTTCAAGGTCTTCAGGCTGTAAAGTTATGGGAGTGTGGTTAGCTGATTTTCAGGAATGTCTGCTCTCTGGCAGGGGCTGGAGAAGGAAAGAACCAAAAAGAAATGCATGCAAATTCAATGACATAGCAGGAACTTTAGAGGCATTTCAACACAGCAATACCCACAGGCAAAGGAATTGTAATTGTGCAGGGGAAATACAGCCTCAACTCCTACGATTTTATCAGGAGTCTGGTAATTTCCCGAGTGTCCTTAAAAGCCCAGCTGCTGGAATCATCTCATTGTTAGGGAGTCTCAACTTCCTTTTAAATGAAAAGGAGCATTTCCAGTCCTGGTTTGGGGTTTTTTCCCCCCCGAGAAAATCTTTAGAAAGCTAAGTAAGCTGAAGGTTCAGACACGGAAGGAAAAGAGAGCCCAGGTCATACCAAAACTAAGCAGGAAATTAACACAAAGATGCATGATCAAAGGCATGCTTATTCAGTGGGGCTTTTTGGTTTTGGAAAAACTCAATGCCAAAACAAAACCTAGCACCATTTTTATCTGAACATCTGCTTTGCAATCACTTCTGCTTGGCTGTCCCAGCCATCTGTCCTTGCTTGGAAAAGCCTTTGGTGGCTCCAGGGTGCGGCAGGAGGAGATGTTGAGGCTCTACCCTTGCTTTTTTTCTTTCTCCTCTCCTCATTTTCAGCTGTGACCTGCAGTTCCCCAGCTCTTGGAGCCCTTCTCAGTCCTAGAAGTGTTTGTAGGGCAGCTGGGACCTTAAAGGGATGAGTCCTGAGGAGTGGAGGCTCCTGGATCAGCCAAAGAGGACATGGCAGAGAGGAAAGGGAATGAAAAAGGCAACTGAGCAGAGGGCAAGGGGAGGAGAGGGATTTGTCTTGAGCAGAGGACATCCCCTGCCTTTCCAGGGAAGGTAGTCATCCAGACCTGAGGAGGGATGGATTCCCAGACAGAAAGCAAAAAGACTGTCTTTTCCTTTGTAAAGAATGCACCTTTCCCTCAGAAAATGGTTTTTTGTTAGAGGCTGGGAGCTTTTACAGCACCTTCCAGTAATACCATAAGTCTGTCCCCTCATTCCTCAGAGTGGTCACTTGAGCAAGGCTGGAGATGAATGCAGTCAGAGATGGGAAAAATGTTTTTAGAAGCTTCACTTAGTACTGGATCAACATCCAGAGGTTTCAGCCCTTATTTTGAGTGTGTTTGGACTTAACTGGGCCTCCTCGCTCCTGCAGGCAACAAATGAGCTCTGCCACATCATGTGTTCTGGTTTCAGCCTCCCCGTGGCAATGCAAGCACAATGCCAATTTCCTCCAGCCCTCTGGAGCATCCCTCTGGCTGCCCAAGACACCTCCCCAGCTGGTGACTCCAGTCTTTTCCCAGAGAGCTGTCGGCTCACAGGGGAGGTGCATGAATGGTGCTCTCTCCACAGCTTTGCTCTCAGTCCAAAATCCAAATCCCAAACTTCCAGAATGGGTTTTGGGGTTTTTTTAATGTGTGAATTCTGCAGGACATCTCTGGAGGTGCAGCCACTGCAATGTGAGAAACTGTTCTACATGGAACCCAGGTGGAGCAGCCTGAGCCTCTTCCTGCAGTGCCTTTGTGCCAATAGCAAGGCTGTGTGGGAAGGATTCCTGCTCACTTAGTGCAGCATGGAGCTCTGAGCCCCTTTGCTCTCCCTATTCCCATGAAGTCCCTCTCTCTGTCCCACTGCCTGCATGCTTCTGCCAAAGGTTTGGGTTCATAATGCTGCCAAAATGTCTTGCTGAAACCTAAGAGTGAAAATATTTCTGTTTCTGAAAGGTCCCACGTTGCTGCTGACAAGGAGTGAACTCTTTCTTTCCATAGACAAAACTCCTAAATGTCTGTTCTGGCTCTAGCAGACATTAACTTCAGCCTAAGGAAAACAGCAACAAATCAGGAAAGCCAAGTTTCCTGCAGAAAGCCCAGTGTTTGGCTGGCCAGTAACTGAGTGCTAATTCCAGGAATAAAACAGCTGCTATCCTTGCACACAGGCAGTTGTCTTGGAATTTAAAGAGGAAATAAAATGGGGAAAGGAAACAACAACAAAAAAATCATTAAAACATCATGTACAAAACCATGCCAAAGGTATAGAGCAGCAGCAGTTCTCATTCAATGAATTGCTTGATAGGTCAGCAAATACTGCAGGGGAAATTCTGGGTCCTCTGAAGCTGACTGTCAAAATTGGAGGCTGGATCTTTCCCACAGACTAGGCTGTGCATGTGTACCCCTCATTTTGCCTAAAATGATTCCAATCTGTTTTCATGTTGTTCATGGGAAATGCTGAGTCCCAATCCATGGAAAAACAGGGACTGAGATGCAACCTGCATCAATGTGGTCCTGCAAGTAGAGATTCAGAGAGGCTTCAAAATCTAGGAAAAAGTAGTCCCCAAACAAGTTCCACTGCTGATTGAGTTGAAACAGAGAGTTTTACCTAGGTAGGAACTTGTACAACCTCCACCACTTTATCATCTTGGGGCTTCATCCTCTTTATTGTATTCATTCTTGTGCAGCACCAGGAGGTGCAAGTCTCTCCTAGCACAGGTGAAGAATATAAGCAAAGAGATTTACTGAAGTCTCTTAACCTGGCTCTCTTGCCTATAAAAGACCTTCAGCTGTGGCTAAGTACTGGTGCAGGATATTTTTTTTCTGGTGCACCTCTCTTTTGTCTCTGCCCCTTCCTCCCATCAAGAGCAGAATGGCTTCCTCTGTATTTAGTAGAGGTGCTGTGCAACACTGAAGAGCAACACCCTGAGGTAAGCCTCAAAATAGCTTTTATTCATGCTGTGCTGCTTCTTACCGAGAGCTCCTGTGTGCACAGGAGCTATTTCTACTTTCCATTTGCCACATTTGCTTCACCCTCCAGTCTTGTATTCCCCTCTACTCCCCAAATTTCTCTGTGAGACTCATTTTCTTCTCTCTCCTGACTCTGCTTTGCTGTGTGTGGCCTGGCTAGGGTGGGCTGATGGGGTCTGCAGCCTCTTCCTGGGGCACCTCGGGGCCCTGCTGGTGTCCCTCCCTTTTTGGGGACACCTCTCGCTGCCCATGCAGAAGGCACTGGGTCTCTCTGTGGCATGGCACTGGTCTGTGTGCATCAGGAAACAGAATGGCTCTGGAGGAGGGATGGCTTTGGACCAGCTGAGAAGCTGACCTCACTCAAAAGCCTTTAGAGCTCCTGCCATTCAGCCTACAAGGGCTTTGGTGTGTGTTTATAGATGTACTATTATAGATTGCCAGAGGGAAAAGACATCCCCCGGTCCTTTTTGCCTTTCCCACTATCAGAAGGCACGTGGGGAGGGAAAAGCTGTGCTCCCAGCATCTGACTGCCCCTCTCTGCAGAGCTCCGTGGCAGGAGGTGGCAGATCACCGAGAGCACTGTGCTGCTTGCTTTGCCTCCCTGCAAAGTGCCACTGCTGGCAGGGAGCCACGGCTGGGGCAGCCTGCTGAGGTGCTTTGCTCTCTTTTCCTCTCTCCCCAGCAGCCTCCAGACTGCACAGGAACAATGGGATGATGTGACTGGAGCCTTAAAAATACTCACTCTCCTTTGAGGCTGTCGCACCAAAAAGGAAGCACAAACAGCCCCAGAATACAAATTCAGTCTTGGCTCTGCTGCTGGGCAGAGGCTGCACCAGGGAATGCTGCCTGCCAGACCCCTCCTCGTGGGGCTGACCTGCTCTGCCCCACACTGTGTTCCCCAGGCCCATGGTTGCAAGGAGGCTGTCCCCTACCTGGAACTGGCAGGCAGGTGGATTTTGGGATGTGCCTTGCCCTGGCAGGGCTGAGCCTGGCCAGTGATGCTTCCTACAAAGATGGAGATAAGTTGAGAGGGTGGCAGGAGCCTTGGGGAGCTGAACAAGGAGGTGACCCTGGTTTTGAGGTCAGATCACAGGGGAGGCTGTGCTGTGCCTGCTGCTGTTAGCCCTGCTCTGAGGTAGGCTGCTTGTTGCCAGAATTGCAAACATCCCATTGACCTGCCAATAACTTACCCTCCCCAAACTCATTTTCCCTTTTGCACTGAACAGTGGGGAGTTAGCACATGGACCTGCAATTGCTACTGGGGTGTTGTTCCCTCTCTAACACATTTAGTGGGACATCTGTTGAAATCAATAGAGCATTAGGAAGTACCCTGTAAGGGTGTTGAGCCAAGTGAGGATGCACACCAGGTGGAGAGTTTGGATGTGTCAGCCAGATTGCAGGACCTCTACTAAAGTAAAACTTTCATGCTTGCTTGCTTTAAACTGCCCTGAGCATCCCAAGTAATCCCCTTGCTCCCTTTGCTCGTCCTTCATACTTGGTGTGTTTGCAGCTCCTTGAGAGTGGGCATGCAGCATTTCAATGAGGCTCCAGCCACTCAGACCTGCCTTCTCCTGCAGTCCAGGAGTAATGTGGCAGTGCCAGATTTTGGATGTCAGAAGATTAATTGGCACTGGGCACGTGCTGCTCAGTGGTGCAGAGAGAGCACTGTGTGGATCAGTGGTGCTGAGCCAGCACTGAAGTGTGGTGGTGCAGCATGGTGCCACGTGTGGTATTGAGGACAGCCAAAGCCTTCCCAGGAAAATCTTGTTGTCCCCCAGGCTTTGACTGGCTTCCTATATGAATGAGGATCACTAAATCTTTGGTGTTGACTTTATTAAAAAGTGTTTGGGCTGGGAAGGGGCTCAAGAGAGATGCTTAGAATGGACAATTGCAAAGGAGGTGTCCCGGTGTGTGTGGATGAGTTTCCCTCTGGGTGAAGAGGGATGCACTGATGCTTTCCTGGAGGACATAGGCTTGACTTCTTAGCTCAAGGACCCATCAAACCTCAAAGTTACCCTGAAGACTGATGCACATCCAGGCTCTGGGCATGTTTGTGGACTATGGAGTTGTAGCCACGTCCTTACCTGACAGCATGACAGGTCTTTCTTCTACCCAATTAGAGTCTCTCCATCAGTGTCTGAATGGCTTTAGACCCTACCAGGGTGGGAGAAGAGTTCAGAGAGCTGGGGCCAGGCAAAGATGTTCCTCCCTTCATGCTATTGACATGTTTTAGCACAGTTTTAGCTGGTATTTCCTGGGGTTTGCCCTGAGCACCTAAATATAAGCAAAATGGGAAATTCCACATGGAGGAAGAAACTGGCTTTGGTAAGCCCCAGCCTGGCAACTTGGATGCTTTTAGGCAGCCCTTAAAAGACCCATTTCTAGGGGCTTTCACTGACAATGGGGACATCCTGGCCTGAGTTGGTTACTGCAGAAAAGACTTTGCTTTACTTCTCTGACCATTTTCTGTGTTTCTGTCTCATTTCCATTGCTATTCTTTAACCTCAGCCCTGTCACTCTCCAAAAGGTGCAGTAGTGATGATAAGATGCTCCAAATCATACTGGTAACCTATTGGTGGAAAAACCCATAAGGTACTGCTGTGCTGCTGGTAGGGGAAGAATGTAAGGCCATTCCTCAAATACTCTGCTCAGTTTTTGGACCCCTCACCCCAAGAAAGATATGGAGGTGTTGGAATATGTCCAGGTAACAAGCAATAGGACAGGAGGAAATGGCCTCGAGTTGCACAAGAGGAGGTTTAGATTGGATATTAGGGAAAATTTCTTCACCAAAAGGGTTTCCAAGCCCTGTACAGGTTGTCCAGGAAAGAGGTCAGTCACCATGCCTGGAGGCATTTAAAAGCTATGTAGGTGTGGCTTTTAGGGACATGGTTTAGTGGTGGACTTGGCAGTGCTGGCTTAATGGTTGGGCTGGATCATCTTAAAGGTCTTTTCTAACTTAAAAGATTTATGATTTTCTGCCTTGGCACTCAGGACCTGCCCAGCTTCCCTTGCATATGAAGGTAGTCAGGGGGGTCACCAAACTTGCAAAGTTTTAAGAAAGGAACAAGACGTTCTGATATTTCAAATAACCATCTCTGATCATTATTTTAGCTGGGGGAGAAGGGGTTGAACTTGTAACCTGTGTGAGGCTGAAGTAGTATCTGGTTTTCAGCAAGCAGTTTGTGCGATAGTGACCTCTGGGAATTAAGCTGAAACAAAAAAAAAAAAAAAAAAAAATCACTGCATCTTCCCATGGCTGTGTCTGAAGTTTCCAAGTTACACCACCACTTATTCTCAGCTTCATGCCCCAGTGCTACTGATAATTCATGTGTCCAGCTTCTCTCATGCACGAGGTTAAATGTGACATCTCCTGATGTCACAAATGCTGAGTGTCTTCTTCCCTGCACCTCAAGGTGATGGGCTAGGAGCAGATATGCTGAGATGGAAATAAAAAAATCCACTTGAAGACAGGGAAATGTGTTTTCACACTCTGTTTGCAAGCTGGGAGTGAAGGAGAAAAAGAGCAGGGACTGAGCTTCAGTGTGGCAGCTGGGAACTGCATGGCTCAGGAGGCTGGGTAATGGGCTATGAAAGTCCTTCACCTCTGGGTTCACAGTGTTCATCCAGGCCAGCAGTGGGTGAATATTGTTGCTCTGGCAGGGCTGCTCAGTGGTTTCTGTCAAATTAAAGCCCTGTTCCTGCTGCAGCAAGTGCTTAGGGAACCCAAGGGCTGGTTTTGGCACAACTAATGTTGCTGCCCCGTTGGAAATTACCAGGCTGCATTAGACTAGCTGATGTAGGTGTGCACTTGTGACTTGGGCACACAAATGTGTTCTCATCTGCTTGGTGCCAGGTGAGAAAATGTGTGTGCTCAGCTCCAAAGAACTGAAGAGATGGGCTGGATATCAAACTGCAGTAACTGGCTGGACTGGCAAGACAAGGAGTGAGTGAGAGTGCATTCACATGGGTAGATCAATCCATGGTGGTGGCAGCTGGGAACCTGGAGAACCATCCAAGATTACAACCAACTCCCTGACTGTCCCTGCCTGGGAAAATAGTGCTCCACATGTAGATGTAAACCATTACAGACTTGTTATAAATAGTTTATCAAAAAGTGCCTGTGCCAGACCCTGGAGAAATTTGCATCTAAGATAGAGAATTTCTGCCTGAGGGACCAGTTGTATGAAATCCAGGAAGGGAGAAGTATAAAGAGCACTTGCTATTCAGCAGAGCGCTGGGGAGGTGGCATATGCTTCTGGTGACTTTGCAGGCGTCAACAGTGACAAAGTGTAAACTTTCCAAGTCAGGCTGCAGTCGGCTGGAGGTGGTGGAAATGCTAAATGTTGGTGCAAACTGTGATTGCCTCAGCGGCTCTGGGCAAGGAGTGAAATAATTGGCTTGACCTCAGGATAGGTGTCAGACAGGCCACTCCTGAACACTGGCTTGTTTCAAGAGACGTCAGAAAAAACCATTCACAACAACCACTGATGGGAAATCTACAGGAGGGAGCTTTGGAGCTCTCAGAAGATGGGAGAGCAGTTAACTGTGTGCTTCACTGGTGAGACTGAACTAAGCAGAGCTTGTGCAGGAAGGCTAATGAAAACTTTTGGGAAAGAGGTTTAGGAAGAAGAGGTGCTATATCCAGATCTGCGTTTTCCTGTGCAGATCTTGAGAGACTGCAATGCTTTACCCATCCCATGTGTTTTAGGCATCTTGACAAGGAACTTTAAGCATTGCCTCAAAATCTGGTGTCGAGCTGGGCTCTTGATCCTGCTCTAGCTAAACTGCTTTTAGAACAGATCACCATGCTACAATGTACAGTAAAATTAAACTGGTGGAGCCTTCAGGATGCTTGTCCTGTGTGTGAGACAGGCATGGGGAAAACCTGGCATTTGGAAACTTGCTGAACTGGGAAGATAAAAGACTGCAAAGCACTAAGCCTTGCAAAGCATGGCTGTATCCAGGATTCCCAGCACTCCCAGTGGCATGGATGTTGGGGTGTGTGGGTTAAGGGATAAAGGGTTGTGGCCAGGGTGAGATCATGGGGCTGATTGATGCTGAGCAGGACACCCTGGCAGTGCTGTGACCGGGCTGAAAGGCCTGGAACACACAGGGATGGGACAGGATTTGAGGAGATGGCTGAGCTCTGAATTCCGTGTGTGTGTGTGTGTGCTGCTGGTGCTGATACCCGGCTGTGCTGCACGGGATAAGGCAGGAGGGAATGGGAGGGATGGGATGCCCAACCCACTGAGAGTGCAGGCAGCAGCTGCATCTTTGGTGCTGGGGTTGGGAGGGCTGTGAGCCGATGTCAGGGGCTGAAATCCTCCAGTCAAGATCAGAGGAAGGGTTGGGGCCCTTTGGTTTGCCTTCACATCTGATGCCAGCTCCCCAGAGCTCCTTGGGGCTTTCTGAGCCTTTGCACCACATTATTGCAGTGACCTTTCTCGGATTGCTTTGGGCTCAGTGTCTGCACAGCCTGCCCCTGTCTGTATTGAAAAGAGGATTACTTTTTACTTTCTACCTCGAGAGGCAAATTGAAACCCACAGAACAGGATTTAAGCCGTTAAGGCATTGCTATTAATTAGTCTCCTGAAAGTGGAAAAGGCAGGGAGGTAAGATGCAAAGCCCCTCATCTCTGGGGTGGGCTGTGCCAGAGTGGTTGGGGGCTTTGCTGTTTGCTCTGTTTCTGAGGTAAGTATGCTCACAATGTCCCGTGGGGGGGGAGAGCAGGGCTTAGCAAACAAAGCCCTGTGAAAAGGGAGAGCCAGAAATAGAAAGGCTGTGAATATAGAAGCCCCAGGCAGTGTCTTCCTCTGCCTGGAAGAAGCTTTCCTTATTACAAAAGCCACCCTCTGACTGGATCTCTGACAGCCCCAAGCAGTCAGGGGAAAACAAGGCCGTCAGAGAGGCAATTTTTTTTTTTTTTTTTTTGTTAAGGCACAGTAAAGACATATCCATAAAAGAAGCAGCAGGAGGGAAGGTGGAAAAGGGAAGAGGAAGAGAGAAACAAAGGGAAGTTGTAGCCAAACCTTTCACTGTCTGAAAACAGTCTTGGCATTAACCCTTTAACAGTGCTTTGAGCATCCTCAAGTCCTGAAAATCTGCTAATTAATCCACAAGCTTGTACAAAGGTGAAAACTTCACACAAGCTCAATTCAGACCATGTTTTGCCAAAGAAATGATCTGCTTGTGGTTGGTTCTTGTAAAGAGAAGTGTTGGGACCAAGGAGTCAGTTCCTGGGACATAACTCTGAATGGCTGAAAGGCAGTAAATCTCTGGGAAGGAAGCCTGGGGGAGATCTGGCAGTATAAAGGTAATATCTCACATGCCCATGTGAAGGGTATGGACATGAAGTGCTCTCTGGAGAGTGTGACAAGCATTAAAGGGCTAAAAAGGATCACAAGGCAGAGGGAGTTCTGGCCTTTACAAAATTATGCTCAGTGTACTTAAGTGGTTCCCTCCGAAGAAAACATTGTGTAGTGTTCTTCTGTTAATTCACATCTCAGGTATTTTTAAAGAAATGGTTTGTATTTGGATAGAATAATGGAAATTCAGAGAAAACATGAAAAAGCTCAAACTGATTTCCAGGAATTTTGCTAGGAACAGGTCTTGATTTTGCACGTAGCAGTAGTCAGACACACGGAGTCACAGCATGAAGGTGCTTTGTTACATCCCAGTACTTCCTCTGTTAATACCCTTCGGATAATTATGTCCTTAAAATGTTATTATGTCTCTTTAAAGAGTTACAAACACATTTTTATGTGTTCCAACTGGCTTCAGAGGGACTGCCCCACACCAGCAGCAAAAACCTCTGCTCCCAGGAGAAGGATTTGCAGGGATCCACCTTGGAGCTGCAAGCTCCAAACACAGCTCTTCTCCTTCACTGTCCCCTTGTGAACCCTTGTGGCTCTGCTGTATCTGCAGCAGAAGCTGTGCTGGTGCCTTGATTCCTCACATGTGCACCAGCAGTGCTCTGGTGGGGAATATTGCAGATGAGAAGGAGGAACAAACCAAGCGGGGAGAAATCCTGCAGAAAGCTCTGAGGGGTTGTGGATTTCATCCCTTGTGGGCAAGTGGCTCACTCCATAGGTTTGATCCACTGATGTTCTATTGATGATTTCCAGCAGAAAGTCAGTAGGTAGTTCAAGACCTGAAACAAGGGACATGTGAAAGGCACAGGGACACACTCCTGTCTGTTGGGGAGCCACATGTGTTGCTAACCTGAATTACTTGCCCCTAGAGCTTATCAGAAATGTGTATGGCAGCTAAATACAGTCAGAGCTTCTCAGGGCGATGAGGCTTGTTGAGGAAGGGCTAAGCAGAAACAATGGGATAAACTGGGCGAGGGGAAATGTTGGTTGAATACCAGGAAAACATTTCTTCACACTAAGGTCACTCGGGCTGGGAGAGAGGGAAGTGGCAGCTCAGCCAGCTGCCTTCTCCAGGAGCAGAAAGGCTGTGGGCTTGGGGATGCTGGGACAAGAGGGATCAGGCTCTGCAGAGATGCTGCCTGGCAGTGTTTTCTGCCTCTGAGTGCTCATGAGTGGCTGGAAAGGGGAAATGTCCTCATGCTTCTGTGCCCCCTGAGGGTTTTTACTTCAGCCCAGCAGCAGGGATGGGACCTGAAATAAGTGAGAAGGAAAACCAGGGATTAAGTAAGGAAGAGGAGTGGCCTTAAAATAATTCACTGGAAACCTTTATCTGAATAGGCAACAGTCACTGCCCAGAAATACTTGTAAAGTGTGAAAGGGATGCCTTTGGCCATCAACCAGGTTGATTAGGGATCCTGATGGTAGGCTGGGGTTAGGCTCAGGCTCTTGGCACTGCAGCATTTCCCTGCACCCCCTGTCCTGGTCAGGTCAGCACATGTGGAGAAAAGCCTCTCTGCAGCCTGGTTTTCTGCTGAGCTGGGAGTAAAACACGTTGGTCGGAATGGAAACTAGACAGCCTACAGTGTGGATGTGTGAAGGTAAACTGTTGTGTAGGTATGAAGGAGTCTCTGTCTGAAGAGATAGTAGATTCAGATATAAAATACAGAGGATAAATATGGAATCATGGAGGAATTACTTTCTTCATTTAGCTTTTGGGAATATCCAGTCTTTTGTGCTGAAGACAGTATACAGCATATGAATGACAGGAAATGAGGCTCCAATGAGACACTGAAATATTCCTTTGCTTTTCTGTATTGTACCTTGCTACAAAAAAAAACCCCAAATAAAACCAGAAAAACACCCACTTTTGGAAAACTGATTTACCCTTATTCTAAAGTTTATGAAGAGTATTTCTGGACCAAGCCTTTCATTGTCCTTGGAGAGCTGTCTGAGCAGAGATGGACTTTGTGTGTCACAGCTTGACTCCACCTTCTGAAAGGCTGCTGTCACAGCACAGAACAGAGATGGGACACTAAAATTAATTCTGCAATAATTCACCTGCCAGTCAGCCAGCTCAGCTGTGTCCCTAGTGTAAGTGGCACCCCAGTTACTAGAAATCCTCTTTAATTCTTCTTAATTTTTGCTAATTCAGGTGTCATTTGAAGCTTCAGTAGAAGAAAACACAAAGACTTACATTCATTACTTAAGGAAATTACTTGGGAGAACTGCTCAAGATCCATTTATAGACCTGGGCAGTGTGAATGAGACCACTGAACTATTACCATTACCAGGAGGACTGTGGCCTGGGAACTTCAGAAAACCATCAAATTATTTCAGTCCTTCTCTGAAGCCCTCAGAAGAGGAGGCCAGATGGGAATGGAATTTATCACGGAATCTGCAGATATTGGCATCTGGTTTCCTTTTGGCCTGGAGACAAAATGTCTGAATTAGTATTTGAAGGCTGTTTTGCTGCATGAAATTGTGTGGTGGAGACTTGGTCTCATCCCACTCTGTGGTCTAATTGGCCTCCTTGAATTCAGCTCCCTGAAAAGGTGTTGGGGGAACTCAAGCCTCCTCCCTCTCTGCAGAGTCAGGCAGGAGAAGAACTGGTTGGGGTTGTCCCAGGATTACTTGAGGTGTCACCGAAACTACGGGAAAAACAAAAACCCTCCAGCAATATTTTGGTGTTAGAGAGTCAAAACATTACTTTATTTCTGGCCAGGATGTGCCACAGAAATAATTTCATCCACACATAGCCTGGGTGTGCAGAGAAAATCATTACATGATGCATGAATTTTACAAGGTTTCCCCCAAACTTTACACAGTCAAAACCCACAGAACTTCATTACTTCAGTGTTCATTGGTCCAAAGTTGCTATGCTTTCTTGCTAGAATCCTTTCCATTGCTTGAAGGTCTTCTCTGCCTCCCTTGTTTTTCTTCTCCACATTGCAGTGATTCTGCATGGGTGAGATGGAACTTGTTTTGCTTTTAGCAGCAGAGGAAATCCAGGAAACACTGTTCAAACTGGGATGAAATATGCTTGTTCTGTAAGGCTGAGTGGGTGGCTGTGAGACACTCAGCTGCCTGGAGATGCTTCAGGAGAGAAAACAGGGGTAGGAAATCCCCACCCAAACAGAATTCAGAGCAGAGATCCAAACCATGGCTGTAAGATGAGTGAGTACAGAAAAGCTGGTTTGATATTGCACCAAGTTTAAAGTTTTTTTCCTTGCAGAAGACCTTTGTAGGGAGAGGGAACCCTAGGAAAGAGAGATGACCCAAATATCCAAAAGGATAGGGAGTTCTCATGCCCCACAAGACCAGCTAACTGGTGGAAACAATCTCCAGTGCCCTGTCAACTGGGGAAAGCAGCCCACTGCAGCAGGTTCACTAGAGACATTGAGATTTGCAAAGGAATGGCACCATTCATTTTATTTTGTTTGTCTTTCTTTTTTAAATCAAAGCTAAGTTATTCCATCCTCCTCAAACCACCAGACTGAAGTTCCAGTCTAGCCTGCACCCACAAAACCTCACTGACTTCAGTGTGTGAGCTGAATCCAGCCTTTGGCCCTAACCCCCACAGAATTCAAGACACCTCACTTCTGGGTTTGGCCAGAGCATGTGAATGCACACTCACAATGCAGCCCTGGAAACTGGGGAGGAGTTTTTTGTTTGATTCCTGATCTCTACTTTCCCATCGAGCTGGTGCATGGAGAGCTGGGTGCCTGCAGCAGAGTGAGCACAGGCACTTGTTTCCAGAGGCTGGAAGCAGCCCTGAGTTTCCTGAGTGATGGGACAAAGGAGCCCAGCTAAAAGCATCCCGTGGCTCTGACAACAGGGAATTAACCAGAGGAGCCAAGTGGCTGTAGCCTCTTTGGAACATTTTCTGCCACCATGAAGATCAAAAAGCTGTGTTCCTTTACCACTTTGCAGAGTGGTAGGTGGTGTTGAGCAAGGAAAGCTGAATTCAGATAAAGGACTGTGTTCAGGCATCTGGGAAAGAGGTTTTGGGTATCACAGTTTATAACTGATAGAACTGAGATTTTGTTGGCCTGATTTTTTTTCAGAGATGTGGAGCACATGTGGCCCCTGTGTGACTGCACTTTTGGCCTGGGCATTTGCCACTCTCAGGATCAGGGCATGGATGTGTTGGGCTAGGAGCCTGGACCCACAGGAGCCCACCCTGAAAACCTTCCCATGATAGCTCACAGCATCCAACCAGAGGAGCAAGGAGAACCAACTATTTTCAATCATGTTCTCTGTTCTGGTTTTCTGGCCCTTGAAGGAGTCTGTGAAACTCTGAGAACAAGGGAGTCAGGACCTCTGGGTGATCAGTACTCCATACATTCTCCATGCTGCCTTGAGACCTTCAAGAGTCTTTGGGAAATTGGATCAAGGAAACACAGAGTTCTTGCACTGCAAGAAGGGTGAGCTGACAGGCTTTGATGGAGCCCTAGGTTTGAGTGGGAGGTTGGGTTGGACTGAAGTGTCCCCTTTGCTGCATAAAACCACAGACAAATCACTTAATTCCTTAGTGCAGTGACACAACTCTGACTTCAACAGGATGAGAATTCAGCTGTATAGTGTCAAAGTCACTGTTTGATGATTCCTCACAGGAAGTGGCTTCTCTTGTTGGACCTAAGGTCTATACAAGTTTGTGTCTCTGATGCTGGGCAGCAGTGAGAACTTGGGGACAAGGACAATCACCTTTTTTCCCCCTCCCTAATGTGCTATTGTCTTGGCATCTCCAGCATTACAGCAATTCTGTCCATTCTGTCCAGTGCTGGTTATCTCTCTGCTGCTGGTGAGATGATTTGATATGCAGCATGGCCAGTACAGCATTTCCAGCCTCCTTGCCTCTGCCTGCCTTCTTCCCAGCCTGGTGAGCAGAGTTATCACCCTTTCCCAGACTTTGAATAGAGTGCTTTCAGAAGAAGCCTCGAGTACCCGGGAATATTTAAAGCAGCACACGTGAGGGTTGGGTTTGGGTTTTTTTAGCTCTGCATTGACATTCCTGTGTTATCGACCCTCAGAGCTTGTTGCTTTCATAGGAAGGAGAGCTATGAATGGTCCAGGCATGTGATGTTCCACTCAGCCCTATCTCTTATCAGCACACGAGGCTGCTGTGTCTTGTGGAGAGCTTTTCCACTGCCATTAGCAGCTCGTTTCTTCTCCTAAAGTTGCTTTTCATTTTATGTATATATCCTGACTGTTCCCCTCCCTGAGGTAGCCATCTATCTGAAACTGCAGCCACCTCATTTCCTTTGATCTCCCTTCAGCCCTGCCTGCTCCTGGAAGCCCAGGGCAGGCTATTCCAGCTCCAGAACAGCAATGCTTCTCCCCACCTATTCATTTTGGAAAGAGCCTTCCCTGAGGCAATGGCAGAGTTGTGCTTCAGAGGATGCTGATGGGCAGGGGGCTGGTGCAGGGAGCAGTTCCCTGCAGCCAAAAATCCCTTGTGCACTCCCTTAGCATGGTGATGGGTGAAATTATATCTGCAAAAAGCAGGTATAAATACATAGGTAGAAAGCTGTAGGGAATGATGTCTTTCCAAGGGCACTCCGAGGGCCAGGCTTTACCTTGTGCATCAGTTGCTGCTCAGTTACCACAGTGGGCACCTCGTGGTGGTGCTTGGAGAACCTGACCCCAGAAAGAGTCTTTTAGAGAGGCTGATAAAGACAACCAGGCCCTTAAAAAGAAGTAAAAAAAAAAAAAAAAAAGCCCTTTGGTATTTGTTTAAGAGATAAGATAAGCTGACAGAAATGCAGAAGACAATTGTTTACACACACACAGAGACACATACACCAGGAAGAAAATTCTTTTCCAAAAATAGCTGCTGACTTTTTATTTATAGACTTTTTTTTTCCTCCCCTTTCTACTGACATGGAGCAGAGCATTTACATCAGGGGCAATGAGATCTGATGATGAATAACTGTTTCTTGAGCAGACCAAAGTCCTCATTAGACCTGCCAGCAGGGACAGATGTCTGGGCCCAGGGATAGCACCAGAATTAGCAAGTATCATTTAACTGTCTGAAGTCTTCAACTAACAGTAGACAATCTCCTAGAAGTTCAGTGGGATTTTTTTCAAGGCATCAAAATTATGACAGGTCTGATTTATCCAGTTTAAAAAGTTTCATGGGGCAGAAGAAAAGGCTTAGTTTGTGTCTGAGCTACACCTTACTCATTTTGGCTTCTTCTTCCAGTCCCTCAATCACCTCCTGGCCAAAGAGAAAAGTGTAATTCTGATGCTGGGGCAAGTGGCTCTATGCTGCCATTTGAATCTTACAGGGGAAGGAACCAAGGCAAACTGATTTTTCCTGTTTGGCCATCTTGCAAAGGCCTTCCTGCAGACCTGTGTGGATCTGTCCGTAAGACACTGACTCAAGAGCATTCAGAAAGTTTTGCATAGAGAAGTCACGGTGCTGCATTTCCAGGTCACCTATATGTGCTGCTCTGAAACTTGAGGATGCCCTGGTGGGGGGCTGGCTTCCTTCTAGCACTGACTTCTGCTGAAACAAAGCAGCTATCAGCCATGTAGCTGCCTTTCCTCTCCCAGGAGCTCACAGCCTCTTGTGCTGCCCTCCCCTGCCTGGCAGAACATTCTTCTTCCTCACAATCTGGGGTAAATAGTGCAATTGCTTTGTCAAAAGGACTTTGCAGCTGGCAGGTAAGGGCTGCCCCAGCTGCTGAACACATCTGGCCTCAGAGCTATAGCAGTTGCCTGTGGGCACCATAGGGTAGTCTTATTTTCTGCTCCAGCATTGCTGCCACATTTCCTTATGGTGGAAGTCCTTGTTGAGTCTGGAGTGCGGGACTGCATGTGGGGATGGTGAGACTTCATCTCAGGGGATGATGAAGGCAGAGGAGGAGGAGGCAGGCTACAAAGCAGAAACCTTGCTCTTCCCAGCACACATAAAACCAGATGCCACCACGGGGAAGAGGATGACGGGAGCAGGGGCACGGAGAAACGCATTCTTTAGCTTTGTGCGTGTGTATTTTTAGCCTCGTGGAGTACAGAATCAAACTTTGGACAAAAATAGCTATCCACTTACATAACATCCTTGCTGGTAGAACTCCCCCCGCCGAAGCTCTGGGAGGCTCCTGGAGCAGGGGGCTGTCAGTCACAGTGCAGCCGTGACTCAGCAGGACGCACATCCCGCACTGCAAAGTCAAGGTTTGCACAAGGCAGGTGATGGCAAATGCCAAGCAGCATCCCAGCTCCACTGTCCCAAGGATCAGGCAGGGTGTTGAGATGCAGATGGGGCAGTTCTTCCCCTTTTTTCCCATTTGCCTGTGACAAATGGGCAGGATGAAGAAGGGAGGAGGGAAGGGTTTGCATTCTGTGGGCTCCTGGTTTGGTGTTGTTAGGTTTTCTTGAACGGTAAGCAGCTCAGACACTGAGCCCTCGCTCTCCTTTGCCTTGCAGAGGGAGTTGTTGGTCTGACACGGCCCAGTTTAATGTCCCTGTATCCCTGCTACTGCTGTGACTGACTTCTCAGAAGTGAGATTCCAGCTCAGAAGCTCTGGAACTGTTTGGAGTCACAGCTCACCCTTTGACCCTCTCCTTAGGACAGATACTCATGCTCAGGGGAAAGTTGCCCGGTCACATCCAGAGCTCCAGTTATTCCGGAGATAAACAGGGGAGTGAGGTGTCAAGGGTGCTCATTCTTTCCATTTGCACTTTGAACATGCGTGGTTAGAGATTAGTAATGTGTCATCCTTTCTTCATCCTGTTTTCCCTTGGCAGCCACACTGTAAGTGGATGAGCCCGGGCAAGTAGGTGATACTGGTTTGTTTGCCAAAAGCAACATGACGTGGTGATAGCACTCGTTGGCTCTGAAGGACCAGTTCTGCTGAATGTGCTTGTTTTCCTGAGGCACCAAGGTGGAATGGGTTTTGGTTAAAAATAACTGACCTCCCCGTGCTGAGCTGGAGCATTTCTTCCTGGGAAGCCATTTTTAACCACAGATGGTCACCAGATGCAGTGGTGATCCAGGAGATCAAAGCTGGAAGCCCACCACAGGGAGGAGTTGAATTCTTTCCTTTTGCTATCAGACCTTCTCAAGTGGAACCTCTTCCTGGTTATTTGCTGGTGTGAGGGGAAATGTTTGGGGGGAATATGTGGGGATCATCGGGTCAGTGAGAGACGTGCATGGTGGGTGTACGTGTGCATGCTTGGGAACAAACACCGACTGCTGATGGATTCTGAGAAAGCCAGGGCTGTCCACCGTGTCCCAAAATAGCTCATGTAAACAGGTGGCCTTACACTGCATCCATACTCTGCGATGGAGATGTACAGCCCTGAGAAATAATTTGTTATGCAATTTATCAAAATAGTCATCCTCCAGGGGCTTTAGGGCCTGACTGAGAAGAGACAAGGAAAAACTAGATACTAGCTTGCTTTACTGAGATAAATAGCAAGTTATTTCCTAATGCCTTGGAGTGATTTTACTGGGAGCCTTATGCGACGTCAGAATACAGTGGTGCATTTATAGAAATGTTATTTTTATCTTAGCTATGTGGAGGGGTGGTGCTAAAATATCCATATTGTTAGTGGCTGTGAAGGAAATATCTTCCAGCTCCCTGTCTTTTCAACAGCATCAGCTCTGGGTGCTGTTGTAGGTCAGGTCCCTCCTGTCACTCTCCCAGAGGCACAGGCACACAGCACGTGTGAGGATGCAGAGGTGGTCTGTGGGTAGAAATGCTGGGGGGAAAGCACGGTCTGGCAGCTCAGACAGCAGCAGATCTGCTTTCTGCACTACTTTTCTTGACCACATCACACCAGGTGTACTGCTTGCCCACAGGCTCAATGCTCTGACTCCAAGATGTGGGGGGTCCTTCCCCGTGTCTCAGCTGGGATGACAGCATCCACTGCAGCTTTGGAGGTGCTGGCAGGAGCTCCTTATCTCTCATCCAGCAGGGCTGAGCTGTGATGCATGCAGGGACCACCACGTGCTTCCCATTTGCTTCGGCCTCAGCCTGATGTATCTCACCTTGGCAGATTCTACCTCCAGCTAATTTTTTTATTCTTTTATTTAGAGATGTTCAGACATTTACAAAAATAGAGGGAGTGAAAATGCAATGTTTATCTCCAGTTAAAATTCTGGCCAGCTTTTTCTAGAGTAGCTCTAATACTCATACTGCTGGGAATTATGAAATATGTTGGGACCTGGTCTGTTTGCCAGCCCAGTACCTCTAGGTTATGCTATGTCAAACCTTGGAGTGCAGGGAAGTAATTTGCGTGTGCTCACATGGATTTTACAGAGAAATTCCCAGAAGATTTTATATGCTTTAAGCAAGTCCAAGCCAGGGACTGAGTAAGACTTTGGCAGCTGGCAAGTCTGTGTCCAAATACCTGAGTTGGAGGCAAGAAGGATTTCTTCCTGTGCTGTTAGCGTTCATCCTGTTAATATATAGACAAAGATCAAACAAAATCCCTGAGAATATTAATAGAAGTGTCTTCAGAGCAGAGCCTGAGTATGGCACAATAAAAAGGCACATGGAGGGGCGTAAAATAAAATCCAGGATTCTCATTCAGTGAGTGATCATGATCCAGAACTGGAACTGAATGTGGGAGGCAGTAGCAGTCTGCAGTCATGTAGTTGGTGGCTGTGCAGTACTGCCTGCTCAGTGAGTTAAGGAGTTAATATCCCCAGTGCTGTACCCCCCGTAGTCTGTGTTGGATCTTCCTGGAGATCCTGATTTGACCAAGTCCCACCGTAGTGGCTTCAATCCATCCTGCAAGCTCCCTTGATACCTCATTGTTGGAGGAAACAAACCCTGAAGGCCTTTGGAAGCTCCCACTGAGCACTGGATCCTGTAGCTTTTCTCTAACTCTGGCTTTTTCTGCACAATTTTGCTGTTCTCATGGCCTGGCATCAGTCCAGGATTCAGGAGGGTTTTGCTATTGATTTTTACAGGACCAAGATGTTGCTGTAGGTGTTTCACATCCCCGCTGTAGCTGTACAACCTGACGTCTCTGCCTAGACAGGCTGCGGGAATTAAGTGAAGCATTTGCCCCAAAGGCTTTTCCCCACCCATCCGGCACTCATTGTGTCTGAGGACTTTCTGTCCCTGCACAATAGTCGTTCCTAGGATGTTCAAAGTACTAAAAGAGGGCAGGTTTTCATGCAAAAGCAAGTCAGGCAGATCCGATCCCTAGCACTGCATTGCAAACAGGAGAGCTAGCACGGAAATGCAATTCCCTTACCCTTATTGAGAAACACCCTGAGTGTTTGCACAGGGCGGGCTACTCAAGGGACAGGTACCATCCCAAGTGGCACATGATACATGACCTGCATCTCCTTTACATAAAGCCCCAGGTACCCAAATGAGCCTTTCTCAGCAGAGGAAAGGCAAATAGATACATGCTGAGTCTTGTTTGTACCCACAATACCATGCACTTGTTCCTAACTTTTTATAGAAACACTCTTGGTTCTCTCGGTGTGGGCTGGTTTGGGTTTTTTTTCATCTGTGGGGATTTGTCCCATGAGTCGGTCCAATCAGCTCCCAAAATTGAGTGATCATGGGAGGCTGTATAGTGAAAATAACTCATGAGAACTGAGAAAGAAAAACACTCAGGACATCCAGGCTATTAATAAAAGCGAGTGTTGCAGAGCGCCGTAGAAGTTTGCTGCATCAAGGACACAGAAGCAGCTACCCAAAGTATTTTGGCTCTTTCAGCCAACAGAGCACTTCCAGCTCACGTTGAAGTTGTGACACTTTGGTGTCCATTCTGTGCAGGAGGAGCTGGTGCTGCCTTAGGGGCACTGGAGCACTGTGGAGCATCCCATGGCACCTTTCCCATGGAGGCAGCAGGCTCACTGGTGATTCTGGCATGGCTACGCCCGCAGGTGGCTTTGGAGAACCTCAGCCTGCAGCATGGCTGTATTTCTTCCACTCTTACCCATGAACATGCACGCTGCTTTAATCCAGCGCCAAGGGCTTCCTACTGCTCCATAAAGCACTTGCAGCATCGATTTCCAGTCTTTGCACTATGGGAGCAATAACTAACCGAGCTGTAATGTTTTCCATTGCATATTTAACTCTGTATGCATGGCGTGGCCTTGCCAGAGCTGGGATTTGCAGTTCTGCAGGCTGGGAAATGCATGCATGAGGTACATCTTTAGCGAAGGATCGCATCCAAAGTGATGCCTCCTCCACCACAATTTTAAAGATCAGCGCACAAACAAATTGCTGCGCTTCCAACAGAGCGCTCCTATAAATGTAGGAAGAGCTTGTTTTACTGTGATCCACATCTTCCAGGCAGATCTCAACCCCCACCCTCTGCTTCCCTCCGTATTGTGCTAATGCCAAATCAGCAAATGTTCAGAGAAACAGGATAGGCCACAGCTGTAAGCCAGCGATGGCATCTTGTGCTTTGGGCTGTTGTTGTTTTTTTTAGCGTGAAAGGCTGGAGTAGTGCAACACCGAAATTGCATTGGCTAAGATAATAAATGGATCAGACAAATATAGCTGGGCATATGCTGAGTGTGGGTATGGGTTTTTAATTTCCCTTCTTCAAACCAAGATCTATAATAAGATGTTTCCTGGCTTGTGTGTGAGTGTTTTTAATAGCTTCATTTTTTTCTCTTGCTGGATATTTCTGGACATGGCTGTACTAGCCAAGCCCTGCACAGCAGCTATAGTGAGAATTGTTTTACATCTCTGAGCTGAGAGTACAGTAGGTGCCATAAACTACTCTTCAAGTCTGCTCTGTCAATGGGTGAGCACATTAGCAGCCTCTCTCTGCAAACTGAATCAGCAACAGAGATGGCAGAGGAAAGAGGTTTTGTTTGCAGGAGAAAAGCACACTTCTCAGCTGGCTCCTTGTCGGAGCAAGGGAGGATATGCTTTTATTTTATCTGCCTCTGAAGTCACAAGAAGTAATGGAGTTGCTCCTTGATCTTCTCCTTTGTCAATCCCAAATCCAGTCCAGTCTGTACCCCAGCTCTTCTCTGAGAGTCAGCAAATCCCACAGCCGTGCAGTAAGCAGGAGATGCTGCAGGATTAAGGGGCAGGAGGAGCTGGTAAGCAGAAAGCTTCAAACAGAATCATGCACACACACACCAGCAGCAGCTACAGCCATGGATTTGCATGAAACCATGCTTCTCATGAGCTTTGCTGAGTCCGTACTACGCCCATCATCTCTTAAGCTGAGCTAATTCAGTTTTATATTCCCCATCCCTGTCCCACATTACAAAGGCAGGATGCCCAGGGAGTCACCCTGGGCAGCAGCATTTCTCCATCACTGCAAGAGCCAGTACATCACCTATGGATAAACAGGGCTTTGGGGCTGGAGTGAGTCATACACGGTGACCACGCCTTGTGCTGGACTTTAAAGTGCCTGCCAGTGGAGGCAGCTCATTAGAAGGCCTATGAAATGTGTGTACTTGCTTAAAATCCCATCATCAGATGTCATCTGAATGACAAATCTCAGCTTTCACTCAAAGAAAGTGATCCCAAATCCAGCTTTAGCAGCTTTGACCTAGGTGGCTCAGAAATCCAAAGGTGTATCCAAGGTATGCTCTTATTTTAACCAACAGGGTTTATTTTTAAAGTCACTGTCATGGCTGGAAAAGGCCTGAACTGCAGCTGTCTTCAGACTGGAGCTAGTTCCCAGGTCTCAGGGAGGACGTTTCTAAGCCTCCTGAATAATACTTTTATTTGACATGAGTCAGCATTGTAGTGATGTTATGGGAAAGGCAAACATTGGAGTAGGAAGTTTTTTTCACAAGAAAAGATCAAACTAACTCGACCTACCGAGGCTGGGGGAAGGACACTTCTCCAGGGCACAACAAGCCATCTGAGAGAGGGAGACATGTTTCTGCTGTCATAGTAAGACACTTGCATCTCACCTCTGTGGAACACCTCAGATTGAAAAGGGCGACAATGCAGCAGTGGAGCGTTAGCTCTTGGTCTGACTAAGACTTCAGTGGGGAAATACTTTAATTCTTCTGTATCTCTTCTCCTCATCTCAGGAATGGGAACATCACCATTGTTCTGCCTTATGCGTGTTAACAGAACAAGTAATCAGACATTATCATTTCAGGGCCATGTCAGTCCTTCTGATAAGCAAGTTTATAGCCCCAAGTGGGTGCAGAGTCAAGAGTCAGCACAGTGGCTTTAGGAAAAAATGAGTATGAATGTGGCTTCTCCTGTGGGTGGAGAAGGACACCACCCTGATCAGTTGTGGCTGTTTTCTTCTGCAAGCAATAATGCGCATTCCTCCTGGACCTCTGAAAGAGTTAATGGTGGGCAGGGGAGGAAAATAGGACCCAAACAAGCATTTCCATAGGAATACAATTCACTCCTGTGTCTTAAATACTAGCTTCTACCATAATTTTGCCACTTCATCCCCAGTAAGATCCCACTCTGATGAGTTGAGCCTTAACAAGTCCTCTTTTCAGAGTGCATGTGTAGGGCAGTATGTCTGGAATCAACTTTACAAAGGGGGTCTGTCCCCTCCTTCCCCTGTGTCCAGCTAGGCCATGCTCAGCTGCTGGGACAAGGAGTGCTGGGAGCAACTGCAGGGGCAGCTGCACTGCCGAGAGCACAGCCCTCACACCCCTTCTGCTGGGACTGGAGAGGGGCTATCCCACTGCCAGTCCCACCACAGCTGTGCTGCCATCCCCCAGGCTCGGGGGCTCAGCCCCCATTCATTCAGACCAGCTGCAGACATGGCTCTAAGTGCCCAGGGCTGGGGAAAGTGCTGCTTGGTGGATGCTGAGCAGGTTCTGCCTGTGGAGAAAGGAGTTTCTGTGAAAGCTGTCTGAGCTGGCTGATGTGTGTGGTGTTTTACTGAGGGCTCTGCCCTGCTCAGCCTGCGCTGCAGCTGCAACAGAGGCAAAACTCACATTATCCTGCAATATATTGAGAATTTGCCCCTTGTTGGACCTGTTGTGTTTCACCTTTGTGCTGAAACATCCCATGGCCCAGCTGTCAGGAGTGTATTCCATCTGCACCCAGCTCGTTCATCACAACCTCAGTATTGCATCTGCCCTCATTTACTATCCTATATAGACCAGGTGGAATGGCCAGGGTGCCTCATGGCAGGAGGGAATCCTGGGCTCCAGGTGCATCTTCATCCTGGTGCAAAAGGCTGGAGGTCTGTGGCCATGGCAGAGCCCAGGCTGGGGTACCAGCATCATCTGCCTGCAGGAAGAGCACACACAGAGCACACACCTCCCTGCCTCAGCAGCCACCCTACACATGGGATTTTGCTCCCAAACGTAGCCATGGTGTTTGTGTTCCCTCCCTCCAACAGTTCTCACTTCCCAGGCATTCCCAACACACCCATGCAGCCAAGCAAAGCAAGGCCCAGGGGCCATGGGGGTCTCCCAGGTTCCACAGTGGCTTATGAAGTGTCTGTGTCTGTGCAGACTGGGCTTGGCCCGTCTCTTCCTACGGATGTGGAGCAAACCAGGAGTTAAGATTGCATGATGCTTGCTAAACGAGGCAGAGCCACCTCTGCTTTGGGAGGGTGCTTAGGAAGTTCTTGTTGAAATCAACCCGCAGCTGGCTGCTTTCCTCCTGTGCTGGCTTGTGCTGGCTGATCGCTTCCCATCTTCCTCAGCTCCAGCTTTGCAGATGGGCAGGGACACCTCCCCCCAGCCTAAGGGATGCAACGAGACCATTGTGTCTGGGACAGCCTGCACACATAACATCTTACATAAACAATAATGGGCTCCGTGATTACTGCTGCTGCTGCCACGGCATCATCCCTTCTCGGCGTGTCAATCACCACCTTCCCCCAGGGAACATTCCTGTTTCCCAGGAGGTTGCAAAGCTTTGATCGCACGCCATGGCAGTGGGATGTGGCACATAACCATCCCTAAGCCCTTCCTACGCTGACACCGAGCAGGATGACCCTGAAACCGGCTGGCAATGGGACAGTGAGGCACAGGGTGCACTTCAGGGTGCCTCGCACTTCCGAAAGGAGATGGGAGAGGTTTTCCCAGTCCTTGGAGTAAGTGGGGTTGGTAGCAACATCCTTCCTCTCAAGCCATGATGGGAGAAGAAGTTAACTCCCCCCTGACACCAAGTGCTGAAGTGTTTGTTCCAGTAGCCAGAGCCAGGCAGCAGTAATGCACTTTTGACAGAGAGGTATTAGGTAAAATGGAGCGGGGACCCAAGGAGGTGTAATTAGCTCTGCTGTGACAGAGGAAAGGACATGTTTGTACAGATTATTTCCAATTTCTAGCAACACCTACTCACTTGCTTTAACCAGGTTTCTCAAAATAAGGACTAATTAGTACTTCCTTGGAAGCCCAGCTCTCTCCAGGCAATGGCTTTACCTCTCAATTGGTATTCCCTCTGCAGGAAGGCACATTAATTACTGTATCAGGAAAAGCTAATGGTAGCAGGAAACCATTTCCATGCCTTAAGCTAATTCAAGGAGAAGGCAGAGCTCACTAGACCTGGACTTCCTTATTCATGCCAGGGGTAAGGGCTGTGCAGTGAGTTTCTTTCTCTTGCACCCTTGAATGAAAACAGTATTTTGCATCTCTGTGATTTCTGAGGACTGTGTGGTGCTGCTCCCCTGGAGTTTGAGCCCAGCAGCTCAGGGCAGTGCTTGTACCACCCTAGCACAGAGCTAAGCCTGACCACTGTGGTTGCTTGGGGCCAACAGGAGCCCCTGTGGCATTTGTGTTGCAGTGAGCCTGTGCCAGGGGGGTGGACAAGGCTCCCTGTGTTTTTTCCAGCAAGTGTAACTATGAACAGGGCTCTAACCACAGATAGGTATTAACTATAGCTTGGGATTAATGGTGTTAATTGATACTGCTGTTAATTGATGTTTGTAGGGTACCAGTCTAGCCAAGCCCCTCCTAAAGCCAGGGTATTGTGATGAAGCTGATGAAGTCTCCCTGGGAGCAGCTGCAGGTGAGTGTGCCAAGGAAAAAGAAGGGTGTGACTGGCCAGGGCACTGCTCCCAGTCCTGCCCTTCATCCCTGCTACTAACCACCAGCTCTGCTGAAACTTTATAGCAAAGAAAACCCTTTTGAAAACCTTCTGCTTTCCTTTCCTGCATGAAGGGATGAAGCACAGCCATCAGCTTGGCTGTCCGCAGCCCTTGTCTCCTTGTGAGTGGTGGGCATGACCTTCTTATCCCATGACACATTTCTTGAGGTGTTTCTGTATCCTTTCAGCTTAGTTAGCCATTAAATCAGTCCTCTTCTGATAGGTGCGGTTTGGTGGCTTCTACAGCACTGCAGTCTTTAGGAAAAGAAGGATTTTTGGGAAGTGATTTGTACGGACACAGTCAGTCTCACCTTTTCTGTGTTTGAGGCTATCCAACCACACCTCATCCCTCATGCTCTGAGCCTGGGAGCTTGGTTTTTGGCTCAAACACATCTTCCATGGAGCTATCCAAGCTGCCTTTGACCATCGCAAAAGATGGAGACTCTGCTATATCCTTTGGTGATTGTTTCCAAATCTCAGGCTTGTGTTGTTGATGCATTTCTTACTTAACTTGTCCAGTTTAGGTCTACAGCTTTTACTTTTGGTTCTCCCTTTTTCTGACAGAGATTTTTACTGCCTGGACTTATGTGCATGTGCACTGTAATTGAATCCACTGTCTAAGTGGATGGCTCTCCAGGTACCTTCCTGTCGGCACCTTCTCCAGTTCTCTTTGCAGCCATGGACACCGTGGAGATATGAATGCTGTCTTTAGCTCCAGGTTAAAAATCCTGAATGTATATTTAAGGACCTGGTTAATGCTTTGTGCTAGAACATCACTTACTGCTCATCTGCAATTTCGCTACATCTCCTTCCCTGTTTTCCTCTCCTTTATTGCACTGAACTCTCGAACACTAAAAGGAGCAGAAAAGGCATAATTTCAAAACTCATTTAAGGAAATTTTTTTTTTCTCTACTCAATCTATGTGGAAGTCACTGCCATAAAACAAAGGTGAGGCCAAGCAAGGAAAAATGTCCACAAATAAAAAAAGACATCTGCAGGAATAGGCATTTTTCAATTCTTTTTGAAGACCTTTCAGAGAGTTTTAAGTCCTTAAACCCTCTGGCAGTCTTAATTCGTGGGGGCTTCAGAGAAGTTCTGCCTTGGAAAGGTTGTTCAGGAGGGGTTGTGCAGTGAAACATCTGCCTGTGCCAATTGCCAGGCCAAGGCAGAGCAGGAAAAGGACCAAGGACCGACAGCCTGAGCCAGTGGGGTAACTCCAACATACCTTGTTGTCAGGTCCCTTGGACAGAGATGTGTGACCTTCCAGACAATAGAAATCACTATTCCCCAACCAACCTAGTTCAGCTTCATGCATAATTTAACATGCCTTGTAATATTTTATAGACTCCACTCTGTAACTCGGCATTGAGCTATTATTTAATGAAATGATCCCCAACAGGGACCTTAGGAGAACTAATTGTACATAAAAGTGTTGGGGGTAGGGTGGTGGGAAACATCCTCAAAGGCTTTAAATACTGATTTTTGCTTCTCTTGATATTTATTTATTTATTTATAGCCTCTATTCTGGTTGCAATTCTGCAGATACAATTCAGCATGATGTTGATTAAATCTGGTGCCATTGCAAACCAGTGTCAGACTCGGGCCCAGAGAAGTTGTATTTTAATTGTTCTATAACCATTTTGCCAGCCGGGACCTTTTTTAAATGGCACTGGTAGATGTGTCAGAAAGCAGTTGCAGGAGATTTATAAGGGAAGAAATTCAAGGCAGTCCTTTTCTCTGTGCATCCAAGAATTTGGATACTCTTCCAGGCAGCTCTGTTTTTGAGGTGTCCTTATGGATCTCAGTCCACATTCACCGCAGGAGGAGGCTGAGCACTGAGGGGAACCCTCTTGTGAGAAAGGAACATGTCTTTATCATTTGTTCCTGTTTCTTTTCCTCAACACAGAATTTGCACAATAAATACGATCCACTGGGTTTTGGTGACCACTTGAATGCTTTGCAAAAATGTGGTACCTTATTTTATTACTATGTTATTTTTCATATTCTTCATTGTTTTATTATATCCAATATTTCAGCAGACCTGTCAGCTTACAGCAGACTCCAGGGAACTCTGGTGTGTTGACACAACTTGCAAAGGATCACACGAAGTCGCCCATCGTGTCCATTGGGGATAGGGAAATTAAATGGAGCAAGTCTTACCCTCAAGGGCCTGGAGAACAAAGCAACATGAGAGGCACCTGAGTGCTACTGATGATATGAAGTGCAAGAGGACACAAGAGCTCTGGTTCTTGTCCCCCAGAGGCTTTTCAGCACGCCAATCACCATCAATGAGGACAACTTCTGCTACAGGCTGATGAGTAATATTTTTCCTACTGCTGCTGAAGCCACTGGAAAAATCTGGTTGATCCAGGACATCACGTCAGAACCTAATTCCCGTTTCTGCAGACACCCATACACTCCAGTTCAGTGCTTAATAAAAGGTAAGCTCCAGTCAATGGGAAAATGTGCTTAAGAGCTTTATTCGCTTTCTTAAGCACTCTGCTGGGTCTGGCCCCATGAAATGTGTCAAGCACTCATTAGTCTTATCTTTTATTGTTTTAATACAGATAGCTGTGTGGGAATAACGCTCTCACCACAAAGGTGGGGATTTTTTGGAGGGGAGGCCACCCTGTGCATATGCACTTACTAATAACCACATGTGTTTGGGTGATGTTCTGGCTTTCTGCTCTGAGGAAATAAAGGGGAGGAAACATTATTGTCTTGGAGCAGGTACAAAGCTTTGAGATGCCTGCCTCGGATGGAGTTGCAGAAAGTGTTTCTCTTTGTACTGCAGGGCCTGGCAGCCCGGTGAGATAATAGAAGATAAAGCAAATTGTACGACAATGGAAAATGCTGAGCTCCCTGAGTAATTAAAGGTTGTGTAAGACAGTCGCATGGCTTGCAAGGATTATTAATGCAGTCACGTTTGCATTATATAAAGGGTAATTAAAATGCAGCCTGCTTACCGTTGATTACACCCTTTGGCTGGCACTGGTAGCAGTGGCTGCACAGCCAGGCAGCAAAGGTGGCTTGGGAAGCAGTGACTGCTGGAGAAAGGAGAGGCTGTGGGGTGGTGCAGGATGCCCAGAACTGTGGGACCACTGTTATGGCTGTGGCTTGGGACACATTTCCCAGCAGATTGTGTCCTCTCCCTGTCACACGGGCAGGAAGGTGTCTTTTCCTCCCACCATGACTCTCCCTAAAGCTTCCCTATAAGAGCCTTTTGGGGTCTGTCAAACTTGGGGAGTGGGGAGGTTGTAAGCAGCTCTCCAGAGAAACCTAATCTGGCCATGGATTATAGATCAGTGCACCTGAAGAAATTTTGCCAGGGTAAGCTGAGGAAGCTGGGAGGTGAGGGAAGTCACTGGCAACAGCCACTGCACAGCTGGGAGCCACCCTTAGCCCTAAGCAGGCTTTTGCCAGCCCCACTCCAAATGTGGGTACCACTCAGGAGCATGGGGTGGCACGGGTCAAAGAAGGGCAGCTTCCTGAGGCAGTGCAGAGCAGACCAGGCTGAGGATGCCAGCCGGTCCCTTTGGTATTCCCAAAGCCAGTTTCATCAGCAGAGAGGTGTGAAAGATGGGAGTGGGCCTGGCCATGACTTTCTGGCAGCTCCACCTCCAAGAGGAAGGGCAGCTTCACTCATGTGATGCTGCACATGAAAGTGAACACCGAGAGGGGCCTGAAGTGATGTGTTACTTGTGTGGAGGTTGCAGTGAGCATTTCCCACTAGTTCTTACAGCAGGGAGAGGCAGAGTGCCCAGAACAGTGAGAAAGGAGCAAAGTCCTTGATATCAGCTCCTGTAAGCCCTTGAACTCCTGGCTGCATGTTCTGTGGCATGGGATACCTTCTGGTGCTGAAGGGGGTTCAAGTGGAGCTCAGGAGGCTTGGGCTCTCTAGGGTACTCTGCTTCCTGGAGCTCTGCACGGTCTGTTCCTGGCAGGGCAGGCAAAGGAGATGCCTCAAGCCCACATCCAAGGCTGTTGGGATGCTGTGAGCACACCGTGTCTCTATGTTCCTGATTATTTTTCTGTGTTCATGATTATTTCCCTGGGACTCCTGTCCTCGGTGCAAGGGTGCTTCTTGAGCAATGAAAAGGGCAGTGCCTCCAAGGGAGCTGGAGATAGGAATACAGGGGAGAATGAGCTGGACCTACTGTTTTCTCCATGGAAACATGATTGGCACTGAGCTGCTAGGCCCAGTAAATCCAATTATGCCTGTAGACAGAAATGTGTTTAAAGAAAAAAGCCAAGCTGGTGGAAATGAAAATATAACTGTGTGCTATAGAATTGTTTGAGCTCAGTCTTTGTTTTTTTTACAGTCCCAACTATTTATCAGTTACAAACTTTTGGGATGTGTGTGTTGAGTGATGTCTCCTGTGAAGCCATGGTACACTACCCCTGTCCTGAATTATGGGGCTGGACAGTCGGCCAATGCCAAACTTCAAAGAGTGAAATACTTTTAGAAAGTCACTTTTCATGTAAGGGACCTGAATAACCAAAACCTGAGCTCCTGGAGATGACAACTATGAACCTTTAGCCTTCCTTCCAGCCAGTCCTGCCCCAACAGCCCTCCACTGGCTCATGAGAAATCACTTTTAAATACACATTAGTGTTCCTTGCAATTTAGGGGACCCTTTTTTAAGACACCTGAGCTATGCAGAGAAACGCTGTGAGGTCAGGAAGACACAAGCTGAGATTGAAAACCCTGGTTACAGATGGATGTCTGTCCCAAATGGCCACCATGAGCTTTCCCCCTGTGTTTTTATAATTCCCTATCCCCACAGGTGATGTGCTCTCTGTTTGGCTGGGAGTCAAAATAATTTCCTGCAGCTAAAAAGCTGCAGCTGGAATCTGAACACAACACTTTTCTACAAAAACCCAGGCAAATTAAGAACAAAAATTCCCCCAACTTCAGCCCTACCCTTGACATGGTGTTTTACCCACTCAGACTCCTCCACACAACCCTGGGAAGCACTGCTGGCATCTCCTGCTCCCCAGATCATACTACCAGGCAGGGCAAAACCCCTTCATCCCACCTTTTCTCATGGGGAGGAATCTGCCTGCAAAACTACAGACTTCAAAACCATTTTTTTTCTCTCTTTGGAAGGAATGAATTGCTTTAACTGCACATTGTGGTGGGTACAATTCAGTGTCTTTTTAATTGGCATCTCACCTTGGTTTTCTGCATTCTGTCATGAAATCTTGTGACTGGTTTGAGATCAGTTTTGCTTGTTTAGTCCCTGGGTGGCAAACCTGTGAAGAAGTCAGGAGACATGGATGGCTTCTCCAGTGTTGCTACTGACTTTGCTTTGCTCGGTTTTAGATGTTTATCTACAAACATCAAAATACTATTTGTTTCCCCATCTGCAAAACAGAGGTTGCTGCTCAATGCTCTTTAAAAACTGCTCTGAGAACTTGGGGTAGAAACCAGACAGTGGGCTCCAAGTTGAGCGATTTTCCATTTTTCAAATCCATAATAGTTTTAATTCTGTGCTTTGAAATATGGAGAAGTATGGAAAAGTTCAACTCTTTTTTTTTTGGGGGGGAGGTTGGTTTTTAAAGGCTCTATAATTTTGGTACAGTGGGAGGGTTAAAAATAAATTCTTCCCACAAGATTTTAGCCTTGCACTGGACCAAATCTTGAAGGAAGCAATATTCCTGTTGATTATAATTGTCAGGCTTCAGCATTCCTGTGTTGTGGAAACCAAGTACCAGGGCTCAGGCATGGGGCCTCATCCCAGCCGTCCTCTGCCTTCTCATCTCTCTTATCCCCAGCCGAAAGCAATAAAAAGCCTCTGGTCTGAAGGGATCCATTTCAGGCTACTCAGGGAGGAGCTGCCAAGCCCGTGGAGAGAGGAGCACACTGGCACAGCCAGCCAGGCACGATCCCGAGCGCTGACACGTGGGGAGGAATCACCTAGCTCTTCCCGCTGGACTTTGCCCGCAAAAATCAAGTCCTGACTGCCCTGGGAAAGACATCCTGCCCATCCTCAAGATGCCAGGCAGGCCAGGGGATCATTCCATGGCTTCAGGGAGAGGTGCACAACCCCCTGCATCATCAGTGCCCTTTGCAGACCCTGAGCAGGTGGGATCCTCTCACTCTGCTGGCGGCTGGAGCAACCCCCAGCCCCAGATCATTCCAGAGCCTGTCCCCCTCCTGCCCTGGTCCAGGCTGGAAGGAGACACCCTGACATGTGGCCACGGGAAGTTCTCGGGTTACACAGGTGGCTCCACACAGGTAGTTTTGCTTAATGGTATTAAACAGAGGGGGATAATGTTACCTCAGGGATCAAGTGGTGAGCTTTGAACAGCATGACCTGCGGCAGCACTGGGAGCCTCTCCTGCCATGGACAGGCCTGGGATGTCACAGGGAGCCAGCAGGTAGCAGGCAGATTTACTGGGGAAAGAAGCTGGTTAGGTCCACCTGGAATGGGTGAACTACTATCAATAAAACCCACCTATTCCCAAGAGTGTAGCCCCTCTGACCCCAAGGACTTAATTTAATATTTATAATATTTTAACTATTATTTTGGGATTACCTGCAAACATTACCAAAGCCATTTATTCTCCTCTACCTCCTCTTGCCCAGACCCACCATCAGCCCAGGGCTATCTCTGAACATTCTGTAGCCATTCCTCCCTCTCCACCTCCTTTTGCCACTGCTTTCCACCACTGCTCCTGCAGGCCACGAGCTCACAGTTCAAACCAACCATTTCAGAGGTGGCCATGTGTCTGCAGCTGTGTGAGTGCAGGGTAGGAACCAAATACCAGATAACAAATCAGTGAGGTGGTGTCAGGATCTGCTTGCCAGCACGTGGGCAGACGGCAGACGGACAACGTGCCCAGAAGGTGCTGGCTTGGCTCTGGTGACACTGGCAGCTTGTCCTGTGCCCTCCCCAAAAAGCTGGCTCCTGCTGGGGTGGCAGCCGCAGTTGCCTGCTGTCACCTCGCCAGGCTTTGGGTGGTGCATCCAGATATAGAAAGAAGATGCAGTAAGGGGGAAGTTTTAGTGGATATGTAGAAGTGCTTATACATAAAGGGCTGCTCATCTCCATTGTCAGTCCAGCAAATGGCAATTTCAGTCACATTAAGCCATTGAAAGAGATGCTCCCTTAACTTCTGTGAAGGCAGGACAAATTTCAGGTGGGTTTCTGTTGGAAGGGAGAAGTGATGAACTTTTGATGAACCAGGGCTGGAAGCAGACAGTCGCTCCTATTGAATCAGCATCTTGTAAGGCTGGCCTCATTAATGAATGTCAGAGAGCCCGCCTGAATCAGAGGTTTCAGGCCTCTGCTTTTTCTCTTTTAATTGCATTTTCCAGAGTTCACAGGCCAGAGTAAGTGGGGAAATTTCTGATGGGTCAGAAATGGCTGTGGTTTGGAAAGAATTTCAGGCATCCTTCATGTGACCTCCTCCTTCTCCTCCTCCTCCCTGTGCTCAATTGCTGCTTTTAAAAGAAGCAGCGATAATGGGGGACCAGGGGATCTGCCTTGCAGGACTCTTGCCCTCAGTCCTGCTGCTTGCAAATCCCTTCTTTAACCTGTGGACAGGGAGAAGCCAGGGGAGATATCAAAGGGGAGGGGGCTGGCAGTCAGGCACTGCAGCATGAGCCAAAGCCTGAAGCAGCCACAGTTCCCATGCCATCAGTGAAGTTTGGGGTTAATTTGGAGCCAAGTCAAGGTGTGCAGAGCCCCAGAAGAGGATGGGACTCACTCCCTTAACAGAGCTGGGGGAAAGCCCCCCGTGCTCCCTCGCTGACTCAGCTGGCCTGGGCAGCTGGCCTAGCTGATCTTAAATAAGCCAATTAAGGCTGCACGATGGGAATGCCTCTCAGCTGAAGGCCTGATTGAATAAAGGCTGCAAGATTTAGCTAATAGGGCCCCAAATCCCAGCAGAGCGTTCCTCACTTAGAGAGTCAGTCGTGCCCCCTCAGCTCTTCCTTTGCCCCAGGCAGGATGAGACTCAACTGGCACAACCCCAGCAGGGATTGAGTGGCAGACTGAGCCTGGAGCAGGGCAGTGAGGGGAGCAGAACGTGTCCCCCAGCCTCAGTTTCCCCACCTGCAAAACCAGTGATGCTCCTGGAAGGTGCAGGGTGTCCTGCAGTGGATGTGGGGTAGTTGTAGACAGTAAATCCCAGCTGTGTCTCTGGGGGACACATGATGTTATCACCATGTGTGAGGGGAGAAAAGAGCTGGGCTTTTCAGCATCCTCCAGCAACCTGGGGGTGATCTCCATGAAGTGTTTTAGGCTGCCTGATGAAAACTTGAATGAAGGCACCCTCACCTCTGACTGTCCTGTGCTTCCTACCATGACTGTGGAAGAAGTTGGACCCAACATGAAGAGGTAACTATTATCTCTGCAAAACTCTAAAAGGAATTGCTTTCCTTGGGTCCAAGATTCTGACATCAGGGCTGGCTCAGTTGAGTTCTATCTGCAGTTCCCAGGCACAAAACCCTGTTCTGTTAAATCTAAGAGAAAAGATATGTAAGGGCCCAGATGGTTACTTAGATGCTGTGCTGCAAAACAGGAGGGTGTTTGCAAGAGGGGGAGGGATGGGGATTTTTTTAATGTTATTATTATTAGTATTATTATCATTTTAATTGTAAGAAAAAGAAAAATTCCCTTCAAAGAATACCTCCTTGTGAATTTATAGTCCTCCAACACAGTATTTTATGATCTCAATGAGAAGCTCATAAAAACAAATATTTGGAAAGGGGGAGGAAAAGAAAAAAAAAAAAGGGTATAAAAGAGGCACCGGCAAGTCTCAACTGAAAACGTGGAGGGAGGTTTCCTAAGGCAAGAGTTCCCATAGAAGGAGCTGGGCTAGCTCAGCAGGAGAGGATGTTTTATGGGATACCTTTACTCAGGCTCTCCTCGGTGCTGGTGCATCAGGAGGCCTGGCAGCAATGGAGAGGTGCTCTCAGCACAGGGACATCCTGCAAAGGGGAAGCAGGGAGGACACCGTGGGCTTTGCTTCAGCATCTGGCAAAATCCTTACTCATCCCAGGGACCTGCAAGGGGATTGCCTGGCTAGGAGAGGGGGTGACTTGATTGGAGGAGGTATGGGCCTGGAGGATGCTCTTGTGGGGAGGGGAGGCATGTGCAAGTTGCTCAGAGCTCCTCATTTCTGCAGGGATTCAGGAGATGTGTTTAGTTTGACCTGGAACTGGAAATGGTTCACAAAGGTGGAGTGGAGCCCAGCAGAAGGCCCTCTGGGAGGTGGGCAAAGTCCCTGTGCTACCTGCACATGGCAGAGATGTCTCTCCTTAGAGACCTTGACACTACAAGTGGCAAGGCAGTTCATAGCAAAAAACACAGAAATGCTGAAAATCTGCCATTCAGCAGTCTCAATTTATGTGTGCAGGAGGGAAGTTATTTTCTAGGGTTTGTTGGTTTCTTTCTTGTTCCTTTTGCCCTTCATGCTCCCCAAAGGCTCTACTGTATTTTCCATGTTCTGGTTCAGCAGCCTCTGAGCACCTTCCCCTTCAGTGCTGCCAGAGAGGAGCAGACTTGGCTCTGCAAAAGATCCCTTGCTGGCTTTGGTCTCCTGAGTGCAGCCTGTGATCCAGGGAACTTAAACACCAAAGCTGTGGGTTTCTGCTGTTTAGGTAAATTCAGTGCCCCTTGCAGACATGTTAAAAGCAGTGAGGAACACCAATCCCATCCTCTGCCCTTCAGCCCGGAGCGACTGGTTTTCTTGTTTAGTCTACCATATTTCTGTGCTGGATTAGAGTCCTGCTGGTGTCTCCATGAAAGCAGATGAGCTGTAATCAAACCACCTCCCAGGATCACCCATGTACTTCAGGGTTCTTCCTTCCTTTCCCAGGGCTATTCCCACCTTTTCAGTGCCATTTTCAAATCCCAGCCCTCAACACCCAGCGCAATCAGTTTGGGCTGGGTAAAACCAAGCCCTGATTCCCCTCTGTACCCACATCATCAACACCTTGGGTTGGGAGCTCATTTACCCCTTTTGCTATAAAGTTGTGCTAGGAGCTTCGATTTGCTTCTCTGCTCCTATGAGCTAAGGGTAGGTCTCGTGTGTTTGGGAGCTCTGGGTGAACAGGCACCTGTCCTCTGGAGCCAGCAGCAGGGAGAGGTGGCCAGCAAGCCATGGCAGCAGCACCTGCTATTCTCTAGAGCCACTCTTTGAAGGCCATAAAAGGATGTTGTACCTAAACAGGCATTAAGGACTCACTCCTGACATCACAGAAAGTGCTGAGTCAGAAGGGACACACAAGGATCATCAAGTCCAACCCCTAGCCCTGCACAGCACCACCCTCAGAGTCACACCATGTGCCTGAGAGTGTTGTCCAAATGCTTCTTGAACTCTGTCAGGCTTGGTGCTGTGACCTCTGCCCTGGGGAGCCTCTTCCAGTGCCCAACCACCCTCTGGGTGAAAAACATTTTCCTGAAATCCAGCCTAAACCTCCCCTGCCACAACTTCAGGCCGTTCCCTCAGGTCCTGTCACTGTCACACTGAGATCAGTGTCTGGCCCTCCTCTTCCCCTCACAAGCAAGTTGGAACTGCAATGAGGTCTCCCCTCAGTCTCTTTTTCTCAAGGCTGAAGAGACCAAGTGACCTCAACCACTGCTCACACAGCTTCCCCTCAAGGCCCTTCACCATCTTAGTTTCCCTCCTCTGGACACTCTCTAACAGTTCAATATCTTTTTTATATTGTGGCACCAAAGCTGCCCCAGAGCAGCTCAGAGCAGGGCAGGAAAATCCCCTCCCTTGCCCAGCTGGCCATACTGTGCCTGATGTCCCCAGGCCAGGGTTGTCCCTCCTGGCTCCAGGGCACTGCTGAGTCACATTCAACTTTCCACCAGCCAGGAGCCCCAGGTCCCTTTCCATGGCACTGCTTTCCAACACCTCATTCCCCAGTCTCTCCATACATCCCAGGTTGCCCCATCCCAGCTGCAACCAAGAGTCCAACTTTCCTTTGTTGAACTTCATTGGTTGGTGATTGCCCAGCCCTCTGATTTGTCCAGGTCTCTCCTGCATTTGAAGGAGTCAGCAGATCATCCCAGTTTTGTATCATCTGTGAACTTGCTCAGTATCCCTTCCAGTCCTGCATCCAAGTCCTTTATGAAGATGTTGAAGAGCACAGGGCTGAGGGTTTCCCTCCTGAAGCTGTCCTGGCTGTGATCAATGATTGTGTTGTCCTTCAGGGGTTTGTCAAGACCTCCCAGAATAATCTTCTCCATAACTTTACCAGGCGCTGAAGCGTACACAGAGCACTATGTCTTGCTTTTGCTATTTCTTTCTTTACTTTCTTTTAAACTCATAATTTAAAGATGTGTCAGAGTGGCTCTTTCACAATTTGTGCTTTGGAAATGGGGAAAGTGTAATACTTCCCCTACACTTGCAGAAATGTGTTCAGTTTTTCCAAAACAAGAAATTTACTTCCTGGCCAAGGTCCAGAATGGAAAATTTAAGAGTAGTAAATATTTCTGAGCATGTGGGGGGTTGTTTGGTTTGATTTTGCATATGTTTTTATTTGTTAGTTTGGGATTTTGAGTTTGTTTTTAAGTTGTGGAGAGTGACTACCCTTTCCAGTGGCTCCTTGCACAGCTGCAACAGGATGCCCCTATTTTGGGAGGTACAAGCTGATGTGATTCTCCTTGGTTTAACCCACGCCTGACTTGGGGGCTATGAGAGAAACCTGTGGGGGATGATAACCTCTGTAATTCTGGCAGTAATAGGTGAGCTTGGGAGCAGCAGGGAAGCTGGGCAGGGCTGTGGCAGATACCATCTGTACATATATATATATATGTATATATATACATGTGTGTGTATATATATATATGTGTGTATATATATATATATATATGTGTGTGTGTGTGTATATGTATATAGGACCATGAAGATGAGTGCTCTTCCCTGCACTGCACCCATGTACATACAGGCAGAAAGTAACACATTTTTGTAGGCTTTCTTTTCTCTCTTATCCATGCACATCCTCAGAAATACTAATTACTGAGTGTAAATTGTTGGGAAACAGCTGCACAAGTCCATCCATTTGCTGGTAGACTCATTTCCTCTGCATCCTTCCACCCCTGCATTTTAGAGAGGAAAGGGGTTTATTATAAGGCAGCGCTGTGGAAAAAGCTTCCTCAGAGAAACCCACTGGATAATCTGGGAAAGGCTTCAGTAATGGAGCTTTTTGTGAGCTAACAGAATGAAACTACTCCACAAAAATATTGTCGATGGGAACATGAGCTGAAAAGGGAATGATTCATGTGAAATCCAGGATGTGCCTGTGTTTCCTATGAATCAGTGCTATGAAAAGTGGGAGAGGGCTGGGGCAAGATAAGCACCAGAGACCTGCCCTGAAGCATGCAAAAGATAAAACACCTTCAGTAAAGATCTCGTCAGGAAGTAGCTGGGAGTGTGAGACAGACCTGGGATAAACCACAGGATGGAGAATCCCTAAGAGCTAAGGTGAAAGCTGTATGAGGAGCCTGCATGACTGCTGATAGAGTTGTGATTAAGGACCAGCAGGCAGAATTTCCTGGGATACTCCATGCAAGTAAAAACAAATCTCTTCACTCCTCTGCACCTACACAGATCTCATCCAGGAACATGAGAAAAGAAACTTCTGCCAAAAAGGAGCTTTGTGGGCTATCTCTGCTCTTTACTGGGAGATACTGCTCCAGAGGAGGCTTAGTGGAACAGATTACTTAGAGAAGGATCTGTGACCTAACAACCATTTTTATATCTTTCTTAAGGAGAAATTAGTCTATCCACTATTTAATGTTTCACAGGCAGCAGAACTTGTGCTCCTGACCCACCAAGGGCTTTTGAAACCCACCCCTAATTTCTTCCCTGATGTTGAGATGATGGAGGAGAAGCAGGAGGTTTTGACTTTTGTGACATCTTTGCTTTCTTTGTGCCTTGCCAGAGACTTAGTGGTAGTGCTGAGTTTACCTGGTGGTGCATGCAAGCCCTGAGCCCCAGGGGACTCATGGGGCCAAAAGCTGCTCTGCTTCCTCTCCCATACCTTTGTGGCTGGGCTGCTCCTGCCTCTGACAGTCCCCCGAGGTGCCACGATGCTGAATTTGGGCTGGGACTTTCTGTCACACTCTATATTTAGGCTGGGGATTTGCATTGTTAACTTGTGTGTTTTAATGAGCAGGCACTTGCCTCTCAGCTGTGTCACTCTCACATGGGAGCATCTCTGTTGTGTGGTCAAGGATGCTGCAGTAAGGGAGAGAAAATGAAAAAAAAACCCCACTTTTTTTTGTCACAGGCAGGTCTCAGACACCCCAATGCCCAAAGCCTTTGGCAGGTTATGGGTAACATTTATGGATATAACTCACTTGGAGGTCCCTGTGCTGCCTCCCTTTTTGGAGGTGGCATGAGTGTGATGCCACCAGGCAGGGCTGGGGCTGTCACATGCTGGGGCACAGGGGAATCCCGGCTGCCAGGACTGCCCTGTCCTTGCACACTCTTGGTTTGCACTGCTTTGCAGGGCCTTTTGCTGAAACAAAATGGTCTGGGTGACAAAATGGAAAAACTGGTCATCAGTTATTCGCAGATAGATCCTAAAAATATATGGCTATTGTTTCTTTCCTTATGACCCAGCTGGGATGAGTTGTTTTATAGGGGAAGCAAGAAGATAAACAAACAATTCCAGCATGCGAGGGTGAAGGCTGTTACCCAACTTTTTTTCAACTTCCTGAATCTGACTCCTAGATCTTTCTTTGCTATCAGACTTCCCTTCTCCAGCTCCCTTTCTGAGCAGGAAGAACAGGAAAGATGGCTGAGGATGTTCTTGTTGAATGCCAGGCTGGGATACAGCATGTAGGGAGACACTGGGGCAGTCGGCTGTGATGCTTCTCCTCTCCATGTCACTGATTCAGCTGACACGGATGGGAAGCCCACTGGTAGGTGTCATTGCTCTGGATGTGACCCTTCTGCAGTATCTGGATGTCCACCAGTGCTGTTGGTAAGGTCTAATGGGGTACTCATGTGAAATGTACTTGCTGACCCCAATCTGGATCTGTGGCTCCTGCTTTTTGTGCTACCTGGGATATTCCTGCCTGGCTCAAATGGAGCCACTCCTTTCTCCCCACCTCCCAGCATGGCTGTCACTCTGCTCAGCAGTTTAACCCTGTCTCCTCTAGTTTGGTCAGAACACAGGGAGGAAGCACAGCACTCATTAGGCTGGAAAAAAACCCACCCCAAACCAAAGCATATTGCAGGTGGCATGAATGTCTGGGCACCAGGATACAAATCCTCGCTCCTTTTAGCAGCAGGTTGGTCTGTAACAGCTCATTTTAGATTTGGTGGTGTGGATTTTTTGGTACTATTCAGAGGGGGTGCTGGTCCCTCATGTGGTTGCACATGTCTGTGTTTGTACACATTTCCTAAATCACAGCGGGTGATTTAGTGCAGAACCTCACATGGCCTTGATTTGCCCCCTGACATACAAAATAAGAAAAACATGGAGTGAGGCAGCACTGCTTCTCAGTCATCAGCTCTGCAGCTGGTGTGAATCAACCCAGCTCCTTGGGTTTCTGTGGAATTACACCCCTACACACCAGAGATGGTGCAACTCCTCACATGTGGGGGTTCCTCTCAGACCTCAGTGTCACACCCTGCACAAGGACCTGGACAGCAATACTGAATTTTGCAAGCACTGTGCCCAGCTGCTGCTTTGCTTTTTGTGCAAGCTGGCCATCCTCAGCAGGGCAGGAGCAGGATGAGCAGGAGCAGCACATCTGTCTCTGGGCTGCCTGAGTGCCACTTTGCTCTGTTTTGGCTGGGGAATGGCTGGGAGGCACTGGAGGGAATTAGGCTGCCTCAGCAGCTCCAGTCTCAGTTTCTTCTCTCTGATAGTTTCTAGCCAGATGGGGATATAAAGTCAGCATGATCACTTTTTCGGGGTGATGAAGAAATAAAATCTGTGCAATAACCTGAGACCTCAGATCCTCTGCTCTGGGCACATCTGAGCCTGGAGATGGAGTCTGGTCAGTGGTTTCCTGATGCAGTGATTCCTGAAGAATCTCTTCTTGAGCTTAGGTTAAACCAGTGAATTTAGGATGCAGGGTGCCTGGTGGGCTGTTGACATATCCCATTGCATTTGGACAGGAGCATTCAGGATTTTGGAGATTTGCCCTTAGCCTTCAATGAGCCTAAAGAAAACCCAAGTGTGTCCTTGCCTAGTTGTGAGTCTGTAACATTGTTTTAATTCTGTTATGTGGAAAAAAACCCCTGCTATTCTGAAATACTTTTAATAAGCTTCAACAGGCTGGCAGTCTACATGTCAGGTGGGGCTGAGCTCCTGGGCAGGAGGTGTCTGACCCCTCCAGTGCAGCCTGGCTTTCCTCACACAGCACTCCACACCTGGGAATCTCCAGTGCTTTTGGATTCTTCCTAAAAACCTACATGTGACACCATTATAATGGCATCTGGAGTGCCATTGGAGTATTACCTTCCCTGAAGCTTTGGACACCTGTAGGAGTTCATGTTATCACTTGAGCCCTGGCTGGATCAACAGGAATTGCCCCAGGTGTGCTGCTGGCTTGAGGCTAGTGTAGGGAAGGAAAACTGGGGAGGCTGGGAACATCCCTCCTGCTCCCTGTCTGAGGACCTCAATCAGCCTTCAGGACCTTCTGCCCTGGTGCACACCTGCCAGGGCTGCAAGCATGAAGTGGGCTTGGGGAGCAGGTCATGGGATGGGAGAAGTAAAGGAGCAGCCAAAGGAGAAGTCTTGGGCAGTGTGGGCACCTCAGGGAAGGAGGGTGCTCGTCTGTGTCCCTCCAGCTTGCAAGGAACAAAGGTCCCTTTCCATCGAGTTCTATAATGATGGGTTTCAGGTGAAACTGAGGCAGAGTTGTCCACCAAAAGGCACAGAAAGCAGCTGCCCTTGCTCAGCGTTTGATCCCAGCCTCCCTCCTGTCTCTGGCTATCTGTTCCTTTCACCGAGCACCTGGAAACAGCTGACTAATGGAGATGTGCAGATGGTCATCAACTTCTGCATTACACAGCACGTGGCTAAAAATAGCCAAGGTTGCAGGTCCAGGCCCCAGCTCTGCTGGGAGAGATTTGCAGGGCAGTCAAGAAGCGATTTGTCCCCTGGTGCCATGGCAACAGCTCTCCAAATGTGAGCAGCAGGACAGCAGCAGCATGGTGCTGCTCCAGTGGTGCGCGGGATGACCTTGGAGAAGCGGGCAGCAGCAAGGTGGGCCATTGTTCCCTCTGGCTGCTTGCAGGAGTGCCTCCCACAGCCCCTTTCCCCAGCCTGCAGCCATCAGCTCCTGGCTGGCAGAAGAGACTCCTGAAGGATGGACTAAAATAAGGAAAATGTGCCTAGTTGCATTTGCATTTAAATGGCAAAGATAAGGATAATTAGGAAGTACCAGTAAGGGTGATATGGAGAAACGCAGTCGAGAGATTTGTAGTTATATCACTGAAAGTGCCTGTACTTCTTTTTTTTGTGAACTTTTTCATTTTGTGCTTGGTTTTAGTTTAGCTCTACGCTGTCTGTTAGCCATGGTGATCTTAGTTCTTGCTGGAGGACAGTTAAAATAGACTGGTTTCACTAGGAGATGGGACTGGAAGTGTTGTAAATGCTGTCCAAACCAAAGAGGGCAAAGGTCCATCTGCAGCTCCTCAGCAAAAGCTGTCTTAGCACATTGCAGCTCTGCTGTTTGTCACGTTGTCACACAGTCTCTGCAGTCTGTTGGGTAAAATTTCACTTTTCCCTTCCCGGCAAGGGAAAAGGAGATGGGAACTGAACTGAGATATACAATTCAGGTACTTTTGAAAATATCTTTTCTGCAAAAGGCTGAGGCATAAGAGTTTAATATTGTTCTTCACTCCAAATGACCTTAAAAAATCAGCATTTGCTTGCAGAAAGTTGTTTGGTGCATCTTTCTTTTCTACTCTGTTTTCACATGAGGAAACAGACTGAATATTCTGGACTTTATTTTCATGTGTGACAGAGTCTGTCTGATTTTCAGAGGGTGCTTATGATTATTTTTTTAAATTTTGTTTTTAGGAGCTTAATGTTTTTCATAATCTCATCCCCAAATACAGTAGATGGCCTAGTTTGTATGGGGCCCAGCCTTAGGGCAACTCAGGCTCCTTTGAAACCTCCCTGTGGCTACCCAAAACAAGACAACCCAAAGCACCAGATTGATGTACACAGGCTTTTAATGAGACTCCCATGAGTATTTGATGTCCTCATTCGAGAAAGGGAAGTGGTGTAGGAAAATTGAAATGGAAAGGTGTAGAGGCCCAAATGTTTTGGTACAGCAGAGGAACTGAAGCATAGCCATGTTTCAGAATTCTGTCTCCACCCATGCTTGTGCTTGTGCTCAGCACTTTGTGTCCTCCTGCACAGAGAGCTGCTTTCCTCATGGAGGTTCAAGGCATTGGTTGGAAACTGAGTTTTGAGGGTGGTGAGCCTGCTTCGGCTGAGTGAAAAGACACAAACCATTCAGAAAAAATTATAATCCAGCTTTGGGTTTAAATTTTATGTGCATATTTGAGTTTGGGTGCACTGAATTTTCTTCTAGGCAGGCGTCTTTGTCAGTAAGGCTTAAGAGAAGTCCCTGCTTTTATTCTGTCAAGCTCTTTTATGGGAAAGTTAAACAAATGTTTACCTTTCACAGCATTGCTTATCAAATGCCTGCAGAAGAACAGCCCTGCCTCTGAGAGAAGGACCTGCCCTTTCTCAGAGTGTGCTCTTGGGCAGGTGTCCCAATGCCCTGTTAGGGACTGAGCAGGAAGCATGGAAGGGGAAGGGAAATAAAAGCAATCTATTCAAATACAGTTGGGAAGTACAGTCACCAGCACTGCTTCTGGGAGTGGGCATCTCCTAACTCCCATTCTGGTGCTAGAGCAGATTGAACAAGGCAGGTCAAATAATGGCTTTCTTGAAAAGAAAAGCCTCTGCCTCTGATGCAAAGAGCACTGCAAGAGAAAAAAATCTGCAGGAATCAGACACCTGCAGGATTCAGATGGGTCTCCAGCAGCTCTGACTCTTAAGCTGCTGCGAGACAATATTTCTGCATGTAGACTTTGAGAAAAAAGCTTATGGAGGTGCAGTTCCCCTTGGCTAGAAGAGATCACACTTGTCTTGTCCTGGGCAGTGCTGGTGTCTCTCAGCCTGTGACCAGAGCCAGCAGCTTGGTCCAGCTTTGCATCTTTCAGCAACCAAGTCACAGCTCAGAACTGGCATTGCCCTGGAGCAGCGACACCTCCCTGCATTTTCTCACCCGTATTTTGCCCTGCTGGATAGCCTCTAACAGAGCAGAGCCCAGTTCCCACAAAACCCAGATTTTTCCCAGAGATACCAGCTTTTCCCTTGGATAACAGGGGCCTGATGAGATGGGAACCATGTGTGCAATTGTGCCCAGGGCACCGGGCAGGGCAGGCGAGGAGCTGTGTTGCCCTAACAGGTACCCACAGGAAGGGTGATGGAGCAAGCAGAGCACCTGCACAAGTTTCCAGGCACCACCAGCCCACCCTGCCTTCACAGGGATCATCCATCACAGCAGCCACAATGGGAGGGTGTTTAGCAGGCACAGATTTGGCTGCTCTTTGAGCTTCTTATCAAGGCAGTGGCTGCAAGTTCTGTCATGGCTTTCTGGCGGTGCTGCCACGAAGGCTCTGTGACCACCCACGGGTGCTTCTTCACCGAGGCAGAGGAATCAAGGACAACCTGCACACTTTCCTCCTCCCCCACAAGCTGCCCCTGCACCCTCCACAGTCAGACACCCTCAGGGCTGGTTTCCAGCTCCATGGCCAGCAGTGGGTCTGGGGTGTTCTTCACCCACCCCGTGGGGACAACACTCCACAGGAGGTGCTGCTCTAAACCCGCTGTTCCTAGCGAAGCTTCACTGTGAACTTTCCTCCACCGCTCTAAGAAGGTGAGGCTATTGCTAGGGGGAAATGTCCAGCAGGTGCTGCTTTCAGGAGGATTTTGAGCCGTGGCTGCCCCACAGAGGGAGCACACAGAGCCCCCTCTCCAGGGACTGCAGCACCCAGTGCTGTGCCTGGCATAGGCAGGTGGCTGAGGTGGCTATTAGAGGCTCTCATCAGTCTTCAGTCAGGGTGGATGTGAGACAAGGATGTGATTAGGAGATGGGAGCATGAGTGAAAAGTCATCTATCAATTGGACTATTAACCTAAATGTGTCAAGTAAGTTTCCACAGAAAGGAGAAAATTTATTTATTTTTCATTTGGGCTGTTTCAAAAATGGAGAAAGAGACAAATTTGTAATTTTTTTCTTTTTTAATGTAAGCAACATTACTTATCAAAGCTTCAGAGAGTGTATGCTTATTTGTTCACCTGTCTCCAGTCTGAAAACAGCTAGCAGTAAAGAAGGGCAGATTGGGATCACAAGGAGAACAGGGTGAAGGGTCTAACTTTCCAGAGAAACTCTCTTTCCAGGGATCATTAGGTGGTTTTTACCACACTAACACTGCTGCAGTACTCTGTGTGTGCTTCTTGCCTTCTCTGCCTCCACAGTCTCTTGCAGGCAGCTGCATTTGCACTGTGTGTGCCCTGAACAGGGAGGTCACAAGCCAGCCCAGGCAGAAAGCCACTGAGCCACAGTTAGCTTGGTTCCCCTCCGGCTGGGCTGGTGTGCCGAGAGAACACACTTGTCTGTCGGCAAGGGCTGCAGATCCAACCTTGATGTGTTTTGGTGGCACTCAGATAGGATATGGGGCCTCGAGTTCTTCTGGGGAAACTCACCCAGCTCTGGGAGTTGCTCCTGGGTAAGAGTCGCTATACCAAAGTGTATCAGGGCAGGTGATACTGAAGAAAAGCAGTGAGTTTTGAGGTCTGGTGTTTCATGTCAGTCATCTCCTACAGCCAAAAGCTGCTACATTAAAATCTGCATCTGGATGTCATGTTAAATTCATTTCTTCTTGGAAGCTAAGACTTTAGTTTGGCCATTATAGAGAGGTTTTTAAGATGGCCCATCTTGAGAGAGGAGGTCCTTTACTAGGCTTCAACGGTGTTCATACCTGGAGTCTTGATTTCAGCCCAGTCCTTGTTTAAGATCTCTCTGGACAGGACAAGTGTGTGATTTTTTTTTGTCTCTTGGGAGAAGAAAAAGCAGAAGTTCCATGTTGTTGTGATTTTTTTCTTCCCCTCCATAAGACTTCATTCTGTACAACACACTTAAAGGAAATAAATCAGGTTTCTGCTTTCAGTGGCAACCAGGACCTGCTTCTTCCGTCTCAGATGCAGGTGCCTGGTGGTCCCTGTCCAACATGTAGGGTGCTCCTGCATGGCCACTGCCACTTTCCTTCCTCCTGTGGCAGCTGTGCACCCTACAAAGTGGATGTGGGACAGTGGTTGTGTTCCTTCTGTGGAGGTCAGGGCTGTGCAGAGGTGACCACTGCCAAGGCACGAGGCTTGCAGGGCTGAACACTTGCTTCAGAATCACACATCTGTGAGAAATTAGGCACCCTTCCAGACCAGTGCACCAATTTACTATGAAACCAAGAAAGAGAATGAACCACAAAGTTGCAAAGGCTGGAGCCAGTTCCTGTTGTATCCCTTGCAAATTCATTCTGTGCCCAAGCAGCGAAAAATAATGCAGCTCTTCCGCTCCCTCTGACAAACTCTAATCATTTTTATAAGCAAATACGGAGAGCAAATAAAAATATTTTGGAGGTTCTGAAATGTTGATTCACCTCATGTTCCGGCCGTAAAGGAAATAAAGGGCTAGAGATCAAAACTGTTTTCAGTCTTGTCTAAAATGGGAAAAGGAATCATGGCAACCCAAATGTTTTTAGATAAACTTTCCCTCCAGTTGTGAGTTTATGCCTAGCTACCACGTTATTTTACAGGTGTTCATTTCTGTCAGTATTAGATGCATGGATACTGTTGGTGTTCTGTTGGCCCCTTTGTCCAAACTCAAGAGACCTGCCCTAAGTTTGCTGGACCACTGAAGCCTCTCTCTCTGTGAATGGAGTGACATCAGACCAGCTACCTGTCACTAGTGGCTATGTGGACAGATTGGGGAATGAGGTGTTGGAAAGCAGTCCCATGGAAAGGGACCTGGGGGTCCTGGCTGATGGAAAGTTGAATGTGACTCAGCAGTGCCCTGGAGCCAGGAGGGACAACCCTGGCCTGGGGACATCAGGCACAGCATGGCCAGCTGGGCAAGGGAGGGGATTGTCCTGCTCTGCTCTGAGCTGCTCTGGGGCAGCTTTGGTGCCACAATATAAAAAAGATATTGAACTGTTAGAGAGTGTCCAGAGGAGGGAAACTAAGATGGTGAAGGGCCTTCAGGTGAAGCTGTGTGAGCAGTGGTTGAGGGCACTTGGTCTCTTCAGCCTTGAGAAAAAGAGACTGAGGGGAGACCTCATTGCAGCTCCAGCTTCCTTGTGAGGGGAAGAGGAGGCGCCAGACACTGATCTCTGTGGTGACAGTGACAGGACCAGAGGGAACGGCCTGAAGTTGTGTCAGGGGAGGTTTAGGTTGGATACCAGAAAAATGTTTTTCATCCAGAGGGTGGTTGGGCACTGGAAGAGGCTCCCCAGGGCAGAGGTCACAGCACCAAGCCTGACAGAGTTCAAGAAGCATTTGGACAACACTCTCAGGGACACAGTGTGACTCTTGAGGATGGTGCTGTGCAGGGCTGGGGGGTTGGACTCGATGATCCCTGTGTGTCCCTTCAACTCAGCACTTTCTGTGATTCAGAGCTGAGGTCTACAAGGTGCTGTCATGGATTTGGGTGTTTGTTGGAGCAGGGTTTGAGAACTTGAACCCTCTCATTTGGTGTACCTGTCCTTGAAGGCAGCCACCCCACAAGGTGTCCCCAGACCATGTGGGTATCCCATGGCTGGTGTCAGTACTGCTGGAGGCTGAATCCCTCTGGAGCAGCTCAGCTGCACCCACATGACAGAGCTATTGGCTTAGGTCTCTCCTTGGCCACAAGCTATGACCTTGACAGATCTTTATTAATCTTCTGTGGGTTTAATTTTTTCTTTTTCTTTTTTCTTTTCCCTAAAAAAGCTTGAAAAGATGTCTGTGGGAGTGTTGTAGCCAGACAGGCTGGTGCTTTCATTTCGTGGTGCTCATGGTATGTGTTGCATGTTCTGGGTTATCGTGGGGGAATACTCAGAAGAGGTTGGTGTGGAAGGTCCTAGAGGAAGTACCAAAACTGGGGCTTTCCACACCTGCATTGCCTGCCTCATGGGAAATATAGGGAAACACTCCCATCAGTTGTGCTTGTTTTTCCTTATGGAAGGAAGTACTTTGAGCAAACAAGAAAGAAGTTGCATGGAGAGTTGGTTGTTGCCACACTTCTGGAAACATTCTAGGCCAGGCTGGACAAGGTTCTGAGCAACCTGATCTAGTTGAAGATGTCTCTGCTCATTGCAGGGTTGGAGTAGATGGTCTCTAAAAGGTCTCTTCCACCCCATTCTATTCTATGAATATGTGGTATGGATGACCACAGATTTAGGGCCTTGGAGAGAGGCATGGAGCTAAATCTGCCAGTGTAGACACACTGACTTACATTTTAAGCCAGAAGTGTATTGGTGGTTTACAAACAAAAGGGGAAAAAAATTGGATTAGTCTTCTGAATTCAGTGGTTGCTCTAGAAGAATTCACCAAAAGGAAAGGAGGAGGAAGTGACTTATTCATCCTGAAAAGGTAGTGTGGTAAAATACAGTGTGAAGTTCAGCAGTGGTAAATATAGCTAAATCAATTGAGTTTAGTTCATATCCTGAGAGACATAAATGTACACAGGTGAAATTTTATGAGCTTTTAAAAAGAACTTTATGAGCTTAGAGGGAGAAGCAGTATAATTTGAAACTAGCAATGGAAAAATAATGTAATATGGATTGTGGCATACCTAGAAAAACCTGTTAACTTACCCTACAGAAGGACTATAAAGCCTAAACAAGGAGAAGAGATCTAGGGATCTCTTTTATTCTTCTCCAGGACCTTGAGCCAACCTTCTTTCCAAACTGTAGTATCCATTGAAATTGCTCTCTGGGCAGTCCAGGATTCTAAAAAACTCCCAGGGAAAATGTCTGAAGGGGGAAAAAGCAAAGAGGAGGGAAATGTGCAAGTCCTTGGCAGGTTCTGTTAGTTCTCCATCACTGCACCCGCTGGTTTTCCTCCTGGGGATTAGAGGTTGCTCTGCTGCACACTTGTTAAGAAGCAATGTTCTAAGACATGTAAAGATGCCTGGTCTTGTCTGCTTGGTATAAGAAGAGTGTCCTGTAGCCTCACCTGAGGCATCTGAAAACCAAAATATACTGTTCTTCTTTTATGCTCTCCTTTTATGAGTGGCCTTAAGAGCAGAGGACTGATAGCAGCAGCAGAAGGCTCAAAGCTGGGCAGATTTTCACCTTTTAAGTGACCAGGACAAATGTTCCCCTTACACCTCCTGGTTTTCTGCTGAGCTCTGCTCATACCTGGAGCTCTCAGTGGTATCTTCTCCTCTGTGCTGCGTTTCAGCAGAGGGTATCTGCTCCTCAGGATTGCAAGGCAAACTGAGGAAGTTTGGGGGAAGGGAGGCCACTGAAGGCTTAGCTTAGTGACAGACTGGTCAGCAGTACCAACCAACTTCTGTTCAGTTGTGGTGAGATAGGGCTGAGATCCATCCCGATAATTGCCAAGCAAACTGATCAGTTTTAAATATCGGCATTTCCACAAGTTAAATAGCCTGGTGTTATGGGTGAGTGGGATGTTACGTGAGTGGGTTGCTTTGATAGGGTGAGGTCTTGCTTGCTCCTGAGAGCACTTCCTTAGACCTCTTAGTCTTTTGAGTGTGGTGAGACAGGCTGTGCCCTAGAGAGTTGCACATCAAAGGAGAAGCCTTTGTGACTAACCAACCCAGTCTGGTTCAAAATCAGATGTCTAGGAGTGAACTTTCAGCACTAATTAGGTCAACAGCCTATTACTGACCTCTTCTCACAGGCAAGAATTTATGCAAGAACAGGAGCAGCCACCAGCACTGTATTTGAGACGTGGTCTTCTGAAACAAAGGCTTTATCCCAAATAAAACATTTCCCCCTTGTCAGTAATCAGATCTGGCTTTGACAGAGAAGCCATCAACAGGATCCTTGTATGGTGCTAATATCTCAGCTTTTCCTTCTGCAGTTGTGTTTGGTTATATAGAAATATATGTGTATATATATATGTATTTAAAGCTCCTCTTGTTAATGCACCAAATATGCATAGGCAATTAACAGAAGATTGTGTTTGATTATGGCTTACAAGGAAGTCTCCAGAGAAGTTACTGTTCATTACTCAGTGAGCAGCCTTTTCAGCCATGAATGGTGACCTTGGCAGAAGGTCCTGGAGACCACAGAATTAATTGAGAAAGTTTTAATAAAGGCTGGTGCATGGAAAAAAGGAAAAAAAAATTATACGACTAGTGCATTGTTGGCTGGTGACGATACTTTTGGCAGATACCTATCCCGTTACAAAGTCAGATACTGAGTTCATTGCCTCACTGTGCTTTCAGGGTAGATTTGATGACAAGCTAGAGAAAGGCAGCTTTTAAAAATGTTCTTTGTTACATTCTGAAAGATGTCTTACAGTTTGACAAAAGTGTAGGATCACTTAATGGGAGTCTGTTGTATTTAGCCAGATGCTTTCTTGGAATAGCATTTTTCCATGGCATCATAGTTACAGAAGTGGTTATGAACACATTCACTAGCTCATGTGGCCTAAATGAGTTTCCTTAATGAAAAAAATAGCCTTATGTGTTGATTCCAGTTGCTGTTGCTCCTTCAGTCACAGTCTGTTGTTTGCAAATGCTCTGAAACTCTCTATGTCTTAGAATTCATTGAGCCTGCTTGAGGGGGCAAATATCAGCATGGATGGAACTTCTTAAGCAGGCATGGCTAAACTTCAGGAGGGGCTTGGATCTTCTGAGAGAACACTATGGAAGCACAAAGGGCTGGCACACACCAGTGGGGTAGTTGAGGTGTCTTTATGCAGCGATCGCCTCATGTCCCAGCAAACGAAGTGATGTGTGTCACCAGGTGCTAATTTCCCCCAAAGTGACAGTGCACTCACTGAAAATATAGATTGAAGGGAGGCTTTTTGCCATAACTTTCCCTGAATCAGAGTATGTTGAAAGGACTGCACTATTCTCTCTCCTTGTGAAGCCATAATTAAGCAGTTACGTCAATATTTGTTCTGAGATCATGGCTTCTGCAATTACAGAACTGTGTCATCCTGCAACACGTGGACCAGGACTGTGTGGAACACTGAGCAGTCCTAGAGGACGTGAGGTTTTAAACAAAGCCCACTGAAGTATTTGGGACTCTTTATACTGACCTGGATGGGTTTTAGCTTGAGCTCTTGATATCCAGCAAGTTTAGGTTAATAGCTGAGTAACAAAATGCTTCTCAAAAGCTCATTTTGTCATCAGCAGAAAAAACACACTGCAGATGGTCAAGATGCACAGTTCAAGCAATTAAAGTAGTTGCTGGTTTTTTTCTTTTAAACAGATAATAACTTTTTCTCACGAATACTGAAACTTTGAGGGTTCTATCAACTCCAAGCAAAGCTGTCCCCACTTCCCCATCTCTCTTCTGACTGAAAACTGCATTTTTTGTTACTATTTAAGGTAAAACGAGATACACTGTTAGCACAGGTCATGAAGATTTACTCCAAAGGGGATAAAAACCTGAATGTACAGGTTAGACTGGAAGCCAGCCTGCAATTGGCGAGCAAGCAGCCTGCTCCTCTAAGTGTGGGCTCAAAGTTATCCTGTGTGGTTGGACTTTCATGCTTTTTTTTTTTTTAAACGTTCTCCTCAAACAACACCGACAGGCTTGAGAGGAGTCAAAATATCCTGCCTGCACACCTGCGAACTTTGGATGTGGAAGCAGGCAGTGGGGCTGGCGCCAGCTCTCTGCTGGCGTGATGGATGAGACCGCAGCCGCGGCTGCCGCGTTTCCAGGGGCTCGGGGCTGGGCCTGGCGCTGAACTTTGCCTTTTAGGAAAGGTCAGCTCCTTCCTGCCGTCCCACCACGTGCCAAGTGGTGGGATGAGCCAGGCGACGGGGACAAAGCGTCACACAGCACAATGAAGAGTGTTAATATGAGTAATTATTGCAGTATGTCACTGCACTATTTTAAGGCTGCTTGCTGCATGCCAAAGAGTGCTCTGGGCAGAGTTTTCATTACAAAATCCTGCCAAAACACTTCCTGAGGGGATCATGATAAATATAGATAGCAGAGAGCCAGTCTGAATCCACTGTGGCGAATAGCAACAGTGCACATGCCTTAGGGTCCTCAAGGCTCATAAAGCAGAAGACACTTGAGTTGGCTGAGGTCCCTGAATAATTCAGCTGATTCCAGTGAGGGATTTTCAGGTAGCCTTCTGATATGGTATATTAGACATGCTCAGGAATTGGCTCCCAGCTCCCCCTACCAGTGCTGTGGGGGTCAATTTTTATTTCTGGCCCTTGATGAATTGTGATGGATCCCAGTCAGATGTTTCAGGACAACCGCTTTTCTCTTTTGTTACACAGCTTCGCTGTTGACCATCTGTATAACATTGCTCTTTGCCTCGTGTCATGGCAGAAACAAATAAAGAACAAAGGAAAAATGTCTGGCTGTTTTTAAACTCTCCCCCTGTAGCACGACCCTTCCCAATTGCACACACATGCAAGCAGCACCGCCGCTGGTTTTGCAGGCAGCTTTATGCTCTCCTCGCTGTCCCCAGGGCTGCCAGAGGTGCCTAACCCAGATGTTGTATCTGTAATGTTGTCTGAGTACTACTGAGTGACCCTGGCTGTTCATCTCCCAAGGCTGCCAGACCTTGAATTTCTACTCAGGCAGTGCAAAGCAGTGACCACCAATCCTGCTGGACAACAGCAAAAGCTGCCAGGCCAGGAGGTGTTTTGTATCTTAGTGGGTAACAGAGTTTGGGCACAGAGTGTGGGGTTGAAGACATGATGGACTGTACTGCTTCTGCTTGGAAGCCTGTAATCCTTCCTTCAGGCTCTGTCTCTTGGGGGCTGCTGTAACTTGTTTCCCGTGTCATTGTTGGCTGGGGGCTGTTGCCAGAGTGTGAGATTGGAGTTCTATGTGCTTGGCCTGGATGTCTGCTCCTGTCTGGCAGCAGTGTAGGCTCTGCTGGCCCCTGTTCTGCTCCAGACTCACTGACCAAGGTTGTCATGGAGTGTAACTTTTGGAGGTCTTCTGCACTTTGTATGTTGCATATTGATTTGTTTTGAAACTTCCTCATTTCTATGTCTGATAGACTCCTCCATGAAATGTTCCTCCAAGAGAGACTTATGAGTCCTCTCCCCAGCCTGGCCTCATAAGTTCCTCCAGCTCTTCTCCCAGCAGAAACCAAGGAGCTTGCTCAACTGATGAAGTCATGAGGAGCAGTGGGGAAAGCTAACAAAGGGGCCCCATTCCTCCCACAAACTAAAAGCCCTGTCCATTCAGAGACAGCAAAAAGCCCCTTCTGCATTTTCCCTTCTCACCTAATTTCCTCCCATGTCCTGGCTCCTGGAATCACCTGAGAGACCCCCAGGGCAGGCCATGTGGGCTCCTTTCTGCCATTCACCTTCTCCTATTCCCCTGCTCTGACCAGGGGCGTGCACAGAGCTCTTCCTGGAGCACGCACAGGGAACGCCAGCATCCCAGCAAGTTAAACTTCTCATAGCTTCCAGTGAGTGTGTCCTGCTTTATATGCTTTTCCAGAACACACCTCTTCGTGCTTTGAAACTAATTCTGCCACAATGGCTTTAAATGCTTGAGGAGAAGTACATTCTGGTCAGCTCACTGAGAGGGGTGATGGGGCATAAGCAGCAAATGAACTTTGGTGTCTTTGTCTAACAGACCCCATAGCTCTGCAGGCTGCAGTAAGACAGTAACCTTTTTTTTTTCCTTTAAGGGGTAAGGCTATCATAAATTCAAAATTGTCCATACCAGATAAGGGGTGTATGTGTGTTATTTGGTTATTGATGTTTATCTTTTGTTATTCATGACAAGCAACCTGGATCAATGCCCATTCTCTTATCTCCTGTATAATTACATCGGTAATACAAACCCCAAACTGTCATGTTAAAGTATGAGAGATGCTGATTTGCTCCTCAGTTTGTTTGTTACAGGGCAATATAGACAAGGTATCCAGCAATAAGTCTGAAAATGCAGGGAAGGGTGTTCTAATAAGGTGATGTCTCTTTGCAGCATCTGCATTGTTTTAGTTGTAAAGCATAACAAGTGACTATGCAATAGGGAAAATGTCTACTCCAGCAGTTTTGTTCCTCACAGAGAACTCCCTGTACCTGCTGGGACAGCTGGATCAGTTGACTGCTACCTGCTCTATTTAACCGGCTGTTTTTGTGAGTGCCAAGAGCAGGAAAACAGGAATAACAACATGTTTAGAGGTCTGATCCTTTCTCACGACCCACAAGGACTGTTTCCACCACTCATTCCAAAGGGAGAGTTGCAGGTAGTGGAAGTGGAAAAAGTTATGAGGAAAGATAGCTGTGAAGGTTTGATTTGGACATGTTGATCTGAGCTAAAAACAACGATTATTTCCACTTCCCACCCTCCCTATCCCGCTCTCATTGTTCCCACCCTCAACAGACTGACCTGTGGCAGCCTGGGAAGACACACTTTTGACATGCTTCTTTATAATGTGTGTAAGACAAGTCATGTGGGAAGGGAAGATTTGGGGTTCCCACCTTTTCTCCACTCTAACCCTCTCCTCGTAGCTCTCTTCTCCTCTGCTCTGTGCTTCAAAGGAGCTGTTTAAAAAACGTTGTTATTCCAAGCCCCAGAAGGTACCACCTCTTAGCCACAACTACAAAAGAGAGACCAACTGTGGCAGAGAGCAAGCACTCAATAAAATGCTGCCAGAGTAGCTCCTGGAACCTGTTATAACAGTGTCACTCCTATTTCATTTCCATTTTACTCCTTGGTTTCACACAACCAGACTAAGGCAGAGGTGGACTAGGTCTCAGGCACAGAGAAATTATTTTGGTGAGAAACCCTGAGTGTCGCCACAGGATGCTGGTGACCTTCAGACTTGCGTAGCTGCTCAGCCTGTGGCCATCTGAGACTGAGAAGAAAAGCTTCTTGAATAGAAAATTCCAATCATTGACCTCATAAGTACAAAATTCATATTTTGTGGGGGGAAAAAAAAGCCCAACACTAAAGAGCTGCAATCGGAAAGCACAACCTTGAACTGTGACCAAGTGGGAATTGGAAAAACATGGAAGTTACAAATGAATGTCACATTTTTCCCTTATATAAAATTTAGTGCTGTCCCTAGAGACTGGTGATTTGTCTTTACTTCACAAAGCTTACAGCAGCAGACCTCAGCACTGCATACTTGAACATTTTGATTTGTGGGGCCTGCAGATTTCCCAGCAGCACTGCTCTCATAGTTAATCCAATCCTCCTGCCAGCACACCCAGTTCTCTGTCTTGTGCTGGACCCCTGGAGCTCCAGCAAGACCCTTGGGGACCTGCAAATGACAGGGAGAATGGCTCTGTCCTCCAGCTCTGAAGCAGCATCCCAGTTTGAGGGCTCTTTTGTAAACTGCACAGACTGCATGAAATTTTGAATTATATTGGAGAGGGTGGTGCTCTGCCTCCATCATCACCTGCCTGGAAGAGCAATATATTGCTTAATAGCAGCAAGTAGGGAAACAACAACTGCTATCATGGCTCAGCATCCTGAAAATTCCCCAGGGGCAGAGAGCTCCTCCCCAAGCAGAGTACAAACTATGCTTGAAATGTCTTTATTATTATTATTGTTATTATTAATTTAAAAATGCTGTTCTGATCTGCCTTTGCCACAGCACAGATTCCCTACAGGCGAGCAGGTTCTATCCAACTGAAACACACATTCAACAACAAGAACATCCCCTGCCACTTATTTAAGCAAAATTCCTGGTGAATCCATCTGTGTGGGAGCTGACTTGGTGCAGATGAGCCTAGAGGTTGTCTGAGAGCTCAGGGTTCATTTGCAGAGCCACTGTGACCTCCAGGCAGTGACACTGGCTTGGTCACAGCCACTCATTTCTCTGCACCATCCTGACACAGAGCCAAGCACAGCACAGGAGAGTTTTCCCAAAGCCAGGTAGCTCTTGCTGCTGGGAACACCTAGTTTGAAACCCCACGCATGTCCAGTTTAACCAAGACTCTTCTTGTCTGAGAGTGCTGGTGACCAGAGAGCTAGGCTGAGCTCCCATGGAAATAAAGCCAGTGACCTGCTGCAGTTCTTGGCCGAGTGATGCAACTTCTCAGCAATTTGGTTTCCCCAACTGTAAAATTTAAATAAAAACTTTGAAGTGTTGTCTGACAAAGAGCTGTAAAAATCTAGGGAACTTTGACTCCCTCTGCTCCAACACACAATAAACCACTTCAGTTAACTATACTACATTTCAGGGTTAGTCAATATTTTTATATCTACAGGAATGTGTTAAACACTGTGTACATGCTATGAAGTTTTACATCTGTTTTTTTCTAACACAGTTTTACATCTGGGTTTTTTTCCTCCTTCTTCTCTCTTTTCTCCTCTGCCCTTTTGCACAGTAGTAAGCATAGTGAAGGTGTAGGAAGGGCAGAAGAATAGCAGCAGAGCCTGTGATTAATTTTAGCTCTTCATCTACTGGGGTGATCCATGTGAAATTCACACGCAAGTATGAGTTCCCTAAACCTTGGAGAAATTGAGAGTGCAGAATCACCTAATAAGGAGACTGGTTCAGGATTACTGGTCTTAGAAACATCCTCTTTGCAATTAACTTTCAGACCAAATTCTGCTACTGGTGGGTAACTTTTATCCCTTCCTCATCTCACTTCAGTAAATTGTTGTCAAGAGTCATACCAACAACCAAACCCCAGAAGAACCTACAGCTCCTGGCCTGTTCTGTTTGGAGGTTTCACTTCTTTTGATCTCTCTGGGGAAGCAGCCTGGCTGCAGTCCACGTGTTTTTCTCTACAGCAACAGCAACTGGTGAGCACTTTGTTCAGCACAGTGATGGTAAACAGCAAAGTCGAAGCAAATCTGGCTTTGTCTGTTGTGGAAACACCAGCCAGGGGTGAGGTTCCTCGTGGAGGTGGGTGCGAAGGGCTGCACAAAACTGTCAGATCCTGGATGGCTCTGGCAGTTTGGCCAGGGCAGTGATCAGCTCTGTGGGTATCACTGTTGTGTGGAAACTACAAAGGCCATGCTTCCAGACAGATGGGGATCTTCCCAGTCATTAGGTAACTAACCTTGCTGGCATCCTGTAGAGACTGGGAGAAAGACACAGCCCCAACACACACAGCTTTGACAGAGCAGAGATGCTGCCAGGAAATTCCAAGTTGCATGCTGGAAACTTAGTGCCTACACTCTGTAGTCAACCAGCAGCCTGTTCATCACAAACACTGAGTGCCCATTATTTTTACTGTCTTCAGTAAGATCCAAATTTTGCTAAAATGAAGCAAAGGATGTCCGAAAAGGGGAAAGATGTAATGCACACATCCATGGAATCATAGAAGGTTTGGGGTCGGAAGAGATCTTTAAAGGTCAGTTCCAAGCCCCCTACAATGAGCAGGGACATCTTCAACTAGATCATGTTCCTCAGAGCCCCATCCAACCTGTGCTTGAATGTTCTCAGGGATGAAGCCTCTACCACCCTTCTGGACAGCCTGTTACTGTGGTTCCCCACTCTCACTGTAAAATTCTTCTTCCTTATATCTAAACTGAATTGACCTTCTTTTAGTTTAAAACCATTACCCCGCATTCCATTGAAACAGGCCCTGCTAAAAACCCTGTCCCCATCTTTCTTTTAAGCCCTCTTGAGGTACTGGAAGCTGCTATAAGGTCTCCACTGAGCCTTCTCCAGGCTGAACAGCCCCAGCTCTTTCAGCCTGTCTTCACAGCAGCAGTCACAACGGGTTTTCCTGGTACACACAACCTGTTCCACTGCCATCTTGCATAGTCACATGCATTGGTTTGAGCTTGGCCTTGGGTGCATTTCAGATTTCTTTTCTGTAGCTGTGCTTTTTCCTTCCATTGGTAGCTATCACATCCCTTCACCCTCTGCCATGAGCTCTGCCTTCTGCAGTCTGGCCCTTGCCTAATCAAGGGAGACAGCTTTCCTGTTGTTACTGTTGAAGCTGCAATAAATAGCATATCCATTTCTCCATTTATCTGCTTTTTGAAATCCAGCCTGTAATGCCAGCAGTAATTACTCTGTTTCTATATTTAGAGATCATCACCACCTCATGAATATCAAATTGTACTGTTATTATCTCTGTACAATATGGGCCAGTCTCCCATCAGTGTAAACATTTATAACAGTGATTATCAGTAGGACTGCTAGAGATCCCAAAATAGACAAGGCTGAACAGGAGTCTGCCATTATTTGTTTGCTGGGGGAGGGAGGGAGAGAGGCAGAAGAGCCAGCTGAAGGTCTGACAGCACAGAGCCCATCTAGCACCAGCGTGGGAAGGCTAGTATGTGGGGAACTGCACCTGGTGGGACCATTAGGAGCAAGCGTGGGGAGTCTGCTGAGCCCAAGCACCATCTTAAATCCTTGGGATTAGGTTGCCATCTGCACAAACATCCTGCCCCACAAGAAAATTCCTCAGAACACTTCCTTAGGGTATGTTTTTAGTATCTTCATTTGTCCAGAAGGTGATGTTTAGAGCTGTAGCCTGACTGGCTTGGTAAATCATAGAAACTTAATTTCTGAATTACAGATTCAACTAATTTTGCTGTCAGTATCAGCTCACCAAGGGGAAATGGGTGATGTCTCATATTCTGAACGGCACTGAACGGCTGCATCTGAAGGTGTCTGCCCCCCCCAGGCATTGCTTGCTGCTGGCTTGAAATAAAACTGTGCTCTGAGCTCAGGCAAATGGCAGGATGCACAGACAGGAGGGTGGTGAGAGGCTGCTGGTAAATGTTAAGGGCATGGGTGAATGCCAATGAGTTTTTGCACTTGCTAACTTGTTTGTTTTTTGTTTTGATGGACGTGCCCCATTGCACTGGGAAGGGCTGATCTAAACCTCTGTCAAACAGCTGAAGCTCAGTGGATCTGGCTGCCTCCTAAGAGACCTTTCCCCTGCTCTGAATCTCCAGGAGGCTTCCAAGGAATGGTCACTCACCATCATCATCTTTCAGAGCTGTCAAGATGCTTCAGCAGCTCAGCTCTTGGCATAGTCTTCCAGCCCTTGCATGCTCTGCTGTGGCCCTGGCCATGTGTAGTATTTTCCATGCAAGATCCATACCTCCCCACCTCAAAGGCTTTACTACCATCAGTGACTGCAGTCACCTTTTCCTTTTCCTTTTCCTTACTTTTCCCTAGAGTTATTTTTATATATAGGGAGAGTCCTGAGTGTTTACTTTGCAGCTCTATGGGCCACCTGGGCATGGCTAGGCAGAGCCACCTCCTGGCAGGACAGTAAGGAAAGCTTGTGATCTGCTTGCCCAGCACTTGCCACTGCACAAATATTTGGCCACTATCAGTGGCATATCCCCAGCCTGCAGCCTGAAAGAGCAGCGTTACAGCTCCATACCCAGCTCTTCCCACCCATAAAGGGTATATTTGTGTTTCAAAGCAGCTGTTTTGTATTTAAAGTGGGGGTGCTAAAGTGCAGGTAAGAGAAAATGACTGGCACATGGAAGGAGTTGGGCAGCACAGTGACTGGATGACTCAAGGCTGGGCAGGTGAGCTGCTTGGAGGCAGGGCTGGGGCACCAAGGGATACCAGGAAAGTGGTAAAACCTTGTGAACACAGTGGATGCTGTGCAACTGCAGGTCCTTGCTATCCCACACTATTTTGCCCCAAGACAACAGTATATCCACACCTAAGCACATCCTGTAGAGTCTAGCTGAAAACACTTCAGTAATGCTAAAACCAAGCCCTAGAAAAATGTTTTCTATTCTGAATAGAAAAAAATTTCATAAATAAAGCTGGCTTCTTATCAATTCCTCATCCCTGAAAGTGCTGTAATACGCCACTCGACAGTCTCTGTCCTAGCTAATTTCTAGAATCAGCTCTCTTTTCAGAGAAACCACTGCCAGAAGAGGACATGACTAAGCAAGAGAGGAAACTCAACTGTAGCAAAATGTGAGTGAAACAGAAAATAATCTCTGAGTAAACTAGTACTTGTCGGTTCAGCAGGGGAAACAAATCTAGATCATTCTCTGCAGCTTGGGAGAGACCTCGCTGGCTCTTGCACAGCTGGCTTGGAGAGGCAAACAGAATACAAAACAGGAGTTAAGGGCTCCAGGGCTGTGCACAGCACCTCGCACTTTCATCTCTTGCACAAGGGGACATGTCCTTCTGACAAGAGAACTCTTGTACACATGTTTGTGCTCCGAGAGTGCTGTCTATGTTTGGTTTGGAAAAGCTATGCTTGCTTAACAAAACCTGAATTTATCCCTGTAATCCTTCCCTGCATCTCCATGGCCAGATTGGAGCAGCCTGTGGAAAAAATTCCTGTCTATTTTCAGAAATAGATAAAAGCATTCAGATTACAGAGTGCAAATCTCATCTCAAAACGGCTGGAAAAATCCATTCAGCGCCACTGTCACTGACCCTCGCGACCTCTCCAAGTAATGAATTTCAGTTGCCTGTGCCTCTCCCCCGTGCTGCCTCCTTCCCCTGCCGCCACTGCTGGAATTGCCCGTGCTCTCAGCATCTGCAAAATGTCAGCCTTGAGTCCCACTGTTTATCCCACGGGTAGCAGCAAGGGAAATATTATGTAAAAGAGCGGAGTGTGGAAATTATTATTGATCTCACTGCTTGAAACCGTTTGTGGGATCTTTTCAGTCCAGTGTCCACGCTCACAAATTTTGGCAGAGCACTTGTGTGCCAAGGGAGAAGGGCTCTTTACCACAGAAGTAAAAGTGCCAGGAATCTGCCTCATTGCCTGCACTCATCCCAGGGCTCTGGTCTCTGCTGTGCCTGGAGCTGGATCCGGTGTCATCCCCTCCACTGCTGGGAGATCCCAGAGCAAATGAGCCTTTAGCATCACTTATTAGTTCATGAGATCGAAGATTCCACAGAGGAGATTACTGCTCATTTAGAGGGATTGTGTGCTTTAGGTAGCTCCTGAGGCTTGATGAATTCCTGCTCATGGTGGATTAGATGCCCTGTTAGCAAGCAAAATATTAAAGACAACAGCAGCAAGCTTACATCTCATTCATATTTTGCTTATGGATTACAGTCTTTGTAATTAATACCAAGGAAGAAGGCACCCAGATGGACTGTGGCTTTTGAAAGATTAACCTTGATGGAATTTCTTTTTTTAATTTAAAACTTTATTAGTCTTTCTGTGCTGTTCAGAGCAGACCTGGGATACTGATAGATTTGTGCCTGGCTCATCAAGTGTCTGACAGAAATCCTGTGGTCCTCCCTTGGGATTCCCATAGCTGACAACCACCACGCTTGTGTTCCCTCTGACAAAATAAGGCTGAATCCTGGGAGGTTCTGAACAAATCATTTTTGGAACTCTGGATGCTTCAGATGTCTCTCCTTCTGTTTCAGGATGATGAGCAGGATATGAAAATCTAGATGAGCACTGTGTGGCAAAAAAGAGATTGTCAGAGGATCACCAGCTCTGATGATGAGTACATGGTTTAGGTTGATAATGTGGGTGTTGCTCCTAGCACCACTAACCTGCAAGGACCTGGGGGAATCAGCTCACTTTGCCAGGAAACTTATAAATATATCAATTTTGCAACAGTGACGAGAAGGTGACCTATCTGGTGTGGACAGAGAGAAGCATCAAACTGAGCACACCACTAGTGAAATGTCTATAGAGGGAACAAGGTATACCAGCAACTCATGATTACACCTATAGGATATTTGGTTCTTAAATAACTTCAGAACACTTTGAGATCTTTGATTGAAAGGCAGAGGGTGTGATATAAGCAAAAATCATGCATTTATTGCACATGCGTGTTCAGAGCTGGATTATCTCTGTGTACATACACATGGATGTGTACTTGCATGCATGTCCTTTGAAGCCCAAACATGGCTCAACTGAACATACAAGGGAAGGAAATTGGACAGCGTGTGTGTGTACCTATGGATATATAAATTGCATATGGAGTACAAGCGCCAAAACACACTGGAAAGCACAACACACATATTACAGTCTGCCTGAAAGTCTGATTCTAGGATCAGAATTTGTTTTAACTCCCTGCCTTATTTTTAAAGCCTAGAGAAATACCCACACTAGCCAAAATAATCTGACTCATGAGCTTGCTTTGGTATTTTCCACAATTTTTAACCAGCTGTCAGGTGAAACTTTCAGCATTTGTAAATTGCTGTTGAAATTTTTAGAAGTGCTCTAACTGCACCATTTTAAAGAAATGCTAAATGGCTCTTCTTTTAAGATATTTTAAATGTTTTTCATCATCTCTCACAAGCTGACATTATTTTTGAAAATCACGCATCTGAAGCAATGCGTGTAACTGCATTATTTCAGATAATGGTGCAAAACAGTGATATCATGGGAAAGGTAATTTTGCCTATAAAGGTTAATGAATTTAATACCTCTTAAAGTAGCAATGAAGAGATACATATTGATTCAAGGTTACTGGATTTATGTATGTGGAATATATAAGCCTGAACTATATCAATATATAAAAATGAAGGTGTTCATGAAAAAGTAGAAGCAAATTGCAGGTTATAACAAACTTGTTTTAAATATCTTCAGAAGATCTGGAGGTATTTTGGTTGTGATCATGAGTCTGAGAACTACAACAATGCCTTCTCCAAGTGAAAATCAAACCTGTTAAGAGAAAATGGATGCAGAAATCCAGTAAAAGATTCAACTCTGACCCATTTGGAAGACAAAATAAGCCTGTGATATCCTGTTCATACACCAAGGAGTCATACTTGTCATTGAATTGTTACAGCTAGACAGAACACAGGTATTTATATATTCCCTATGATCCAAGTGCTTAAAATTGCTTTCAACTGTTGACTTCACTGGAGATGAATGAAAGAAATTAATAGGACCACTGCAATCCAGCCTCTTCCAGCATTGTGTAATGGTCCCAGGAATATCTCTTGTGTGCATCATTCCCATCCATTCCAGGAGTTCCCATGGCATTGTGCAAACCCCACAGCAGACAGGTCACCACAGCTCCTGCTGCCAAGCTCCCCCAGCAGCTGCTGCCAGCTGATGGCTGCTCAACAGGAAAACAGCTCCACAACACATGCAGCTCGTGGGGCCGTTTGGATGGGTGCCTTGTGGAACAAAAAAAAAAAAAAAAAAAAAAAAAAAAAAAAGGAGGGGAGGGAAAGGAAAGAAGAAGAGAGAAAAGAAGAGAACTAAAATGAAATGCATGAATATGGGTGGGAAAGATGAGTTCTGTTCCTCACTGAAGCTGTCCAGGCAGATTGTCTTACCTGTGTCCATGTCACATAATGGGTTTGGCTAGCCAAGAGAACAGCTGGATATGTTATCTAAACACCAAATAATGCTCTTCACTGCTCTACTGGGACACTGACCAGTCAGCACAGCTTCTCCTGGGCACCATCCCCATGTGATGGAGGCAGAGATGGGCAAATCTTCCTGGATAAATGCCCAAGGACAATTCATATTGCCCCTTTGCTTCTGCTTGGACTATCACTGTCTTCTCCATGTAAGTCTCCTCCTTTATTCCTGACTCCTGTTTCTTGCTCTGCATTCAAAGCTATGTATTGTTTCCATGGGGGATTTCATGAAAAGAGAAGGCACCTTCCTTTTCTTACAGGGAAGGTAGGTTTAAAGGGTCTCAGAGGGATTATTTTAGGTCTTCTGATTATTTTTCTAGGTTTAGAATGGGTGTAATGTATAAATCAGTCAGACAAAAGGCTGAAATTTGCAAAACCTGGAAAACGTCCAAATCCCTCACATTTAGCACTTTCCACATACACTTGCCCAGTAATTTCTAATTCCACAGCTTCAGCTCTGAGAGTACTGCTTAGTTTTGAACTTAGCTTTAGTTAAAAGTGATGAAGAATCCATCCTAGACCTCACTGAACTGGTAGCCAGCCCACGGGTATTTCAGTAAACTCCAAATAGATGCAGTGAAACAGAATGGAAGGGGAAAGAAATAGACTCTGTAATTTAAAAGCTGCCTGTCTCCTAAACATAGACTAAACACGTTAATTCCTCTAGGACTTTCAGACTGAAAATCAGCATTTACAGCTTCAGCCCCAAATCATTCATAAGCAGTTGCAAATGATGGCACCTACGTAGAAATCCCTCTCATGGTAAATACTGCCCTGGGCACAACATAGTTAGCATGAAGCAGCAGCCTCCAAACAGCTTGAAATTACAGTACTGGGCATGGCAGCTTACACAGCCCAACAGACCAGAGAGGCAAGGTTCCCACCTCCAAACTGGCATGATGCAACCTCCCAGTAAAGCTCAGCTCAGGAACTAAAACAGTCCTGGAGACCACAGTGATTCCTTCCCAGCCAGCTGTGGTCCCAAAGCCTTAAGGTCCCTTGTGCTCAGGACACACTAAAATGAAAACGTGACTTTTATGTTAGTGCCTTGGAGGAAGCAGCATCACAGCTGCATGGCAAAGTGGTCTGTCCTTTGTATACCTGAATTGCTTTCATGACATGCTATAAAGAGGGCTGGAATAGTGTTTCTTCCTCCACCACTGTCTGTAGGCTCCACAAGGTGGTAAAAGTGTGGGTACACCACATTCTATCACCAGTTTGTTGATGACTGGAGGACGCGAGTTGATGGCACTCTGCTGCCTAAACTCCTGCTTTGCTACTCTGTGCCACTCAGTGGCCTGACTCACCCCAAGCTGCATCAGTGTGTGTTATCACCAGTCTTTGGGTGGTTGTGCAGGCAGCTGAGAGCTCTTCTATCCACAGCATTGGCAGCTGGGGTTCTCCATTGCTCCTTGGGTAGGACTGCTCCCTCATCCTGACCCTGGCTGAGGTGCTGGAGCCATGGGGCTCTCTTTGGGGCACCTTTTCACTAGACAGGGGGAAGGGAGGTGGACCTCTGCCAACAGATTTGAAGAAGTGGGTTCTTTCGCTCATTATCTGGATATATATTGCCATTGCTGGCTTTGCCTGGCTTTATGACTGTGCTCCCTCTTGCCTAATAAAGATCTGGGAATGCAAGTGAGTGGTGGAAATCCATCTCTTTAAGAGCTCCCAGGGAGGGTATGTTTAGTTTTCTCAGGTTTCTTAGTGGAGATTGGAATTTAGTCCTTTATCAAGAGGGGCCATGGGTATATTAAATCCAAACATTTTTCTCTGCTGTTAACCACCTGGCAGAAAGGTTACACTAATTACCTCAGATGTGTTTTCTCAAATTTTCCTGCTTCTATTATAAACGTGAGGCTTATGACAGGGGAAGCAGCCTGACCTCTGGGAAATGCAACCTGTCTTATTCACATCTCATCTCCCAGATTAACTAGGAGACAGAGTGACCCTCATGGGAGGCAAGGTGTGGAGACAGAAACAGGCAGGTCATGGGAGAAGAGCATGGCTGAAATGATCCAGTTCTGTCACCACAGAGCTCCAGGTTGGTATGGATGGGCAAGAATCCGACAGGCACTGTGCCAGTAAAAAGTGCACAAGGCTATGGTGCTTGGACCCTGGCTTGGTAGGAGCAATGGAAGCAACTTTTATGCTGTGCAAATGCTCTTTACCTTCCTCCTAACAATCAACAGACATTTTTTGGGGTTGCCATTGTGAGAACGATGGGAATGGTCATGCAGATGTTGGTTTGGTCTAGAGAGGGAGGAATAGAAAGGAATGAGGGGTGGGAGAGAGGCCATGTTTATGACACTAAAGATGAGCCTTCGTGCTCTCCAACAAATCTGTTCCCTTCTAGCAAATGCCACAGCATGGCCAGCCATCCTCTCAAGCCCTGCAGTACCACTCATGCAAACTGGAGTGTTCGGCCTTCTATAACTTTTCCCTGTGTAGTATTTTTGCTAAGGGTGTCTCAAAACTTGGATATATGGACCAGGCTTTGGTGGAAACTTATGGTACTAGGATTTTCCTGGAAAGCAGCAGTGTTAATTTTTATCTCCATCCAAAAACAAATTGCTCAGAAGTGACAGTGTTCAAACAGAAGTGACTGTTTTCAGTGGTGAAAACAGTATGTAATAGAAAAACGTTGTCCTACTCAAAGAGTAAAATATGATTTGACCTTGCTCTTTCAAGATGAGACTCAGGCATTAAAGTGCATTGTGGGCTGAACGTCTTACATTTAATGACAGATCCTCTGACATGCTCCCACCAGATGCTTCTGTAGACTGGAAATGAGCAACAGGGAAGAAATATGGGAAATATGGTAGGTTTTTTTCAAGATGCAAAAAGATGTTGTACTTCCTGGCCACATGTAAAATGAATTTACAACGGAAACATGCCAGAAATGCCTGAGGGTAACACTAGCCATAGCAGAATGCCGAGTCTTTTTTCTCTCTCTCTCCAGCATTGAATAATGGTACTGAATGTCATTTTTCTTAAAACAACCCCAGCATGGGTGACTGGTGAGTGAGATCAAGGTTCCATGTTTCATAGGGCACATCAGGAAAAAGTTATTTTGCAATCTGATCTTAACTGCACATACGTCCTCTGTCACACACACTAAGATAACTCTCAAGGTTATTTATTGCAACAGGCCCCTAAAGCGATGACATTGTGAAATTAATATTATTACTATGAATAATTGCATCATTTTCTCTGACTCTAGTTATTCTTGTTTTCTGCTAATACATGCATGTCAATGCTGCTCATCGCTGGAGTGACTGGAAACATTTCACACAGTTCACAGGGAACAGTTTTAACATTTTCCAAGCAAAGGGGAAAAATACACTTTAACTCATTTTGGCCTCAAAACTGTGCAACAGATTTGCAAAATATTTAAGCACAGGGCTACCAGGTCTCTGTCAAGGTCACTGTAACCTTTAAAACACTCCCCCTGATTTCATTAGGTTTTCAATTACACTGAAGTGACCAGAGCTGCCTCTTAATTCAAAGACGAGAACAGAGGGACAGCCAATCTCGTAATGCAGGTACAACAGTAAATTACCCTGCATCAAGCCCTGTGTGTCTCAGAGGGCTGATGGCAGCGCTGAGATGTGAGTGATGAAGAGCCAAAGCTGTGAAGCCAGAGGGGCAGACTCAGGTGCTGCTTACAGCACTGCAAATCTCCCTTTCAAGCACAAGCAGTGCTTTACACTTTGCACAGGGAACAGGAGAAAATACCACTGGGGAGTAAGCTGAGAGACCTGGAAGATCTGTATGCCTTAGTTGGGGCTCTTTGCGTTAGTGTCAGCTCTTCCACACTGATGCACATATGCTTTCCTAACCACAATGCTATCCAAAGCCTCCATCTTGGTTAACATTTCATCATTCACACTCCGGGAATTATCATTTCCTCTAGACATGCTGACAAAGCTCATTGTTTATTGCTCACAGCATGTCAGAACTGCTGGTTTTGCTTTGGACTGCAAGATGTTTGGAAAGCCACACGCCTTTCCTGAAGCCGGCTCAGTCCCCTCCGTGCCAGCCTCAGCTGCTGCATTCGCTTTTGCCCAGAATGCCAGATCCTTTCCAGATGAGCCAGAGCAGAGCGTCAGCTTCACACTGACCAAACAGCACTGGATTTCATGTAACCATGGCCAAAATCTTCCTGGCAGCCACATGGACAGACTTTCCAGCAGAGACGGCTGGCACTTTGCTACCTTGCTCCCCTCTGAACCTGCAGACAAACCTGTTGGATGAGTGAGCCGGTGAGTGTGATCTGGAGATGTGCCTGTTGTGCCATTTTCCCCACTCAGGGGAGATTACAGCTCTTCCTGGCAGCAGTACTGCCCATGGAGAGAGTATAACAGGGAAGGAGGCCATGCACCACCCCTTCTGGAAAAGGAAGCAATCTTCAGCTATGGCCCTGTGCTCTAGATCTCCCCAACCAGAAATGGGGGCAACACCTGGCTGCTCACTGACCTGTTACAATACTGCAGTCATGAGCAGTTGCTAAACATTGCAGAAATGCAGATCATTATTTATTACTGCATTTCATATGACAGGACATATATTTCTCTGTAAGTCTCTGGAAGCTGAACTAACCCAGAAAACACAGGACTGGTCCTACAGATCTGTACAGCATTCCCTCTGGCTGCACAGCTGAGCCCTCCTCTCTGTCCACGAGGGGTGAGAGCTGAGTTTTTGCAGAAGGCTTAATTTCTCTCTTGCAGGAAAAGTCCTGAGCCCCATAATCTGACCTCCCCTGCCAAAACGTCTCCTGTAAGATCTGTCCTGCCCACAGCAGTACCACAGGCAGGAGAGAGGACACACGACACAGGAGCTGCCTGTCCTGGGAGAAAGGGTGCAGCTGCACCCATGAGTGGAGGCAGAGAAGCAGGAATGGACCAAGAGCTGTAAGACCAGCAAGGCAGCAGTCAGGGGATGTCCTCAGCACGCAGCAATTAATGGCCTGGGACAAGCAGGGTGATGGCAGCACTCCTGATTGCATGAGGCAGACACGCTCAAAAGCACAGAACACAGCCCCTGCAGGATGGAAGTCTCTCTGCATCCAGTGATTCTCCCAAGGTTGTTACTCCCCCACAGTAACCCCAAAGGGACTAGTCCAGCCCAGGAAGGTAGAAAAGAGAGATGGAGAGTCTGTTGTCAGTGGGAAATCAACAAGTGGTTTGGATATTTTTTGGGAGAGCAGACAACTCCTAAAGGTCACTGGCACTGATGAAAAAGAGCAGCTTTCCCACAAAGACCACAGGCAGATCTGTGTTCCTGGGGGCACTGCCCTTCCTCACCCCCACCTGCACCTCACTCTGTCTCACTCTGCTGCTTTGGCCTGACAAGCCCCTGTAGATGTGACCTGTCTCTTGGAGCTTCTCATCCCACATTTTATTTGCATCATGCTGGATCTGTTCAGGTGATTAAACAAAAGACATCTTTTCATTATTGTTGTTATTTTTACTGTACCATTGCTATGTCCTTTATTACAGCTTTGCTTTCCTGTGAGGAATAATCTGTGGAAACTTGGATAGAATCCTTTGGCTCACACTAGAAAAGGTAATAAAATCCTGGGAACCCAAAATGTTTCTCTTTTGTTTTCACCAAACATCTTTTCCCATCTTGAAAAATGCATTTCTTGTTTCTGATTTGTGTCCTGATTTAGGGAAAATTTCTTCTTAGCCTGCCAGTTTTCCTCCCGTCCAGCACATCTGGGCATTTGGGACACTGTGACCAAGTGCTCAGAGACCTTTCTTTTTCTCCCCACTACAACTCTGACTCTCCCTCCAGTTACAAGGAAGCCACTAATTTCCTCATTGCTCTGGTTTCTCCATCTGCTACCTTATGATATAGTATTTACTCATCTTTTCAAAGCATTTTAAATCTCTGTAGGAATGCATTATAAAAGTGCATTAGTGTTATTACTTTACTCCGTTGTGTAACTTTGAGAAATGGCTTACGTAAGGCTGGCTCCTCTATCCCCTCTCTGACCCCCATCCATTGTCCTGCTGCTGCTGCTGCTGCCTCCTCCCATGACAGCAATAATTCAGCTCTGGTTTCCCAGCACCCCCCTGAGTTCCTACCCAGACTTTGGGGAGTAACCATCCAGTCCCCTCGACATCAGTCCAGAGATTGGCAGCTTTGGATGTAAAGGTTCTGCTGCTTCTCTCTCCACACCTCTCTTGCCTGCATTAGGGTCAAAATATGTATTTTCAGAGGCTCCAGAATTACTTGTATGATCTCAAAGCCCCTTTTTCTGGCATCTTGTAAGTACCCCATCAACAATAAGCTTTGAAACTTTCTTATAACTATGACATAAGTTTTACTGGGAGGATATTTGTAACCTCTTAGCCCCATACTCTTTCAGGTTCAGCCTTCACGAACCAAGTATAGCAGGACCAGAGGACCAGTCCAGCAGTAACCTAAAGCAGAATGTATTCAGGTATGGTGAGAGGACTGGAGCTCCTGATGAGAATTACATAGCTGACTCCTGATGTGCTACTGTGACCTGCTTTTTTTCCCCCAGCATTTTCCTTTTTAGTAGGTAAGTTAAATTTTTTTTTGTTCCTAGTATTTTCTGTCATGCCAAAACACCTGTTTGCAGTGAGATAAAAGGCTGTCAAAAGAGCAGGTACTTGAACTAACAACACTGTGTAGAAGAGCTTTCACTAAAGGGGCAAATGACAGGAATACGAAGGGTGCAAACTAGTGATACTCCTCCATGCTCTTCTTCCTCTTTCTCTTCCTCCTTTCCTGAAGGATATTGGTGCACATGCTGTCCATTTTATGTGAAACAGCTGCCAGGTTTCATGCCAGAGGTGACTGCATTTCAGAGACAAGCAAATGTGCTGTTGTATTACTGCCAGATACTGACCTCATGCGCATTAGCCTTGGCTTTTCAAAGGGCTCCATTGGAGTTCGGTGGTTCAGCTCCAGCCTGACCCCAGCATAAAAGAGATCCGAGCCTATTCCACTAATTTTTGGCATTCAAAAAATGTAAAGTGTGTGTCCTATAACAGTGTGTCTATACACTCTGCCACACTGCTAATGCCCATCTCACTTAGGCTGTCTCTCTCTCATAGTCAATTATTTGGACAAGAACTGGTGACTAATAGAAGCAATTTGTAGGAAACATGCTGTTCCCAAGTGACCAGCAGCAAATTGCTAATGACTGACATTAGAATGACCATTCTCCAAAGAGGAATAGTTGAAAGCCCACTGTGCACAGTACTGGTCACATTTAGCAACAAAACAACCCCTCCTGATTCTGGCATCTGCCATTTATGCTGGCTACTGCTTGCTTCCTTTCCCTGGAACATCCGTAAGACCAATTACACTGAAATTAAGCAACCACATATTATTTGTTGACACAAACATGAAATGCAATGAAATGTACACTTCACTAATGTGACCTTATAAACTTGGTGGACAAAACATTAAAAATACAAATGCACTATGGGGAGAAATTCTGCATTTTTCAGGAGATGGATCATAGGGCTTAATAGATCATTTCCATCTCTGAAATTTCTGAGTTGTGATGAATGGAATTTCTTAGTATTTGAAGCAAGAGAGGGGCATGTTTAAACAGACTGGAGAGGACTGCAGTGTAAAATCTTTGCACCATAAAAAAGGCAGCCTTGGTTTTTATTGCCCCGGTGGGGAGTCTCCTGTGAACCAAACAGCAACTAAATCAAATAAACATTTCTGAATTAACTCCATCTTCTCTTCAGCTTTGGAGAGTTTAAGAAACCCAGTAATTTATTGAATCACCTTTTATGGTTGTACCTGCAGATGTCTTTTGAATTTGATAGTAAAAACATTTAAACTCATAATGTTTCCCAAATCAGCTAAATCCATTATATCACCTGTGCCAGTTACTATATTTGTAGGGCAGTAAACAGTGGCCTTTATTGTTTGCTGTTCAAGGGGCCGTGCATAAGAACGAGCTTAGTCTGTCTCCAGAGATCTACACCTACCCTGCAGGCACCAGAAATATTATACCAGCTTAAATCAGTGCAAGCTTTCCATGCTGTCACTGCCTCCCCTGTTCTGATTTGGTGGTGGTAATCTCTATTCACTGCTGTGCTGATACCCTTCGAGTCAAGGCCCCTTCTCTACTACTGCTCTTTCTGGAAGAAAAATTAACAAGTGCAGCTTAGGCGTGTTATGAACAGTTAGCAAATTTCCACACCTAAGAGGGTATGTGGGCTCAGATATCTGATTTTCTTTGCAAGCAGATGGAGAGGTGAAAATCCTTTTGCAGGCTTGTCATATCCTTATCTCAAACCCTCCAGAAAAGTAGGCAAATGGAGGGGAGAAGGTAAATGATCCAGACATCAAGTAACTTAGCTCTTCTCACAGGCAGTGAAATTTGCTTAGAAAAGCCAGGAGACAGGAAAACCCCAGGTGGATGGGGAGTATGGCAATTTCAGCAAATGAGTTACAGGAGGGTTGTTGGGGGAGCGCATGGGCATGAGGGCAGAGCTATCCCAAATATCCCAAAGTATTTGTGGAGTAGAGGCGGTAGGGGCCCTGAGGATCACATCTGCACTGCTCTCTGGAGCAGAGGGCTTTGGGGAATGCATTTCATGACCTCCCACCTCTGCCATTTATCACCCCTTCTCAGCTCTCCCTTTCTGTCATGCAATCCTTTCCTCTTCTTCCACTCCTTGAAATTACCGTGTAATAACATCTCTGGGGCAAATTTTGCAATTGTTTACATGGTTTAGGATCATTAGGAAAGCATTTAACACATTGTGATGAGATTTAAGAAGTGGAAGTAGCCATGTAAACAGCAGATCCATAAGCAGCTCACGGGTCTCAATTTGAAAAACATCTGATGCAAGCACAGCCCAGGCCATTTCTTGACAAGAGCTCCTAGAAAGTCTCTTTATTTGAGTGACTGAGGCTTTTCCAAGGAACAGGAGAACATGAGTTATCTTTCTGCTGTTCTTTGGCAGTTATAGAGAGGCGTGACTGGCTGCCTAATGATATTTTCCATATTGTTTATCTTTTCTTTCCTTTGAGTGCCACATGGTCTATCATTCCCCCAGCTCAGATATAGGCCTCAAGGGGACTTAGTCTACAAATAAAACACAGAGCTAAGCAATAGTGATTAAAACCCAAAGTACTTTAGGCATACTGCTGTTGTTAGTAACACTGGTTTCAAATGCTTTCCCTCCTCTCTGTCTCCCCTCTTGGAGACTTGTTAAAAGCTCCATGATGCCACTTGTCATCCAGCTGAGCTATGCCAATACAAGATGAATGGAGGGGTCCCATTACAAATCATATCACAAAAAAAATGTTTTGTAAAGGTAACCCCAACTAGAATTAAAAAAAAATCCTTTTTCTTATGTTCCTACGAAGATCCTAAATTGTTCATGCCACATGTTTCCAAGTCCTGTCAGTGGACAGATAGTAGCTTGTATCATTTTCTGTTTTCACTTTCTATTTCTCAGGTGCTAGAACAACTTGAAAGACTCAATCATTTTCAATTTCACCCCCTTGCAAAAAGATTTTAATTGTTGTGAGGCTTTTTCCCCCCACTGTGGGCAACTTTATGTTTTTTCAATCTGTTTTTTTCACGTGAACTTTCCTTATGTGGCCATGCTGCTTTTCAGTCTGGCTGCAAGTCTCTCTCCAAGAGCTTTTGAACCTTCTTGATGAATTTTGCTCAAATTTGATGGAAGGGCAGAAAGGCAGAATTCTCAGAAACAATCATGCTCCTACAAGATCTGTTAATACAGACAGTATGATAGAAGAGTGAGAACTAAATTCATGCCCTGACTGAGCAAACATTATTGTTTCTCTTGGCAAGTGGTACTCACTGGCCCACCCACACCTACTGCTTCTTGTTTTGCAGGGATGTCGTCCATGGAGTGGGAAGGAGACAAAATTAATGCAGTGGGGATGGAGATGGGCTGAGGGGCGCAGGGAGCAAGTCTGTTGGGAATCAGGCCTTGCTGCTTCCAGCTCTCCCCACAGGAATTGTTTTGTGGCTAAATTAAATCTGTATTGTTTTATTTCAAACACGTGGAAAGCTTGACTTCGGCATTATTTTTGTGGACGTAAAGCCAGTACCTTAATATTATTTTAACAAAGCCTTCTGAAATGCACATACATTTCCAGTCAGCCGGATTCTTCCTTTTTGCTGAATACTGAACATTCTTTTCTTCCCCTCACTGTTGTCTTTGGCTGTAGAAATTGTACTTTCCACTTTCACAAAAACTGTAGGGGCATTATGAATGCCTGTATTTTTCTTGAGCAGACTTTTTGCTTTCTAACAAAATGCCTACAATAACTCACCTCGTGCAAGTTCAGCTTTCAGTGTATGAGTGTGAAGCACAAGGTGCTTATCTACTTTTCCTGTGTAATTGCAACCGAAAATTAAATTTGCCTTTGTATTTTCTACTAGAGTGCTACGGTGAATGCTTGAAAAGATGTCATGTTCTTCAGCTGCTTGCATGACAATGTGATAGACAAGAGATTTATCTCCAAATGGTGCAAAATTGTTCTGGGATTCTTAAGGAAAATAGGAACACAATTACTCATTATTGTTTGTGTTACTAATTTGTTTTCTCCTCAGTTTTAAGTAAAGCATCTTAACTGAAAGTGTATATAGCAAGGTGTTGGCATTGTAAGGAGTGCTGTCTAATATTTCACGTTTTCTAATCAAATTACAAACTTTGATTACCATCTCCGACAGCACTCTCAGCAAGAAGAAAATGTCATTATTCCTACTATGCTGATAGGAAAGTAAGGTGATTTATCCAGGGTCACCCTGGAAGTGGCAGAGAGTGGGCTCCAGTAAGATTCTGGCCTGCACTTTGGTGCACAGAGTGCCAAAGCTCCTTACTTAGCTACTTACAAAATCTGTCTCAGTATTTTATTAACCCATTTTAGCATGCATTTCTTCCATGCAGAGAGCTTCACCCCAAGAGACAATTAGCCATATGTATTTTTGCCTAGTTTATCAGACTGATGAAAGAACCATGACTGCCCTAAGGCACAAACACCAAAAGCCACGCCTAGGCATGACTGCAGTTTCACCCCTCTCACCATCCTAGACAACAGCAGGATAATAATTTGGGGACACCTTTCCATTTAGCATTACAGGTTTGCACCAGGAATTTTGCAGATATTGCAGATGCCATCACTACCCTGTTTCTATTCAAATTTTTGAGGCTGCCCAGGAGCCTGGCCACAAGTCTATGGCTGACAGCCCACGGCACATGTTACCCTTGGAGATTTTCTGCTGACATTACGACTTTCATGCTAAGTTATTGCTACTTAAAATTCAGCTGTTTGCCTTGCTCTTGTCCTTATTTTCAGGAGGCACCAGTGAGGATTCATTTCACCTGGCTTTAACAATGTCATCAGCCAGCGTGATCTCAAGGTGAGCCATTTCAGCTCCCCATGTGCTGACTTGTTTTAGACATCCAGTTTGGGATGGAATGGGTCACTTTTCGGAGCTGCCTAGAGGAGGGAATCTTGCTGACTAAGTCTGACTAAATGCCAGTTTCCTGGTTAGCACAAGTCGGCTGAGGTGAATCACATAACCAACAGCCTCCTGACACAAAAGGCAGTGCACTCTGTCTTTATCTCTTCAGCAGAAGGCCTTTTGAAGGATTTGGGATGCTATTGGTACTTTTACATAAGACCTGGTCCAGGCTGGGTTTGAGACTGCACAAGGTCTTTGGGGAGCCTGTTCCAGTGCTCGACTGCCCTAATTTTGAAGAATTCCTTTCTCTTAGCTACTTGGGATTTCTCTTGCTGCAATGTGGGACCAATGCCTTTCATCTATCTGTTTGCTTTGAGAAGAAAACAGAGAAGAGTCTGGCTGCACTCTGTCAGTTACCTTCCACCAGTTGCAGACAACAGCTGAAGTCCCCCCTTAGCCCCTGCTTCTCCAGGCTGAGTGAACAAATGAGATGCCTCAAAACGTGATGACGGTGGAATTTCCAACATTTTAATGACTTTTAAGATGAAATTCCTCAAAGGCTCATTCCGTATTTATTTTTTTTCGTCTGTGCACATGGAATTGATGTGGGGTCACAAAGAGAGCCCAGGTCGCTTTGGTCCTCATCCAGCAGCTCTTGTCAGCCAGGCATGGACTCACTTTGGTTTCACACACAAACAAAACTTTACTTAAAACCTCCTGGAGTTCCCCTTCTTGGACTGGGGGTTTCACCAGGTCTGTTTACCTTACAAAACAGACATGTGGAAAGAGTACAGAGAGGTTAACTCCATCAACAGCGAGCAGCAGCAAAGGCGGCACAATAAAAACTGCAAACATAGCCCGCTTCAGGGAAAGTCAAGAGAAACTGTTTCCTCACAGCAGTGGAAAGCATGCCACGGTCGTTTTCCACTGCTCTCCCACCCGACGGGCTGTTTTATGACAAATTCCAAAGCTAAACAGTAGCACGGTTTTCCCCTTCGTGGGGAATGAGATTATAACAACAGGCGCTGTGGGGCTGATGAATTACCGTCCCGTTTCGGCTAAGTAAGTAAGTAAGCCCCGAAGTAAGCCGCGTGCTTTGCCCTGCCGGCTGCCGCAGCCCCCGTCCCCCCAGTGTCCCACAGTGTCCCGCAGTGTCCCCGCAGTGTCCCCCAGGCCACTCCGCTCCCTTTCGCGGCGGTCCCTTTAAGGGGGGCCGGGCCAGCAGCGCTGCCATGGCAACGGCGTGACCGCCGTGACCGGAAGTGCGCGGGTCAGAGGCCGCGGGAACATGGCGGCGGCCCTGGCGGCCATGGGCGATGGCGGCGGCGCGGCGGCTCGCTGAGCTCCTCCCGCCGCGGCACTGCGCCGTCCCAGGTGAGGGCGGGAGGGAGGGAGGGAGGAGGGGAAGGAGGGACGGAGCGGGGGCCGGGCCGCGGTGCTGGCGGAGGCAGCGGCGCCGGGGCTCTGGCGCTGGCCTGGCCTGGCCGGTCCGTTCTCGCCCGCCGGGCTCTCAGCCGCCTCCCGTTTCTCCGCAGGCATGGGCGCCGCGCTGTAGGAGGGCCGGGAGCCGCGGCGATGGAGGAGAGCGCTTGAGGCTGCCTGCGGAGGCGTTCCGTGTGTGTGAGACGTGTACGGTACCCGAAAGCTCGCTTTCCGTGCTGCTCGTTCTGTTGCACCTGGAGGAATAAACAGCCGGAGGCCTGTTGTTATAATCTCATCCGTAGTAACTTTCCTTTTGGAAAAGAAACCGAGTCTCTTGTTTTGACTTGCACATGCACAGAAGCCAGTCAGTTTTTTTCCGGCTGTAGCTGGGTGGTTTTCCCTGGTTATTGCGTGTGTTGTCCCTATTCCCGTTAGTATTGCCGCTGTCTGGGCTGGATGTGCCCTCTGGCAAAGCTAAACTTTGGCCTGAATGGTCTCCTGTGTAGTAAGGGCAGGGTGAGTGCTGGAGCAAGGCTCGGAGCTTTGCACAACCGGGCTGCTCAGCACATAGCTGCGGCTGCAAGAAGCTGCCCTCTAAAAATAAATATTGGAGTTAAACTGGGCGTGCAGCTTCACACTGGTGCTTATGTGTATTCATTGCAATACACTTCTTGGTCACTGGATTTCTTTAATCTCCTTAATCTTTAATCTCTAGTGCATGGAGTGGAGTACACTAATGGGTAGGGTAGTGCATAGTGATTGAAAGTGTTACCATATCTCATTTATTTCATAGTAGCTGTCTGTTCTGTTCAAAACACCACCCAGCCTCTGCTTTTGGACCAGTGGACTTTTCAGTTGTAGATAGCATGGTAATATTTTAATGTTTCTCAAGCAACATCTTACTTCATTATAAAACAGAGATATTAACAGATGGGTCCCCCTCCACCCTGCTTCTTAACAAATGGGGAAACTAGGATTAAAAAGCAAAAAGTCAAAATATGTCTTGAGCACAGAATTCTAAAATGAGTTGGTTGACTCTGTAATCATGTTTTATAGTATTATCTAACAGTCTGAATGCAAAGCTGCAGTGGCAGCTGTACCTCAGCAAATCAAGATACCCTTTAACAGTGTGAATACACAGTTTGGTCAGTGTGTGGGCTGCAGCTGAAGAGCGTGGTCTCATTCCTTTCCATCACTGGCCCTGGGTTGTTGTTACTCTCTTTGTAGTGGATTTAGTGGTTGGATGATTTCAGGGACAGTTGATCTAACAGTTTTATGGGGATGGCTTTCTGTCAGATGGAAGTCATTGCAGTGAGTTCTTGCTCTGATATGAATGAAAGCTATTTCTCCTTCTGCACTAATGTAAACCAGCTGTGGGTCAACCATAATGAGAAACTGTACCTCAAGAAACCAAATCTCAAATTGGTCATTCAGAAAATCAGAACTACACCTCAAACTTCTGAAAAGTTTCAATTTCAAAAAAAAGAGAAGTCAGCCATGTGTAGGGAATGTGTGGTAAGAGTGGAGAAAGTAAAAGCCTGTGAAGGAACTTTCCCATCTTTCCAGAGTTTTTTCTGCATTCACTACTTGCCAAAGTGTTTCTGTGCTAAAAGAGGAAAGTCACAAACCCTTATTTAGACCTCGGGTGCTGATCCACCATGTGTACTCAGTGAGGCAGAATGCTGAAGGAAAGACAATATTGTACTCTGAAAGCCAGACTGGGTTTGTGCAGGGAAACCTTGATTCTGATGTGGTCCAGCTCCTCAGTCTTGATGAGTTTTGCTTTCATGGAGTTGCCTGCCCTCCCCACAAAAGCAATCTGGAAAGAAGATTGGAAGTGTAATGAGGTGTCATCCTCACACCCGATGCCGCTGTTGAGCGGCTAGCTGAGAACTGACCCAAGTTCTCAGACAAGCGAAGAGAGGAGAAAAGGAACTTTATTGTTTTGAATTCCATATATATAGAGTCTACAGAAGTGCCCCAGATTGGTCAGCCCGAGACCTCCCCCTAGGCCCAATTGGCCAAGCCCGAACTGACTCAATCCGGAGAAACTGTTTGCAAAACATCCAAACTTTATCTTGTTTATGAAATATAGCAAAATGTTCCCACGGGAAGAACCTGTGCTAGCCACAACCCACCTGGGGTTTTAGTGGTGTTAGGATTTGTTGGATCAAGTAACCCTTTCTCCAGTTGCTCGGGTGGGAGGCTGTCACATGTTTCATCTGTTCCTGCAGAGTCTCTACTCCTTCAGTAGCTATTTTTAGTAAAGCCATGTCCTTAATTCTTAGATTCTTAATCATCTGAACTGCTTCAGGTGCAAATCCTCTTGTCCTTCTGCTGGCTTTCTATCTGATTCTGTCCAAGACTTTTCCCAATGGAGTTTTCTTCTCTTAATTTTTGTTTAGACAGCCTCATGTATATCTTTTCTTTCCTGTCACTTATCCCATCCTTCAGTGAGCTGCTGCCCCTTACTGCTCCCAACTCTGCTTTGCCAAAGCATATTTTTTTACTTCTGTTGGCTGTTTCTTCCAGCTTCTTGGGATGTGCAGCATCTTTGTCTTAATTTATGCTTTCCTCCTACCTCATCAGTATTTACAAATGATCTGTGTTTTCCTCTGTCCTTCTTTCCTTATTTCATTCTCCTCTTCTCCACTTACAGTCGTGTTCAAGGTTGTCCCTTCCTTGTTCTCTTGTTTCTTCAGGTCATGGTGCTGAGAACAGACAGGCTTGAGGCATTGAGCTCCATAGTCTGGTTAAATGTTTTACTAGCATTGGCCTGAGGAGAGCTGGCTTGGTTGTGTTGTGTGTGTGGCACTTGGTCAGCACTTCGGGCTAAGAGAGGGGAAGATGGAACCTTTGGAGAGTTGAATTTTTGGAATGGGTCCCTGCTGAGTGTGGGCAAAGGCTCACACTTTGATTTTAATATTTGCTGCCTTGGCCTGAAAAGTAAATTGCTCCAGAAAGACAATTCGGCATTGTGAATTGTCCAATTTTTTGCTGTAGCAGGGCACAGTGAGATGTGATAGAGCTATGTTAGCAGAATTCTTCAAACATAGACAAAATGTCTCTTCAGATCCTACTTTTTTTCTCTTAGCTGAGCTAGTTTACTTATGAACTTGAACTTGTTTTGATACAATAAATTTAATTTACTTAATCAGGTTTGTTTGTATTAGAGTTTCTTATATGCTTACGGGTTAAAAAGTGGGAGAGTCTTGTAGTGTAAAATTAGTAGCTTCACTAGGTTCACACACTATCCTTCCATGAGTTTGAGAAAATTAATTTGCCTTTAGTCTGGCAATAGGCTGAGGTGATTTCCCCTTGAGAACAAAACTACTCTTTTTTCACCTTGCTGATTTTCAGCATGCTTTTCCAAGATTTTGCATGGGTGATACTAAAACTCCCCTGACTCCTGAGGAACATGTTTCGGGCATCCTTTGGTATAAAACCTGTTATTCCAGTGTTTCTGAAAAGTATTGTTTAATCTCAGGTGCTTTTTCATTGAGCTGACGATGGTTTTGTTGTATTTAAGGCATCCAGTGTCTCTTATGTTTGAGAGAAATTTATCTCTATTTGCTCTTCTCTTTTGATGGCGGTGTCAGAGGTGCCATGAAGGCTAAATGAAGATTGCCTCATGAGTCTGTATGAAGCGGTTATGTGGCTCACCACACATTGCTTGTAAAAAGAGAATTAATTTTTCCTGAGTAATTTCTTTGGTCCTTCATAAAATAACTGTTTGAATTATGGTGTTCCTGTGAACTGTTGTGTCCCCAGACACGCTCACAGTTCCTGAGTGCTTTCATATATAAATGACAGATTGTTTTGTACTCCTTTCACCAAATCAGTGAAACAACACGACTGGGTTGTAGTCAGAAGAGTCAGAAGATAACAGAAGACTCAGGCTTTTAAAAGAGACCAAGGAATAAAACAAAACCAAGTAATTAATTCTCCTTGCTAAATCAAAGACAAACAATAAAAGGTAGTGTAGGTACTGACAAGTACATGCAATCATGATTTTGAAACAGGAATGGAGTTACTTTGATTTCCTGAAATCCTGCTAATTGCATCAAACTGTTAATGATTGTTGCTGATCAAGATTTAACTTACTGTTCAAAGTAACTGGAATTTACAATGGTTATACATGAAATGGATGGACAGATCTGGGGTGAGCGTGTGATTATGTTTAATTTTTGTTTCCTTTTAACTTTTGCATGGTCAGTGTGATAATTATTCCACCAAAATATGAATGTTAATGGTGAAGTAACAGAATATATTTTATATGACTCTTCAAATCTACTTGAAGACTCTCTCTGGTGTTTGAAGGTAAAGCTGTTGCTGTCCTGCTACATGTTAGAGCTTGGCTGAAATGCCTCCTATGACCATTGATGCAGTTTTAACAGGGATAAAAATGCTGAGGATTGTCTGTTCAGCTTGATCAGCTCTTGGAGAGACAGAAGCAACAGATAAAGATGACAAGCCTTTTTTTATTTCCTTGAAGAAAATTCTTGAAGTAATTAATTCCACATCACTGGGTAATTCTGCTCTTAGATTTCATTATGGTTACTCTTATCTAGTGTTAGTATTGATGTTTAACATTGATTTCCTCAGTCTTCACACAAACAGACTGCATTTGTTCACATCAAGTATTAGCATTATGTGTTTGAATTCAGAAGATAATTGTGTATCTTGCAAATTACCCAATGGCTGTTTCATCTTGAAACATTTAGAAATCCATTTCAGTTTCTCGTAATTATAATGTTTTAGTCAGACAGCAATCTAAACTTAGGACAGCACTTTGGCAGTGATATGCTTGTTTTTCTAAAATGAGCACAGCTTTTGTGGTTAAATTTTCCTTTCATTTAAGTATAGATTTTAATCAGTGTAGGCCAAACTTTTCCAACCATCTTTAAAATTAGCTCAAGCCATATTTTAAAAGTATGTTCTCCTAATGTGATTTAACTTATGCAGAAAAAACGTATGCAGAAATTAATGTTTTTAAGCTGATTAATGCTTTTGAAGTGTTTTTACAGTTTGTTTGCAAAAAATGTTTGTAGACCAGCTCAAATATGATACTAGTAGTCTCTTTGTAATAAATACCACTGAAAGTACTTCACGCTGTGTTTCTGAAATTTGAAAGGTGGCTGTTCAGAAAGAAACTGTAAATTCCACTCATCAAGCAGCTAAATTACAACATCAAAACAAAGGAAAATGCCTCTGTTTTTCCAGACTTCTCGGCAAGCATTGTTTGAAGTTCTGGAGATTACTGAAGTTTTCATTGGTTGTCTTGTATGTCTCTGGGCAGGGTATAGTTACCATTTTCAGTTGGTGAGTTGAAGTTGTAAACAGATGCATGACAAATGTAAAGCTCTGTGTAGAGGACATTAAATGTTGAATGTATTCCCACACAGAAGTGGGAAGGAGTCTGAATTGCATCTATTTGGTGGCTGTTACAGCTCTGAGTTACTGCTAAGCATTTGCTAGTTTCAGTTTCTAGAAAAGTATTTAAAAACCCTCAGGTAGAAAGACCCTCAGAACTGTTACCAGTCTTATGTCACTGTTTTTTACCCAAATGCCAAAAAAAGGGTCTTGGCTATACTGAGAAAGTTTTCCAGTTGACAGAGTGTTCAGAGATCAAGGAAGTCAATCTTGCTTCAGACTTCTCTTCAGATAGACCATTTCTTCTGATCACAGGTAGAGTGACTTTCTTTCCCTAAATGTGAGGACAAATGTAAGAGAATGATGAGTTCTCTGGATTTCCGTTATGTGTTTTGATATGAGATGTGCTGGTTAACTTTGATAAACTGTTTCTCTAGTGAAAATAATGTCAAAAAAATTCTGTCCTAGTTTGGACATGGAATTGCGAGAAAGCTCACTTACTTTTTTAGATGCTTTATTTTATTATTCAGATGCTAGAAAGACTAGATCCTTCTGGGTTTTAATAACTACCATAGTCATGCATCTGTTCAGCTGATCATTCCAGCTATCAAGATTATGTTTGAGATCTGCTAGAGTGTAAAGAACATTAGTTTTGAAAAAGCTAATAGTGCTTTAGCAAGAATAAACAATAATAAATTTATTAATGCCTGGTAAAACTTCCCTTTATTCTAGTTGCTGCAGCTTATGCTATTACTTTTAAGAAATTTACATGGTGTATGTAATTTTTAATTTCACTCAATGATTTTTTTTCTCATAAACAGGACTAATTCTTCACCAGAATTCTTGTGTACAGTGGGATTTTCTTGAGCATTCTGCTCACTGAATAGCAGTTACATGCTTTGGCCTCATTGAAAAACAGCGTTTAACTCTTCTGTTATGATAAGCCAGGAGACAGTGGTGACCACATGCTGATCCAGGGAAGATAAAGCTTAGTTCTAAGTGAGTCAAGCTGCAAATGGGCTTTCAGGCTATGGATCAGAACTTGCAGCTTGTTTCTGGTTCTGGTGGGTAAATTTTTGAGATTGTGTATCAGCTGGAGTTGGGGGCCATGTGTTCCACGGACATCATTGCTTGGTTGTTTAATAAAGCCAAGGAAAACTGCAAAAGATTTCTCAAAGAGCAAAACAAGTAAAGGAAATACTTACCTGTTAAGTCTCCGTTGGGAACCAGTCTATTTTTTTAAGCTCTTCCTATGGGAAACCTCTTTTCTTGAGTACAACATTTTAGAAAGTGTAAGGTAATAAACTCATGCCAAGGTTATTGAAACGACCTGTAGTGTCTGGTAAGGTAAGGCTGATCATTCCCTTTCAGCCCCCTATACAGACAGTAGCTTTCTTCTGGTCTTCCCTCTTCAGTGTGAAAACACCACTAAATCTATCAACTTAACTAGTGAGCTACTTTAAAATGAAAACAGTTTTAGCAATTTCTTTCAAGGTCTCTTGCCCAGGTCAGGAGATTTGTCCTTGGGACAAGTAAAAAGATGGGCTGCCAGTGAGTTATTTATGTGTAATTCATCATCAGATAGTGGAATTCCCAGTTAATGTTCTGGGAATTGACATGCATTTCACATTTGGAAAGGGGGTGTTTGGTTTGTTCAAATGTCTCTTAAATAATTACAGACTGTCTAGGAAGATGGAATGGAGTGTTCTAGTTATGTTTGATCTTTCTAAACTGTGGTGATAGACTGTTTTAGAAGAGGTTTGGTCTTGCTGTGTTTTGTGCTGCCTCCGTGAGATTGGATAGATTTTGCACTAGTTTCCGTAGAAAAACACTTGTGTGTCAATCTGATGTACAGTGAATGTTTTGCAGACTCATCTATTTCTAACCATTGGAAGTGACAAAGGGTGTGTCTCTCCCAAAATTATGGCTTTGCTCAGAGAAGTGTGTTCTTTTATTAGGACCATCAGGTTTAAATTTTCCCTCGAATACCAAGTTTTAAATTAAATCCTTACAGTTATCCACTATTTCCAGTGCTTGCATGGGTCTACTATTCATTACAAAATGAATACTTCATTATTTTGTCATAAATTATTCTATCTTGAGATGCCAATTTCCAAAATGTACTTAGAATAATAATTTCTATAAAAATGGATCTCACAGAATATTTTTATTTGTTTTGTAATAAAGATAGGCATTGTATGAGTTGTATCTTGGTCCTACTCTGATGAAAGAATCTTGCTCTTTTTGGTAAATATTGAGAAGCATTTAGTTTTGCACCTCTGCTGGATACAGGGTTAGATGTTGAACAGTGTCAACTCTACTAAGCAAAAAACCCCCCACTTTAAGACAATGCTTGAACTGAGCAGCACATCTCATTTCAGTTATGACAGTGAGTAAAAAGGCTGCATGTTTATCTTGTCTGCTACCTTAATAGTTTTTGAAAGACAAATGCTTGCAAAGTTGTCAAAGGTCAAGCAGCTATTTTTCTGTGTGTGTTCTAATTACAGCAGGCCATCAAAGGACGTTGAGAGATGACTGATCTGCAAAATTGAGGCAATGGCTCTGTAGTTATGGAAGTATGGGAATTAAGTTTAGGCAGAAGCAAATGTGGCTTGAGTGGTCACAACAGAGAGATTGCTAAAATGGTTGTCGATAGCACAGGAATACATATTATGTCTAAAGGGAAGAATAGCTGAAATTATGTGGGTTTTGTTAATGTAATTGCAGTAGGCTGGTTTACTGAAGAGCAAGTATGATGTGTTACACAGCACCCCTGTGCAGGAGTTATCTTAGAAAACATACTAATAGCAATTATTTTTAATTGAAGAAAGAACCTTATGAAAATTTAGAGGATATAGTAAAGTTTGGTTCTTTCAGTCACGTGTTGGCAAGGTTTTCTGATGGTCTGCCTTCTCTCTGTGCCTCTGCACCTTGGCAGACCATCACCCTCCTGCAATGGCACCATGCCCCTGAACTGGCTATAGGAAATACTTCCCCTTTTTTAGGGAAAGCTTTAAGTTATTCCCATGTTACTGTGACCCAAGTTCATTCAGGTCCTTGTTCATTTTATATGTAGTCAGCGGCAAATAGGGATGCTAGAAAACAGCTGTTTTTTCTTTTTTAACTTTATGTAAGGCATCCATAAAAATCTTTTAGGGAAACTGGCACTGCACAGATTGTCTGTAGCTTTGTTATCATGAGCTCTGGGCATTTAGCTTGCCTTCAGAACTAAAGGTAGCATTGTGAGCAGAAAGCTAAAATGAGTTTGCATATTAGAAAGAAAGATTATATTTCCAATCTCTGTGGTCTCTCACTGTGTCTTGAAATACAAAAGAAGCTGGAAAAGGCATATTTATGACTGGCTTCTGTTGAAGTTTAGAAAGATGTCATATTTTAATAAATATAAAATAGACAAACCTTAAAATTTAGGGAAACTGTCTGGTAGCTTTGGATTTCAGTGCAAGATATTCACTATGTACACAGTATCATCACAGATGATAATGTTTACTAGAAGTAGCACAAAATGACATATTGGCTAGGAGATGCCCAAAAAATGGAAAACAGTAATTGCAAAATATTGTTGTACATATAGTTCCACAGGCTGCAGATTATTTTAGAATAAAAATTTTCAGCAGTGTGGAAAATTATCTGATCTGTTAGAAAAGTAATATTTTGATGAATGCTTATAACATAACAAGAGGAAAAAGCAATTATCAACAGGTATTTCTTTATTACTTAAAGCCTGGTCGTGCTTCTGCAGCTCTCCAGCCATTTAGCCAAGGGTTTACAACCATTACAAGGGATTGTATATTACAGACCCAATGCCTTTGGCCTCAATGTCCTGTAAAGATTCCATTTCCCCAGGTTGTTTGCACGTGGAACTTCAGTTCTTCTGCATTCAGCTGGTACAAGTCTCCCTCTTAAGAGCTTGTGTTTTGGTTTTAAATGGAGGAGTGGCCCACCCTTAGGAGCTGAATCTACTTCTGTGAGACCTCAGTGTCTGTCCTTCTTTTGGGAAAGATTATGTTATGCTTTTCTGCTGATTTTAGTGTCGTGAATGATTTTGGAGTGAAGTTAAAACAACTTTCCTTTCTGGTTTGGGAGCTATTTGTCGTAGAACTACCAGTCTCTTGTTCTTAAGAAGGAAACAATCACCCAGTTAACATCTCTCTCCTAAGCTGAACCATACTAAAGTCTGTCAGATTTCCACCAGACATGGTACTGAGGAGTAGAACATAAAAGAGAAGTTAATGTTGGAGTGGGATCTGGAGAGAAGCAGCGTTGTGGGCAAGTATTTTTCCATTTTCCAAATGTTAAGTTTCAACCACGTTAATAATATTTCTACGAAAACATTACTCGGCTAATTTAAAGCAAAACTCTAGAACTGTTATATCCCACATGGCATGAAACATTTCTGTTTTTTTTTTCTTGGTGTATTAACTTCTTACACAGAAAGGAAATGAATTTTAGAAAGAATGTTATACATAAACCATTTGAGACATTCTCTGTTAAGGAAATACCATCTGTCAAGAAAGATGCAGCCAATGTTGAGTTATATTAAAAACATTGTAAAGGAAATATTTCTCAACGAAAAGTGGTTTAATTAAAACATTTTAACTGTTTTTGCTCTGGAAAAAACTTAGGAAATTTCTATCTAAGCATTCTAAATGCAATCATAATAAAAGCTCAATTAATTTTTTCAGAAGGAAATTAGCTTGGATAAGTTGTTCCTTAATACAGAATAAAGAAATTTTCTGACTACGTTGTAATTAGGAGGAAAATAAAAGAAAAAAAAAAAAGACTTGGAATTATTACTTTATTGCCCTCAAATTCTATTACCCTGCTTTCATTGATTCTTCTTGAGGTACAGAATTTATTTCAAAAGGAAAATACGTTACATTTTAGGGTTTTCCTATTAATGGTTTTATTTGAAAATCAGTCATTTTATGAACGTTTAATAGCACTAGAAGACATTATTTTGCTTCTGTAGAGGAAAATAGTGAAGTACTCATAAAAAGGTACCTAGATCAGGCATGAGAAACATTAAACATGATAGGATTTGTTCTTTCTTCAACCCAGTCTAGCCTGCTTGTTCAAGGAATTATACACTGACTATTCTGATTCACTCTAGTGGCTTGAAATACAGGCTTCTTCTTTAATTAGCACTGTGCTCTTTCACCCATTAACCTGTTAGTGCTATCAGACCTACCCGGAAATGTAGCAAATACAGAAACAGTTATGTCTGATACCTTTCTAGATAATGCTCCAATTGGTTTGTGGGTTTTTGGGGGGGGGGGGGGTGGTTTGGGGGTTTTTGGGGTTTTTTTTTCCTATTAGCTAAAGAATTTGAAGAGAGTGGTTCAAAGTTATGGGTTTTGGCCAACTTAAATGCTGAGGTTTTGATTTTTAGGAAAGCATGCATATTGTACTTAAGAATGTTGGGTCTTCCTCTTTTTAAGATATCCTATCTTGTCATTTGAGTGTTTTCCTTTCCTTTGTTCCTTAAAAATATCAAAATGGCATTTCTTAAGTTGCATGATTACTATTAGAGATGAGCAGCTGTTATTCTCCTAGATTCTCTTCACACTAGGGTCATGATTAGACTGTATTAAAATACCAACAGAAACATAAGTGACAAGTGATATATAGGCTAAGTTTTTTAATGTCACCCACATTTCCATATTTGAATTGACAGGATGTATTTCCATTAACACATTCTTTTTTTTTTTTTCCTTTAAAAACTTGCTGTTTACTGTGGCTTGTATCTTAGGAATGCCTTAAAGATTTAAAGAATGTGGTCTGTAGAACCCATTTTACTTGTTGCATGTGCTTGATGTTGTATCCTGAACTGAATAAAGGATTGGAGATGATCATCTGAAGGTTGCTGGAGTTAAATGCCACTGAAGAACTGGATTTTACTTTTTACTTAAAAAGGAAAATATATAACATTATTAACAGTAACTACTTGTGATCCTTGTATTTGAATAGTAAGGTTCCAAATTGGACATCCATAAAATAAAGAATGCAAAGCTTTCACAGCTGCAACTGAAGCTGATAACAACTGTGAATTGTGCTGGTGATGTACTGCACAGTGACAAATATTCTGAAAAAAAAATTAGTCTGGAAGCATCCCAGATTAAGCAGACACAATTCATATGCTATGTGCTGTAGGCCTTGAGTTATAAAAATATAAATAGGATCTTTTGTGAAAATAAATTACTGAAATATAACACCTTCAGATAGCAGTATAATAAACATAAGATGGAGGAAAAAAGGGAAAAAAAAGATGTTTTTGTCCTAGAATTTTAAAATCTGAGCACTCTACTATGAGAAGGGGAAAAATAAATACAAAGTAATTTTTCCCTGTTCACCCTGCTGTCAAGGCCTGTGCATTAGATGAGGTGGGGTTCCTGTGTAAAAAAACAAACCAGCCAGGAAGCAACAGCCTTGAATCTGTGGTTCATAATTTCTCTTTGTTTCATTGTGCAGCTTCAGTATCGCAAATGTTTTTTTCAGTGATGCTGAATCCCCTGATCTCCACTGTGAATGTAGCAAACTGTACTTGTGCTGAAAATGACCCCTTGCTAAAGGTTATGTTCTTCCTCCTGTAATTCTTAAGGTGCTGTATCTGACCAAAAGACTTTGCAGGCTAAAACTAATCGGTGTGTGTTAGACTTCCACAGAATCACTTCATCTGACTGTGATTTCCTGGCAGTCTGTTTTATTGTAGGCAAATGATAGATATCAGAGATCAATGCTGACTCCAAAGAGGAGTCACTGGGTTGACTTCCTGAATATAGGATCGAGGGCATCAGAAAAAGAAATCTGTCAATATTCCAAGTTTTTTCTACAAAGCCATTTACAATCGCAAATGATTGTGCAGTTTGACTGAATTCTGTTTTATGCCTCTCACTTAAATCTTGATTTGGTCCAGAGTGAAACTTCCTTGTCTATTCACATATGCGTGATTGAGCATATGGTTAATGTTCCAAGAAGTAAGAGGAAAATAATGTTCTAATTTCTCAACTCCCATTTTGAAATTTTCTTCATAGCAACTTGTGAAAATTGTATTAGCCATCTATGACCACTTCTTCCAATTTCAGGCTGATACCTCTGCAGTCAAGATGAAGAATGTTGATTGGGGATGCCTTTCTCCCAAGGAATTAATACTGAACCTCTGTGCTTTGACTTTTACTGTCTAATTGGTGATAGACAGCTTTACCTAATCTTTGTTGGCTTTCACAGTGAATTTCAGCCTCCTAAAAATGTACTTGAAGTCACTTGATCTAAATGTATCTTAGTCTTTTATGATATTTAGAATAAGATAAAGCTGATTTGATGAACTGGCAGACATCTTTGCAGTTGATAACTTGGAGACATGCATTTTAAATAAGGTGGGAAGCTTGAAGTTTTAGGTTTGTCATAGCTTACCTTATTTGATGATCAGTTAAATCTTTTTCAGGTTTTGATTGAGGACACAGTGATCATCTTTATAGATATAGCTGATAACAAATTACGATTAATGCCTTGAATTCCCTTCTAGTAGTAAAAAAACCAAAATTCCTCTATGCACTCTGAAAGTAAGAACTTTGACTGGAAAAAGTGTCACGATTTCAAAGTATATTTCTATTATCTGGTCTGCATAATAAAGTGTCTAAATTATATTATCAAAATATGTAACATCTTTACGGAAATTGCAGGTTGTAGATGTTATTTAACAGGGTGTCTTGCAGCTGACTTGAGGTGGTTCTTAATGTATAGAAAAACCTACTTTCAGCTTAGAAGAGTCAGTTATATCTCTTGATATCTCCCATGATATCTCCCATCTATATGCTTAATATCTCCGTCTGACAGTATAGAAGCTAGAGACAGAAAGTTATAAAGAGAAATTATTTGACTAGATAAACTGTTATGGGAGAATTGATAGTGAGTCCCATTAGCCATGTTGTGTTGAACTGCAGCCAGACATTTTGAAATACTTTAAATCCCTAGCGTTCCTGAACAGCTGGAGTAGAATCCTTTTCTAATATTCCTTCTAAAAGGGATTATTATTTATTTTTGTTGTAGTTTGGTCTAAGAATTTCAGTGAAGTATCAGGAAATTACTGCATTTTTCTTTAGTGACTAATGCAGTCAAACCTGATTTGAAGTTTGGACTCTGTTACCAGTAAAAAAGGCTTACAAATATGCTGTTAGAGGTTTTAGATAACTCTGAATTTTTTATTTTCCATAATATACCTAAAATCCCATTTATTGCTTGCTCTATTGCCATTAATCTCTTTCTTCTTTGCTTCAGTGTTAGTTATTAAAAATTCTGACATCCTAAGACATGCTAATCACATAACTTCTCATTCTGTTTGTCAATTATATCCCTTTTTCATACTGCAGATTACTGTAAATTGCTCTGGAAGCACTATGAAAGAATAATGGCTTCATATGAATAAGTGTAAAGAAACTTTCAGTTATTGCTTATTTCTTCTAGTCTACCTAGATATTTGCTGTTGGGTTCTGTTACCAAAATGTGGAGGGAGAAGAGCTGGAAGATCAGCGAACTTATTTTTTTGTTTTGGAGCATAGTTATTGTTTCCTAAAGTAATTTGAGCTGTATCGATAGGTCATACTGTGGCACAGACCTGCTAAGTTTTTTCTCAGCCTTGCATTACTTCACAGCAACATTATCAGCTTTATTATTTGCTTCATAAGGCTGAAACTGTTTGAAATGGAGCTGAGGGCTGATGAATTTTTAAGTGACTTTCCAGTCTCTTTAATTTTGCGGCTAGCAGGGAAGCAGGGAGATAGTTTCAGACATAATTCAGTTTCCTAAAAGTTGGCCTTAATTGTTCTGCTCTGAATTAGGACCAGGAGCAAAGCTGTTATTCTAGTGGCTAAAGAGGAAACCCCCTCATGGTGAATTTGGAGGGCCATAAGCTCTCTTTCCCTTCCTGTAAAACCTGCAGCAGCTTAAGTGAAACTTTTAACCCTTCAGGCTTAACTTCCCAGCCAATTAGGATACTCTAGATTCTTCCAGAAATTTTTTAGGATTGAGACCCTACACAAACATACTGGGTATACTGGAGAGAGTTCAGTGAAGGGCCACAAAGATGGTGAGGTGAGTGGAGCATCAGACATGTGAGGAGAGTGTGGGAGCTGGGACTGTTCAGCCTGGATGAGAAAAGGTTTGGGGAGGGACATGTTATCAGTGTGTACAAGTACTGAAGGGAGGGTGCAGAGAGGATGGAGCAAGGGTCTTCTCAGGGGTGCCCAGTGACAGGATGAGAGACAATGGACATGAACTGAGACACATCACAGAACACTTTTTGATACTGGGAGGGTCAGTGAGCACTGGCACAGGTTACCCAAGGTGGTTCTGGAGTCTCCCTCAGAGATATTCCTAAGATGACTAAACACAGTCTGGAACTGGCTGCAGTTGGTCCTGCTTGAGCAGAAGGATTGGGCCAGATGACCTCCACAGGTCCCTTCCAGTCTCAGCCATTTGTGTGTAATAGTATTGTGTCTATATTGGTTTGAGATGACTCATGGATGATTCTCTTTAAAATAAAAAGTTGCCTTAAAGCTCTAAGAGGAAATAACTACTTAGCTTTAAGTAAGCTGCAGAACAAGGGGTGTTATTTGGGAAACAAGTTTCCTTTCCACTTTTAAGTCTGTCTTAGGAATCATGTGAATTGAAAATGGAGGCTGTAGTTTTAGCTGCTGTTAGAGCAACTTAAATGTACATTGTAACTAAACCACCATAGAAAAATAATACTCTTTCCTGAGGGGGGAAGGACAGAAGCACTTGGTGGGTAGTCTGTTTTGCTGTAGGCTGTTTCTCTTCTTGTGTAATGGTCTTGCCCCATAAGAAGGGAAAGAAACACTTTAAAACACAGGAAAATGTGGTTGTTAAGCCACCAAAAAAAAAAAAAAGTTGCAAGAGTGGTTTTGATACTATTCACAATCTCTCTCATTCTTGATTTTTGTTTCCATTTTGATAGTGACAGTTTAAAGAAAATTATGAAAAGTAACTTTCCTTAAGGTGATCGAAATCTGCTTGTCATTTTTGCAATGCTCCCATTTTAAAATGCTGGTTTATTTTCACAACTCTAAATTCAGTGACTTCAAAACGTGCCTGTACATTTTAATTGGCCTTCTTAACACATGCTTTGTTGTTAAATGAAACATTTTTATTGGCACAAAAATATTTGCCCCACCTATTTTCATTTGCCAGTGGTGGGAATGGTAACATTAAAGGCTGTTTAAAATATATGGAGTGAGTTCTGGGGTCATTCCCCACCTGTTGTTTATTTTGGTTTATGCAAGAACAGTCAAAAGTAATCATGTTGGTGAAGCTCTGTCATCTAAGTAGTGGTTTTGGAGACTAATAATTTACACATCAACAGGTTTGGCTTCTTCAAGCAAAACTTGGGACTTTTGTGTTAATGAACAGTGAATGTTGGCAAGAAAGGTCATAGCTTTAAAGTAACCTAGAGTACATTTTACTAAGTTATGGAACAAAAGACTGTAAATACGGAAAGTGTTTGATTAATTTCTCCTTTTCAAAGTGCCTTGACCTTTATTGAGTTCCTCTAGCTGACATTTTTAGAAGACTTTTAGTATTCCTTTCATTATAAAGGGTTTATTTGTGTATTTGCTCCCACATATTTCATTGTCATCTTCTGTGCCATTTGATTTTCTTTAGCTACAATGGCATCTGCATTTCATGGTTTCTGTAGTAGTGGAGTGATGTAGTCTTTTTTTGTGCAAAGTTCTAGAAATGCATTTCTGTGACTAGATGTTACCTTGGTATGCAAAAGAAATATAAAGCAAAATTGAGTAAGAAGAAGAAAATTACCAAAGCTGAAAGCACCTAGGAAAACATTTGAAAGACAGCATAATGTATTCATATTAGGGGTAAATCACATAGGATTCGCATCACATATCTTTCTATTTTAGAACTAGAAATTATTAGTTGCCATTTCTATTTAAAGATAATGACATATTTAGTCAGACTTAATGCAAGTGAATCATAGTATTGCATTATTATTGTATTAAACAGTGATTGTTGGTTGTGTTCGTTATACTCCTCATATTTTGGAGGGCAAAAATAACTTCTCAGTGCTCTGGAAGTTGCTCAGACATTTCAGTCTGGGGTGGTGATGAATAAATTATACTCTAAATAAGGCAGGCAACAGGAATACATATTTTTGTTTCCTTAGACTTGACTTCTCCAGCTGGCACCCTTCCTTCTCTTTACCCCCTGTGGTTTTAGCCACGTAGGCTATATAGGATTACAAATACTTGTTTTACAAGGAGTCACTGCAGACTTGGTCTTTTGACATGACTGCCTGTGCTGGTTCTGCTGTCTGAGCTGGTGGCTCCCAGCTGTTCCTTAAAGGGCATGCCAGGGGTGCCTTTTATTATGGCTGTGTCCTTCCTTTCCCCAGTTCCTCTCCTGGGGTTGCTGCAGGAGAGCAGGAACTTCCTCCAACAGCTAAAGGCTGATTAAATCTTAGTAGTTGGCACCTTGGACAGCTGGCCAGCCCAACCACACCTCCCTGGCTTGGACAGACAGCTTCTCAAGAGCATCCCTTGCTCTGTAATGACTGAACAAATCCCAGATGTAAGATTTAATCTTCTCCTTACTACTTTCTTCCTCTTTAATACTGTGATCCCTGAAGCCTTTAAGCTGTTTTACACACTCTGAGCCACCATTCACAGCTAACAATGCCTTCTAGTTAGATATTCCATAAAATGGGGACTTTTCCTTAGAACAAGATAGAGCATTTAGACTTTATCTTAAAGTCACAGGATTTTAAGCATGGGACTTCTGACTGATTACTTGCTTCTGGTATTTGAGTGAACCCGAGGGTGTGATTTGTACCTTTGTTGCCTAAATGGGCAGGTTGTCTGGCTGCTTTTCCTTTATGAATTTGGGTGCTCAGAATGAAGAAGGCTTAAAGATTGCTTGCAGAACAAAAGGATTAGGTCTTTTTATATAGAAGACAAGATCAGTCTCCTAATGAATGAGTAATACTGAGAAGAATGTAAGCCTGAGTATTTTATGGCATAAGATAAATGTTAACAGAGGCTAAGAATAAACTCACCATCTCTGTCTCTTGCAGGCTTTCTCCCTGCACTTTCTTATCGAGGTGTCTGACAAGACACTGTCAGACAGGATGACTGGGTGCACTACTGCTGATTGTTTGGCAATTTCTGTGTTTTTTCCACTGGTCGTTTCTTTCAACATCATACAAGATAACAAAGTGTCCTAGGTCGGGACACTGGAAATATTAATTCTCTGTAAATGTTGTTCTGTTCAACACAAGTCAGATCTGAGTTTATAGAATACTTTCATTCTTCAGCCCCGGCAATTTTCCAGTTTTCTGAGGGCAAGCAGCCCAGCAAACACTCCTTCAGACAATTCTTCATCTTTCTCCTTTTTCCAGAATGAAAATCCAAAAATATCAGCAATGGGGTCCAAAATAACAAAGGAAAAGTGGGTGTTGCCACTTCTTGCCAAGTTTTTTGTAAATGTTTCTCTCCTTCCCTGTCCCAGCATAATAGCAAAACTTCCCAAAGAATCCACAAAATAAACCAGATTCTCTTTTAGCCTCTGCTCTAATTCAGAATAGATGCCATAAGGAAAGTGCTAGAGAGCAAGTACTGTAAAGGGTATATATCTTATCTGACAGTTATGGTTTTATTCATCATCAGTTGAGGTTGCAATAAACTATAGGACAACTGGTAGGTCCTTGATGATGCTCAGGTGTTATGCTTGTTTCTAGGGTATCAGTTGGGTTGACTGATGCCAGTTGCTTTTCTTTTACTTCATAGCAAGGAATCTTAACTGGAGTATGAGTGAACAGATTCTGTAGTTTAGGGCAGACAGGAGTGAAATACTGTTACAAGGAAGTGGAAAACCAGGAGATACAAGCTCTCCAGAGTGATCCTGAGCTAGGAGCTCTCTCCTGCTTGCTTACTCCTCCTCCAGTGTCAGTGAAATAATTAGAAATAGTATGGAATTCGAGGGGGCACGGTAGGCAGTGAGATACAGGAATTAGTGCTAAGCAGACCAGAGGTGAGATTAGAAGCTGTGCTGGCAGAATGAATTAATACAACCGAGGGGGCAAAGAGCACTGCTGGATCAGAACCTAAGACCAAAGGGCAGCAAGAGGGACAGGAAGCATGGACTTCGAGCAATAATCAGGATGTTACCTGCAGCTACAGGATAAACCCTGTTTGGCTTTCTTCTGTGCCAGGAGTGTGTGGCAACCTCCCTTGATGGAGTTCACAAGGTCAGCTCTTCGGCTCATGTTATGCTGGTGGCTGACTGCAGCTTTTGTCTTGAGTCACATGTGCTGCTTTTCCTGCAGGTTGTCTTTATTGTAATTGAAATTCTTGCAGTTATAATGAATTCATTATTGTGAGAGTTTTAAGAGATTTTTTCCCCCCCAAAGGTGTTTTTTATCAACAAGCCATTGAACTTAAAGATGTTCTTACGTGTAATAGGAAAGAACAATTTTGTCATCAATGGCTTTATTGGAAAAAAAATCTGCTGTTTGAATTTATACATTCAAACTCTTGAGTTTGCTGCCTTCTAATGTGTCAGATCTGCACAATTGGTCTGTATAATGCAGTGACTGTGTGAACTGTGCCATGACACATTCAAAGAGCTAATAATTGATTCCTTGAAACCATCTCTGTGTGTGTGAGTCATGGTGGGACTTATGACATCTCTAAAATGTTTTCTTTTGAGAATTCTAATTGTGACCATTCCCCAAGGGTTAAGTATCTATAAAGTATTTCCAGGTCAATCAATGAGTGCCAGACTAGAATTGCAAACCAAAGGGAACAGCCACCCAAACTGAGACATAGTCTGGAATCGGAGGACCATGTCTGTGTAGGAAAAGAGCTTCTCAATTCCTGTGCTTTTGCTTCTATTTTGATTGCTAATGTAGTTTCTTTTTTTATTTATTTTGGAAAGTGCTAAAGCTAGAAAATTTGATTCACTGAGTCCAGGCAATGTCTCATTGGAAGACTCCTGGAAAACCACACTTGTTCAAGACAAACATGATGTCATTTCAGTAGCAGAATCCCTTTGTGAGCCTCCTGGAAACAAATGTTTTGCATGAGGACTCAATTTTTCTTGTTCTGAATTAATTCAAACAAATTATCCTGCAGACTGTATTTGTGGTAAACTTTTTTTTGAGAAAGCCTTTTCTTGGGCTGTGTTTAGAGTCAAGACAGAATCTGAATGATGTTTAGAGGCTGCACAGGTTGTAAGCATGTGAGCAGGTAAATGTGTGAAGCAGAGCAGCATACCTCAGTCTTCTGAGCAGCTGGGAAGATCAGTGTCCTTTAGAGCTTCCAGCAGGTGTTTCTGTCTGCTCTCCAAACTGTTGTATTCTCCATAAAAAAAGTTTGTTGGCCTGGAACAGCAAAGCAGCTTGATTTTCTTTCTTTAATTAGGTGATGACTTAAAGTATTTACAGAGGAAAGATTATTTGCTCAAGTAAAGCCAATTGATAACAGGGACGTTGAGGACCCATCTTTATCTCTTGGGATCTTTACCCCTTCTGCATCTGAACAATCCCAAGTTTCTGGTTTCTGTAGTGCAGGAGCAAAGACAGAAAGCTGCCTCTGAGTGTCATGGAGAGAATTAAGATACAAATCCAAATGACCTTATTGGGACATTGACACATTTGCTTTCCAGCTGATTGAGAACATAGCCATGAGAAGAACGTGCTTGGGAATTTTCCACCTGCCCATTTGACGTAGGAGAGGAAAGAAACCATTCATTTCCTGACAGCATGTCTGAAAACTGGAGATGGAATGGTTATTTAATGTGTTTGGGTTTTGGCAATCTGATTCATAGTTTTTGAATGCTTGTAGTTGCCAGTTCTTGATGCAGTACATTTTTTTATTCCGTGAATAAAAAGATGCAGCAGAAAAATCTTCAGAGTGTCAGAGCACACTGTGGCCTATTCTCTGTTTTGTTCTCCCTTTAATAGCAGGATAAATAAAAGTATTTTGAGGCCTGTCCTCTTCCATCAAGCTTCTGGGAAAGAAAAAAGAAAGGGCAGGGGGGAGAGGGGGAGGACAACAGCATGGAAAACTTTATGAAATGCTTATGGGTTTCCTTTTCATGTGAAATTTCCCTGAAATTTTCCCCATGACTCATTTCCTTTCTATTCCTTTTTAAGTCCATAGTTTGGGCTTTTTTAGTTTTTTTTTTTCTTTTCAAAGACAAGTTGGTAGCTCTTTCCTGCCCAGCACAATGTGGATTTTGCAATGGTGTATATTCATATAGACATGGCAGTCTATTCTCCATATGGGCAGTTGTCCTCTTGTCTCTAATTTCTCTGCACAGCCCATCAGCAAAGACAGGAAGCAAGGAATACACTTCCACAGAAAACGGATATTAATCATGTATATTGTGTGAGGCAAGAGGTGGTGGGCAGTAGGTTTTATTTTAGCAGATGTCTGTTGATGCTTGCAAAGGTCCTGTGCTGAAAGAAGGTCAGTGAGGGAATTTGCAATGATTTCATAGCTTCTGCCTTGCAGTTTTCAGTTCATGCAGATGTACACTCCCTGCTGGATGCAGGCGTTTCTAGAACTCATTCCCTGAAATGTGACTCGCCATCTTCTAAGTAGTAAAGCCAGTAGTAAAGCTCTTTTCTGGAGTGAAAACTTGTATAATTAACTCCTTTTCCTTGTCCAGTGTGGGAGATGGAAAAGCTTGATAGAATGCCAGTCTTTCACCAACACATAGTCATTGCTACTCAGAAGTGGAACCCATAAATACTTGTACTTAATGTGTATCCATCTAGCCTTACCAAAGTCTTGGACATGCTTAAAGCTCTACAATATAACTTCTCTTACAAGGGAAAAAAATCAAGACTCTGAGGGTTTTTGTACCTCTAAGATAAGGCTTACTTCTTTTGTAGAAATATCCACAAAAATGTGTTCCTCTTGTGCAATTAGTGTTTAGTAAAGCAATTCAGTGCATCTGAAGAATTGTAAACTCTTGAGGATCTTGGCAGTGTTTCCTGGAATATCTGATTCCATAGAGGTTTGTGTGATCAGATCACCAAACTATCTGAGTGCTCCTCACAGTGAATTAAGGCTACTTCTCTCCCTACCCCCATTCAGGGTTCAGATAGATCAGTGTGAGTATTTAAAATAATTATGTAATCTCCCTAGTGAAACAAAATTATTTAAATTCCCAATCCTTAATTTACTGGAAAATAAAGCATAATTACTGTAAGTAAAGTTGCCTGCAGATGTTAATTTGATTTGGATCTCTACATTGGTAGTATCTTTGATTTATGTAAACACATAACTACTTCTCCAACTAGTTGTTCCCTTTTTTGAAACAAACAACCAAATGGAGAACCTTGAATAAAGAATGTCACTTAGTCTTTAATTAGAAATATACCTGCCTGCTCTGCTCATAAGCAGTACAGTCCTCCTTATGTTGAAAATTTCTTGGTTTAGCATATTCATCTTTTATGGAAAAGGAGCTCATCTTGTAGAGAAATTAAGCTGACTTCTTATCTAGGCCCTTTTTATATCATTAATAGCATAATTTCTTCTAGTTGGATAAATTGCTACATCTGAAACAAGTTCAACAACTCAAAAAGATGTCTTAAGAACAAACTGCAAACTGAAATCCAAAATGAAATTAAAGTAAGATAATAAAAATATAAGACTACCCACACACACCTTCATACCCCAATATAACTAGAGAAATATCCCCTGCATTAACTTAGAGCTGTTGCATAAGAGGATCTTGCAAATACTGAGAGAAAGTGTCATTTTCCTCAGTTGTGGCATTACTGTCTTGGTTCCCCTTTCTAAAATGAAGTGAGTTTTCCATCCAGGAATAAGTAACTGTGTTGCAGCTCACAATCAGTTCTGCATTTTCACATGTAAAGTGTGAATTCTTAGCTTGTTTTGGGGTATCAATACATCTAGGTATTGATAGATGCTCTCCACCTGTTTGTTCAACCAGATAGGAACCCTGAGCAAAAGCTTTGCAATCTCATTTTTGTGTTCTTTTGTGTTCTTTTGTGTGAACATACAAACTAAGGAATAGTTGTTGAAAGGCCAAGTTCTTCAAAATTCTGTGCATGCTCAGAAAGTCCCTTGTTAAACTAGAAAAACGTAATTTCTGAGCTTGGTTGCTGTTTATTCTTTTGGATTATGAATAACTTGACTGGAGACAAATGTGGCTATTCTTGAGCCATGAAAAAAAAATCCACTAAGTAGAGCTGTCATTACAAGAAGGAGAAAATTTTCGGGGTCAGAGTTACTTCTTTGATAACTATACTAAGTAGTCTGTTACTAAGGACTGGCAGAGCCTATTAGCAAAGTATGGTATCTATCTGTATATGAAGTGTGTGTATGGAGCAAGAGGTTGGGATACTCATGGGTTACTCATAGTTACATTCTTGGGACTATTAGAGTGACAGCACAGTGAGTACACAGTCTTTGTCTAATGTGTGTTTGATATTTGTCGGTTACTTATTTTCTTTATAATTTCTTCTGAAAATAGAACTGTGAAGCTGTCGTGGCCATGCTTGCCCAGTGTGCATCTTACCTATGATGCTCTTTGAATACATATGATGTGGAAAAAGAGTTTGGCTGATAAAATCCTGTAGTGTTTGTAGTGTGTTTTCCTTGGTGTTCATGGAATGTTACTACTTTTGTCCAGTTTATTTAAATGAAGACTTAAGATTTGTGGTTAGCTTGCAATTCTCTTTGTGGATCAAAATTATTATATCAAAATATGGGGCACTAGCATGATAGTGGGAGATGTGGGTCACATGCTGGTATTTTCAAACAGGACAACCTTTTTGCAGACCAACTGTTGTTGAATGTTGTTGAGTAGCATTCCATAAACATTTGTTTAAGTGATCTAATGGTATCTTCTGGCTTTTAACTTTGAGGAGTACAAGTCCATGATAACTAAAATACCACTACAATCTAACACAGTTTTTCCAAACTGGTAGCATTGATGGAGTGATCATCTTTTTTGTATGTTCAAGTCAGCAGGATCAAACTGAAAGAAAACTGAAGAGGGAGCTGTTTTGCAGAAGCAATTAATTTTGCAAACTGGTTTTTTTTCATCACTGAAGTTTGTTACGATTCTGCACATTAGGCATTTCTTGTATGTAAAGAGAAAAATGGCAATTTTATTGTCTCTTTTTATCCTTTACATATCTCAGTTTTAATGAGTCTGATGGCCTGGCTCTTGGACTGTTCTCCAAAACAGCTTGAAAGGGTTTTATTTCATTACATTCTGAAATTCTGTTTAGAAATCCAAGCTGTGTGGGTCTGCAGGGATATGTTCTTGTAAAAAACCTTTTATTTCTAACCGGAAACTCTTCCAGGGCATCTTTTTTTGTACCTTTTTCCTTCACTCTCTTTTCTCACAGGAAAAACTTGAAAAAATATTGCCTGCATAGCAGGCAGTTTGCATTTGGAGGGTCCTAATGTCACAGAGATGTGAAGCATTACTGAGGTGAAGTGTCTCTTTAGCTTTTCCTACTGTGATTGCAAATTTTACCTAGAACTTCTAAAATATTAACCCCCTGTGGATCAAGCCTCCATGAAAATAAGCTGTGTGTATATTTGCTACTTCACAGGAAGAGAAAGTGCAGTTTTCTTTTGTGAAATTAGATTATAGGATGAGCCTACTGAATAGAGTGGGATGGGATAGGGAATGAGGGAGAATAATTCCAGTGACCCAACTTAAGGTACTTATGTAAATGCCCAAAATTAAATGAAGGAAATCCTTCTTTGATGGATTGGTACTAGGCTTGGCAAATTCAAAATTGCATGAGGTAGTTTTGATCCAGGATTTAAAAAAGTCTGTACTACTTTGCTGCTAGGAAGCAGAAGGCAGCTAATTTCTTTTCAATTTAATCTTTTTTCAAAGATTTAAAAAAAAAATATAAACAACCAAACCCTTACTCCAAAAACACAATAATGTAATATACGTACAAAAGAGGTGAAAGCTGAGTTAAAAAGCAGTTCTTAAAAGTACTTTAATATCTATTTAAGCTAAAACACTTGAAGAAGTGTGCTCCTTTACATAAGCAGGTCTGGCTGTGGAAGCTGCTTGTGGTTTAATGTTTCATCACAATAATGGCAGCTTATATGTGCTTGCCAAGAGACCATTACTTTTTCTTCTGCTCAGGCTCTTCCACTGAAATATCTTTAAAGTGAGAAAATGCATATTTAACAGAACCTGTCATCACTGCCTGTGCAGTGAGAGAGTTTTGTGTGAACTTCTTACCCCATTCCACCAAGCATAATTGCTGATGTTTCTGTGGAGCAAAGTTTAATTTAAAAAAAAGAAAAGAAAAAGGGATAAAATAAAACCAAAAGCTAGAATTAGATGTGATTTACAAGGAGAGGTTTTAAAAGTGGCTTATGTAAATAATAAAGATTATTTGATTGTGAATACTGTAGTATTCTACAAAAAGTTTTCCTTTCTGTAAGGAAATAATAGGGAATGTTTATCTGATATTGTTAGAAAATGGGTTGCTCTATAATAAAACCTTGATACTTTGAAATTTTTATTTTTATCCTTTAATGATATTCCTTTCAAACAACCAACTTCAGCTCAGCATCTTTTGCCTGATGGAAACAGAGAGCAGCATGCAGTGGGACTACTGCAGGGCTGCCCATGTGCTGTTTGACCAGTCAGCTGCTTCCAAACATTTATATGGCTGTGTCATTTCACTGGGTTTGTATTACATTGGTTATGCATTCCTCTTTGAAAAGGGTGTTAAATTGTCATATCATTAAACTAGTGAATGTGGGAGAAGATCTAAAAATGCTGGGTTTGGTGACTATTGCTAGCTTACCTTTTACAGCAGAAATTCGCAAAGGTGTCGGTTTTTTGTCTGTTCCCAATTCTCTATAGCAAAAACCCCCAAACAAACAAAAGAAAACTTTGATTGCATAGTAAGTATGCTGGTAGTATCACCATTAAAAACTGAATTTACTGTATGCATTGCCCATAAAACTTTCCTAAATATTGATGGAGAAGGTGTTTGCATTCCTTAATATCCAAATCCAGGGCAGAGAGAAAGTAAAGACTCAAAGAATAGTTTCATGAGCATTTGTCTTCAATTTATTTTCTCAGTACCCTGTTCTGATGTTCTCATCAATACATCAAAATTAATAATCGGATTTAATTGCCCAGCAATCCTTGGCATCACTTAGTCCAATGATTGATTCCTCTTACTGGCATTACTTTAATAATATATCTGTTTGATCCCAAAAGAAGAGAGCTTCTTAAAGTTGTTGTGAAAGCTTCTTTCCTTATTGTAATGGTTCAATAAAATGTTCAGCTGTGGCTGAATTGGAAAGGAAACACATGTTGTATCTGTGTTGGAAAAAAGATTCAATATAATAAATCTTAGCTGTTGTTGAAAACTCTGTGCTCAGCAGGAATCCATGTTTCCTCAAGTTGTTTTCAAATTTTCTCCTTAGTGCATTTTGAAAATGCTTTTACAACCAGTTTTTCCCCTCCTTCCGCAAGTTAGACAAAGATTTTTGGGAAATATGGGCGGTGGAAAACTCAGGCTCATCTATGCCTGAGTCAGTACATTAATCTTCTGGGTTGTAATTGGTTTCAAATTGCCTTTGTTAGAAGGCATGTTGTTTTGCCTTGCTTAACTGGAGTATAGGGCTTTCCAATAGCTCTAGGCTTCCCCTTTGACACAGTGTGTTCCTTCACTCCCAATGCTGCGTTGTTTTGGTTCTTGCTGTCCTCTCCCTGGCTGTTCATCTGCAACAACAGCAGGAGCAGGTGAAAATTATTTGTGTGAGAAGAAAGTTTTAAATGTTAGGCAACTTTACGTTAAATTTAAAATAACATGTTTTAACCTTGAGAAATTACTTTCTTCTTACAAGTTACTTGTGTTAATCCAAATATATAACTGATACTGTAACATCCAGGGATTTTTCTCACAGCATATTTGTAGATACCGTAGTAGAAGTTGCAGACTTTATCTTCTATTTAATCTTTAAATGTATTATTTATCTTTGAAGAAAACAATATAATGCTTTGTGCATTTCTAAGGAGAGCTTTTAAAGCCATCTACATATTAAGAGCTACCCTCATGGGAAGCCAGTGCTCCTGTATAAATTCAGATCAAAGTATATATAAGAAATCATATGTAGTGTTAAGAGTGGAAGCACTCAGAAGTATCCACATATGTTCCCCAGTGGAAGTTGGATTTTTTAGCTTAACAATCACAGCTAACTTTTTCAGAGATCTCACTCCCTCAGTCATTGTTCAAGGTGGATCTGCTGAGGGGAAAAGTCAGGACTATGAAGAGCAAGACCTTGCTTGTCACTGGGGCTCTTATTTCAGTGCCACTTTGGAGAATAAGGTGTAAAATCCTGCTCAGTAGGAGTTAAGACATAGGAGTGAGTGTATCTTCATTTAGTGCCTCCACTAGAACAGAAATTCCCATACCATTCATTCTGCCCATGAGCTTGGAAAGTGGCATCCCTACGTGTTGTTTTGGGTTTATGCCACTGGGAAAGACAGCAAGCTGACCCAACTGCCAGTTAATTAATTCATAGTGTTTTAGGAAAGCGGTGAAACAATATTTCTGTCTCCCTTGTTTGATAAAGATTATGTAACCACAGTTTCTCTAAATAGTTTCCTTGTATTTACTTATGTTAGCATAAATGAATGGCTTTAATAGGTTCCAAGTGATACTTTGTCATTTCAGGTCTTTGATCTCTGTGTTGCATTATTTGCTATCACTGCTCTTGCTCTTGTTTATCAAGCTGTTTTTGATGGTCTTGCTGGCAACAAAAATATTTCAGAGCTGAACATCTCAGTGTAGGAGAATATAGTTGTCTCTTCCTTGCTTGGATGAAAAATGTCACTTAACTCTGGAACATAAGAATATTTCATAGTCAATGCACTTATTTTTAGTGCTGGCATTTCCGTGTTCAGTTTTGTACTTGTCTTTGTGGTGTTTTTTCTTAATTTGAGCATGTGTTGCAGTCATACTTGAGGTGGAGTAATTTTCTGGAGGCCGTAGTGTTGGAATGCAAAGTGTCCCAGTAAGTAAAAGCATACTGTCCTTTGATTATTTGAAACCACAGTGAGAATTTCAGCATTGTGTTTGCTTTCAGATGACCCAGGGAGAGAGATTGTGTTTGCTTTCAGATGACCCTCATCCACTTGATGAAGAAGAGAGGGAAGTGGCATGTCATCAGCAACTATTTTTGACAAGTCCATAATTTATAATTTCCCCAATAAAAATATCACTTCCTCAGTGTCCATTGCAATGAACTCATTAAAAGCATTTCAAGAGCTGTGATTACATTTGAGAATTCTTCTGCAAATGCCACTAGAAGCATGCTTTCTCACATATATCCTTAGCCTGTTGCCCAGTTACTTACTAATGGGCATGTTTTATGCCTTGAAGATAAGTTCTTCTTGCTTCTGTTTCTGTGATATTACTATGCTAATCAGAAAGAGCAAATTCTTTCCAGGAATTCTGTGGTTTTGTATAATCTTTTTCCTGAAAGGTCAGGGCCCTTGGTAAAAGGGGAAACACATAACAGGGTGTGTTCCCATTTGGAAATAACTGAGGCAATGCTAGGTCTTCTTGGAAGAGATTCTTGTAGCAAGAGAAAAGGAAAAAAAAAAGGAAAAAAACTTTATTATGAATTGCTAGATCTTTCTGGCCCTAAAGAAAATGCTAGATACAGCTCATGTTAAACATGCTTCATGACTATAGAAACTGTGTGAGAAGATTCCTGATTTAGATATTTCTGGTAGCATGACCTGCACAGCCAGATTTGGACAGTATCTTCCTTTTTTGGATAGAGTTTATCTAGTGCAAAAATTGACTCATTGCATTTCCTCTTAGATTCTTTTTTTTACTGTTATTTACTTTAAGGGGGAAGGGGATACCAATAAATAACCTTCTCTAGACTATTTCTGCCTTGTCACCTGTTTCCTTTATCCTCCACATGATAGGTTTGGTGTAGATCAGGGTGTTATTTATCTTTTGGCCTCTCGTTCTCTAAGTATGAGCAGTGTAGTTTCCTGAATGATGCAAACAATTTTCTTTTTTTGCTTCAGTGGTCTTTTAAAAGTTCTGTCTTTTTGTTTCCTTCCCTATCATTTTTCAGCTTTTAAGGCACTTTTGTAGCAATATCAGTGGTACTGAGTCCGAGACTGGAAGGGGGGTCAGTTGGTCTGTAAAAATGCCCCAGATGTTGTTGGGAGTCTCTTTATCTGCAGCTCTTGCAAGCTTTCCTTCTTCCCCCACTTTTTTCCTAATAGCTCTTGTTAAGCTGGAGCATTGTTCACATGTGTAAAATCTAGTAGTCCCTGAGTAGCTATAATAGATTATTTCCCTGACTAGGTCACTGCTGCTCTGTAATTATTTCATGGATACTTTGTTCTTGGATTGCCTAGCATCTATGTGTTTGCCACAGCATGTCTGTCTAGTGAATCTGCACCTGCCAAATGTATCTGCAGCTGACTTGAAGCTCATTCTTACTGTACATTGACTTGGTCTTTGTGATGGGAAATGCAGCACCTATTAAACCACTTCTAATTATTTTTATAAGCTCCTTTCAGTTCTGGCAAAATTTATTAGAAACTGAGTTCTGTTTCAAGTGAGCTACTATTTTACATAATAAAAGGCTAAAAAGCTAAAAGTCCTAGTCTTAGATGTTGCTTTTTTTTTCTGTTTGTCTTTTGGCAGCTTAGTAAAGTATTGCATAAGTGCTGGCAGATAAACTTCCCCGGTTGTCTCAGCACTGAATTGCTTTATTTAGCTTCCTATACTGGTAATTTGTTATAGGCTAAAATGGCCTTGATAAATGTTCATGCAAAATGTTTTGTTACTCATTTGTCAATAGCACTGGATCCTTTGCATCCAGATGCCAGAAAATTTACAGGTGAGAATCAAATGGTTGCTTGTATCTTTGTAGGTGTTTGAGGGACCAAAGCCATTCGGCTTTAACAAAGAGCAAGAATTTCTTAATTATACTGTACTGGTGAGACATTTTCTGGCTTCGGCAGCATTTGAGTCTGAAGAAACATGTTTTATAGAATCAGTTTCAGTAGCCCTGGAAGCAGAGGCGACATGTCTGCATCAGGCTGCTCCGTGAGAATCCCTGCTGAGCCACGGAGCTTTATTAGCGCAAGTACAGATGGACCAAGTCAGTTGTGCGTCTTCCCAGGCACAGCCTGCATCCATGCACAGCACAATGCCGATGGTTTACCCCCTGAAATGCTATGCTAGAAATGGCTTTGAAGACCTGGATCCACCTGAAGCCTTGGGGACATCCCTTTGGAGTCCTGTCAGAATAGAAAAACCTCCCGTTGCAGCTGACGGAAAGAGAACATTGCAAAACTGAAGATGAGGTTAAAGCTACACTTCTTAGCAGTGGTTTGTAATGTAATCTTAGAAATATCCAGATATGCTGTTGACTGATCTTACTGGTGAGCTGTGGAATCAAGATGTGAAGGCTGTTGTCTAGAAGACTGAAAAGCGCAGCAGATCTTCATCTCTGACTGTAAGGTCCTGAAGCAGAAATATTCTTAGTTCATAGTGGGGTGGTAGTTTGGCAACATGTGGGTTTTGACTATAATGCTTTGGATATTGATCTATACCACAACAAAATAGACTGAAAACAGGATTTCATGTCCAGAAAAGGAGCAAATGCAAATAAACTCTTTCTACTGCTTCTAGTGGGAACGAAACGTTTATAAATTTTCTGCAGAACTGCTGCATTTTTCTTCTTTTGCTTTGGAGCCTGCCAGGTAACCCATCTATTGTTTGTTCTATGCTTACCTTGGAAAGCAGCCAACCTGTAAGCACAGCTCACTAGAAAACTAAAATTTATGTGACTTTTAAAGTTGTTATAAACTTGTGATACTTGCTGATGTGTAAGTATGTTTCAGGGTGCTGTGTATTCCTGACACAAAGGCAGCCCTGCAAAATTTCAAGCTCTTAGATGGAATTTTCCGATTAAATGGCTAGAACATTTTTAACGTGATTTGCAAATGGTTTGTTCTTTGATATTTGTCTTGGAAATACATTTTAAAAAGCCTGAGGCAGTTGCACAGACTCAGAGGCTTGGCAGAGTTGTATTCCATTGATCGTAGCAATTTATCTTTATTATTATTTTAAAAAATAGTGACATAAATTTGTCTGTAGATGCTCTTCTCCATCTCTCGTCTAAGTACTGTTGAGCCAGAATGACTTACATGGTGGGCAAATGAAGATAAGCATCTAGTCTTTCTTTTCAGCCATTTAACAATTCTGAGAGTAGATAAAATCCATAATCTGATTTTGCAGCTGATTTTAGGTGGAAACTCACTGGCTTCAGTCAGTTTGCTGTTGAGATTTTTAGCATGGGGCCTGCTGAACTTTTGTAGCAGACAATGTGCTACTGAGAAAAGGAATAAATTACTTTAGCAAATGTTGCTCTATAGGTGATGACTGTCACAGTACAAAAGATACTAAAAAAGAAAAAAGCTGCATTAGGTAAGAAAAACAAACCACACTGCAGTAATATCCATCCAGAACCAAATTCATTTGCAGCATACATTATAGCCGGAAAAGCAGGAGTTATTTGGGTTAATATATTCTGTTTTAAAACAGAGAAGTTTTTGTAAAGGATAGTCACAAATGCAGAGGTCTCAATGAAGCTTTTTCCAAGTTGGGTACCTTGCTTAAGGCCTCTGAAAGTCTTACATCCCCCTTTTTATTTTCATGATAGCACTGTCTGAATAACACGAGTTTGCATAAGTTGTCATGCTGTTACTGTCCTGGTTTTCTTAGGCTATATGAGTTTTGTTCATAGGCTGTGAGTTTTGTTTGCCTTTCCTGTATTTCTTCTGAGTTGTAATCCTGATGAGAAAATTCTTTCTTGATGAGGGTGAAAAAACCATTAGAAGTTTCATGGATGTATCCTTCTCTGAGAGTGATTTTTAGTTCAATGCCAGTGGCAGAGATTTAAAGATATTCCTCTGAAAACTACTAGTTTTCTATTTGAGTAACTGTTCTTCAGCATGAAGTTCTTTATTTCTGTCCCCCCACTGAGGATTTTATTGTGAAATAGACACTTCTGAAATTATAAATGTCACCCCTTCCCACCAAGAATAGCTCTGAACTAAAGTGTTGGGGTGCTCCTATGCAGGGATAAAACAAAGTGATTTATTGGTTTGTTTGTAACATCTCCAGTTACAAAGTGGAACATTTTATCTGCTTTTCATAATTTTTACTTGGATTTGTTACCCATCAGTGTTGGTCAGCATTTTGGTCTGTTACAGACTTTGAAAACCAGAGGACTTAGATTTGCCAGCTGTTGACCACAAGTAACTTTTCTGCAAAACAGTCTGGGCCTCGAGCTGACCTGCAGGTTTTATATAAAGTATTTAATAAACCCCTAAAAATGACTCTGTTCAGTGTTTGTTGCAAGGTTATGTTGTTTTATTGTTAGTTTCTTTTATTTAAAGATGGGATGGTAGGAATACAGCAGCTGTTTTTCATCTGCCAAACCTATTCTTGATGACTTGTCAGCCAGGGCACTCTGTTTATATTGGTTGTTGTTTAATACTGGCTTGTGAGGCCCCAGCAGCTTGATGGATGGTGCAGAGCCCAACTCTATGCATGGAAAGCCATGAAGAAGTAAATCAAAATTATTTGTGTCTGTGCAATATGCACTACAAAAAAAAAATGAGGTAGCTTTTGGGAGCAAAAGTTCTTGTGCAGTTCTTCCCACAGCAGCTCAAATTTGTCAATTCATCTACATTTTCTGATTATAGTAAGAAATAAAAGCAAGCTACTTTTCCATAAATCATTGGGTTTTTGTTGGTTTTTTGTTTCTTCAGGAAGCAGCTGTAGCTATTGCATGATACCCTCTTACAAATGATTTCAAATACCTTAGATCATGTTCTCATTCAAGCTTTATTAGTCTAATGGTTTTCTGGAGCAACAGTGGAAAGAGAACAGGTAAATGAGGGTCAGAAAGCATCAGACTGATTTGATGTCTGTATCCTGACTGAATTATCTGCTTACAGTGTCTAAAGGATGCACTGCGAAGAATCTCAGCCAGGATTTTTGCATTTGGAAAGACACAATTACTTGGAAGAGCAAATTCAATATTCTGTTAAATATTTTATTGAATTATAATAGTCAGATTAAGTCTTGGCAAATAAAAGAGATAATAAATTGTAAGATGCAGCAATAATCATATTTTATTTGTAAAATTTACGGAAATTGCTCATTAAGTGTTGTACTTTTTATTTTGTGCATGTGTAAGCTAATATCTACTGTTCTGTTATGCAGAATCAGGGGTGTGGATTGTGGTGATAATTACCTTTTATTGCCTTATCCTATATTGTTTTATGATGCATGTATCTCTTAAGTTTTTCAATGCAAGAATTGAATAAAAAGGAAGTAGTTTTAGTGGTCAAGTGCCTGTTTCTTCTCATATTTTTTTCAGTGATAGTTATCTGTGCCATATTTGTATATTTCTTAAAATACTGACATGCCCAAAAGAAGGATCAGAAATAAAATGTAGTTCATAAAGAGTTCTGTGGAGACTGATGGAGCTTCTTGTCTGCATTGTGTGTGCTTCTGATCAGAGTGGACATCTCTGCAATTAATAGTTCAGCTTCCTCCTGCCATTGCTTCCCCTCGAACCTCTTCTATTTCTGCAGTTCTTTTAACTGAGGCACAAGTGAGAGGTTATATGATCAAAGAGACAGGGTGAGTTGTAGATCTGGAAATACAACTGAGTCAGTCTACATGAACTTGCTGCGAGCAAGTTTCTTTTTAAATACGGTGCTACACAGAAACGAGTTTCTTGCTCTGGGTGCAAGAATTGATAAAAATTTCCTTTGAAATGCTTTTATGGTAGAAAACCATAAAATGCTCAAATAGAAAAGTGTGGTGATTTTGTTGGATGTGAAACGTTCTGCTAGGATGTGTCATTTCCACTGAAATGTTGTTTGCTTAACTGATGTTTTGTCACTTGGCCACCTGCTCAGACCTCTCATTATTTGCATCACTAAAGCTGGGATGGGTTGTCCATCTGCCTGCTCTCTGGTCCAGATGATTTTGTTTAGTAACCTAAAAAAACGGTATAACAGGTAAAAGTTTGGGTCATTCATTTGCTGGTTTGTTTAATGGACACCTTAGTAGTTGGCATTGTTCCTTGTTCCGCTCTTGCCCACCTCCTGGAACTTCAATTCACATCACCCAGATCAAAGGTTTTGAAAATTTCTGTGAAAATTGTGTCTTCTGATTTGGAAATGATGTTTCTAAATGCAAAATTGAAGATGGGAGCTGGAATTTCCAGCTCACCTGTTTCGTTTGCCCTGCTGGGAGGAAGTGCAGAAATAAGTTAAGTCAGTTTGTAGTTAAGTGCTGGCTTTCTTTGCAAAGCTGTTAGAGAGGAGGCATCACTGGCTGACTGTGTGAGTTTCTGCTTGATTTTAATTGAAGATGTTTACCTTTTTTACTGGAAGAAGCAATAAATCCAGTGCCTAGTATTCCCCATTCAGGTTTTGAAGACTAATGAACAGTTTTATCGCCCGTGCTGATTGAATGGAAATGTGCTGACCGATAATAATACACTATTACTTTATTGGCACTGAAGAACATTTCTTTATTTTTTTCAGTGGTGTATTAAAACCTCACTTCCTCACTTCACAGTACTAAGTGCTTGAAAATTTGTCTAGTTATCAGGCTGCTAGCTCTGTTTGTCAGATAGTATTGCTCAATGCTATGCTGAGGTTAAAATCTTGTTTTACACTGAACCTGGAAGATTAATTAATCTGTTTGTACAAGAACTTTGAATTAGCCAGGAGCTGTTAAGGAAATGTGAATAGTGGTGGTGAGTCTTGACTGTACTGAAACTTCTAGATCTCTAAGTTTAGAACTTTTTTGGTTTTTATCAGATAAACTTATTTTGCATCCTTTGCTCACTTACAAGCCACAGAAGCAGTTGTGAAGAAAAGTTTTATTGTAGAGAACAGGCTGTTTAAAACCTTTTGAAATCATCATCATCATCATAATAAGCTGTGGTTTGTCATTTCAGCTGTACCTTCAATAAAAGCATTTAGATGTTTAACAAAACAAGCCAAAATCCGATCACAGGAAGGCACCTTTGCTTTATGTTACTCTGCAAACATTTTGTTTGCATAGAATATCAAAATAATTTCAAGTAAATATTCTAATAAAAATGAAGTTTGCAAAAACTGTTTGGGAAAGTATTTTGTCCCCTTGTAGCCAAGAATCTTTCAAATTAACTGAAATAGAAAGCAAAAATTGTATTTTAAGAATTATTGTTTCCAGTTACCTGGAGACAGAGCATGTTTTCCTTCTGCTATGGCAACAAGAACATGTGAAGTACAGTACCCCAATAACTTGGCGTTCTGCCACGAAATAGATGAAGAGCTACAAGCTGAGTCTGGGAGTGCTGTCTTTATCACTGTTTGCAGCTTTCAGTCTGAACTGTAAAATCATTTTGACTGTCTCCCCACAGCTCTGACCTACACAGCAAATGGAAAGTGGCTTTAAGGTACATAAAGGTCATCCTACATGTTAAATCCAGTGTTGAGAGTGATTGCTGCATTAGAAAGAGATAGTTGTCAATAGCAGTAAGAGAATACTCCTGTACTTTGAAAATGAAAATGCTTAGGTTCTCCTCAGGCTTCCTGTTAAATACTTGAATTCATTTCTTGGGTGTCTCATCTCTGACATGAGTCAGCTCCAATTTTCTTTGTTTTGAGACTTTCCACATTTGCTTTAGATCATTTTACAAGTCCTCATAAGTACTCTTTCTTTGGCTGTTTTTTAATCATGTTTTGAGGTTACAGGCATGTATTTTGCCTTGATTTGTGGCTGTTGCTTCTCTTGCTGAATGCAGATGTTGGATTTGGGATGGCTGACATCTTAGAGACAGTTTGTTTCTAAGGTAGGTATTTAAGGGCTGAGGAATGCAAAAGGGTAAAAATAGAGTCACGTCACTGTTGTCTTTGGTGGTGGGTGTCTGGGATGCTAAAGTGAGTACAACAGCCTGGGTGTGCCAGGCTTGTGCACTGCACTCCTAGTTGGAGCTGCTGGAACTTTTTCCCTTTCTCCCCTTCATTGTGGTGGAGATAATTCAGAGACAAAGTCAAAATCTATCCATTATTCTAGATAAATGCATATGTACATGTGTAAAAATACATAATGTGTTACATAGAAGCAATAAGCAAAATATGGTATGTATCACTCGAAAAATGTGGCTTTAAGAGTGATAAATGGCATCACTTGAAAACTCACATGGTATCTTTTGTGTCTAGAAATAAACACCACAGTGTTTAACCCCCTGGAATGCACTATAACTTATAATGTATACAATGGAATGTTAGAGAAAGTGCTGGTGGGGTGCTGGTTGAAGAAGAGAGAATTCAGAACTTCCTCAGATCTTTTCCATAGCTCAGATACTTTTCATCTAAAACAAACAAATGAAGAAAAGTGTTTATGAGACTGTCTTTCACAGAAAATACAATTTTTTTTCCCCTTGCATCTTAGGCTGTGTGTAATAGTTTGAGAGAAGGACCAGCCCCTAAATAAGTGACCCACATTGCTTTCCTAAGAGTCTAGAAGGATGACAGAGCAATGTCTCCTCTCATTAGCTCTGTGGGTACTTGTGTGCAGCAGTCAGGTGTTTGGCACTGGAGTGTGTCCTCCATCCCTGTTGTCTGGCAGCCTTTTGGAGCCGGCGTGTCTGTCTGGCCAAAGTCACTGTGTCTGGCTGATGACTGGTGGCTCTGAGAGCTTTACAGAGGACCAGAGCAGCTGGCTGAAGCCTAACTCATGTTCTATGTCTGCAAGTGAATTTTATCTGTCTTAAAGCTGTTTTCAGTTGTTTAGATGTGTTTGTTCCTCAAAAAATGCCCAATTAGATCAAGCACATAGAATTTTAATTCTGTCTGCTGCCTTTTGCAGTAGGTCTCAAATCTTGATGTCAAGAGAAGGCTCTTTCTTCTGGTCTTGCTGCAACTAATGCTTTCCCCCCCCCCTCCCCTTTCTGTTGTTCCTGTTTTTTTTCTGGGTTTTTGGGTTTTTTGGTCCTCTTCTGCCTTCATCTTGGACTTTCCCCACAGATGTTTGCAATAACAAATAGAAAAAGTCAGGTGGAACATTTCCTTCAGTGCCTTGCTCTTCAAGGTTCCCTTGGTGTGTCAGAATTGATCCTACTGAGTGTGTGCATATGTGTAGACATGTGGGTATTTATTTCCTGCTTTTGGCAGTAAAGAGAGAGCTCTGTACTCCAGGATATAAATAATATGTTTGTCTGAATTCAAATTTCATTGTGTTAAAATCTTTCTGACACAGCTATCAGCAAACATTTGTATTTAGTGCTGCTTGTTTTACTATGCTGCAGAAGTCAAGTTAAATACAGCTTCCTATATCCTTCTTGCATTAACAAATTTACATGGCCTCTTTTCTCGGCCTTTTTCCAAATACCATACTGTTTAGTAAATTGTTTAAACCTAGAAGTATGTCAGAGCAGAGCTACTTTCTTGTTACTTGTCAACATGAAGTAGCAGAAGCAAATTTCATCTGCTAGGAACCCTAGCGTTGCCATTTCTTGACTCTCAAATACTTAGCTGTGCAAACATCATTGCTATGGACATTGTGCAAAACCATGCCTGAGATAAATCATGTATGTTACAGTACACAAAGCTTAATGGATTACTTTTCCATTGCTCATTTTAAAATTAAACCCACCAGCTTCCTGTTTTTCTTGTCCTGAAGTCCTGTCTATCTGAGATCTTATAATTTCTAAAATAGCCTGTCAAAAAAAAGGAATTCAGTAAAGAGACTAAAAAGTGACTTCTGCTTAACCTTTGATTTTATAAACATTTGGCTGAGTCCTAAATAGATTAAAACAGTCTATTTTTAGGCCCTAATTTAGAGAATTGATATTTCCACATTTGCTTTGTCATAGCTGGTAGTAGTTGCTAAATTGTGAAAGCTTGCAGCTATTACAAATGCTTGGAGGATTGCTGAGTGTTCTGCCATAATGCACTAAGAGGCTCAGTGTACTGTACATTTCAATTTATAATAAGAGAGTGTAGCTGATAGCACAGACACTGAAATATTTCAAGTCTAGACTATGCCTTAAAAACCAAAGGCTATTGGCTTTTTGGTGTAGCAAGTTGGAAAGTAACTGATAAGGGCAGTCGAAGTACAGCAGACTTCAGAAAGTGATGAGTTCTCTAAGGCAGAGTGGGTCAGGAGGTTTCAGCCACTGCTTGCCTGCCCTTTTGGGATGAAAAGGGAACTGGTGTTTGAAAGGGCTGGTCAGTCTGGCCAGGTTTGAGTGGTTTGTGAGGAAGGTCACACATAGACCCTTGTTAGATGGGGAAGATGAGTTTCTGCAATGCTGTGTTTAGCAAGAAGAAATGGGATGGAGAAATAGAAAAGCAGTTTCCTGTCTTTAGAAAATGGTAGCATTAGTACTTTACCACAGACAAAGATAATGGACAAAAGTTTAATGTAGCTGGTGTTCTCTTATATAGCCCTTTTGTACCTTTGGATAATAAAAATAGCTGCTGAAGGGTTTTGAGTGGAACTACATATTGTTGTAATGGGAGGAAATTATGATGTAGCCGATACTTTTATGGCCCCTTTAATATCCCAATTCACCTTACAAATCACTGTGTTTTTATAAAGTCCTTCTCTTATTGCTGCTTGGGAAGAAGAACATTTTGGTTATGTTTACTGTTGTCCTGTGTTGTTAGCTGTGGAAAAAAAGGAGGAATATTTTCTCAAACCAGACTTGCCGACTTGAAGAATTACGGAATTACTTTCAGTTTGTCTCTCTAATATAATGCCAACTCTGTTTTTCAGAGCCATGGTGTCATGGAAGGGGATGTACTTTGTACTTGCACTATTCTTGGGAAGTTTCTTTGGAAGTATATTCATGCTGGGTCCTTTTCTGCCTTTGATGTTTGTCTCGCCAGCCTGGTACCGCTGGATCACCGACTGCATTGTGGCCACTTGGCTCACTCTCCCTGTGGTAAGTGGCAGCTTGAGCCAAGCTCTGGACAACTGTCCATAATCCCAAGTTTAGCTTGCTCACGAATACTATGACTTTTATTTCATGGTTTTTAAAGCTGTTCATGCTGTTGTCTAAACAGGTCCGAACACACTTGCTGTGTGTAGAGATTCAGGGTTTAGCTCAGTTTTGTAAACTGTGTGCCTGTTTACAGTCCCCCTCTTCTCCCACTGTTTAATTTATATGTCAGCTAATGCAGTGTGTTAATTTTATGCTTGAAAAGGCCTTTTTATGACATCTCCATCCAGTGTCAGTCAGATGCAGAGAAGAGTAGATGAAACACTAGTGAAGAGAAGGAGGTTTTTTTAAACTGTAAACTTCCCAAATGAGTTTTCTTGTAAGCTCTTTCTTTGGACTCTGCTCCAAGTATTTTATTGGGAAAATTATCCACTGTTTGGTACATTCTTATCAGCCTTCACCATTCTGTTACTTAATTCTCTTAAAATTTAGCCCTTGTAGTTGCACTAGAGATAAATGTTTTCTGGTGAAAAAGAAGAGCTTCCCCTAGAAAGGAGGTATTCCTCACTCGTAATGCATCAACTTTATAGCTATATGAGTCTGGAAATCAATAACAAAGCTCTTCCCTGAATTGTTCCAAAGGAAAGGCAATATGAATGGCATCTGTCTCTTCTTCCGTTCTCTAAAAGCTAGGGGACTTTGTTCCTCTAGGTCATTAGAGATTTGCTTAACATTTTCTGAATTAAAATGCCATTTTGGTGTGCCAGAAGTATGTATCTTGTGGCATAAAGGAAGTTTTGTCCTGATTGCATATCAAATAGTTTCTGCTTTCACTGTTTCTGCCTTGTGTGTTTTAAAGGGGTCTGAGCTGTTTTCCTATTCTAAAACTTCTGTCATTTTCATCATTACTAAATGTAGTGGAATTAGGAAGGCAGATATAATCATCAGTAGAGGAAATAGATTGTTATTTCTTGTCATGATGAAATTTAACTGAGTACTGATACCGTCATAGAATAACTCTTTCTCTGTTTGTCTTCAAATTTTTCTAAAATTTCAAACTCCCCAAAATCTAATACTGGTCCTTTTTTTTTATTAGTTGCCTGGGCTTTATAATTCTGTGTTACTACAACTAGTTTGTGGTAATTTTTGCAGTCTAGAAGTTTGATTTTTAGCCCACACTAGAGCTAAACCAAAATAATTTTAATATCTTTGCGAAAAGGGTTCTGTCTTTTAAGAATCTTGGGGATTTAGATTCAGGAAAGGAGTCTCAAAAAGATTTTGTGTCCAACCATTTCGAGGCTCAGACCTTGTCTGCCTTAATTTTCTGTCCTTACACTTACTGCATTCTCAGTCAGGAGAAGCAAGTTCTTGGTCTGTGTCTCCAAACAATAAAGTGCTGTTGTACCAGTTGGACTCCAACAGGGAAACTCTGACCCTGACCTCCGTGATGTAAGAAATTTCCACCTTCCTCACTCTGCTAGCACATTTTATTTCCTTTCTAGGATAGTCAGCAGGATGGGACAGTGAGGTGGGTCTTAACTGTTTCAGTTTAGTTTGGCTTATACAAGGCACAGAGTTGGCAGAAATTTGAACAGAAGTTGTTTTACTTACTAGAGCTCTGTTTAAATCCCCAGTGCTTGTTCTTTTTCTTTATTTTTTTCTTTTGAGGAAGAATGGGGAAGAGAAGGTAAGGAGGTAATTTGAAGGCCTTTTTATGTTAAGGCCTATAGAGGTCCTTTGGTGTTTTGCTGGTTTCATTTTCTGTGCTGGCTGAGTAGGACAGTGTGCTGCCAGTGACCCTGACCTTAGGGGCAAGAGATATTTGTGCAGCCAATCTCTCCTTAGATTATCTACCAAGTTATAATCCATACCGACTCACATATTCCTACATGATAGTATTCCTGGAAAACAAGGGAAAGGTAAGTTTAACGCAGTGATGGTAATAGCTTTTTAAGAAGTGCTGTTTAATTGTTGTTTCCTCTTCCATTAAACAGCTATTACTGCAGAAAAGCTGGCTGCTTTATTAGAAAACAGTCAGAAGGTTGTTTACCAGCTGTAATGTGAGTGAATAAGTGAAATTACATAATTCAAATTAATTTTTATTGCTAATGGGGTGATGGTTGTCTTATGGGAGTAAGGCCATAATACTGATGCTATTTCTAGGCCTTGCTGGAAATGGTGTTTGGTGCCAAGGTGGTTGTCACTGGAGATGGATTTGTTCCTGGAGAAAGGAGTGTCATTATCATGAACCATCGCACACGAATGGACTGGATGTTCCTGTGGAACTGCCTGCTGCGATACAGCTACCTCAGACTTGAAAAAATCTGTCTCAAATCCAGTCTTAAAAGCATTCCGGGATTTGGTATGTCACTAAACCCGTTAATTTGAAAGGAAAGTATGTTTAAATTATGTCCAGCACAGTTCATAACCTGCTAAATGACATAGGTATAAATTCTGTTTCAGTATTTAAAAAAAACCCTCGTGTAAATTATGTGGCATGTGGAGCTATTAAACCATAAATCTCCAGAGGACACCTGGACTACATGCCTAAGCATTTCTTTTTAAGATACTACACGTGCTGCTGTTGCTTGTAGGTAAAAATATTTCTGCTTTACATACCGAAAGCATTTTTCAAGACGATGAAAAATGATTTTCAGTTTTTTCAGAGTCTCTTTCAACATTGTGGTTCGGGTGCTATTTCACCCCATGTTGCAAATGCTCTCATCAAGCCTCTTTATTCATTATCCAATGTATACTATTGTGAAGATTTAAAAAAAAAAAAAGCTCTGTAGGCAATTGCAAAGTTAATGGTTCATTTTAATAACTAATTTTAAATTGAACTTGGCTATGCAAAATATGCTGTACAGGATATGAAATCATCAGGATTTATAGTGATGTAGGCTGGAAACAGAACTGAGTTGCACGTATTCAGAGAAATTTTTTCAGATAGACCAAAAATTGTAGCACAAATGGTTTCTAAATAAATAGGCAGACTTATCTGAAATAAAAGCATCTCTGCATTTTATTTATCTCTTAGATTTATATGCTGTTTTATACAAAACTAGCTTGGGCAGGATATGCGTCAACTTTATGATGTCGAAAGAGTAACCTTATTTATGGTTGTCTTTTGTCAGGCCATTTATCTGAACAGATAATTTTGGCAGGATTCCATCCTGAGGAGCTCTCCTACTGTTGCATTGTATTGCATTCACTGTTGCATTGTATTGCATTCAGTCCTCTTAAGTAAGATCAACAACTAGGTAATGTGCTTTTTTCCCCCCTAACTTTCCCAAATGTTAAGGTCAATTTTACTTGACAGAAGACAAATCTCTTTTAATGTGACAGGAAATGAGAAAACACATATTTAGGTATCTTCATTATACAGCAGAGATGTTTTGAAATCTTGGAATCAGCTGGATATGCAACTTTCTAAAGCAATGATGGAAGATGCAATCAGGAATATAGTGAGGAAGTTTCACAGATTCCTCTCTTCAAAACTAACATATGTTTTGTTATTAAAAAAACATTTGAATGTGTGCTTGTTAATGCCTTTAATAAAATTGGAAGTTCAGCTTCAGGAGCTTGAATGCGAAGCGATACTTGGCAAAATTTGGTTCCTGAAAGGGTGTTAGGAGTTGTTTAGAGATTGATTTTTTTAATTTTAATTTTTTTTAAATTCAATTCTCAGTTCTCTGCATAAACTGAGAAGGTCTAATGGATTTGATGAGTGGCCTCAGGCAGATGGAACTGTGTCAGGTCAATATTAGCAGATCATGATGCCATCATTGTTCATAGTCTGATGTAGTAGCTTAAGCCACTAACAAAATTCTGGACTCATGCTCCACTTTGTGATGTAGGGGTGACACAGGCAGACATTTTCTCCTGTTGTTTGCATTATAGGATGACAATTTCTGGTGGTAGAGTGGATCCCTGGGCCTGTAGTGTTACAAACCAATATTTTTATGCAGATCCCCAAGAACCCTCCATAGTACATGGGCTTTGAGGACTTTGGTTGCAGTGTTATGAATTACAGCTTATTTTTCAATAAACTGTTAATGTTGGGGTATTAATCACAGGAGGGTAGTTCAGCTTAACTGCATCCTTCACTCAAGCCATGATTTCATGTCCTGAAATTCTGAAAGACAAACTTCTGTTTTACCATAATGTATCTAAAAAGAGGCCTTGGCAATGCATGTCTCCATGTTCAGTCAGGCTGTGTTTTGGGTGGCAGTTTCTTGCAAAAATATTCTATATAACCATGTAATTAGGGGATTAGAAAGTGAGACTCTTGGATTAATGAATATTGATGGAAAATGGTGAATCTTTTGATTAGTATGAAGTTTGCTGGGGCAGGATGACTGGAGGGAATGGTGTCTAAAGGGGACAACTGAATCTCATCAGTGACAGTAGAATTTCTCCCACTTATTGCTCTCAGCCCTGCTGTGTTTTGTGATAGACATAAGTGATAGACATGTGTTTATCAGGTTTTCAGTTTGTTTTTTAAGTTGTGTCCTGTGGGTTTTTGCTAAAAGTTTTATTTTATGAGCTTGTAAAAGCCAGAGGATCACTTGGAAATCAACTAGACAATTCCAGTGCACTGTATCTGTAATTGATACTTAGATGTTGATCATTTAAGATACAATATTTGTGGAAATTCAACAGGCTACGTCTGTCATATTTTTCAGTTTTATCTTTTCATATATTTATATGGATTAGTTGTACATAGTGAAAAGTGTAGGATTAGAGAAGTTTGATACACTGCCTCAATGTAACTTTTAATAAATCTTAACCTAATGGTAATTGTGCTTTGAGTTTCAGAAATATTTGAGTGAATATGCCATATTTCTTTCAGTGCAATTTTTTTATGATCTTTCAAAGGCTTTTTTTTTAAACAAGCATTAAATTTAAAATTATGTTTAAGATTGGGTTTATAATACAAACCTTCCATTTCCATGTTTCTGAAAGCCTTGCTGTATTCAGCATAGCACTTTTGATGTCATAAGTAGTTTCCCATTTGGGTGTAAAAATAGGTCTGTGAGAGATTATGCTCTTTCAAGTGGCATATATGATAGGTGAAGGGCAAAGCTGGGAATGGAAATAGATCCAGAGTTCTTGTGGCCCCCTTTGTAGGTTAAAAGTGTAAAGGTATCAGATTTAATGAGTCTGTATTACAAGTAGGCAGTTATTTTCTAGTTAATTATAATTAAAATCAGAGGATTCAGTATTTCAAGAAGACACACTGAGTCATTTATCTAGTTCTTAAGTTATTAATTCTTTGCATTCCAGTGTACGAAAAAACCCTTAAAATTGATTAAAGGTGAGCTTTAAAAAAAAGAAGTCCAAAGAAAAACAGATGGTCCTTTCTTCCTGGAACTGTAGCTTTGGCTTGATGAATTGTGTGCAGTAAAGTTTTCAAAAAGAGATATTACGTTTCAGTAATCTCAATTTCAGAAACATTCTTGCAGCATTTCAGTACATCTTGCCAAAGCTGGCGTCTCCAGGGAGCACTACTCTGCTCTTGGCTGTTGCTGCAGTTTCTCATCTGACATCATCAGAAGCTACTGACACATTCTGCAGTATCAGTTTTCAAGGAGAATTTCTAATGGCATTGACAGTTTCCTGCATGGTCTGACATGATAGGACTTCTCTGTAGTGCTTGTAATAGATAGGAACAATTAATATTATCGTCTGTTCTCAATTAATAATACAGGTTATGGTGCAGTTATGTTCAGAATGTGCTGTGGAATGCATACTGTTCCAGTAGGTATCAAGGAACATATAAGGTGGTGTCAGATGACCAGATAATGACTAGGAGATAACTTTAATTTTTTTCTTAAGAGTTCCATTTGTGAAAGTCTTGTTGTGCTAACCAGTAAGACTTCACTGGACATAGGTATGTGTTTTAATGATGGACAATTTGAATGTGTTGGTTGAGCTTACAGTAATATTTGGATTTTAGTGGTTAAATATGCCTCAACATGTAGGTGAAAAATAAATTAAAATTTGGGTTTAATTTGAGCACAATCAGATGAATTGATGGCAAAGTGAGAGAAGGTAACTAGAGGGACTAGTGTCAGTGCATGGCTGCTACATGAGATGGTATTAATTCCAGTTTTGCGTAATGCAGATGGAAAAGATAAATACCATCATCAGTGTACAAATGTAAAGTATGCAGGTGTTGCAGGCACCATTGATGGACATATCTTGAAGACTTCCCTGTTTTGAAAAGGCTCACTGAAACTGCTAAAGGAGGGAATTACAACTGAAGCACACTGGGGCGGGAACAGGTGAGGAAAGGATACAGTGATGAAGAAGAAAGTGGAGAATAAGCAAAGCTAACAAGCCTGGAATAGTTAGGAGCAGACATAACTGAGTAACTCTGTCCAGATCTTCATCTCTGGATTCGAGTTATTCTGTGGCTAACATTGCTCTCAAAGAAGATTGCAAGATGTAGGAGCTTTTTTTCATTCATCTGTTCACTCACATATTGTAGCTCTCAAAGGCTCAACTTAAGTGCCAGGGAAAAAGAAAAAAAAAGGTTTTTGCTCTATTTCAGCATTGGGCTTAGCCCCACCAATCTTTTACTACACGTCAGTTGATCCATTATAGCTGTCCAAGTGTGCGAGCCTCGCCTGAAGCAAGCTCAAAGTAATTTGAGTCATCTTAGTTTTCAATGAAGCAGGGCAAAACAACTCAAATTATTCTGCCTTTGCCACGGGCTAAGAGCATGCACACCGACAGCTATGATGGATCAGCTACCATGAAGTAAAATATTGTTGTCACTAAGCCTAGAAAATTTTAACACTTGACTCAATTGGAGTGTAGCTAACGCAGCACGCTGTGGAGGATCTGTACACATTTATATTGGCATGGAGGTGTTTGTGCTGCCACAGCTACTTCCATAGGTAGGGATGGAAATGCTTCAGCATAAAGCTTCTTTGTTCAGGCTATAGCTGGATTTAGATTAAAATTCTTGCTAATAGAGCATATTAGTTTAAAAAATTAAAACAGTAACCTACTGAACTTTCTCGTATAGTTCCTGTGTCAAGTATCTTACATTCAAATAGGCTGAGGGTTTTGAGGACCTGTGATGTTTTGTCTTCTAGCAATTCAATTATGAGCTGCCAGACTTAATTACCATGGAGTTGTTATCCTACGTGCTTTTGAAAGTAGAAGTTGAAAAGTATGCCCTATAATGGAAAGCACAATTGTTATTCTACCAGTTATTCCTGGTGAAGGCTCTCCTGAAGAAGCTTTAAGTGTGAATGAAGGTTTATTACTTTGCAGCAGAAATGCAGTTTAAGTTGCCTGTAACTTTATATGCGGGTTGTTTTTTTTTTTTGTAGGGAAGAAAAGCTTAGGGGCCTGTTTCCCAGCTTGTCTCATGGAGGAAAGGCATAATAGGTTTCTCCCACCCCTGTCAAGGAAAAAAAATCCCACAACCAAAGCCAACTAGCCTGTCTTCCATTAAACTTTCCTTATCCTTTCCATATAATAAGAGCTCCGTTTGCTCTCTACCCCTTTGCCTCTCCAAAACACACATTGAAGAGTGAGATCAGATGCTAACTTCTTTCATTCTCCCCATTTTACAATGAGTGATGAAGAGAGTGGTTATTTTGTCCAAGCTCACAGAACAACTAACAGCAGAATTAGGTTGGCGTGTTTTCCCGACTACATTCCTTTGTTGTTATCAGTGGGTTAAGCAGCATCTGCATGGCTCAGCTCCTCAGGCTGGGTTACTTTCATGGTCTTCCATGGAGGAGATGGAGCATCTGAAGAGGATGCAGGCCTTTGGAAGAGCTATTTCATTGTAGAACCTCTTCCCATTCCTGACTTGCAGCTAAGATGACACATCTGTGGGAGAGTCTCACACTGTTTGGTAGAGCCTGCTTCCTCACAGTCTCACAACTAGGGGTTGTTTTTCTCATGTCTTTGAAGATTTTGGAGTGACGTGGGGCTTTTGTCCAGATACACATTGAGCAAGACTCATCTTTTTTCATACTTAGGTTTTCATGTGCTGTTTCACTGTATTGATGTATTTTTAAAATGCATCAGAAAAAGCAACTTTCCAGCCATCCCAGAGGTTTAAGCCTTTGCTTTACTTTCGAGTGACGTTATGTTCTGTTACTCTGATTTTACATGGTGCATCAGATGAAACAAAATTCAAAGTATTATTTAAGATGGATGCTGTAACCGAAGAGATTTGATAGTCCGTAAAGACATTTATAGCATTTTGTAAGTAGCACTAATATAATGTTAGAGTTAATCATCTAATTGACCATGTTCTATAAAAATGGCGTAATTTAGGAAATTAAATGAATTTTTGAATATTAAGTGTCGAAATTATATTTTCTGAACCATGATTGAGGCACTGAATACTGAAAGAATACTTTCCAAGAAGATGGTATCTCTCTGGTTGCTTTATATACATACATATCCTGCTACTTTTGTAATGAATTTTTCCCACATGCTTTGACACACTCTGCGTGTGTTCCTTGGCTGAGACATACCAATCCGTCAATGGAATATTCTTTCTAGAAGGTTCCACAGTTATATTTTCACAGACAAGACATGCGCCACTGTATCTGACTAGCTTGTTGACAACATCATTCTTGCCCTGACAGGGGAATCTTTTACTGAACACTTTGTTTGAAGAAGCTTCTAATTGTGTTATAAGTAAACAAAAAGCTAAAACAGAGGTTTGTACTGGCACATCCTGTATTCTTCCGTAAGAGAATAAAGCAGAGCAAAGGAAATGCAGAAAGTGTTAATATTTGAATGTGACTTAAATGAATATAAAATTTGGAATAATTTGATACTGAAACAAATGCATGAGAACTATGGGGAAGTGAAAGGTAAAACTAACTAATCAGCGCAAGACCAGAATATTTTTCTTTTTTTCAGTTGCCTTGAAAATCCATGCTTCTGACATTGCTGTTTGTTAATTTGTTTTAGTAAGGATAAAAAGGTTTAGGCTCCACATATGTTGGAAGAGATGATATTCTGTAGCATATGTGGTAGACGACATGGGATATATGTGTATGAAATACATCGTTTGAACATAAACTGGACATGAACATAAAAATAATTTTCAAAGAGATGTAGATTAATGTTCAGAGTCTGATAGGGCAAGTCAGTAGCAAAAGCATGGTGGTTTTTAAATTGACACCTCACAAATAGGTTGAATCAAACTAACAAATAGACTGAATCAGATGATTCACTGTAAAAGCAGGAGCGCTACTGTGAATTTATAGTTGTGAATTTTATCTCTTAGTTTATCTCCAGTTTTGTAATTTGCTCAAAGAATTCACCCAATCAGATAGTAATTGTTGAATTCACTGTACTCCTATTAACTAAATTATTGGAAATGAGTATGGTTAAAGAAAACTTGCGAAGAGCAGAGACTGTACTTTACAAGATTGTTTCAAGAAGCATTTTTTCTTTATTTTCCTAGTTCGTGCACTTAAACCATTACAGTAAATATTTTTAATAAAATAACTTGCTTTGGGCTTTTAGGAAAAAGGAACAACAGCAAAATGGCCAATTCTAATTGAATTTGCAGAAATGTGCTCATCAGTCTATACTGATTAAAATTCAGCAGTGTATATACATAGTAACTTTACTATCTGGCTTCCTATGTGATTTTCTGTGTGCCAGTATCTTTTCAATAGCTACAGATCTTTGAAACAGGGAACATTCAGAATTGCATACTTGTTGCCTTGTGGTAATTTTATGCAGCAAAACACTTGGAGTAACAAACTATTAATGGGCCCAATTACTAGTGTACAGTGGGATCATGAGCTTCCGAGTGATTTCCCTTATTAAGCCTGGATGTCTGGTTCCCTGATGCCTCAAAAGCCCTGATCAGGACCAGACCCCTGTTGAATACAGGCACACTGAATAAGGCTTTTATTTTTGACCAAGGTAATGGTATGAAAAAACAGTGAATAATGCAGTGGAAGAAAAGAGAGAGGATGAATGAATATAACAGCAAAATCCCATAGTTAGGCCTTTTGCCTTCCTATTTGTTTCTGTAATTTTGAATCATTTATTGAATTTGTTTGCAGGGGGTTTAGTAATATTAGTTGTTCTGTTACACTGCTACAGAAAATACAGAGATACTATTTTCTTGATGTGTGTGTGCATGTGTGTGTATGTTTGCTTTCAATATCAGCTATAATATCCCTCTTTGAGGTGTGACATTTTAGGGGATAGCTAATTTCTGAGGTTATGTTCATAAAATTGTGATAGGAAACCAAACAAAGAAATTTTTTTTGGCACAACTCAGCTCTTTCTCTCTTTTGTTCATTGCCACATCCATCCTTGGTATCTGCTTACCAAATTACCTTTGCAATGAGAACACACTCAAGAAATTTCTGCTTTGAGTGTTGTTTTCTTTGAAAGGATTTTGGGGTGAGGAAAAGAGAAGTGCAGGATCTTAGAATTTAAAAAGCTTTAGACTTGGAGCTAGCATTTATAATACAATGCTGCAAATTCTTGACCTGCATAAGCTATAGTTTGCTTTATCCCCAAGGCAGTAAGGAAATTCTGATGTACAGCACATCTCTCTAGTTCAATAGCAGGCTTTTCTTTTTGTGCAAGTGCTTTTTTTTCTGTGTAGAATTATGTCCTAATAGGATACATATCATTACCGTGTCTGTGTTCCTAGAGATTATAAGCTGCCTTGTTTATTTTTTCAGCTCTGAAAAGTTGATTTAAAGGTCAATGTGGCTAGCTATTCTTTTCTTTCTGTTAGGTTTTTCCACTGCTGTTTTGCAATTTTGAACAAGAGCTGTGCAGTGTGATGCTTTTTGTATGCTTTTCCAAGCAATGTTTGTCATCCAAAATGTCAGCTCCTATAAGAAGATTATTTTAGCAGAGAAATGGAGTTGCATTGTTATGGTTTCTTTAGCTTTGCTGTTTGTTTGCTCTGTTTTTGTAATCAATGTTTTCTTAAGAATCTGCAAATCCAAAGGCAACCATTTTTCCCCAGTCAAGTAAATGCTGCTTTTGCGAGGAAAATTCCTGCTGTCCAGGAGCTTTTTAAGCAACCTAAAAATGCTGTGTGAAAAGAGCAAAATATATTTACTTTTGTTGAACAATATGTTGACCCTAACTGAACAGCAAGTCTCACTGCAGGCTGCACATGACAAGGTACTGCCTTCTGCTGCTTATTCATAAATCTTAGTGATTAGCAAAACCTTTCATTCTGGCCATTGATTTACTGAATTCCTCCCATTTCTCTATGCATTCCCATTTGGCTCCCACATCATGTGTTGTTTCTGCAGCAGCACAGTGCAGACACACTGGAATGGAAATCAAAGGCAAGAGTTGCTTTTGCTTTGTTCAAAGGCAGGTGTCTGTGTGAGGTTTTCCTTTGCCACTTGACACTGGTGGGATGATGAGATGTGAGCAGCAGGCACTGTCCCCACTGGTGCATGAACCAGGGTTTTATACTAGGCAAGAATTCATGGTTTTGTTGCCTTTCACAGGAGGCCTTAAAGCTTGAGCAAACGTGGAAATTTTTCCACTGTTGTAGATGGCAAAATAGCTTGGCCCAGCGTGCTGTGCTGGGCTAAGTCAGGCCTGAATTCACTCTTAGTCTTGTATCTATTAGATAATCTCTTCTTATTTGAACAGTCAGGACTGTTTTATCTAATTAGATATACACTTAAAGATAGACACATTCTTCCAGAACACTGGATGTTATTTATTGGAAAGGTTAGAAAATCAAACCTGTTGTTTATCTTAAAAACTGGATTACTCCCAACTCCTTTCCCCCTCATTCTCCCTGACATCGTACTGTCATTACATTACTGCCTCTGTTTAATTATTCATAGCCCATATATAACACCACCACTTAGAGCAGGAATGGGAAACTACTGCACTATATCCTCTGCTTTATGCAGTGTAGTCAGATAAAGTACAAGTCACCCAAGCAGCATCTTTCATACTAGCTAAAGGTGTTTATAATGTTCACAGTGCTGTTGAAGAATGATGGCTAGAGTGAGTTTATGTGCAAGTTTCAATATAATTTGAAACCTTGTGCTGCACAAAGGAAGGTAGGAGAGAGGATGGGAGCTGGCAGTGAGGTTTTTTTCCATATTCCCTTTGTTACAGACCAAAATCACTCCTAAGGAGCTGCTGACCTGGGAAAGTATCAGCAGGCTTCCTAAGTGAACATTTACTTTGCTTTTTGCTTCCATTCTTTCAGCCTACAGACTCTGCTGCAATGAGAACACAAGGACTGAATAATTTAGGCCTGATGTGTGATACCACCCAATAAAATGTCTTAGCACAGTACAGGTTTTCCGTGTACTAACTTAGGTGTAGTATCCTGGGTACATAAAACATACAAAAGGTCTGGGCTGAGGGTTAAGAACAATTGGTAAACACCAAAGCCACAGCAGAACTTTCCTGATCTCTGTATTTTTCCACTCTGTCATATGGAGCATCTGCATTCTCACAGTTGTAAATGGTGTGGTTCAAGGCATCTCTGTTTCTGCTCAGAGGGATTTTGTCCTTTGCTGTGTCCATTTTTATGAATTTGATGTCAGATGAAGTAACACAGAATATCTCAAGTTGGAAGGGACCCATAAGGACCATCAAGCCCAACTCCCTGCTCCTCACAGGACTAAACCAAACCATGTGATTAGGAGCTTCAGTAAGGGGCTCTTTGAACTCTGCCAGGTGAGATGTTGTGATGACTTCCCTGGAGAGCCTTTTCCAGTGACTGACCACCCTCTCAGTGAAGAATCTTTGCCTCATATCCAATCTGAATTTCCCTGATGCAGCTTTGTGCAATCTCCATGTGTCCTCTAGAGGAACTGAATGCTTGGGCACCATTTGGTATGAAAAGATGTCCTCTTTATATAACACGAGTGTGGAAATGATTAGTTCAGTTTCAAATACTGGCTTGGCACCATTCTTCTGCCATGTATTGTAGCAGTAGGAGATGATTGCATGTCAAAATATAGAATAGTTAAATTGCATCAGTTATTTTAAATTACTTTAAAATGCACCTTTATTTTTTTCTTGCAAACAATTTGTTTAAACATGGATAGCCTCTATTAATAAAGCTGCACGGACACTTTTTGATACTGCAGATGTGGGAATGTGTTATGTGCATAAATGTGCATAAAATGTTGTGGTCAAAATTTGGTTTTTCTTTGGAAAGGCTTTTCCGCAAGTATAGTATGCAAATCTGAAAAGATTTGCAGAGACTGCACTCTGGGCATTTCTTTTCTGAATTCATATAACCACTTCTAGTATTCAGTTATTTGAATATCATTATCTGGATATCTGAGATGCATTAGGTCTAGATTGCAGAAGGCTTTTTAGATATGCATGTTCCATCTGTTTAACTGATTTAAAAAATTGAAGTATTCACACCGTGATACAGGTCACAAATCTTTTACAATACAATTTATGTTCCTAACCAATAAAGAAGAGATAATGCAGCAGGTTAATGTATTATCCAGGCAGACTGACTTGCAAAATTGATTTAAAAATGAGTGACTTTAATAAGTAGTTTTCTAGCATATGGTCCTTGTGAGATACTGCTCTGAACAGAATATAAAGAAATCCTGTAAATAGGAGCTGAAATAAAGGGCAAGAATAACATGCTGTAAGTCACCAGCAAAGGAAAAACAGGCTTTGAGAATGGTGGTGAGCAAAGAGGAGAAGGGGAAGCTGTGATGTTTTCTCTTTGATGTGTAGGATCTCTCTGCAGGTTTTCTGATGAGGTACAAGCTTGCCAAGTACAGTGGTAAGGCAGTGTCATGCTCTTCTGAGCCCTGTTTAGGAAGGGAGCATCACAGGCATTTTTCATCCTGCTGTCTGAACTAGTGGACAAAACTTGTAATATTATGTGATATGCTGTATACTGTATCTTTGTGCCAAAAAGGGCCAGGAATACTCACTGGAGATAATGGGGTGTGACCCCTAAGCTGCAGGCTCAGCAGCAGTTTCACTTGCTTCACTGCATTACGTTGTCACTTGGATGCCAGGCTGCAAATCTTTCTGTGCATTAACACAAACAAATAGATACACATAATTTTTTAAAAATTCTATAATCAAGTGTAAAGAAAAGCTTCAGGTTTTCTTCTATGAGCAATGAAAATTATAAGGGGGTATATGTAATAAAGCCCTCAAAGGAGCACATACTTTCTGATTTTAAATGCTTCTCCTCAGAGAATCATAGTGTTGTTAGGTTGGAAAAGACCTTTAAGATCATCAAGTCTGAGCACATCCCTAAGCACTGCATCTCTAAGCACCACATCTACACAGCTTTTAAATACTCCCAGGGATGGTGACTCAAACACTTCTCTGGGTAGCTTGTTCCCAGGACTAGCATGACAACCCTTTTGATGAGGAATTTTTTCCTAATATTCAGTCTAAACCTGGTGCAACTTCAAGCAATATCCTCTTGTCCTGTTGCATGTTAGCTGGGAGAAGAGATCAACCCCCACCTCGCTATAGCCGCCTTTCAGGAGAGCACTGACCCTATTCTTGTTCTGGTAACCTGAGTTTTGCATTTTGAATGCATTAATGCATTCTTTTTTTGTCCAATCCAAAACTCTTTTTACAAGGTAACCAAGTGCACTTAATCAGAGTTGATGAAAGGTGGGCAGCAGATAAAATGTTGTGTCTAACATAATTTACAAAATGCTTTGGAGTAACAGACACTGTAGAGGTATCAGAGTGAAATGTTGCTAAAGGTGTGTTTTTTTAAAATTTAGGCTGGGCGATGCAGGTTGCAGCCTTTGTTTTCATTCAGAGAAAGTGGGAAGATGACAAGAGTCACTTTGAAAAAATGCTGGATTATTTCTGTGACATTCGTGAACCACTACAACTCCTCATCTTTCCAGAAGGAACTGATCTCACAGGTAGGTTGCATCTGTCATCTTCTGATGGAATAGTCAACATGGAAATTCGTAGTTGTTTATGGAAAGAGTTTTAAAAAGTCCAAGGCAGGAGCGAGACTTGGTTCTCGTGGGTTGTAGAAATGATAGTAAATGATCAAACGATGTGCTGATTCATGTGAGAAGCACAAACATAGTTCCACTGAGAGACTTTGCCAGTCTTCCTGAAATAACTTGCATTTCAAAGCATCTGATGATTGACACTGCTTTTTATTGGTCAGTACTGTACATACATTGAATTAGCAAAAGTAGGTTTCAAGACCTGGAATATATCACTTGCATGCTCCCATTTCCTGAATTACTCTGACAGAATCATTTTATACCTGTGAAAGAATGATTGAAAAGGACTAATGATTCTATCTGATTTCTTGCCCAATGTTTTAAGAGGAGAACATGGAGATACTTGTTCCTTAGGCCATGTAAACACTAAGCAGTCTGTATCTGCCTCTATAAGGGAAATACCTCTGTAAAACAAATGTTGAGATTATAGTAGGAGTAAATGTAATGAGTTTGATCCTGTAGTATTAATTTTTAATCAAATTTCTACCTCAATACGGGTATCTTATGGCATTAGTAGCAAGCTGTTAACCAATGTTGAAGACAACTCAAGTGGCAATAACAGAAAACATTGTATGAATGTTCTGTGGTGGTTCATGCCTCAGGCATGATGCCTGATTTGATAAGCATTATCTTTAAATAGAAAGTCAATTACAATTAAGCTTCTAACTTTAAGCTTATTTGAAAGATTTTTGCTATCCTTTCCTTTGCAGATATTCTCAAATCATATTTTATTGCAAAGCCACATCAGTAAGTACTAGACATGGTATAAAAATAACTAGCATATGCTGCTATTTTTTCTTCTGTATTCCAAATATCCTTAAAATGGGTATGTATTTATATATATATACAGTATTCAAATGGTATCACACTGTAGGGAATTGTCATCACTTGATCAGGCTTGCTAAAAGAGGATAAATTCACTGAACATTCCTGGACTGCTTCACATGATATCTCTTGTTGAATTGGTTGTCTTGTATCTAAAGTTGGGAAGAAGGATGGAATTTTCTTCACTAGAAGAGTGGTGAGGCACTGGAACAGGTTGCCCAGAGAAGCTGTGGCTGCCCCATCACTGGAAGAGTTCAAGGCCAGGTTGGATGGAGCTCTGAGCAACCTGGTCTAGTGGAAGGTGTCCCTACCCATGGCAGGGGGATTGGAACAAGATGATCTTTAAGGTCCCTTCCAACCCAAACCATTCTATGATTCTATGAAATTATCTCACTTCAACTTTTTTCTTTGAATGCATGAGGAGCTGTCTCATCCTAACTCTAAATTATGAGGTGAAATCTTTATCTTATTCATGGAGTCAGGAGACTCCTCCTTAGAGCACTCACACTCTGAATAGGTGTTTCTGCCTCAAGATAACTGAAAGAATTGGATTGTTTGTAATTTATTCCATAAATAATGTATGCCTTCTAATCTCTACAGGAATCTAATATTCCTAAGAGACAACATATTTTTAAAGAACTGAAGAAGTTTTGTAATGCACCTTTAAAAAGAAGATCTGGCTGAGGACTGAGGCAGTCACAGTGTGTTACCACTTATGCTGCAGAGTCCAAAACACAGTGGTGAGGAAGCTCCTACCTGAATGCAGAGCTGCTTAAGGAAACACAGGATTTTCTCTTTGCTGTAGTTACTGATATAAATGACTTAAGCTAAACTTAGTTATATGCTGTTGATACCATCCACTGAAAAAACTCATGGAAGCAAGTTTCTCCATTTAATATTAAAAAAATTGTAATTAGATTTTTGAACACAGGTTGTGGGCAGATTTTTTTTTTCCTTTGGTAAGATATTTCTGTTGTTGTGATTTCCCTTCTTTATACATGTGTACCACTTACTCTTTAACTTCACAATGCCCAGTGGAGAGCTGCACTAACTGTGCTGTTCTGCTGAGGCCACCACAGGTGGGTGTGAGCAGCCCAGGAGGAAGCAGAATGGTGGGAAGGATGGAGTGATGAGTAGGGAAGACAATAGGACACTGCTATGCTGACTTCTGATGTGTTAAACTCTCCTGTGTTGACCATTCTTAACTTGCCATCAAGTATTGAATGCCACTTTGGCATTGCATTTGTGCATAAAAAGATATATAGAGACTGGCAAAACCGTAGGACTTTTTCTATGAAAGTAAATAGCTCTCCCTATCTGATTGTCTTCACAGGAAATATTGCCTCATATATATTTGAAAATATTATAGGAGACAGGGAAAAATCCCTTGACAAGCTAATCCTGACTGAGCAGTAAATTTATGCCATATAAGAATGGCTAGAACATAATATATGTAACATTCTGAAGAAATTGTTTTCAGAAAACGGTTACGTTATTGACATATTAGGAGCTATTGCCACATCATGTTCCATCCTTTAGAATAAGAAATAAAATGTGGTTTTGTTCTGAACAGTTGCTCAGAATTCTAGGGAACATTTTGCAAAAATAGAGGCAATGACTCCTGTTTTCTGACCAAATGGCAAAACTGCTAATTACATCTTAAAACAAAATTCCTCTTGTGCTTAAAATGAAAAGTAACATTCTACATCACTGAATAGCAGAATTGCCATGCAGCTCTGTGCTGCTATAATTTTTTTATCCTCACAGAGGACATGTGACGATAGATTTACTCCTCTTTGTAATATTTTCAGGTATTTGAAAATGGGACTTCAAAGAAATGTAAAGTAAGACTGTATTTATACATGGGCTACTGCCTGACTTTAAAGTGGTGAAGTACTTTGCAGTGGAAGATGCTACATAAATAAATATTAGAAATAGTAATGTCATGAACCCTGAACATTGTATTTGCAGACTGGATTGTATAGGGGCTGAGGTAATAATTATATCATTATATACTTATTTCTGATAGGTTGGCCATCTTTTCACTCTGGAGTATTTGAAGGTTAAAGCTCAAAGGTATTTTATTGTAATTGCTTAAAAAGAAGTCTTCAGCAGGTAAACATGTAGCCAGACTTTCTGAAGCCCTGAAGAAAGCAAAGCAACCATAAGTCTCATGCTTCCAGAAAGCTGGAATACAACCCACCATATTGCTTGTTCTTTTGTTTTTCTTGGTGTTCCTTGCAAGACTGTTTGTAGTAATTCTTCAGAAAGCAATGACAGAGGAAAAAGAAAGAAAGTTGCTGTATTGCTCTGTGCTTGATAAAGTCTTGTTTCCTATGGATTTGTGTCTGCATCCCTGTACATAGTCCTTTCTTCACGCCAACTGCTCCTTTTTCTGTGTGTTTCCTTCCGTGTGACATTTCCTCCACAGAGCTCTTGCCACTGCCTTGGCAAGAGGCATGGTGAGCTGTGGCTGCCCCTCCCCAGTAGCTGTGTCACCCCATGGACTGCTGCATGCTGTGCTGAGAGCCCTGGCAGACACAGCCATGGACCCTGCCCTGGATTCTGCCTTATTTATTAACATCTCTGCTCTCAGGAGCTTCCCTTTACCCAGCCACAGTTTTTTCTAAAGCTTCTGCTGGGCTTGATTGTCTTTGAACCTCTTGTCCCTGATAAACTTAGTTTGCAGGGGACAATAGCTTCAGAAGTCAAGGGGAACATACAGGTGACAGTGTGATTGCACAGAGCTTTTTTCCTTGAGGAACAACTAAAAGTCAAGTAGGAAAGCTTGCTGGAGTTCCGATTTTGGCAGGAATGTTGTGATGTGGATGACAGAAGGTAACAATGAACTGCAGTTGGATTTTTAACTTTGCTAGTAAATGTGATGTGCTTTGGTGTTACAAAGAAATATTGATAAAAAGCACTGGTAGGGGTTGCTCTAACATGGAATATGTTGAAAGTAGCACAAAAATTGCTTCATTTTTTCTTAAAAGATTAACTGTGAGCCAATATGGCTTTATCATTTCCGTGCAAATGTAATAGATAAATGAGGATTTTATTCATTTGTTTAGTATGAGAGACTTTTGTAGTACTCATTTCACTGTCTGGCACTAATATAATTTGAGAGTCTTTGAAGTCAGAGAAGAACATGCATGTTTTTATCAGCATGCTTTTATCACAAGTGAAATTAAATGAAAAATTAATATCAAATTTCAGCTCACAAACTAATAATACAGTTTTACTAAAAAAATTGAATTTGTTCCTTTTATGCATAGCTTTTCAGGAGCAAAAGCAATTTAACTTCTTTAAAATCTGTAATTCAAGAATCAAGAAAATGTATTAATATCATTTCTTCTTCCAGTTACTTTAAATGAATTTTTGAAGTGTGGTGCTTCTAGATATTGCTGCCTTTGAGCTATTCCAGTAATTTTGGAGGGTGGCAAATGGGATTTGGAGAAAAATGGGAAAAAATGTAATCAAATTATTTACCAAAAGTGGCACGGGAGAAAAAAAAAAAAAAGAAGGTTTGGCCATAACCCTTAAATTCTCGTAATTTTGTGTAGTTTGATAGTTGTTCTGCAGAAGCATCTGAAGACTCGAATAATTGGATGGCTGTAGCTGCACCACCCCAAAGAACAAGCTCTGAGAGGCTGTGTGTATTAGGTGAAGGGGATGGGGGAGGAGAGTCAAGTCGATGTGAGACCTGAGGAGACAGAGCATGAAGCAGTTCTGAAAATGTCCCACATCACCCTCTACTGATAAACTGGCTGCTTTCCATAAAAATAACCTATTCTCCTTATTCTTTTTTATCCACAAATAGAACCAAGGAGTTAAAATGCACCATACTCCTAGTAGGGATGACGAGCAAAAGCTCTGGGAGTAAATATATTTTGACTTAAATACAGTGTAAGAAAGAAAATACTTGTTCCTAAAAAGCAAAACTTGCTCATATTTTCAGAGGGGTTAGTGATGGAGGACATTACCTGTAGCCAACCAAATGATGTGAGTGACCTTCTGGGATTGAGAAGACCCAAACCAATTTCATTTCCAGGCCCTGTTTCAAGAGCTGCTTGATGCTATTTGTTTTAGTAGATTGGAAGAAGAGAACATATGTTTCCTCTTTTTGAGGACGTTTTTAGGCATCTTTCACTTTTTTTTATTATCTCACCTAAGACTGTTATCATCTGGCCTGTGGAACAATAAGGCATCTGCCTAAGTTTTGCAGTACTGACTGTGCAGCCTGGTCTATTGATTAAGGGATTTTAAAGTGGCATTTGTTGTGTGAATTCCCTCAAGTTGCAGAGGATATAAAAATGGGTTTCTAATTTCCTGGATCAGTTTTCTAACCTCTAGGTTTCATAGAATTAGGAGCATTGCATGTTCTGCCTTTTGTTAGCTCTGGTTCTGAGCAGCAGACCTGGTCTGAATTTCCCCCCAAAGGTTTGGGCACTGGTGTCTGGCACAGAATCCTAAACAGCAATGGGCACAAAGGTCCTTACATCGGATGAGGTGGCAGTCAGAGCATTTAGTCATAAGTGGTAAAAGAGTAAGGAACTACTGTTTTTCCAATGCCATGATTACGGGAGGGAAAAGAATGGCATCATTCCTGCTTTTTTTGTAGAGTGAAGGTTTATCCTACCCTTGCTTTCAGTACATCATCAAAGCACATTGACCTTCCTGACTTTCTGTAATAAATAATGTTTAATGCACAAAAGACCTGTGGCTTTATAGTTGTTAGGAAGGGGAGAGGGAGATGATTTTTCCAGATGACAATGATCGTTGTATTAGCTGGGAGCATTATTCTAGTTGTAAAACCCCATTACACTAGGGTCATGCAAAAGGGGAGGGGAACAGTCTCTGTTATATAAAACTTACAGTCCAGAGGCAAGACAGGCGTACAAATGTCAGGAAATAGCTGAATAGTGTTGGCCAGCGTGCTGATGTCCAGCTGTTCACACATTTCAGAAAGGCAGTGTAGTAAAGGGAAATTTGGAAGATGTTTTGCAGATGTTTACTGTGAGTTCTTTCCAAGTACGGGGAGGTGCACTTAGAGGAAGTTTGAGGATGATTACTTCAAGACAATGGGCACTGGAGGTCCCAGATCTTTCTCTTTGAAAGATCTTTCACTCTTCGGTTATCCTTTGGTGCAAGTAGGAGTGTTTGAAAACATCAAGCTCATTTTCATGCTCCCTCTGAAGCAAAGTGCTAGAGAGCAGACACACAGAGTTTTTGTGAGTACTCATTAACTGTGTGCAGTTTGAGATGCTTAAAACTTGGGTTTTTTAGAATGCTTGACTTTATGTAGATTTATGTCACACTTGTGTCTCAAAGCTCTGATTGACTTGATTTGCAGACTGCAAATTTTCTGAAGTGAAATCCAAACTTGGATATGCAGAAAATGAGATAAAATAATTTAAAACATTTTACTTGGATCACCCCAGAATCTGGAAAAGAACCCTTGATTTGGGTATTTTTTATGGGAACATGCTTGGTCATCAGTGTTATTTCTTAGAAAACAGTTTTAGTCATTGAGCTAATACAAGTACACCTAAGAGCTAGAACCAGGTTTTTTGGAGGGGCATTCAATACTTACCAGATTACTGTTGCCTCTTCAGCCATTCCAAGTCTTGCTCATGACTCACTTTGCAAGTTTTGCCGTTGCAATGGGAGTCTGCAGGGTGAGTCCCCCTTTGCTGATTCAGAATAGTCATTTGCAATATTAAATGGAGTAGTAGTTAAGCAGGCAAAAATAGATATTCCAACCGTGTGATTAAAGACATAATGTATATGTCCAAGGGAAGATAAATTAAAGTTACATAGCCAAGTGTAATTTTAGCATTTCACACATTCTGTAATTTTAGCAACGCTTTTTGAGGTTGTAATATTTTTCAAATATTTGTATGTTTTGGCAATTTGGCAAGAATTAAATCTTTGGATCCTCTTTGCTGAATCACTTGCTTGGCTACTGTGCAACAGCTTTCCTTTCCTCCAAATCACATGGCCAGGAAATCTGTGCAGTGAATCTTAAGGCTTGCACATATGAAAAGCAGCACTCCTAGGCATGGAAACAGTAGGTCAGAGGGAAAAAATATTCAGTGTACTGATATGTTATAGCATTTATTAATTGGTAGACAAGCCTTTAGGAGGGTCACCATAATTTTTGATAAATAAAGATGTCATGTAATTTAGGGAAAAAAGAAAGATGCAGGAATGTTTCATTATAGCAAAAAGGAAATCTCTCAGTACTGTTGATTTGTTCACTTGTAATACTGTGCCTTTACAGTTAAAAATATGAGGATTGTAAGAGGAAGGATTTATCTATAAGTATCACTTCTGTTAAATGATTAAACAGTGATATGTTTTTCATTACTTTATCTCCCATCTCTGTTAAGCTTAACTGTGGACCCTTAAAAAAGATCTTTTTCTGCTTTAAAAAAAAAAAAGATAGATTGCTTAAGCAGTGATTTTGTTCCATACATCTGTTGCTGCAATTTTGTCTTTTAAACACCTGTAAAACTTCATAAATATGAGTTATTAAATAAGTTATTTGATCAAATTGATTTTTGCCATGTTGCCAAGGGAACATTGCATGTGTCCATTGCCTTTTGGCTCTAGGGGAGGCACAGCAGGACCCACGGTAAAGAGCTGAGTGTAGCGAGAAAAGTCCATTTGGCTTCTGGCTGAGGCTGCTTGGAAGAGCCTCCTGCACATCAGAGGAGAACAAATTGCCTCCTGTCCACCTGTCTCCAGAACTTTTTACTTTGGTGTCCTTGTCTTCCGTGCTTAGTGGGCTCTGTTAGCAACCAGCCCTGGAAGACCTTTGGTTTTCTTGCAAGAGGTTTTTGAGTACCAGAGGTTTGAAACATGTTTGTCACAGGGCTAAACCCACTCTGCTTTCTAGGTGCCTTGCATGTACTGCGTGTACAGGGGCAGGCATGTGTTGTGACAGTGAGGTGCTCGGGCAAATATTAAAATGGGGTAGGTATGTGCAGCACAGGTTGATGAATAAAACATGGCGAGTTCAGAATGAAGATGTAAAATACCATTTTAATGTATTAGATTGACTGCTTTTCTCCATTTAGTGTTTTCTTTCTGAAAAAAGTTCTAAGTGGTGAAACACTGACTTCAAGGTATTTCTGTTCATAATGTCAAATTGACATTACTGTAAGTTGTGCTTTTTGAGTTCAAAAAACCCCAAAACACAATTGAGCCAATTAACACATTTTACTGTAAAATGGGTATTGAAGCATACAGAGAACTATTAACACACTTCGATTTATAAATTTCAGATTGCATTTGATAAATGTGAAATTTGCTGATTATTTGCTAAAATCAAATAAGAGGGTAAAAAGGCTTTTCTTGCAATCCACGTGGCTCTTCCTCATACCACGGTATGGCCAACTGAGAGCACACTTGTGTCTGCCTCAGCATCCATACTGTGTGAACTGCTGTTGTATCGTTCCTGTTGTGTAACCATTACATCTCATCCATGCTCTGCATGCACAGTAACACAGAGTGGTGCTTTTCCCTCTCTCCTCAGCCAATACCAAAGCCCGAAGTAATGAATTTGCTGAGAAGAATGGACTTAAAAAATACGAGTACGTCTTACACCCGCGAACGACTGGATTCACCTTTGTGGTTGAGCGTCTAAGGGAAGGTAATCCTGCTCTGTCCTTTTCTTTTTCCTTTTAAGGTAACAAATCTTACCCAAGCTGATGTTCACAGAACTGATTGAAGTAATTTCAGGAAAACTGATCACAAAGAAAGCCCTTGTTTGCAACCCTGCTTAAAATGATTGTAGCATGGAGAGATTTGAGGGAATTGATAGCAGACACTAATATCACCAGGAGGTATGCAGTGAATGAAAGCAACTTCTGTTTTGTTTTGTTTTAAATATCTTAGCTTGTTTAGCGGTCTTACCTCAGAAAACTAGTGGAAAAAGTCCCAAGGAAGTTCAGTCTGTATCATCCTCAACCCCAAGTGGGTGGTTGACACTGAACACACAGGCATGTATGTCACTGCCCTCTCTGAAAAAGTTTCTGATTTAAAGTCTGAGAGTTGAGTAAACAAGTTGTTATGTTAAATGGACAAGGGGAATGCACAGCAGCATGGAAATGCAGCAAGTTGGCTGCCCAGTGCTGCCAGATGTTTTGGGTGATGGTCCCTCGGAGAAGTTGTGTGACATACAAGTTGTGGTGCTTGGCAGGGTGGTGGGTAAGAGAATGTGTGATACTTGCTTTTTACCCAGAAGTGGTTTTCCATCCTGGTATTAGTCTGAGGGTTGGGGTTGAGTCCCTTTTACCAGGAAAACAGAACAGAACATGAAGCTGTGATTGTTAGATTGAGATGTCTGGGAGTTGTTTTGGGAATGAGTGTTTTGATGAGGTTTGAGGCCATAAAGATAGAACCTTTAAATTGTACAGCTGTGGCAGGGATTCAAGTACAGATGAGTGAATATTTGCAGGATATATGGTTGAAGAAAATAAACATGTACAGTAGATATGAAGTGACTTTTTTATAGGCTGGTTCTTCAGGGAAAAGCGATTCTAGATCTTTAACACATGCTGGTTATTTTGACTGCCAGAGGAAGAAGTTTGAGATTATTAAAAAGCATAGGGGCCTGCTGGTAGGTTTTTGTGCTAGCTGGAATCTTTGCTTGGATTTTAGAAGCAGACTTGGCTTCCATTTTACCTGCTGTCCTACTAAGCAGATACCCTAAAATCACTGTAAGCACTTTGGCATTTTGTCCAGGTGGACAATCCCAGTTGTACCATGTATCTGTTTGAGCCTATTTTTATTGCATATTCAGAGCTGGACACCTTAGATTTTCATCTCTTTTGAATATTTATTACTCAATTTGAATATTTATTACTCCATAGTAAAAAAATTTGCCACATACACAATTTCAAAAGCTTGCTTTACTTAAAACTTCACAGCACTAAGTTAACCTAGTGCATAACAATACTTCAAACCTGGAATATATTTTCAGTTAAAGAAATGTTTTCCACTTGAAATACTAATAACTTTAAAAAAATTTCAGTATTTGCTGCAGGAACAAGCTTTGTGGTTTGCAGTGATTTTCTAATTTTATAAAAATGCTTTTCTCTTCCATTGCTCTATAAGCAATCTTTGCAAATTAGGCTATTGGGTTATAAAAGGAAAATATTTGAGGCTGATTAACTGATTTTATGCAGTAGAAAGCTGGGGAAAAATCCATAACAGTCCAGCCTTTCAAGTGGTTTTATGTCCCCTTTTTATTTAAGTCAGACAAATATTGTGTGAAATATTAATGTCCCTCTAGTGTTGAATTTACTAGATATTGGGTACTTTGATGGGCATTGTAAGCTAAATATATTATAACTGTATGCTATTATGTAGTAAATTATGTGTGAGAAGGTAGTTCAAGTAGCATTTTAAACTACTAGGTTATTACTTAGTAATTTAAGAATTGGTTTTCAATTGCTTCCAAGTGTGTGAAATGGGGATCATTTGTGTTGAAAATCTTGGGGTTTTTATATATGTATATATACAACCCAACTGTAGTTGCTGGACTTTCAAATACTTCAGTATATTATATACATGTGCATGTCTGTATCTCTCTATCTCTAGCTTCTCATCTGTACAATATAGATGTCAAGGCTGATACTGAGATGCAGATGGTCCAGTTGGTACCTGGTGTTACTGTGCAGTTCTGGTTTGAGTTATTACTTAAACTGATAAAATGCCTCTTTTTACAGCCTTAATTTCTGATACTGGCAGTAATAAAGAAAACCAGGACTGTCAATGGATATGGTATTAACCTGAGTCTCCATTTCTGAACTGTCTTAATGCCACAATCATAGTAACAATCATAAAAATAGATTTATTTTCTTTTTTTACGCCTCATAACTGCAGGCACAAAGCAGTGTGTGTGACTTTAACATGCAGGAGGCAGTGGTGGAGATTTTAACATCATGTTTACGTCT